>OZ034979.1:29117983-29782983 GCA_964030785.1 Siderastrea siderea
CAGCATTTGCGCATGCGCGACGTGTGTCGCGCGCATGAAAATGGCGTCCGATAAACACAATGTTTATTTCCCTTCGTGGAGACATCTCTGTGCATGCAACGCTCAAAGATTCACTTCATTACCTTTATTTTGAATTTTCAACAGAATTAGTTTTACTTCTTCTCAAAGTGGAGCACGATGTTTGCCAAAATTGCGGGTTTATTTGCTCCTCGTGGTGATCTGGTCGATTTAGATGTTGTTGGCGCCTTGCTCAGAACCGCAGCAAGCCCCTCTTTGCCAGCTTTAGCGAACAGATTTTCAAGATCGCGGTAAGTTAGTCCGCTTTCAGCAATTTTCTGCACGATTCTTTGTTTGACTGGTCCATCGTCGGCTTGTGGATGGTAAAGTTTACACTTGAATGTCTGCATGCGTTCAAATCGTTCGTCCAAGAATTTCATGTCGTTGAAAGCATGGGAACAGGACTTGAGTTTGGTGTTGTTTATGATTTCTGCGATCGCTAGCTTCAGTGATGAATCGAAGAGAATCCGATGAAGAGCTCTGACATCTTCTAGTGCGTCATGTGTGTCAAATTTCTCTTGGAAAAGGGTTTCGAACACTGAGGAAAGGTTTGGTCTGCAAGCTTTTCCATCGATTTGTAAGGATGCATGACCAGCTTTAATGAGTGCACGAACAAGATGGAGGCTATCTGCGAAGAAAAGATTCTGTGATGACAGTCGTTGCTTGAAGGCAAGTCCACCACAACGAAGCAAAGTTGGTGTGTCAAATGTAGTGGAATTGTGTCCGATGAGAACAGTGTGAGAATTAGTGCCGCTAGTGGAAAGTAATTTCCCGAACTTTTCAAGACATTCTTCAAGAGAAACAGAGTTAACAGGATTGTTGTCTTTCAGCAAGGTTCTGTGGCCGTTAATTATTTTGATAGATAACTTGTTGATAAGCGAAGCATGGTGACTGATGTTGCATGTTGGTAGGATGTA
Source organism: Siderastrea siderea (assembly GCA_964030785.1). Lineage (NCBI taxonomy): Eukaryota > Metazoa > Cnidaria > Anthozoa > Scleractinia > Rhizangiidae > Siderastrea > Siderastrea siderea. The sequence goes on from OZ034979.1 coordinate 29,118,958, forward strand.
TTCATTGAAGCATTTTCCAGATTTAGTGATTGCAGCTATTTGACAAATCTGTGCATCTTTTCCAGTTGAAGTTGTTTCTGTGTCAAATACTATAAATTGATATTTGATGCTGTCCTGAAAAGTTATTTGCGGAGAGGTTGGCCGGGTTGTAACTGGAGGCATCAACTTCTCATACTCTTTTACCTGACATGTAGTTACATTTTTAATTAATGTTGATAGCTGTGCTAAAAGGGTGTTGCTATCTGAAAAGTCTAAATTCAGTCCAATGCCAGTCTGATAGGTAGGGCCTTCCCTTTCTTCTTTCTTTGCATTAGAACTGAGATTTTTACTTTTCAGTTGAGACCGCCTTCTCTTGTAAGGAACCGATGATTTACGAATTTTTTGTTGAAGTGATTGTTTGTCAGCTAACTCACAGTACCTTTTGCAGTGAACGCCTGGTGCGACGTTAATTTCCTCTAAAGCTTGACAAACATATTCTTGCCCCTCATTTTTTTGGCTTGTGCCACAAGCAATTCGAAAATCGTTACTTTCACTGCCCCCATAAAATCTAATTTTAGGATTTTTTGATCCAACAACGTTATTGAGGCTTTCATTGCGTTGGGAATTGGCAGCTGGAGCGAGGTTTTTTAACGACAACATCTGTTGAATACTCATTAAAAACTGTTGTCAGTGCTTTCTCAAGTTCATCACCGTGCAAATCTTTTCCAAAAGGTAGGTCATTATGGTTATAGCTCGCTGGATCTTCCCTGTAGTGACACCACACATCATCACAGTTTTGGTGCTTGCCAAAGGCATGAGGAACAATGTTTTGAATGGCAATTTGAAGAGCCTGGGGGTTATTTTTGTGCTGTGCGACACAATAGCCAAAGCATTTTCCTAAATATCCTATTACTTTCACAGAAAGTTGAGAACATCCAGGAAATTTTTTGTTTGATTTTAGTGCATAAAGCTTTGAGACCAAAGATCTTTTTGTATGTATTGTATCTGAATATTTTTCAACTTCGTAGGGAACTTGATCTCTAATATGAGCCTGAGTTGTTGCATCATCATCTCCAGTGTAGATGTTGTACTTGACATTGTTTTCTACTGCTCGCTTGAAAAGATCAACCGCAACATCAGGCTCCATTCTTTTTGAAGATCCGGTATGGTTCTTACGACAATCATGTTTTTTGTTTTTGCCACTGGCACAGGTTCTGCATGTCTTTGATCTTGTTTGATAGTCCAAGACCTTCCCTGTCTGTACCCCCATTACAGCCCCATGGCCAGTGTTAGAGCTGTGGCCCCCATTCCTCCTCTGCCACGCCATGTCGTGCGAAACGGATATGCCAATAAGGCCATTGCTGTCAGCGACTCTTCCAGCTTTGAAAAGAAATTGAGTTACAATTATTTATTAGGTTGTTATTTTCAATTTGATAAGAATCTATTGGAAAACCTAAATAATCATTCTGTCTGAGGCCCACTTTAAATGAAACAAAGGGTTTTCCTATGGTAAGAGGATCAACCTTTACTCTGAATTATTTTAGTCTAGTCAACTTTTTAAAGATTGGATGTACCTTATACACTTTATAAATCTTATTGTTGGATTAAATGCACATTATATAAACCAAAGTGTGTCTGGGAAGACTGCTTACAAAAGCATGTTAATAATCTGTTAATTGTTATTTAATTTTTGCACTTGCCAGAAAGTGGGCCAGTTTTGCTTTGGAGAGGGGGACAGTCATTAGGGCAAACTAATTCTTAAAGGACAACTCCAAATAAACAGGCTTTTCAAGTTTAAGCCCTTCAGCTTCTATGGCCTTCAAACAGCTCTTCTCTGCAACTTTTTCAATTGCTTTGCCAATCTCCCGTTCTCTGGCCTTAAAGGTGACATGGTTCATTTGGGGGATATTGAGTGCAGATGTTAAAGCACTCAGGTGGGTGTGGCCAATGCCAGCATTCAGGGCACCAAGGCTGCTCTGCTATTGACATCAAAGGCACTTGGTCCTCTACTCCCATCTCTGTGCTTTCTTGAGGTTGACACATTGTTTTTGTGACCACAAAAAGGGCAGTCGACTGTGAAAGTGCTGGCCAGTCCACACGTGTTTTCATTGTCAATGTCAGTGAAGGCAAGGGGGCCTATTGATATTTCAAAACAAACGGAAAAAATAGGAATATTATAAATTCAAACCCAACCCAAAAGTAAAGTAGGAAACAAGGGATAAATAAAATGCATAGAATGAGGCTTAGTGATTTACCAAATTCTTGAGGTTTACTTTCCAAATCATCTTTTAGGGCCATCAGTTTTCAGTTTTTACTTTGACAGATTATCCTCTCTAAATAAATTCGATATTTTAATATCATGTTATTCCTTGCTTTTCTATAATTATTTTCTTAACTTTTAGCCTGTCTTCATTTTTTCTCAGTTATTAACATTCCTTGTGCAAGACGGAGGCGTTTTACTTGTATTGTACTAAAAAATAATTGTAACTTTCATGCAGCTGGAGCCCTTCTTTAGGCCTTCTCGGAGAACCTCAATATCTACAATTCTGGTCCTAGTTGGGGTAGTTCCCTGTCCACTTTCGTAGTCCTGAAGTAAGCGACGAGTTTTACTCCATTACAAACCTCGCGTGACGACGGGTCTTGTGTTACAAGTTAAAACCGGTATGTAAACAAAACGAAAGATAACAAGAAAATAAAAAGGGAAACTCACCGTCATACTTCGTGTTCTTCGCTTCCAGTGCTCCTTTTCCTCCTTTTCCTGTTCATCATCAAGTTCTAATTTTCGTTTTACAGAGTTAATGTTCTTCAGCAAATTTATTGCGCAGACCTGTTTTTGTTTACTTTTCAGTATTTTACGCGAGGAAGAAAAGCGACCTGACGTGTCACGACTTTTGTCATTGTTTGCCGGCGTCTTAGAGACTTCTTCTTGTACATTTACTTCAGTCGAACAAAAGGCGTCTTCCCCTGCACATTCAGCAAGACATTTACCAGAAAACACAGCGTAAAGTATCCGGGTTAATCCGAGAAATCCATACGGTATCTCAGTCCCTCCACGATCGCGATCATCACTCTCTTTACGTTTTTCCGAGTTTAAAGCCGCCCACAAGCTACACATTTTACGCTCTAACAAATTTTCAGATGCCAATGTCCTACATACAAAGTGTTAGAGTTGAAGATAAAGCCGTTTTTTTCCATTTGAAAAGTGGGTTTTTAAAAAAACCGCGGGAGGGATTAGTGCCCAGTCTGCGCGCGCCAAAAAACTATTTCGGGCCACCGTAAGGCCCCCTTCACCCAAAAGGCCTAGCCCCCAGAGCCCTATTTTTCTCCCGCACTCACTCCCCTTCCACCTTCCCCGCTTACACCTGCTACACAGGCTATGCGCACCGCGGTTAATGTTTATCAATTTCGTGCAACACGAACTGAAATTGTTTCTGAGCAGGTTTTCTTTGAAAATCCGTTTCCTTCAGAGTCATCTTGTTGAAAATCGTCCATAAGCATGCAGGAATTTATTCTTCAATTATCAAGCTGTTGTTTCCAGGAATTATTTTGTGACTGTGCTGGCCAAACGTATTTTTTTTCACTCCTACTTTGTCCAATATGTAGTTGCCAAAGATACCTCACAGTTGAAGATGCTGTATGGTTATCCCGAAGGAAAATATTGTCAGTATTTGTCTCAGAGGAGGTTGTGTTATGAAGCAAAAAAAGAGAGAGAGATTTAATGAATCTCTCGTAGTGATCTGATTGTAATGGATGTGAGACCTTGGCAAGTAATTTTGATTCGTATGATTCGATTTTATTCACGGGATGTAAACAAAATGGCTCGCGACTGTGCAATAAATGAATGGTTTTGCAGAACTGTTTTCTTTTTCTTCCTCTGTCTATCGTCGTATGATTGAATTCAATAATAGTTTTCTTACTTAGCCATAGGTTCAGGTAGATTTGATCGAAGATTAGTACATATGTATGGCTGGCTTTCAAAGGTTACAATTGTACTGCAGGAGTCACCGGACAAGTGTTATTTTGCGAGCGATAATCAGTGAGTTGCTATCCAGTTGCATACGCTGTTTACACGTATTCCCCTTCAGAGCAACCTCTATAATGACTTGGAAGTTGGAAACACCTTCAAAATCACTGTTACTTTATAGGACAATAAGATTGCACTTTGCAAACAAAAACAATCGAATGTCGAAATAAATGTTAGTCGCTTGCTGGCACTTAGAAATGCAAACATAAACTGAGTTCTCGCTTTCTATTTCATTGAAACTTTCATGTGGCGAACTACACATAATTCCAACGTTTTGGGCAGTAAATGCATTTCATGGAAGTCAAAAGACTAGTAGATTGAGGTCGTTCATGTAGATTGGTGCAAATCGCTGCGAGTTCGCTGTTTCGATTTGTTTTAAATATATGTGAAGATTTTCTCGCTCGCAGAAATATTCTGGCAACCAATCAGATCGCGAGAAGGACAATAAAGACATCTGAAAACAATAACAAACGGTTGCAAGGCCATTTGGGTGAAGGTGGGCCTTAAAGTATAAGGACTGGTAAAATTGTTCATCATATTACCAACACAAGTCTCATGAGTTGACATCCACCAAAAGTCAAAGTTGGCTTCTTGAACTTGCACCTACATGCATGAACGCAATTCCTAAATGACCACCACAGCCAATTAATAAATAAAATGAATGAATTTTAGTCAAACATGGTATCATCCATTTTCTCAAATGCTTGACATCTGCAGAGAAGCAGGCCCTTAGCTGTGGTCAACAACAACATAGTTTCCAACAGCCTATAAAACATTGTTACAAAAACACGATGATATCATTCACGTTTTCTTGCAATGTAAATTAGTTTTCATCGAGTTAAAAAACGCTAAAACGTGGAGGTCATTTAAGATTGTTTACCTTCCAATAATATCTTTCAAATAAGAATATTTCCACTAAAATAATTTTTGAACTCTTTACATTTAAATGCTACAGTTTTCAATGGCAATCCCCAGACTTTATATTGGTAACAATTATTGCAACTAAACAGTGTCAAAAGAACTGAACACGAAGATGCAGGCATACAGCTTTAGAGCCAACCGTTTGTATTCACCTTAAGCTTCCTAGCTAGTAACATCTCCTTTGAATGACGAACTGGAAGGGAAGCCTTTAGGCTGAGAGTAAATTGAAGTTCCAAGTTTAAGCTTACCGGCAAAACGTCCATATTTCCTACGTTTGGCCTTTTGCGAATTCAACAACCCGCCAAAACAGTCGTTGATCGACTGTTGTTAATAAGAACTTATGTTCACAACATCGATTACATTTGTTCACTTCGATCCAAAAATCCACATGCAAGGCTCCAAAACTTTCTTGGCACGTAAACCAATGCAAAATGCAAGCGTCCATCTTTGTTTTAACTTGAGAGATGCTTTTTTGTCCTCAAACTACGAAGGAATGCTAGCTAACTAAATCTTGCTTCCGTCGAGCAAGCTTCACTTTCAAAATGGCGCCTGCTCTAATGTTACAAAGGTCACATGACTCAATATTGACAACTGCTGACCAGTAAATGCAGGCGCATTGATTTCGGGCTCTTGAATTGAAATATTAGAATTCACGCCATTTTAGACAGGAGCTTACTAAACTTTTTATTTCAGTGGATGAATTACCACAATATCTTTTGCTTTATTCCCAAAAAATGCGTTCATAATTAAATTGAGATCGAAGTTTACCATAGAAATGATACGCGAGTCCCTGCACTCCGCCTTCAACCCTAACCCCGCAAAATAAGACGTACCTCTTGTAGCAGAGTAAAAAATACAATAATAAAGTAATGACTCTGATAGGGAGTTATCCCAACTCCTCCAGAACGACTCCATCAAAGTCACTCCAGAATTACTCTCTAAAAGGAGTTAAATAAGTCCACGAAAATAACTCCCAAAAGATAGTTATTTTAACCCTTGTTCAGGAGAGTGAAAATCACTCCACAGTTACTCCCTAAGGAGAGTTGAACTAACTCCTCCAAAATGACCCCGAAAAAGGAGTTATTTTAACTCTCCTTGCAGGGTTAAACTGAAATTTAACTCCAAAAAAAAGAGTTAAATTTAACTCCAGAGGAGTACAGTTTAACTCCAGATTAGAGTTATAATAACTCCCACCAGCGTAACTCCAATTTAGGGGTTAACTTAACTTCCCTAAAGAATACAGTAACTCCTTTTTGGAGTTAAAATAACTCCTTTTGGAGTTAAAATAACTCCCAAAAAATAACTCCCCCTTAAGGAGTTAGTTTAACTCCACTACAGGAGTTACTGTGTAGATAGAGTCTTTACAACAGGTGGTGACAAAAGCAGTTCATCGTTTGGTCTCAGGCTATAGTTCGATTTTGACTTGATAGATATAAGATCAGAAATGTAGGAAGGTGTTCTTAGAGATTGATTCCTCCAAATTGTCGCCAAAACTAGAGAATTTCCCGCCACTGCAACTGGCGACAAAAAGGTGATAATGACTGAGGTTGAGAGAGTTACCACGTAGTAAGCAGAACTTTGATTTCACTTAACACTGTCCAAGGAACAAAGGCTGTTCGAATTATCTGGGGAAAACTCAGACAGGTTATGAATACTTAAGCCACACTCTTCTCCTTCGTGAGGAAATTTCTTCTGTTGGCTTTAAGGAATGATTGTCCAGCCTTTCTTGAACAGAAGGCAAAAGCACCATGATAAAGGTCTATGAATAGATAAATAAAGTTATATCGATCTTGGTTCCTCTGCCATTGTCAGTAAACGGATATTATTATTAATGTGTCCGTAAAGACATGCAGATCCCACTGTATATCCAGCGAGGAATGATCAGGGAGAAGAAACTGTTACAAATGCAAGGATGGCATTTTTTTTGCAACTAATTTATTCCAAAAGAGTTAAGTTCAGACCGCCGCACCTGAACAAACGCCGTTGTCCACTTTTGATTATGTTTTGAAATTATGGTCGCGTGTTCGGTACAAAGAGTTCCTTCATCAAAGATAATGAATTCTCTCAAGATTAGCAAACGTAATTAAACCCTAGTAAGTCCTGAAGGCTTAAATTATTTAAGTCATATCGAAGGTTTATTGAAGAGTTCGCAGTTTTATTTTACTTAGTTCTTGCTTAATTAAAATATCATTCAAAAAGATCTTTTCGAGAGCGTAAAAAGCTAATACCACACTGGGAAACCTTTATATCAAAGGAAAAACTGACAAAGGAAAGACTGAGAGAGGAAAGCCTGACAGAAGAAAGACTGAGAGATGGAATAAAAAAAGTGAGGACGATATTATTATTTGCTTTTATTTAAAAAAATTAAAACATTGGTAGATATCTAGCAACCTATGTAGCATTGTTAGGTGTTGATATATGGGATCCCTTTAGGGGGGTTCCCAATTGGACATTGATTTGCATCAATGTAAGGGTAAAATGGGGTGTGTGTATTGAGGTGGTTGTTGTGAACAGTAAAATAAATATACAAATTTTATAAGGTTATATGTTAATTGAGGGAGCGATTTCTGCAAAGTAGCACACTGCCAGCTCAATACAAAAGAAATGTAAAAAAATATATAAAAAAATTAAATTAAATTAAATTTAAGGGGAGTTAGGAGTTAAGCGAGCAATATAAGTATAATGGACCAGTCATAATATTTAGAGGTTATGGAAAGACTGACAGAGGAAAGACTGGCAGATGGAATAAAAGAAGTGATGAGGATATTATTGTTTGCTTGAAAACAAGCACTTTTTGGAAGATGGCTATTGGTACGTGTCAAAGCTATTTTTTTTATCTAAAATCGAGCATTCCACAAACAGCAATGTTGTATGAAAGGGAATTGTATAAATTTTTGTTTCTAATTATGGCACAGCTGAATGACGCACTAAATTTCCAAAAATATGTTTGTCAACTAAAATTGGTTCGTGTTATACTGTATTTTTTCACTTACGGCTAAAATACCCCAATAGACATGTTGAAAAACGCAACTTAATCATTTCCCTAATCTACTGGAACTTATCCCATTTTGGCAGCGATCTGACAGGCCATTCGGAGAGCTCTGGGGTATGTTATGCAATGACTTTGTCAGCTTCAATCATCATCGCTCTTTTATCGCCGGTGGCCGTGGCAGGAAATGTTCTGGTTTTGGCGGCAATTTGGAGGAATCCATCCCTCAGAACACCTTCCTACATTAATATTCTGCTCGCTGGACTTGCTTTTAAGGACTCCATCACCGGACTTATCACCCAACCTGTTTATGTCCCAGCTAAACTGGTCCGGTTGAAAATATTAGAGAGCTGGAAAGATTTAAACATAGTAATGGAAGCTGTGACGAACTGGTGTGCAGTTCTCTTTAATTCTGCATCACTATTGATGATCACCCTCATGTCCATCGAAAGATGGGTACATATGACCCGTAGGTCGTTGGTTACAGTGCGAGGAATCTGTATAATGATTGCTGCAATGTTGCTCCTTCCAATTCCGTCAGCGGTTTATTGAGTGCTGTTTATCACTGAGCAACCTCGTCCCTTTTCAATATGGCGACGGCTAGGGAGAAGACCCTGGCACACAGCAGATCACGTGTCTCCAACGAGGATGGAGATGTATTCAAAATGGCGGCTACGGCGAAAAGGGGGAGAAGAACTGGGTACGAGATGTGGCTAAGGTGAAGATAAACAAAATGGCGGAAAAAGCTGAAGTTTATTTCAAGAAAAAATAGGAAAAACAGACACGTTTTGCATGTAAGAGTCTTAGGAATACGGCAAAGTGTCAGAGGTCTTGTTTTTGCTGTTCATTATTTCTTTTTTGTTATTTTAAAGTTAGGAGTAATGGGTTTGAGCGTACTCTACTGCGGAACTCCGTACCGCTATTTGATTCAATGTTGCTCAAGTGAACATATTATATTTTTGTTTCATGAGGCTTTAGGCAATAAATTGTCTTATTGTTACATTGTTACAAATCTGTCCTTCTTAAATATTGTTATAAATCCGTCCTTCTTAACATTATATGCTTCAGCTTAAGACTTTTCGCATATATCAGGCTCAGATTAAGCTTGAAATATAAGCTTAAGTATTATGGAGTGAGCTTACGCCTTTAATAGAAAATGACTCATTTATTTATTTATTTACTTACTTATTTATTTAAGCTTATTTACAGTGCAACCTCGATTTAACGAAGTGCAAGGGAATGGGAAAAGAGTAGTGTTGTATGGACTGGTTAAACTAAGTTTTGATCTGGCATATTCCAGGTGCTGCTTTGGAGGCAGTGATAATCATTTTGGCTTTCTTGAATTTATTTGTGCCCATTCCTTGTGCTACAGTTTTGCTTGTACAGTTGCAGATCTCCAGGCTTTGTCCCGATCGCTTTCAATATTGTTTTCTACACTTTAGTTTCAGTAAGTCTCATTAAATAGTAGAACTGAGGAGATTGTGAGACTGTAACTAATGGAGAAATAAAGCATTTTAACAGTGGATAGATAAAGTCCTCTTTGCATGTTAGACCAGTTCTAGGGATAATATTCCCAGGTTTGCTTAACAACGTCAACCAATTGAGTTATCTGGGTGTAGTTTGAAAGTGTTTGAAAAATTTAAATCAATGGGAAAGAGAGGATTTCAGGGGCAAAAAAGGAGAGATAAAGATCTCATGAAGTTTTGAAATTGGAAATTGTAGTTAGGCCTTTAAGCCCCAGTTAAGTGACAAACAAACATCTAATTTCTCCTTACAATATCACTACTTGTTCAAACATACAGGCCCTGAGAATAAAGGAAATGATCACCAACAATAAAATGTCTGGATGTTTATGTGAATTCTCTCAAGTAGTGCCATAAGACATTTATGGAGAATAGTGAGGAGAACATGTTTGTTGATATCGGGGCTTAAAGTTAAGAACAAGGAAAGGAATATCATAATTGACTGCTATCAACCTGGGGTGCTCTTATGTGGATGTCAGTTTTTGATGGTCTCTTAAAATGATTTCCCATCTCGTGTCTCTACTTTAAAACTATTCTCGTGTCAATCTAAGCCAAATAAAAAGGGTCTGCAGATCCAATTAGAACACAACAAAAATCCACTAAAAGTTACAAGAGGTTCAAAGAAATAACGAGTCATCCTAAAAAGTGGGATTTGTAACTTAAGGTTATGTGCTGATCAATTCGAATCTTCAACATCCCTTCCTCCCCTCCGGGCATACCTCAGACATTTGGCTACATGTATTTTCCTTGCCCGAGGAGTAGGAAATTTCATGCTAAGGTCCTGTGTGTATCACTCGGTCAGTTGTACGATTATTCTACCAGTTGTATATTTCCCCGTCAGTTGTGCGTTACTTGGTCACTTGTGTAACCTTTCTGTCAGTTGCATGTTGCAAGTTGCAGTTGGAAGTTGTGCATCACTTGGTCAGTTGTGCATTTTTCTGCCAGTTCTGTGTCATTCAGTGGGTTGCATGATAACGCTGTCAGTTATGTATTAATCAGTCAGTTGTGTACTTTCCCATCAGTTGTGCATTACTCGGTCAGTTGTGTACTTCTCTGTCAGTTGTGCATTATACTCAATCAGTTGTGTATTACCCAGTCAGTTGTCTCAGACTCGGCCAGTTGTGTTACACTCAGTCAGTTGAATGATAATTCCGTCAGTTGTTTATTACTCCGTCAGTTGTGTACTATTCCATCACTTGTGTATTACTCCCTCAGGTGAGTTCAATCCTCTCTTTCCCATTTCTATTTTCGAAAACCTTTCAAACTTCACCCAGCTGCCGGTTACTCAATTGATTGAAGTTGTTAAGCAGAAAATATTTTCAAACCTGGGAATATTATCCCCAGAACTGCTTTATACAGAAATGCTTTATTTTTCCATTGTTTACAGTCTCACAATCTCCTCAGTTCTAGTGTTTAATGTGACTCACTGAAGCTAAAGTGTAGAAAACATTATTGAAAGTGACAAAGCCCTGGAGATCTACAACTGTACAAGCAAAACTGTAGCGCAAAGAATGGGCACAAATAAATTCAACAAAGTCAAAATGATTATCACTGCCTCCAAAGCAGCACCTGGAATATGCCAGATCAAAAATTAATGAGTCATTTCCATAAATGAGTCATTTTCTCTGAACTCACAGAGATGTAAGCCATGTAGAATAAATATTTTGTAGCACTAGTTTTATTTAAGGCCTAAGCTCACCCCATAAGATTTATATTTTAAGCTTAATCTGAGCCTGATATAAGCTTATTTTAAAAGTCTAAAGATGAAGCATATAATTTTAAGAAGGCCGGATTTATAACAATATTTAAGAAGGACGGATTTGTAACAATGTAACGATAAGACAATTTATTGCCTAAAGCCTCATGAATCAAAAATATAATATGTTCATTTGAGCAACTTACATTGAATCAACTAGCGGTACGGAGTTCGGCAGTCGAGTACGCTCAAACCCATTCTTAACTTTAAAATAACAAAAAAGAAACAATGAACAGCAAAAACAAGACCTCTAACACTTTGCCGTATTCCTAAGACTCTTACATCCAGAACGTGTCTGTTTTTCCTATTTTTTCTTGAACTGAACTTCAGCTTTTTCCGCCATTTTGTTTATCTTCACCTTAGCCACATCTCGTACCCAGTTCTTCTCCCCCTTTTCGCCGTAGCCGCCATTTTGAATACATCTCCATCCTCGTTGGAGACACGTGATCTGCTGTGTGCCAGGGTCTTCTCCCTAGCCGCCGCCATATTGAAAAGCGAGAAGACCCTGGGGACGAGGTTGATCACTGAGGGAAGTCATTTACGGCCATTTGATATTTACTTCATTTCGATTTTGCTATTGTGCCGTCTTGTCACTTGTGTGGCTTACTTTGAAGTTTTCCGGTTAGTTCTACATCACCAGCAACAAATTCAAGCACATGAGTTGTCCCACAACTTTGGGCAACCATCGATCGACTTTGCCAAGTACCAGAGGTCAGTAATCTCGATCCTCTATGTTATGATAGTTTTCTATGTAGGCTAACTGCCAATGATTGTCACTTTGATGGCTCTTGTTTTTTCGGAAAGGTCAGCATTGATCATAGACATTTCAACCACGTCAATTGTACTCACATTTCTGTCTTCATCACTTAACCCTCTTCTGTACTTGTGGCGAATGAAAGATATTCGAAATGAAGTTAAACAATTGCTCAAACGAATGTTCTGCATAAGAAGCTAACTCCAGTAATAAAGTATCAAAGTCGTCGCAAAATACATATAGCGTGTCTAGTGCATACATTTTATTAAGTTGTTTTTTTAAAGCTTAACCGTGTGTATGCCAGGAAAATGGGCAGACATTCACCGGAGTATCCTCATCCAATAGACCCTTATAGCTTCTAAGAGGATTCCTTGCCACTATAATTCTTTAAATAAATTAATAAATATAATTTTGTATTTGTTAAATGGCAAAATTCAGTAAAATACAAAGGTATTTTAGTTTCGGTGAAGCTGCCACTTAATTGTTTTGAAACACTTTCGCTCCGCGTAAATAAGGAGAAATAAATTATCGTAAACTAAGCCAGATACGTAGTTAGCTACTTAAATGGTGAGTGTTACTCCAACTAAAGCCGCGTACATTTCAGATACGAAAGGTTGTGTGGTGTACAATATTATGCAGAAATTTAATGAAAAGAGTGAGTGCTTAAGAGCGGTTTGCTGTAAGAACCGACTAAAGGTATGCAAGATAGAAAAATCCGATTTTCTCAAAATCTGCCAGAATAAAGGCTTTGGTGAACTACTTCTAAAAATATAAGTTTCAGTTCATTTAGATTTAGATTTATTTTTTAGTGAATATTTTCGTATTTTGCCCTGCGCGGCAGTCAAAATCAGCGCCAAAATCGTGACTTTCCGGAAGCTCCTGTTCAAATATTGAAAGCGTCCTAAAAAAGATTAACCAGGGGAGTTAAAAGCTGTTATTTCCTCTGTTTATTAGTAGTGTCAAAGTTTCATGAAAAGCGAACGTGATTTTTTTTACGGATCTTTAAAATTTATACCCAACAACGGTCGTTAGCGACTACCCAATTTAGGCTAAATTCAAGGCTCAAAAAAGCACTCTGGTACATGGCTTTACACAACGAGACTATACTCCGGGAAAGAGCAATCACTTCAACTAAACATCGGCCAAAAAACATTTTGGGACAAATGAAACGGCGAATTTTGAGAGCGCTTTGAAAACAGACTACTTGAGTGATATGAGCGACCCTTTGACCTTTCATGTCAACGGAAATCAACACACAGCAGCTCTTAAAATGTGACTTTCCTTCGCCAGAATACGAGTTTGCTTGTTTTTCTAGAATGTTTTCAAATAGAGGAAACTAGGATTTTGAATTTGGAGGCCTTTGTTCCTAATATTGAGCGATGTTGGCCAATTTAGAGAAGTATGTTATGAAATTGACCTACTCTGTTTATCACCGAATTTAATATACATTCAAAGTCTGTTTACAACGTGAATGCGGAATGAATAACGAAGTAAAAAACCAATTCATGAAATGCTTAGGAAATAACTCTTACCTAAGTGAGCTTTTCCTGGCTGGAAACTGCAACTTTCATTGCAAGATCGCAGAGCCGTGTTCCACGTGAGTTGTCAAATGTTTCTACAGTGCGGCCGAGGTTCCCTATGTTAACGATTAACCAGATTTTAGGCCCGCATAGCGTGCAGTCGCAAAACAACACTATGGTGACGAACGCTTGTACTTGATAGGAAAAAGTAGGGGGAAAAAAGGAAAAAGAGAGCTTTTATTACATATATACTTATTATTATATATATATTTTTACATCCAAACCGGTGACACGTACTACTAAGCAAGTTCTCCCAATGTTGGTGGCCTATTTCAACAATAGAGTTCTTCTGTTGCTGATAGGTTGCTCGGAAATTTGATGTTCACAACAAATACACCTTTTGCTGTTCATTAGCGCAAAACGTACATTCATTTGTGCCAAGCGATGCATCAATAACTTGTATTGTACTTTCTTGAACACCGCAAGCAACATCATTGGTGCGAAACGACTTTCAATAGCGATATTTAAATACGCGCGAGCATTCAACAGTATCAATAGACAATCAACTAAACGACGGGACAATCATTTGGGTGGAACGTTATTTCATGTGCGCGCAATGAAAATTCAATAGCACCAATTGACAAACGGTTGCATTTATTGACAATCATTCAACCAAAAATGAAACTTCATTAGTGTTATTAGCATAAACAAGGCAATCTATAGCGCGTTTGGACAATCGTAGCCATTCGAGATTATATTCTTTAGTGCGTTTTGACAATCATTTGAGCGGTTCAAAATACAATAACACAAAAGAAAAAATCAATACTACTTTTGTATTTTTCTATGTTCATGGATCAAAAAATAGCTAAAACAAAAAAGATTGCTCAAGATTCAGCATGAAATTGCAGTATAAAAGCAAGTTTTCGTCAGTTCAATTTCTCTGTCGCTCCAGAAACAGCCAAAATGCCTCGTAGAAATCGCATCATCCTAGAGCAACGCGAAAGGATTATTCAAGCTTTTGAAAACACAAATGAAGATTATCTCATGGTGGCCGATACAATCGGTGTTAATCGTTCCACAGCCAGGAGTATAGTTGCCAGATATGTACGGGAAGGTAGAATTGCAGAGAGACCAAGGGGAGGACCAAATACAGTGTAATGTACGTGTCGATAACCAGATGAGGGACACTCTCAATGACATTGTAAATGAGAATTGTCAACTAACGCTGGCCCAGATAAACCAAGAATTACGGCAACGTCTTCCCGCCAAACCACAAATCCACGACCGTACTGTGGCAAGGACCTTAGACGGAATGCTTTTTCGTGTGAAACTAAGCAGACCACTCCCAGCAGAAAGAAACAGACCCGATGTCATCGAGAAACGATATGCTTATGCCAATTGGTTTATGGGCCATGCCATAGTAAATCATTCTGTTTTTATAGATGAATGCGGATATAATATGTATTTGGACTTCTCGAAGCCAAGGCAGAGCGAGAAGAGGAGAAAGGGCCTACAGGCAAGTCTGTGGTCAAAGAGGAAGAAACGTGACGGTTGCACTCGCTATTTCACCGACTAATGGCCTTGTCTTCCACTCTTCAATCATTGGAGGAATGAATGCGCAGAAATTTAACGACTTCCTGGCACAGACGCGTTTAAATCTTGACCCAGATGAAAACGTCATTTTCATTTACGATGGTGCCCCAGCCCATCACAATCCAGTCAATCCAGGTGCAAACACTGAGCTGAAAAAATTGCCGCCTTACAGTCCATTTCTAAACATCGTGGAACAAGCAATAAGCTCCTTGAAAGCAGCGGTAAAAGCAGATATAAGTCGTCCCGCAATACAACAAGAAATGAATAATCGAGATGAAGCAAGAAATCGGGGCCTTGCTCTGGGCCATTACCGCACACAGCTGCTTTTGGAAGCTTTGAATCGAAATATTGGAACAATCACTCCAGCTAAAAGTGGGCAATGGTTCCGTTTTATGCAAACATATCTACCCCGTTGTATTAACAGAGAGTTTATCGAAGGCTGAAATTTAAATAGAAATGACAAGTAGTATTGATTTTTTCTTTTGTGTTATTGTATTTTGAGCCGCTCAAATGATTGTCAAAACGCACTAAAGAATATAATCTCGAATGGCTATGATTGTCCAAACGCGCTATAGATTGCCTATGTTTATGCTAATAACACTAATGAAGTTTCATTTTTGGTTGAATGATTGTCAATAAATGCAACCGTTTGTCAATTGGTGCTATTGAATTTTCATTGCGCGCACATGAAATAACGTTCCACCCAAATGATTGTCCCGTCGTTTAGTTGATTGTCTATTGATACTGTTGAATGCTCGCGCGTATTTAAATATCGCTATTGAAAGTCGTTTCGCACCAATGATGTTGCTTGCGGTGTTCAAGAAAGTACAATACAAGTTATTGATGCATCGCTTGGCACAAATGAATGTACGTTTTGCGCTAATGAACAGCAAAAGGTGTATTAGCCCAAGAACGTAGTTCGAGGGCTTATATGAAGTTTGCACATCAAATTTCCCAGGGAATCTATCACACATAGGGCCTGGGACAGAATCCCTCCATTGTTTTTATCGTCCAACGCTAATTTTTGAGCGAAAATTTCCAATATGCGTTGATAGGTGCCACTGGCGGGAGACAGTATCGCGTCACGTGATCGATTTCGACCAAAGGGGGCACGCTAAAATTTGGCGTTGTAGTAGAAAAGGTTGAACAAGCGACTGAAGCTTAGTAAACACACAAAATTAGTTCAGTTCTTCACCCCAAAAGGCTCTTCAAACTCCCATTCTTAGTGAAACATTTTACCTTTTGGTAAATAAAACACATGAAAACCCACAAATCAGACTGAGTGTCTTTCTCTAGTTTTCGATAAAACTTCCCTCGACAGCCACTTCCCTCGACGGGTTCCGCTACAGCAGAAGATGCTGTGATTTGTGCCTTGCATGGGATACATATCTGCACACGCCATAATACTCACAAACAGTCTTTAGCACGGCTTTTCTCAGCCTTTTCTTGCTGCCTTTCCTGTGCATGCCACACAGGTTCAACTTGTCATAAGCGATAAGATTGTAAAAAAAAAAAATAATAATAATAATAATTTTATACCTTAAAATTTAAATGCTTCATCAGGTACTTTTCTACGTTTATACTGTTCTACTGTTCTTACCCTCTTCCTCCTACCCTTGGTTACATAACTCAACCATGGACGTGGCCGAATTTTATTTCTTTGCTAAGAGTCTTTAATTAGAAGGTCTAATGTCCGCTAAGGAAGAAAGATATTGCACCTTGCGCCATGCGAGAAATACATCTGCCCAAGCCAAAATACTAAAAAAAAAAAACACTCCTAAGCATGGGTATGCTTAGCGTTTTCACGCTTCCTTTCTTATGTAAGTCGCACAAGTTCAGGTCAGTGTTGTAAGGGATGGCGCGCTATAATTGTACAAGCTTGATCTAATACAATCTATCGGGTATAGAACTTTTGCTTCTCTAGCGCAGCACTATAACTTAAACGCTTACCACGAAGTAAAAAGCCAATTTGCCTATCAGAGTGACGCAGCTTATAAATTTTTCTTGAAGAGAACAACTCATCCATCGTGCAGTGAGGAACCAGTACCTGGAGAACAACCTCGACCTATCTGCTTTCTTAGCAACTCGAATATCTGTCAGGTTCTTACCTGTACCCAGTTTGTTGCGAAAAAAAAAATGCCGCTATCCGTTTCCTCATTCGCTTCAAATACTTTTTTGGGTAAGTAATCTCAACTTTGATTAGTAGTCTCTTTTTCATGGCAAATGTTTCAGTAAAAAAATTAGGCCAGTATTTTCCTTTGCCGACGTCAAACGCTCGCTCTCCAAGCTTTTGCCGTGTCACAAGAAAACTCAAAATTGATTAGCATGTTTACACCGTCGAATTAACTTGAAGAAGTTGCAAGTGACAGTCGCAAGCTATTTGTAAATCGTGACAATCATTCATGTGTCTAAGTTCGTGAGTTCCGATAGCATGCGTAGCAAGCACTTCCGAGGTTTTTCATGGCAAATGTTTCAGTAAAAAAATTAGGCCAGTATTTTCCTTTGCCGACGTCAAACGCTCGCTCTCCAAGCTTTTGCCGTGTCACAAGAAAACTCAAAATTGATTAGCATGTTTACACTGTCGAATTTACTTGAGGAAGTTACAAGTGACAGTCGCAAGCTATTTGTAAATCGTGACAATCATTCATGTGTCTAAGTTCGTGAGTTCCGATAGCATGCGTAGCAAGCACTTCCGTAGACTTTTCCGCCTTTTTGAGGCATTTCGCGTTTTGGCCGCGCCAAATTAAGGCGAGCGCAAAAAAGGAAGAAGCAGGGAGGGGGAGGGGAGGAGAGGCAAAAAAAGGAAACGCTTGCCCGCAAACGCCACAAGTTTGAAAAACGCCCCTTTAGCGCTCAAGGTTTGGGTGAATTCATAGCGTGACAGCTTGTCAATAAAGCAACAAATAACAGATCACCGGATGTTACAAATTTACTTTCGTCAAGATCAAAACATGTTCCACGTAAGACTAACCCACGAACTGCAGAGACGAAGCACTCGGAGATGTGATGTCGAAACCTCGAAAGTTGGAAACTCAAAGGGGTGCTTCAGGATTTGTCCTTGTAATTTCGAAGTTAATAAATTTGGAAATTTATCTCTACTACTATACGAAAATTTCTTCGGGAACCTTTTCAAAGCGTCGGAAAGAAAGGATTCTTAAGGAACAATTGTTGTTGATATCTACAGAGTGGTTAGAGTGGAAGTTGTTGAAAACTTGTATAGCTATTTTCGGAACGTGTCTGCAATCTTTGTGCTCGAAAAATTAGGAACTTAAGGGAATTAATCGAAGTTATTCGGAAAGCAATAAGTATATCGAGTCTCCTGTTTCCCAAGAACCGCCAAATCAGCGTATCAACTTGTCTAAACGGCTGCTCAAACCTCCATCAGGCAACAGTCCATGTAGAAAGAGAAAGCTTCTCGAAAGTCCCTGAGATTTTTAGCCACCGAACAGCCGTCTTCTAGAGTCAAACCTGAACATCGACATTTTCCAGCTAGAGAGAAACAGTTAGTTGTGTTGATGCCGTCACGCTCAAATTAACTTACCTGATTTGATTGAGGTTCTTTGGCGTACGGGTTTTTCAAAATCGTGGGGTTTGCGGGCAAGCGTTTTCTTTCCTCCCTTCTCCTGCCCCTTCTCCCACTTCTTTTGCGCTCGCCCCAATTTTCGCGCGGCCAAAAAGCAAAAAAGGCTTCGAACGTACGAAAAACCCTAGGCCAACGGAAACGCTTGCTACGCAGGCTAGGGTTTCGATAGTGTCTACCTCTATGTCACAAGCCCCTTTTTCTCCTTCTGGGTCACCGAAATCCACTATGCAGACACCCGTCCAGGTATTGGCCTTCTTTAGAGTACATGATACTACACAGCACTTGATAGCACCCAGCGTACTCACGTCCTAGGATAGCGGTGTCGATCGTGGGATTCTTGATCCCTTGAGTTATACAGCAGAGTTCTCTTGTGATGTCGGCGACACGGGCAGTTTTTGCTTCTGTTTTTGTTTCTTGTTTTTCGCTCTGGTAATGCAGGTGGGCAAGGGTCTTAACATGGTTAGTGTGCTGAATGCAGTAAAATCTGTTTCCTACCGGTAAAGCATGCTAGCTTGTTGAGAATCATCGCCCTGATGATATGCGGAGTATTCAGCATTTTTCCAGGGAGAGGCAGAGGTACCGCTGCCCAAACGGGAGATATTAAGTGAGAAAAATCTCTGTGATACCTGCCAGATTGTACTGGATGAAGTACTTTTTTAAGTATAAAATTACATTTTTCACAACCTCATCGCATATGACTGACTTGAACCTGTGCGACATCCATGGGAAAGACAGCATGAAAAGGCTTGTTTACAGGTGTGGCTGCTGTATCATCGAAGACGAGCAGTGAGAAAGACATTTGTGAAGCAAAGGAAATAGGAGACGTCAGCAAGCGGGCTAGCACTATAAGGCTCTATTAAACCCTAAAGGCCACCGACATTGCAGGGTTCTATCTAGGGTATTTGAGGGGTAGAAGCTTCCCCCCCCCCCAAAATGCCCAGCTTTCCCCCCCAAAAAATATTGTTATTATTACAGTATACAAGTAACTATATCGGAAAAATCATCCAGACACGACAAGGTCAGTGCACATGAAGTAAGCATTCCCTGTCTGAGGACACTATATGACAAGGAACAGAGAGTATTACAAATATTATCTCAAAATTGTGTCTCAAAATGCTCCAGATTGCATCTCAGCGCATATTCATTTCAAAATATTTCCGGGCAGGCATGCCCGGACATCCCTAGGAAGCTCGTGGCCTTCGCCCACTCGGGACTACTTCCCCAAACGATAAATCCTAGATAGAACCCTGCAATGAGAGAACTTGCTTAGTAGTACGTGTCACCGGTTTGAACGTAAAAAAAATATATATAATGATAAGTATATACGTAATAAAAGCTCTCTTTTTCCTTTTTTTCCCCAACTTTTTTCCTATCAAGTATAAGTGTTCGTCACCATAGTGTTGTTTTGCGACTGCACGCTATGCGGGCCTAAAATCTGGTTAATTGTTAACATAGGGAACCTCGCCCACACTGTAGAAACATTTGACAACTCACGTGGAACACGGCTCTGCGATCTCGCTATGTGTTTTGCAATGAAAGTTGCAGTTTCCAGCCAGGAAAAGCTCACTTAGGTAAGAGTTATTTCCTAAACATTTCATGAATGGGTTTTTTACTTCGTTATTCATTCCGCATTCACGTTGTAAACAGACTTTGAATGTATAATTCGGTGATAAACAGAGTAGGTCAATTTTATAACATACTTCTCTAAATTGCCCAACATCGCTCAATATTGGGAACAAAGACCTCCAAATTCAAAATCCTAGTTTCCTCTATTTGAAAACATTCTAGAAAAACAAGCAAACTCGTATTCTGGCGAAGGAAAGTCACATTTTAAGAGCTGCTGTGTGTTGATTTCCGTTGACATGAAAGGTTAAAGGGTCGCTCATATCACTCAAGTAGCCTGTTTTCAAAGCGCTCTCAAAATTCGCCGTTTCATTTGTCCCAAAATGTTTTTCGGCCGATGTTTAGTTGAAGTGATTGCTCTTTCCCGGAGTATAGTCTCGTTGTGTAAAGCCATGTACCAGAGTGCTTTTTTGAGCCTTGAATTTAGCCTAAATTGGGTAGTCGCTAACGACCGTTGTTGGGTATAAATTTTAAAATTCCGTAAAAAATTCACGTTCGCTTTTCATGAAACTTTGACACTACTAATAAACAGAGGAAGTAAGATCTTTTAACTCCCCTGGTTAATCTTTTTCAGAACGCTTTCAATATTTGAACAGGAGCTTCCGGAAAAGTCACCATTTTGGCGTTGATTTTGAATGCCGCGCAGGGCAAAATACGAAAATATTCACTAAAAAATAAATAAAAGTTTAAATGACCTGAAACTTATATTTTTAGAACTAGTTCACCAAAGCCTTTATTCTGGCAGATTTTGAGAAAATCGGATTTTTCTATCTTGCATACCTTTAGTCGGTTCTTACAGCAAACCGCTCTTAATAGCGTCACATAAAAGCTTCAAAGATAAACCACCGTTACTCAGGAAAAGAGTATATAAAAAGTTTTTAGACCTATAATATTTCATAAAACCTAAATAATATATTTGTGGTTCGCTAAAAAGTCATTCTCCTCAGAACCAATTTTATTATGTCAGAACAAAGAAGGATGAGCTGCAATTGATTAAGTTTGTGCAAGGGACACACAGATTAACATCTGTACATTTACATATCGGGGCCCGGTTGTACGAAAGCAGGTTAACTCTAACCAGCGATTTAAGTTTAACCAAGGTTCCTGTTTCTCTTATTTCAAAAGAGTTTTTAAAGCAAATTCCAAGTGACCGTTAGAAAGCGACCAAAGTCAAAATGTAGGGCAAAATAGATTTAAAGGAATCCGTGTTGTTTGGCTATAAAACGGAATTAAAAGTTGACGCTAATCCTGGATTGGCTTAACCCTGCTTTGAACAACTGGGCCCAGACGGATCCCTCGCTAGTAGATAGATTTCCGTCTTAGACAACTTTCGTCAGTATTTATAGGACCGGAGAATGTCTCGTTGTCTAATGATTAAATCCTAAAGAAAACATAACCTTAAAATACACAAAAAAATAAATCAACAAACTTACGATTGGGGAACTTTGAATTCATTATAATTATTTTTTTCCAAACCATACTAGAATCCATAACATTAAACTCTCTTTGTGAAAAGAAGTCGATCTTGGTGAAAACCTTTGTTAATATAACAATAGAGTTGATGTTCGCGGGCGTAAATATGTTTTTGGTCCGACTCAGGCTCATTTTAGCCCGACCCGCAGGCGAGGGTTAAAATGAGCTTTAAGCCGACACAGCGTTTAATTTAATTGCAAATGTTTTCGAAACAAACACGAGAGAATACAACCGGGAAATATTTTTAAACATAGTTTCTGCTCCAAAATGTTTGAAAGAAAAATGATACAAACCTCAGTAGAACCAGCAGAAAATAAGTCATTTAGCGGTGTTGATGTTAATTGTACAGTTTGTGAATTTCAGTTTGGCATAATTTCCTAAACGGACGAGCGAGTTGCGCTCGTCGACGACAAACAGACATTAACATCTCCGCTTTGCATGGAGTTACTACAGGCATTATTTTCACTTTCAGCTTCTTCGAGCTTGTTTAAATCTTCTTCATCCAACTGGGAAAAGAGTGAGAATTTGGTTCTTCATTGGCCTTTTTTTTTACACAAACAAAAGAGCTCCAAAGAAGCGAGTGAAGTAACAGAACTGACAGAGAAAACAGCGCGAACATTTCAATGGTTTCCAGTTTCCTGATTGGTTGGTAGCTAAATCTTCGCGCTTCTGGTTGGTTTCTGCTGGTTTCTCCATTTTAGCCCGCAAAATACGCCACAATGCCCAATGAAATGATTATAATGCTGAATTGGCTGTTTCCTTTCATTTTTTAATTAAAGCCTTAAGTAGAAAAATAATCTTTAGGTTATAATTTGGAAATTTTAAATTTATTAATTTTATAACCTTTGGTTTCCTTTTTTTTTGAAAAGAAGTCAAGTTTTTTGAAGGCCTGTTTTACTCCTAAGAACACGATTAAAACAAAACAAACATAATCAAAAACTGTCAAAACGTGTTCTTTCCAAGGTGAAACAACTCGCATTCTGTAATCTAAAGGGCGTGTTATGGGAAAAAAGTTTTTTTTTTTCAGAAAAATATAACACGCCATAGTTTCCTTTTTAATTAATCCACCTTCATTCCATGGTATTGAGAGACATCATGCCATAGCTCTCTGGTTTGCCTTTGTCGTCGATTTTTTTATATCTTAATCAAACTTCCTATATTAATCAATATTATAAAATAAGTAAATAAATATAAAAAATATAGTCTAGGTTCATTGTTAGAATTCTCAGCCTCAGTAGCTTCAATTTACACTGCTCAGTTTTGTGGGCAGATTAATTTCAAACTTTGGTGAAAGATTGAAAGGACAATTTTTGATTGAAAATTATAAAAAGAGTATCAAACAGCGCGCAACGGGTATTTAACAGTCTAGCAACAGACAGAAGCAAACAGTTTTCTCTTGAGTTTTGAGCTGCCCAAGGCCTTTCCAAACTTATCAGTCAAGTCGAGCCATGTGTGATAACTCAACTTCACCTTGTCCCCCTCGAAACATTTCTTTCAGACCTTGTTCATTGAGTGATCTCAAAATCTCATCTTCAGTAATTATCATTATCTTCTGGCCGGTGGCAGTGGCGGGAAATTCTTTGATTTTAGCGGTGATTTGGAGAAGCCCATCCCTTAGAACACCTTCCTACATAATTCTCGCTGCTCTGGCCTTTACCGATCTTCTCACTGGACTCGTTAACCAACCTCTTTTCGTCGCGTTACAGTTGACTTGTTTCGAAAAGAGCCGGTTGTCGTTCATCCTTTCTGCATCAACTGTTGTCGAAGGCTGCGCAACCTATTCTATAAACTTAACACTGACACTTCTCACAACTATGTCTATCGAAAGATGGCTGCACATGACTCGCCGATCGTTGCTGACTGTGCGCCGTAGCTGTTTGATCGTGACAGGAATTTCAGTGCTCCTGATACCAATCGTACTAATTCGCTTTAAGGGATTTAGACTTGTCTCGGATGTTATTATATATGTTCTCTTGCTGTTTTCCATCATTGCCACATCAACTGCATATTTGAAAATTTTCAGAATCATTCGTCGTCACCAACAGCAAGTTCAAGCTAACGAATATTCTCAAAACTTTGGTCAACCAGCAATAGACATTGTAAAATACAAGAAATCTGTGTTCTCAATACTGTATATTTTAGGAGTTTTCTATTTCAGTTACTTGCCTTCAGTTGTAATTGCAGTACTTTCTTTTGCTTTTCAAAATATACAGCAAAACGAATTAAGAAAGGCAACTACTACTTGGCTGATGTTCCTGCTTCTGTCCTCCTCCGTCAATCCTCTGATTTACATTTGGAGAATGAGTGACATTCGAGATGGCGTGAAACAGTTACTGAAGAAACTTTTTTGCATGCAATCAGACTAAAAATATGTTCTCTAAATAGACTGTAGACCGTAGAGAATCATGAAATGAATAAAGACGCTAGTGGTAACTATGATTAGTCCTCTTTGATTTCACTATTTTTTTTCTCTCAGTTTCCTTCAATGATGGAATGTTTTCGTTGGCTGTAGTGACTGGCAATGCTATGCCGAATTTAAAAGACCCCATTTCAGTGATCCCATTTCATTTCAGTGAGTAACAGTAATATTATACTGCTTTTCCTTCTTTAACTCTTTTCGTCCACGAAATCTAAGAAAAAATGATGCGTAAGTTTTTGTATTGTTTGCAGTAAAAATTGATAAAACATCTAATTTTGAGCTTGCTAAGGCATGACGTACGCTGCATTAATTCTTTGAGCTTTTCAATGGTTCCTGTAAATAAGCGACGAAATCATCATTGCATCGTGATGTTTTAAATTGCCTTCAAAAATCAGGAAAGGGAAGAGAATTAAAGTCTATGTGCTCCTAGTAGTTGGTATATCTTAGCGTATTAAATATTCATAGCCCTAATAGATTTAATTTAGCTTTTTAGGATTCCAGGAAATAGAAGTCATAATTCAAATCTGTCAAGCAGCTGTGTACACTCAGCCGGCAGCATTGTGCGGTCTAAGAGTGCGTTCTACTGAATAAGACATAAAAATATTTCTTATTAATAACTGGTTCTGGCCTTATTGCCCCAACTGACTGATAACCTGCGCGGCTGGCAATATTGCTCCGTTGATGAGAATGGCGATGGAAGACATATTGATTTTTAAAACAGAAAAGCAGAAAAAAAAGCCTAAGGTGACGGCTAATAAATACGACTCGTCGATCTTTGTTTTTTGCACGGCGAGCTTTTTTAGTTGCAAGAGTCACAGTCATTTCAAAGACGTTAGCGCTGTATGATGGGCAGTTATTTACTTCTTATTAACCGAGCGCGAGTGCCGTGCTGTGCTGGGAGAATATTGCCCGCGGTCTTCGCGAGGTCCGTACAAAAAAAGGTGTAGCCGCAGTCGGTATCCAAAGCTATATACTACGACTAACTCGCTCACGATACGACACAGCAAACGGGATATATTTTACGGACAATCACTTGAATCACAATTTATTCGACCGATAATCCAAGATCATATTGTTAACTGAAACAGATACAAGCAAAGAAACTAACATAATTCCATGTATCCTTGGTTAGCATTCCAAAACAAATCAACAAAATCGAGGAAATTATAAGGTCTAACACTAAATCGAAATGTAAAGAAAAATAATCACGAATTATTAAGCTTAGATATTTTCCGGTAAAAAGACAAAATAGCTCGATGTACTATAAGAAGTTGCCGTGCCTAAATAACGATTATACTAACGTAAATCAAATCGCAAAACTATACCTAGAATAGCCTGTTAAGGCTAAGGGGCCGATTACATTGCGAATTTCAGCCTGGGCTGAAATTTCGGTCCGTCCACCGAGCTGAAATTTGTTGCGGGTACATGGCGAATTTCAGCCCGGGCGCAATGCTTAAAATTAGGCCGGGAAATTTTGCGCATGCCCAAGTTTACATTTCAACCCGGGCTAAAATTTGAATGCGATTGTATGAGGTTTTTCAACCGGGATGAAACTCTGTTCATGAAATCGCAAACGTCTTTTAAGAAGATTTGTTCGGGAAGCCGAGCTGAAATCTAAGCCCCGGGCTGAAACTCGTCATGTAATCGGCCCCTAACAAACGTAACTTCAAAATAATAAACTAAAATTACTTGCAGCATCTCTTGGGTGATATGAACCCACCCATCACTTGTGTCACATGGTCAAAACCTTGCGGTAAAACTGATTAAAAAACCTTGGCAAAAACTACGGAAATCGCTAGATAAAATAAGTGTATGAAGAAAGGAACATTAATCACTTACATAACGGTCCCGCTTGTCAATACTTGACCAAAACGACTCCAAAGATATAGGCAAACTGCTCAACTAAATGGTACAACCCAATCGCTTGCGCAAGCAAAACCAACTAACCAAAATGCACTTAGGGTGCAACTATAACTAAATCACGTTTCTAAAGGAAATATCCGTTAACGTCATTGTGCCTTACCATTTGCGGCTAACATAAACGAATTAGACAAAGACGTGTCAGCCGTTACAAAAGGCAAGTGAGAGTTAATAAGAAGTTTATTATATGATTGCGCCTAACACTTTATTATTTGAAAATGAGCCGTGGCGGATTCGGATGAATGAAACAGTTTACTGGAAAGCATTCAAAACTCAGCAGTTTTATTTCACACGCAAAAAAAAATTATCGCACAAGAAGAAGTTAGAACTTTCAAGGAGCTTAGCTTCAGATAATTCGAATTATTTAAATCAAACGTACTTTCACAATTTCTGTATTCCCGCTTTACCAGCCGGGTATTAACATCGCTCATAATGCCCGTGGGCATTACGGGAAAATCCCGCCCCGAGTATTGGTCAATCGCAGCGCGAAAGATATTTAGAAGCCCTAGCCATATAATAATAATAGTTACTTTTCTATTGCCTTACCGTAACTTCAGTGGCCTACTTCAAACTTTTTCGAATAATTCGACGTCACCAACAACAAATTTAAATTCAGGTGAGTGAATCTTCCCAAAGTTTTGGTCAACCATCGATCGACTTTTGCCAAGTACAAGAAAGCCGTGTTCACAATCCTCTATATTCTCTTTGTTTTATATCAGTTGGTATTATATCTTGTTTTGTACCATAAAGAAGTGAAAAAACAAAAAACAGAAAAAAATTTCATCATGACAAGGATTCTTGTTTTCGTGTGCTCTTCACTTAACCCTCTTCTTTACTTGTGAAGAATGAAGTAAAACAATTCTTCAGACGACTACTCTGCAAATAGAACTGACTTATGACAAGACATTTTCTTTATCAAGTACTGAGTATCCCATAATAAATTTGTTCGATATCTACATGCACTAAAGCAGAACTAACAGTCGCTACGGAGCTCGAGCCGACGATCCCTTAGGAAGACATGATGACATCACTAATGGCTGGCCATATCGATCAATTTATTTGTTGTTTCTATGGTCTGTAATACCTTGATTCCCCACCCTTAGAGGGTGAAGTAGTCATTTCTAGGTCTTTTTGGTCATGAATTAAGTATCCACTAAACAAAATATGCTTCAAAATCTCATGGAAACTAAGATGTCATCTCAGGAAAATTGGATGCAAATTTGACTAAAAAACGACAACCTTCCCCCTAGAATAATGCCTAAGTAATAGTCACAAGAACGAAACACTCCAACTGAGCAAGTAAATTTCAGTTCCATTGTTATAGGGTATTGATCATGAAGGTAAATTTTACTGCCTTAATAATAAAAGATTGGCAAAGGGTAAGCATTAACAACGAATCACGTAATTGGTGACAAAATCAAGTGTGATAATTATGTTGTATACTGGTGTTAAAAATGAATGAATAAATAAATAAATAAATAAAATAATTTAAATCCCCTCCTCTGATTGTGTATTGATAATGACAGGAAAACGCTTCGCCGTGGTACACGGCTTTTGCTGCTGCTGTGGTTGCTTTAGTTGTTGTTGTAATTCTGCATTCCACCGCCATGAAAAAACACTGATTATTTTCCACCCTTCTTTTCTTTATCAGATGGTGCAGCCACCGATATTTTGATTGAATTGATGCAACCATAAGTCATGTCATATTCATGTTCTATTCTACATTTTATTTCATTATTAGAATAATAATTTTCTAGAAGCTCATTTGAAACCCGCTATGTATTTTTTATTAACGATGCGGAAATCTTGTGTAATTAAAATGGAGAGTGCTTTTAACCTTGCGAAAACAACAATCACAACAGTCACTTTTGCATATAAAGGAAAACTTCCTAACATTTATTCAAGTATATATTACGTCGACGAGCTTTTATTCATTATTATATATACTAGCACATGGACAATAGTTATCTCTTGATGTTTTTATTAGACTTTCTTTTAAATTATTCTTGCAGGTGGAAAGAGGGGATTTTTGTTTCTTTCTATTCAGAGAAGATGAACTAAGAGAACGAATCCCCGTGCCCATGACAATTATTTGAAATTTATTATTAGTTCGCACCCACGCCGCGAAGGTTATTTGTTGTTTCCATGTCAACAACCTAAAATTACATGAGGCCATTCTAACTGACCAATGAGGTGTCGTCCTTAAAATAACCATGCAGTATGACACAGAACCAAATATAGATTTCAAATATGTTTCATCGGAAGAGGCTTATGTATGGGGAATTTGTTCTCTTCCTGCATCCTCTCTTGCTTTATTAAAATAGTTTTCAATTTTTTTTTGTATTTAGAATCTTTGCTTTATAATACGCAAAGAAATGCAACGGCAGCGTTTTGATAGCAGACGATAAAGGGTATACTTCGTCATTTTTGCTGGGGCCAAAATCTCGAAATCACGACGATCACTTTCCCCCACTCCCACCTTCCCCCTCCTATTACTCAAGTCACTTCCTACATTGTGAAAAGCAATATAAAAACCTTGAATAAAAAGAAAAACAAGGTAGCCGAAGCAGAAAATTCATAAAACATACGAGATTGTTAATACAGACGTTTTGTATTTCGCTAGGCCTATCACTGATTGTCCAAAGTTTTGTGCAGATTCGTTTACATTAACTTACTGCTGGTGATGGTGAATCCCGCGGAAAACTTTAAAATAGGCAACAGATGTAGCAATAATACAAAACAGGAAAATCATAAACAAAATTAAGTCTGAGGTCAATTAAAATTCGATTAATCGAATCACCACCGGTGGCATAAGAAGCAGCATTACAAGTGTTACGATGTAACAGCTACGACGCATAGTAATTAACGATCGACGAGTCATGTGTAGCCGCCATCTCTCAATGGACATAAGTGAAATGAGTATTGCAGTGAAGGAAGTAAAGTATGTGCTACATTCTTTGCTGATATATATGGCGTAAATATGAAATAGTGGTTGGTCAGTCCCCTCGGCTTTCTGTGCACAAATAACCTCCAATGCGACGTAAAAAGGTTGGGTGAGGAATCCTATGAAAAGGTCGGTAAAGGCCAAACCACAAAGAAGACGGGTTCCTCCAAATTGCCACGATAACTAAGACAGCTTTGCTTAATTAGTTAGTTAGTTAGTTAGTTAGTTAGTTAGTTAGTTAGTTAGTTAGTTAGTTAGTTAAAACAACTTTAAAGAAGCAAGGCTGCTCGAATAGCTAATTTTTTAATAGGAATTCCCAATATTTTAGTTAGACATAACTAGCTAGGAAAGAATAGCTCATTGAAAATGGAAGCAAACGGCTTGTTTCATGATATTCAAAACAAGGGTAAGATAAAAACAAACATTATATGCAGCCATATAATGTAATTTTATATCGAGCCATTTTATTGGTTAATTAATCGTAACACGTGTCACGTCAGTTGCTTGGATGGAGCAGGGTTTGGCAGATCACCTTGGAGTCTCCAATCAGATGCAAGTAGGCGGGCTCACTGTTATTATTTAGATTGCTGGCGCTGTTAATTTCGGCCTCCTTACCATTCAGCGTCAACGCCACCTCCTTAATTAACTTTCAAGCGTTAAAGGCAAGTATACTCCTCAGATTATTATTTTTTGCTTCTCTGTTGTGAGCCTGGGATTAAGGTTTTTGTTTGCCGTTACTTTATGGGTAAAGCACGTGTCTTAATTGTGGGCCATTCTTTTATCCGTCTCCTTCACGAGTTCATAACGCGTTCACACGATAACGAGTATACTACCAAGTTAGGCATTTCAACACCAGATTTTATTTGCAAATGGCACGGTGTGGGGGGTCGAACGATTGCCAAAGTTTTGAAATATGACTTAAGTGTCGTGAAGGAATTTGGTCCCGATATCATCATTTTACAGCTAGGGACAAATGATCTGGTCAATTCCTTTCCACTTACAGTGGGTTCCTCTGTCGAACACTTAGTCACCTTATTGCACGACGTCTACAAGGTGGACCTAATTTGTGTCTGCCAAACGTTCCGCCGTTCCTCTTTAGAAGTTTTATTTAACAAGAATGCTGGGTTATTGACTAGATACCTAAAAACGGTACTTGAGCCCATCCCATTTGCATTCTTTTGGTCTCACAGGGGATTTTGGAAAACAAAGAGCGCATTCTTGTCCCGAGATGGTGTTCATTTGAATGGTAGGGGGCAACATAAATTTTATCGTAGTTTACGAGGGGCAGTACTCAGATGCTTGCGTTTACTTGATGGCATTTAAAGTCTTATTCTAGAATACTGGTCACCAGTTCCGTGGTTCATTTTCATGGCTTTTTTGCAGTGTTGCGTCCGCAGCTGTTTCTGTTTTGCAGTTCGACTTTATCTCCTGACATGTACAATTTGGGCTATGCCCTTATTTTGTCGGCTGTCTTTTTGTTTCTTTTATCTTAATGGGGCATACTACTTATCGTAATTTTAATGGCAGTTTTGTTATTTTTTACATTCCTGCCGTGATTTCTGCCCCCTTGATTGACGCATAGAGTATTGTCTGCCATGAGAGCAGGACGTTTCCATTTAAGCGTACAACCTCTTTCCGGCCGCTTTTCGCGTGCCTAATTGCACTTGGTTACTGTCCTTGCTCTGTTTTGTTTTTGATCCGGAACTTGACTTTGACTTGCTCAGCAAATTATCTACATATATATATATATCTATTTTTTTTCTCTTCTGTACCTGTCTTAAATCGTGTCGCGCATTGGCATTTTGGTTCTGCCCTCTCGTTTCCCTAGGGGACCTGCGTGAACTCTCCTTTGTCACGTTGTGCATTCTAATTTAACTTAACTAAACCTTCTGAAAGCTATGCCTTCTCGTAAGCGCCCGGCGTCCGGCAGCAGTAGTAATGTAGGCGGATACAGGATGGTTTGCCTCGCTTTCATGCGGCACAAAAAACCTCGCGTTCATGTGGGGTCTCAATATGAGGTCGAGGCATAGGGGAAATACGTCACGAGATCTTAGGTTTATTAACCGGCCGTCGCCATGATGGCGACCGCCGGTTTATAAAATGGACACGGTTTTTGGTGAAAGCAAGTTGGCTTAACATACGAAGAAAGTGCTGTAAAGCTTGTGGTACGGGTACTCAAGAGCGGTACTGTCTTATACAAGACGCATGCGCATGTTAGTCTTCTGAATGTTACCTTCCTATGTTTTTGTCTTTTAATTTACAGTATTTAAGATATGAACGGCGAAGGGTTGTTTAAGTTTGGGGTTTTTTGTACAGTACAGCCCAAAAATAATGCACGCGCAAGAACTTCTTTTTGCGTCCGCAAGCCGAGAACTTCTTGCGGCTACTTGCAGGATGCCTGCACTTGAATACTGCAAGCCGCAAGAACGTCTTTGCGTTTAGAAGTTAAAACCACAAGAACTTCTTTGTGGTAAGATATCTGGACCGCAAGTAAGCGCAAGAACGTCTTTGCCCTAACACCTTAAAAACCCGGAACCCGGAGAAGGTAAAAAAGAGAACACTTTATAGCGCAAGGCACGTTCGAAATTGGCTGCCTTTGTAACTTGCAATCAGTTGTTTATTTGGTCCCTTGTAAGTTTTTTTCTTCGGTTTTGAATTTTTTATCCGATAAAGAGTTCACTAGGTTCTGAATTTGACACTGGTCGCCTTCTATGTTATTTTTTAACGGCTAGGGAGAAACCAGACTCAAACGAAGCACGCGTGTCATTGTTTATGTGTCCCGGAGTCCCAGACATGCGGTACGCTTAGCGGCGCGAAAGGTTTCGCTCGATTTATTTCACTTAAATGAGGAACAATGGCAAAGCACAGTCCATCAGTCACATTATTAAAGAACCGACAGTCACCTGTTCAGTGTTGCTGTACTTCCACCAACATATTAAACTCGGACAAATACTTTTAATTAGTTGCGCTCACACGTGTGAGAAATGAACATGGTCACTCAGATGAGAAGAAATAATACCCGAAGTCTTAATTGGAAAAACACATTATGTTTGTAAAAATAGTTCCACTCATTACGCTGAAGTCGATATCACATTTTAAATCTTCGAAGTAAACCAAAAAAGTCTGAAGGAAACTAAAACTCCGCGATCTGAAAGAAATTCGGCACGTCAATTCTAACCTGAGTAAACACAAATCTGCCGTATGCAAATTTGGTATGATTTGCTTGAATGACATTTTGTAACGCAATGCATGAGCAGTTCTCTAAGTCGTCAAGACAGCAAGCCCCGGGCAGCAAGCTGTGTCGAAAGGCGAATGTGTAGTTGAAATCATATGTCTATGCTATTTCTTCGAGTATCCCTTTTTTTGCTGGGAAATTAAACTGGTAAAGATGCAGGGATTCTTGATGACTTCACCCACGCGATGGCATGACCTCCTGCATGTGTAAGTCTGGTCTTGTCTTGCCTGTCAAAGAAGAGTTCGCGCAGTTTGCCGCAATTATAGCTTTTGGACCTTTTTGTTTCTATTTCTTGGATGGAATGAAAAACTGAATTGAGTCAGTTCTGAGTTGAACCCGTATCACTGTATCTGAGACACGCTTAAAAAAATTGTTCATGTTTTGTCATGTGCCGGAGATCATGTTTACCGGGTGTTTATCTTGCAGTCGGAAAGCTGGCGGATATTCCATTTCGTGATGTGAATTTTCTTCGATACTTCGGTTGTTCGAACATTTGCTTCCTTGATTTTTTGATTAGCCTTGTGAACTTTCGCTTGACTTGGCGAATTGTCAGGCCAACACGCCAACACGACGAAAAATCGCTCGAAAGCTCGGTGATATTTCAAAGAGAATAGAGCGCGAGATTCGCTCTCATTACTTTTGCAATACCTCACACTAACACGAGCACTACAAGTTTCTTCGGCTGGACCCTCACTACTTCTTGCGCCTTCTTGCGGCTTGCGGTAACATTAGTAACTTCTTGCGGCTAGATTTTCAACTTCTTGCGTTTCGAATGTTCTTGCGGGTAAACTGCAAAAACCTAGCACTTTCACTTCTTGCGCGGGCTTGCGTGTTCTTGCGGCGCAAGAACTTCTTGCGCCACCTCTTGCGCGTGCATTATTTTTGATAGGATTGAATGCGAAAATAGGATTGAATGCGAAATTGACTGTGTTGTCTGATCTAGTTAGTGGCTATGGTGAAATTTTTTTTAGCGCAGGAGTTTTTTTTATTGGGATTGACATTTTGAGGGGTGTAAAAATGTGGGAGTCAGAAGGATTTGTGAATGTCAGGACCATATCACGCTTCTGTGAATGTGATTTGCTTTGAAAGTTGCGTTTTGCGTGAGAGGCAGTTTCCCTTGGCGTTTTATGGGGGGGGGGGGGGTGGTTTGCGAAGTGGATTGTAAGGTTTCTGATTGGCTAACTTGTATTTCGCAGCGGACAAAAAGAACAGTTGCGTTTTGCCGGCGTGGGCTAGGAAGAGAAGGAATTGGTACTAGTATGATGATGCAATATTAGTTGATTGCACATCAGTACATGATAGTTCTTGTGAACGGAGAGAAATGAGTGTTTATTTGAGGCGAGAAGTTGATACGAAGGAATCGTCATTAATAAGGAGTTTTTTAATTAATAAGGCAGGTGTTACGAGTCTTTTTGCATTGAAAGAACGAAAATATCTGAATATTATCGACGGATTTGTGTGGTTTGCGTGTGGTGTTCGCTAAAGGCTACGAGCAGTCTCACTTTCCGTTCACAGGTAGATAGTGAAGGAAAAGAAAAACAGGCGAGTGAGCGCGAAATCGATTGCGGCTCGACAGGCGCGTTAGCTTTCAAAGACGTGGGCGACTATCGTCCCAGCTCGCTTGTTTACCTGGTTAGCGGGTTAGCAAACTGGATTTAAACATCACGTCATGAGATATCTTGACGTGCCCCATACTCCGACGATCTGCTCGAGCTCGTGTTTTTTGATTCTACTGCTATGTTCACTGTTTGTATTTAAGGTCTAGGCACAACAGTAAATACTTCGTCGTCCCTGTGTGAGCATTCTCAGTTGTGGACGAATTCATATCGACATTCAACGTTTGAGTGATTTTGCGTTTTTCAGCACAAATAAAGCGATAAGAAAGATAAGCTGAGTCATCACAGTTTAAACATTACGTCATCCAGTACCGCTATAGTCAAAATATTGTGTCACACAATCACACTTTTCCTCACGCCGGTTCGTAAAAAAAGATGATCGCGCTAACATTTGTGAAACCTAGGGGTGGGGAGGGTCAGAATGGCCGGTTAAAATGCCCAATGGGCTTTCTTGTTATTAATTATGATTGCATTGGTTTGTTTGTCGGTAACGGCGTCATTTTGGTTCATGTCTGAAGCGTGTAAGGGTGAAATTATGAAGCCACGTCGAAGACCTTTGCGATGTTTGGATTCTTTTCAGAATATTTTTGGACGAGAAGCATTGCGTTTAATAACAAGACCCGAGAGATCACATTTGTCTCGATTGGCCGAGAGGATCAGAGAAAGAAGAGAAGAAACGTGGCGTGTGTTGAATAGAGATCGCGTGGCGGCTTTTATTGAATTGGTGACCCTTGTCTGGGTCGATGAAGAAAATTGCATCCGTCACGCTTCAGAGAGAGGAACTGCCAGGGGAACCCAGCGGTTCTTTTCGAGCAACATCTGTTCGGAAAGCCTAAAATCGTCTGAGACTTTCGGATTTAATTGCAGTGAAAGCTAGAGATTTCTTCCGCGAAACATCACGTCAGACTTTCGTAACAAGAGGACTTATTAGTTCCTATTGTCTCCGGAGGGAAAAATATGTCGCTTAGGGTGCAAAATAAGGTCAGCTAGCATTTTCGGAGAGCCATCAGCAGCTCGGAAATTCGGCTGATTGGATTCTGTTTCCTAAAATTTTCTGCGGCCTAAATTATGAGCTAAGAAATCCGAACAGATCAATCTGTATCAGCTTACACAAATATGCCTTTAAAAAGCTCTGAAACAATCTAAGAGAGCAGAAAATAATATTTCAAGTGTTTTGCTAAAATTTTCTCGCTGGGTGCCCCTGAACTGCGGATGAATCCCTCACGTGGACATTACTGTACGTCACGAGATCTTAGGTTTATTATTAATTATGATTGCATTGGTTTGTTTGTCGGTAACGGCGTCATTTTGGTTCATGTCTGAAGCGTGTAAGGGTGAAATTATGAAGCCACGTCGAAGACCTTTGCGATGTTTGGATTCTTTTCAGAATATTTTTGGACGAGAAGCATTGCGTTTAATAACAAGACCCGAGAGATCACATTTGTCTCGATTGGCCGAGAGGATCAGAGAAAGAAGAGAAGAAACGTGGCGTGTGTTGAATAGAGATCGCGTGGCGGCTTTTATTGAATTGGTGACCCTTGTCTGGGTCGATGAAGAAAATTGCATCCGTCACGCTTCAGAGAGAGGAACTGCGGATGAATCCCTGACGTGGACATTACTGCATCGTGTGTTGCCGTTTGCTTTACGACATTGTAATGATTTTTCAACATTGGCAAAGTGGGCAAGACCGATGTTTATGAAAGACTTTGAAAAAATGAGAACGTGTTTGGATATTAGATTTCCAGACTTGCGTGAAACATCGAGACATTGGCGTAAGGTTTGTCATTATTATGAGGGAATATGGAAAGACAATCAATAAGACATATAGCGTGACATTTTCATGTTTATTATTTTACCATTCTATTTTATTTATCTTACAATAGTTACAAGTACAATACTATCAAACTCTATTAAGCAGGAGTAGTGTAACGAGGTTTCCATCCTTTAACAACCAGATCTCCATTCACTAATTTTTCATCCCCCAATTCATCGGAGTTTGAAGCGAGAATAGTATCTGTGATGAAAATGTTGTAATGAATGAGTATATACTCAATTGGAGCCGTTCAGTTCCTTCTGAATCTTTTGTTGTTGTGTGGGTATATCCAGGCAAAGGCAATCTAGGTTGTCTCCAAAAACACTTTTTGTGGTCAATTATTCCTTTTCCTCAGATCCAAGCTTAACTATTTTATCCGGACACTCATCGGGTTTGACAGACTCGACGTTGTCCGAAGAGACAGTAGGCATAGTGACCGTGTTTTTCACTTGTTTCCAACAACCAGCTTTCTCGTGACGGTCCTTATTATACTTGCGACTAAAGGGTCTGTCACAATACTGACAAAGATAAGACATCTCAATCCCTTGTGTTCACAACACTCTTCCACTCTGAATGAGTAGCAAATGCTAAACATTTGCACTTATATGTGTTTTGAGTGTGAGTGTCTACCACTGACTATAAAGGGGTATACCCATATGCTCCAAAAGAGTGACTGAAATACCTCATACGATTTTGTACCAAAACTGATAGGGTCCCAAAAAGGGTCTGGAAAACGGGTCCCGTTGCTATTACGTGCTTTCATGACGTCATCATTAACCCCTACTCATAGGCACCACACCCCATTTTGGGTAGAAGGATAACTCATAGGGAGTAACCCTCCTTATTTCTTCCTCATTCCCTCCATCACTACCCCATCACAACTCCAAGACTATTACTGGGTAGTTTAAAACAATCATTACAACAATAGTTTAGGAGAGCTCACATATTTTATTCACGTTCAATGTAGTACATTTTGATTAACTTGGGTTCACAACCAGCCTTGTTTGTTTGCTCCTTCCCCCTCCTTCATCTCCTCATCGTCGTCACTGTCTACCTCATCATCTTGATTGTCAGTGTCTGTCTCATTTTCAATGGTCGCCTCATCTTCATCGTTTTCACCGTCTTCCTCTTCGGAAGTTTCCGCCTCCTCCTCTTCAGGCACCGATCGCCGACGGAAAACTCTATTTAATAAAAATTTTCTTCTATCAACCGCTGCCTCCATAGCCTCTTCACGGTCCATTCCTTCTTCTTTCATAAACTGATGCAAAGTTTTTATAATTTCTTCGTGCACTGGATCCCTTTTTAGACGATCATACCATTTGAGCGATTTTAGGTAGAGCCTTCTTAACTTTACCCTAAAATAAGGAAGCAGACGGTTGAACGCTTTGGCCTCAGCCACTGTTTGAGAAAACCCTTTTTCTTGGAACTGCTCCACCTGTTTGCTGTATTTCTGACTGAGATCCAGTTTGACTTCAGTTCTCAAAACTTCCCAGGGGTCTTGTTCTTCTTCTTCGTCCTCATGTATGTTATCATTGTCTTCAATGTCTTCACTTTCGTCTATGTTCTCATTTTCTTCATTTTCATCAACTGAGGGAGATGGTGGAAGAGAATATGGAAGCATGTTTTCCTGTTGTTCTGCTTGGTCTTCCGTTTGGTAAGCTAAACGACAACTCTGTTTCTCGTGTCGGTCGCGATTGTCACTACGACTAAAGGGTTTTTGATAATATTTGCAAAGATAGGCCATGAACTAACTCCTGAAAAAACATTCGTTTACAACTCCCTTTTAGTAACTCATAACGAGTTAGTTAATGTGGTATGAGGTATGTGGTAGAGTGAGTTACTCATAATAGGTTATACGCATGCGCAAAATACGTGCTCATTCCTCCTCCTCACAACTCCTCATTTCCTCCTCACCGCTCCTCATTTCCTTGTGAGTTATTTATGTAAAGGGTTGATTTTAAACCGGTTGTAAGCAGGTTGCACCAGTTCAGAGCAGTTTCTACCGGTTTGAAGCGGTTACTCGATCTAACCATCTCATTTACTCCTCACTACTCAAATGTGCAACATCCCTCATTCCTCCTCCTCCTCCTCACTACGCATTCTGGCGTTACGCATTTCCTCCTCCTCCTCCTCCTCCTCATTCCTCCTCCTCCTCCTCCTCCTCACTACGCATTCTGTCGTTACGCATTCTGGCGTTACGCATTTCCTCCTCCTCCTCCTCTTCATTCCTCCTCCTCCTCCTCGTTCCTCCTCCTCCTCCTCATTCCTCCTCCTCCTCCTCCTCATTCCTCCTCCTCCTCCTCATTCCTCCTCCTCCTCCTCCTCCTCATTCCTCCTCCTCCTCCTCCTCCTCACTACGCATTCTGGCGTTACGCATTCTGGCGTTACGCATTTCCTCCTCCTCCTCCTCCTCATTCCTCCTCCTCCTCCTCATTCCTCCTCCTCCTCCTCACTACGCAGTTACTTCCTCATTTTTGTTTGCCATGTTAAACTTTAAGCTTAATGGTTGATGTTTTGGGAACAACTGTCTTTTGCTACAATGTTTACATTGTTCCTTTAGTCTTTTAAAATTGTATTATAAAGATTATAAAGAAACCATTGTGATACATCGTTATAATCATAGGGGTTCACTTTTTCCAATACTATAGGACTTAGGCACTGAAGAATACCCCGATTGCGGGTTGAAATACGATGATCAGTGGTCCTTTTTCTTTGTTGTTTCTGTTTCCAACAATTTCGTTTCTCATGACGATCTCTATCATATCTGCGTCCAAATGTTTTTCCACAATATTGACAAGTGTAGGACATGTTGAGTTGCTGAAAACTGAATTCATGTATGGTTTATTATCTTGCTTTTATAGAGTAACGCATTCTGGCAGCATTTTGTCAATATTGTGGAAAAACATTTGGACGCAGATATGATAGAGATCGTCATGAGAAACGAAATTGTTGGAAACAGAAACAACAAAGAAAAAGGACCACTGATCATCGTATTTCAACCCGCAATCGGGGTATTCTTCAGTGCCTAAGTCCTATAGTATTGGAAAAAGTGAACCCCTATGATTATAACGATCTATCACAACGGTTTCTTTATAATCTTTATAATACAATTTTAAGAGACTAAAGGAACAATGTAAACATTGTAGCAAAAGACAGTTGTTCCCAAAACATCAACCATTAAGCTTAAAGTTTAACATGGCACACAAAAATGAGGAAGTAACTGCGTAGTGAGGAGGAGGAGGAGGAATGAGGAGGAGGAGGAAATGCATAACACCAGAATGCGTAACGCCAGAATGCGTAGTGAGGAGGAGGAGGAGGAGGAGGAATGAGGAGGAGGAGGAATGAGGAGGAGGAGGAGGAGGAGGAGGAATGAGGAGGAGGAGGAGGAGGAAATGCGTAACGCCAGAATGCGTAACGACAGAATGCGTAGTGAGGAGGAGGAGGAGGGGGAATGAGGAGGAGGAGGAGGAGGAAATGCGTAACGCCAGAATGCGTAACGCCAGAATGCGTAGTGAGGAGGAGGAGGAGGAGGAGGAATGAGGGGTGTTGCACATTTGAGTAGTGAGGAGTAAATGAGATGGTTAGATCGAGTAACCGCTTCAAACCGGTAGAAACTGCTCTGAACTGGTGCAACCTGCTTACAACCGGTTTAAAAATCAACCCTTTACATAAATAACTCACAAGGAAATGAGGAGCGGTGAGGAGGAAATGAGGAGTTGTGAGGAGGGGGAATGAGCACGTATTTTGCGCATGCGTATAACCTATTATGAGTAACTCACTCTACCACATACCTCATACCACATTAACTAACTCGTTATGAGTTACTAAAAGGGAGTTGTAAACGAATGTTTTTTCAGGAGTTAGTTCATGGCCTATCTTTGCAAATATTGTCAAAAACCCTTTAGTCGTAGTGACAATCGCGACCGACACGAGAAACAGAGTTGTCGTTTAGCTTACCAAACGGAAGACCAAGCAGAACAACAGGAAAACATGCTTCCATATTCTCTTCCACCATCTCCCTCAGTTGATGAAAATGAAGAAAATGCGAACATAGACGAAAGTGAAGACATTGAAGACAATGATAACATACATGAGGACGAAGAAGAAGAACAAGACCCCTGGGAAGTTTTGAAAACTGAAGTCAAACTGGATCTCAGTCAGAAATACAGCAAACAGGTGGAGCAGTTCCAAGAAAAAGGGTTTTCTCAAACAGTGGCTGAGGCCAAAGCGTTCAACCGTCTGCCTCCTTATTTTAGGGTAAAGTTAAGAAGGCTCTACCTAAAATCGCTCAAATGGTATGATCGTCTAAAAAGGGATCCAGTGCACGAAGAAATTATAAAAACTTTGCATCAGTTTATGAAAGAAGAAGGAATGGACCGTGAAGAGGCTATGGAGGCAGCGGTTGATAGAAGAAAATTTTTATTAAATAGAGTTTTCCGTCGGCGATCGGTGCCTGAAGAGGAGGAGGCGGAAACTTCCGAAGAGGAAGACGGTGAAAACGATGAAGATGAGGCGACCATTGAAAATGAGACAGACACTGACAATCAAGATGATGAGGTAGACAGTGACGACGATGAGGAGATGAAGGAGGGGGAAGGAGCAAACAAACAAGGCTGGTTGTGAACCCAAGTTAATCAAAATGTACTACATTGAACGTGAATAAAATATGTGAGCTCTCCTAAACTATTGTTGTAATGATTGTTTTAAACTACCCAGTAATAGTCTTGGAGTTGTGATGGGGTAGTGATGGAGGGAATGAGGAAGAAATAAGGAGGGTTACTCCCTATGAGTTATCCTTCTACCCAAAATGGGGTGTGGTGCCTATGAGTAGGGGTTAATGATGACGTCATGAAAGCACGTAATAGCAACGGGACCCGTTTTCCAGACCCTTTTTGGGACCCTATCAGTTTTGGTACAAAATCGTATGAGGTATTTCAGTCACTCTTTTGGAGCATATGGGTATACCCCTTTATAGTCAGTGGTAGACACTCACACTCAAAACATATATAAGTGCAAATGTTTAGCATTTGCTACTCATTCAGAGTGGAAGAGTGTTGTGAACACAAGGGATTGAGATGTCTTATCTTTGTCAGTATTGTGACAGACCCTTTAGTCGCAAGTATAATAAGGACCGTCACGAGAAAGCTGGTTGTTGGAAACAAGTGAAAAACACGGTCACTATGCCTACTGTCTCTTCGGACAACGTCGAGTCTGTCAAACCCGATGAGTGTCCGGATAAAATAGTTAAGCTTGGATCTGAGGAAAAGGAATAATTGACCACAAAAAGTGTTTTTGGAGACAACCTAGATTGCCTTTGCCTGGATATACCCACACAACAACAAAAGATTCAGAAGGAACTGAACGGCTCCAATTGAGTATATACTCATTCATTACAACATTTTCATCACAGATACTATTCTCGCTTCAAACTCCGATGAATTGGGGGATGAAAAATTAGTGAATGGAGATCTGGTTGTTAAAGGATGGAAACCTCGTTACACTACTCCTGCTTAATAGAGTTTGATAGTATTGTACTTGTAACTATTGTAAGATAAATAAAATAGAATGGTAAAATAATAAACATGAAAATGTCACGCTATATGTCTTATTGATTGTCTTTCCATATTCCCTCATAATAATGACAAACCTTACGCCAATGTCTCGATGTTTCACGCAAGTCTGGAAATCTAATATCCAAACACGTTCTCATTTTTTCAAAGTCTTTCATAAACATCGGTCTTGCCCACTTTGCCAATGTTGAAAAATCATTACAATGTCGTAAAGCAAACGGCAACACACGATGCAGTAATGTCCACGTCAGGGATTCATCCGCAGTTCCTCTCTCTGAAGCGTGACGGATGCAATTTTCTTCATCGACCCAGACAAGGGTCACCAATTCAATAAAAGCCGCCACGCGATCTCTATTCAACACACGCCACGTTTCTTCTCTTCTTTCTCTGATCCTCTCGGCCAATCGAGACAAATGTGATCTCTCGGGTCTTGTTATTAAACGCAATGCTTCTCGTCCAAAAATATTCTGAAAAGAATCCAAACATCGCAAAGGTCTTCGACGTGGCTTCATAATTTCACCCTTACACGCTTCAGACATGAACCAAAATGACGCCGTTACCGACAAACAAACCAATGCAATCATAATTAATAATAAACCTAAGATCTCGTGACGTACAGTAATGTCCACGTGAGGGATTCATCCGCAGTTCAGGGGCACCCAGCGAGAAAATTTTAGCAAAACACTTGAAATATTATTTTCTGCTCTCTTAGATTGTTTCAGAGCTTTTTAAAGGCATATTTGTGTAAGCTGATACAGATTGATCTGTTCGGATTTCTTAGCTCATAATTTAGGCCGCAGAAAATTTTAGGAAACAGAATCCAATCAGCCGAATTTCCGAGCTGCTGATGGCTCTCCGAAAATGCTAGCTGACCTTATTTTGCACCCTAAACGACATATTTTTCCCTCCGGAGACAATAGGAACTAATAAGTCCTCTTGTTACGAAAGTCTGACGTGATGTTTCGCGGAAGAAATCTCTAGCTTTCACTGCAATTAAATCCGAAAGTCTCAGACGATTTTAGGCTTTCCGAACAGATGTTGCTCGAAAAGAACCGCTGGGTGCCCCTGGCAGTTCCTCTCTCTGAAGCGTGACGGATGCAATTTTCTTCATCGACCCAGACAAGGGTCACCAATTCAATAAAAGCCGCCACGCGATCTCTATTCAACACACGCCACGTTTCTTCTCTTCTTTCTCTGATCCTCTCGGCCAATCGAGCCAAATGTGATCTCTCGGGTCTTGTTATTAAACGCAATGCTTCTCGTCCAAAAATATTCTGAAAAGAATCCAAACATCGCAACGGTCTTCGACGTGGCTTCATAATTTCACCCTTACACGCTTCAGACATGAACCAAAATGACGCCGTTACCGACAAACAAACCAATGCAATCATAATTAATAATAAACCTAAGATCTCGTGACGTATTTTCCCTATGCCTCGACCTCATATTGAGACCCCACATGAAAGCGAGGTTTTTTGTGCCGCATGAAAGCGAGGCAAACCATCCTGTATCAGCCTACATTACTACTGGCAGCACCTCACGCGGTCGTCCCAAACGTGCTCGA
The DNA here is from genome assembly GCA_964030785.1 of Siderastrea siderea. Taxonomy (NCBI): domain Eukaryota; kingdom Metazoa; phylum Cnidaria; class Anthozoa; order Scleractinia; family Rhizangiidae; genus Siderastrea; species Siderastrea siderea. The sequence goes on from OZ034979.1 coordinate 29,161,777, forward strand.
ACGATGCCCTCGGCTTCGACAGCAACGACTGTTCCCCCTGAGCCAGCTACAGAGCCCAGTACAAACATCGATATGGGAGCTTTAACTGCAACACTCACGGCCGCTGTGACCAGCGCAGTGCAAGCCGCCATGCAATCGCCACATGTGCCCGCAGGCAAATCACATGCCAGTGAAAGCACGAGTACCACCATGGATCCCGTGTCAGTAGAAGAGGCGGCGTCCGAACAGTTGGCGGTAATAACATCTCCTACGGCAGGTACGAAGGAACGAAGGAGCCCGGCTACTCTGGGGCTTCTTCTACCTTAGATAACTGAGGAAAACTAGTTTTTCCAGTCTTGCCCTTTAGCTGGGGGGAGGCGGATAAGATCAAGGCCAAAGTTTGGGCTGATGAGTACGTGGATCTCGGTATCCTACTTTCAGTCACCCCTAGTCCCGATCGTTATTCCATATCAATAAATACTTCTGCTCCCAGCCAGGTTGCATAGCTTACTCTCGAGCCTTGTAACCTCCAAAAAAGATCACTAATATTAATCAATGGATCTCTGCATTCAGTACTTTCGTTGCAATTTATGTAGTTAGGTTTCCTCTCGAGGCACCTAAGCTTATGAGATATTGCGAAATTGTTAGAGATATTGCCGCTAAATTCGGCGATTGGGTATTTTACGACGAGCAATTTCGCCTTCTACGGCAAACTGCTCCTAATAAGTATCCTTGGGATGCAGTGCATTGGGAGCTATGGCTAAAGGTGACTTTTCGTGGCCGACAAACGCCCTCAAATGGTGACAGGCCTCAAGGAAATTAATCCCGATCCCACCAGTCGCCATTTCCAAAAGGAACATGTTGGACATTTCAGGCGGGTCGCTTCTGTGGGGGTGGGTGTAAATTCTACCATAAATGCTATAAATGCGGGGCAAAACACCCCGCCACGCGCTGTAATACCGAGGGTCAAAAACGCGCTATTGCACAATCTCCCTTACCAGCTTCCCCACAAAATTCCACAGCCCCCAATAACGCCTGTCAGGGCGATCGACTTGAGGCACTTTTAAATGGCTACCCTTTTCATTTAAAAGATTATATACTTCGCAGTTTTAATTTGGGTTTTCATGTCCACTTCAAAGGTGAGAGGCGCGTTTTTGAACCTCCTAATCTAAAGAGTGCTATTGCGTGACCGGACATCGTTCGCGAAAAACTCAACAAAGAAATTACTGCTGGACGAATAGCCGGTCCTTTTCAGACTCCTCCTTTCCCTGACATGTTCTGCTCACCTTTAGGCATAGTACCAAAGAAGAATCCTGGGTAATTCCGATTAATTCATCATTTGTCCTTTCCTCAGGGTTCTTCGATAAATGACTTTATTCCTAACGAATTTTCTTCGGTTTCTTATGCAACCATTAACGACGCTATATCTGCCCTAAAGCGCGCGGGGAGGGGTTGCTTTATGGCTAAAACTGATATCAAATCAGCCTTTCGGATCATCCCAGTACACCCAGACGATCACCCTTTGCTGGGTATGAAATGGGAAAATTTTTACTATTATGATCGTTGCTTGGTAATGACCTGTTCTTCATCCTGTGCAATTTTTGAAAGTTTTAGCACCGCACTCGAATGGATTGCTATACATCGTCTGGGGGCCTCCAACGTATTACATATACTCGACGATTTTTTTGTTTATCGCTGACACTAAAGAGAAGTGTCAGTTAGATCTGACTAACTTTCTGGGTTGTGTCAATTCCTTGGCGTCCCCATCGCCGAGGAAAAAACAGTCGGTCCCGATACCTCGCTACAGTTTGCAGGCATTACGGTTGACTCTGTGTTGCAAGAGGCTAGGCTCCCAGAAGATAAGCTTCGAAAATGTCACACACTCTTAACCTCGTTTTACTCACGTCGGAAGGTGACTCTTAAGGAGCTCCAATCACTAATCGGCCTTCTGAATTTTACTTGCTCAGTCATCCTACCAGGCCGAGCTTTCCTCCGTCGCCTTATTGATCTTACGATAGGTCCAAAGCACCCACATCACCGCATACGTTTAAGCAAAGACGCTAAGGCCGATTTAAAGGTTTGGATGCGATTTCTGGCCGGTTTCAATGGCCGAGCTTTCTTTTTAGATGACCTGTGGGTCACGTCAACTACGCTTGAGCTCTTCACTGACGCAGCCGGTTCGAAAGGCTATGGTGCAGTTTTCGGCAGGAAATGGTTTTATGGTTCATGGCCTGAGTCATGGAGCTCCTTAAATACCACTTTCCTCGAGTATTTTCCCATAGTCATCGCATTACATATTTGGGGGTCAACAATGGCCAATAAATGTGTTTGTTTTGTGACAGACAATTCAGCGCTGGTTGATGTTATTAACCGGCAGACTTCAAAACATAAGCTCATTATGATACTCGTCCGGGATTTAATACTTACTTCGCTCAAGTACAACATTCTATTTCGGGCTCGTCACATCGCGGGTATTCATAATTCTTGTGCTGATTTATTATCCCGCTTGCAGTTCAATCAGTACAAACAAATTCTTCCAGAGGCGGACGAAATGCCAACTCCAATACCAGAAAACCTTCAGCCGAAGAGCTGGTCGCTTTCCTGAACGACCTTCTTTCCTCAGCCCTGTCCGCAGGGTCACAAAAGTTGTATTCACGAGCTTGGACAGTTTTCCGTGACTTTTACGAACACTTCGTTTCCTCTGACTCTATTAATCTGCCCCTTTCTACAGCTACGATTGCACTTTTTATCTCTTATCTTCGCGCCCGGAAATTAGCCGCTTCTACTATAACAGCTTACTTATCAGCCATCAGCTATGTACACAAGATGAAAGGCCTATGTGACCCAACTAAGGCATTTTTGATTCAAAAACTTTGATAGCGGTCGGTAAACAAAGGTCACAAGACACTAGACTTCCTATTACAAAACCCGTTCTTTTTCAACTTGTGCGTTCACTGCAGCACACCAACTCTTCGGCAGTTCAGCGTACTCTTTTTACCGCTATGTTTCTAACTACTTTTTATGGATTTTTCCGCATAGGCGAACTAGCTAGCAAGAGCCCTGAGTCCGGGGACTCAGTTGTCCAATTCAAAAGCCTCTCATTTTTATCGATGGACGGCTGCATACGATCTCTTAAGATAACAATCTGTCACTTTAAACACAACACCAGCAACCGGCCGGTGGACATTATTATTGCACGCGATTCTGCTTCGCCCTTCTGCCCAGTGCAGGCGATCCTCGATTATTGCAAAGTGAGGCGTTTTTCGCCAGGTCCGCTTTTCTACCTACACAACCGCCCCATCACCGTTAACCAATTCAATGCTCAACTTCGCTCTTGCCTATCTTTTTGTTCTCTCGATTCAAGTCGATACAAAAGCCACAGCTTTCGGATTGGGGACGCCTGTCACGCGACTGGCCTAGGTTTCTCCGATTCCCAGATCAGGGCTCTTGGTCGCTGGAAATCCGACGCGTTTAAGCTTTATATCCGAAAATAAACACTTGCCGCCAATTAATTGTTATCTTTTCTTTTTTCTAATGTATTTACCCCGCTAAGTGTATTATCTAATCGCATGGACATACCAGTCAGTCATGAGCTGTGGCAATGTTCATGCCTATAGTCATACCTTTACTCTAGCGTAGTGTATGTATTTCACACGCCAGTCAGCGTAGAGTATGCTAGTCAGGCATGCGCTGTGGCAATGTTATTGATTTTAGTAATACCTTTACCGGCTTATTCTAGTGTAGTGCCAATTAACACGTCGGTCAGTCAGGAGCTGCGGCTTGTTAATTATGGATAGCTCATTTTCCCTTTGTGATGACGTTACATCCTTTTTTTTTATCTCACGGGTTTTTGCCAATAGCGGGGAAAACCACAAACCTAATAAGCAATCGCTTGCCCTGTCATCGGAGGTCCAACTTGTGCTGCTCCGAGACTTATCATATTTCGTGTCGCAAAATACCGTAATAACGTTTGATTGCTGCGTGGAACAGAATGTCTTCGCGCCCTCGGTTAACCCATTTTTGTTTTCTTCTTTGCTGGCTGGGCTCTGCTCTCGTCTTGGTGGGGCGGCCACATTGTGTGGCTTGTGGCGGTTTTTTCGTGCCCCACCTTTGCTGAAGATACCATCAAATACTTGTAATTTTTGATAAGGATATTTTAGACAAATAAACGTCACGCTAGTGGCCATATTTACGCCAGAACGGTGTATTTGTTTTTGGGTTTTCTTAATTACGCTTCAGCAAACGAGCGCGAAGAGAGCAGTCTCCTACCCCAACCGAGAAGTAAAATGGAACGAGATAAAATGATAATACATGTAAGGTTAAAAAAAGGTACTTGTAAACAAATAAAATTAAAAACATAATGGTTTCAAAAGAAACAAAGACGGTATCTAATTATGACCTCAATAGAAATTTGAAAGGTTTCTCATCGCGTCCGTTCATGCCGCTAGGATTAAGTGTGTTGCTCTTGGAATTAAGTGTCCTTCTTTTGCTTTACGAATGCTGTCTCTATTCGAATTTATGAGCTCCAGTGGAATGATTTCAAGGTTGTCGATTGAATGTCCGGGGATAGCAAGGTGGTCTATACGGAAGTAGGCTGATCAAGTTGTTGTTTACGTAAGGCTTTTCCAACTGTACATCTATGTTCTCCAAATATGTCGCTGATTTACCGTATTGTTTCACCGAAGTGCTGTTGTATTTGTTGTAAACGTTGCATTTGTTACATGATTGGATCATATATATATATGGGTTCCATGCGACGAAAGCGCTACATTAAATAGTTGAGGGGCTTGAACGAGTCAATGGGAAGAAAAATGCGCGCGGGGAATGTTTGGAAGGTACCGTCTTGCGTCTTCGATGATCGATTGTGGCCGGGAAAATAAAGACAAACGACCAAGGTTGACCAGTTAGATAGAGCACCCACCAAATAAGTTCTCATATTATCATGATTATGGAGCGACTACTTTTATGGCAAAGAGCCAAAGCCAAGTGGAATACCAAGAGAGTAAAATAAGTACTGGCTTATGACGCAGACGACATATGTCTTGGGCTTATGACGTGTGAGAGCCAAATATAATCAATTTGTGACAAGTCCCTTATTGTTATTGGCCTCTGCGGTAAACTCACACCATGCCCACAAAGAGGCTTTCAGCGATGATTTTGGGGAATGACCTTCCTAATTATAGCATGCTTTGTTATTTTATAGCGTGAAAGTCCTGAAAACCTTAAGACAAAAGCGAAAAAAGGGCCAATGGGGGCTTTCGTGCGGCGGGCCTTACAAATGTCCAACTTCTTTAGCATTTTTTGACCAGTTAGAGAGAGTACCCACCAAATAAATACAGCTTATTAGACGGTTTAGTGTGTAGTAGCGTGAGATATTTTTATGAGTCACGTGGTTAAAATAGGTCAATTTTTACGACTAACGACTAAATTTTTGTTCGTTTTACGGCGAAGGGTTTACCCCATTGAGACCCTCGTATAAATACGGGATCGCGCTTACATTTGTTAACCTGTGGGTGGGGTAGGTCAGAACAGCCGGTTAAAATGCCCATCGGGCTTTCTTGTATTTTAATAGGATTGCCCAATATTTCAGTTAGACAAAACTGGATAGGAAAGGAAAGCTCATTGAAAATGGAAGCAAACGGCTTGTTACATCATATTCAAAACAAAGGTAAGATAAGATGATACGTGATCAAAAATGGTAACTGTAAACAAACAAGTTTAAAAATATAATTGTATCTAAATATGGCCTCAATGGAAATTTGAAAGATTTCTCATCGCGTCTCTTCATGCCGCTAGGATAAACTGTGTTGCTCTTGAAATTAAGTGTCCTTCTCTTGCTTTACAAATGCTGTCTCTATTTTAATTTATGAGCTCCAGTGGAATAATTTCAAGGTTGTCGATTGAATGTCCGCGACAGCAAGGTGTCCACGTAAGGCTTTTCCAACTAGACATGTGTGTCTATGTTCTCCAAATATGTCGCTGATTTACCGTTTTGTTTCACCGAAGTACCGTACGTTGCATTTGCTACATTACTGGATCATATGTACGGGTCTATGCGAAGAACGGGTCAGTGGGAACAAAAATGCGCGCGGGGAATGTTTGGAAGGTACCATCTTGTGCCTTCAATGATGGATTGTGGCCGGACAAATAAAAAAGAAAAGACAGGCGACTAGAGATGACCAGATAGACAGAGCACCCACCAAATTTTAAAGTTCTCATATTATCATGATTATGGAGCGACTACTTTTATGGCAAAGAGCCAAAGCCAAGTGGAATACAAAAAAGAGTAAAATGAGTACCGGCTTATGACGCAGAGGACAATATATGCCTTAGGCTTATGACGTGTGAGAGCCAAATATAGTCAATTTGTGACAAGTTCCTTATTGTTATTGGCCTCTGCGGTAAACTCACCACCATGCCCACAAAGAGGCTTCCAGCGATGATTTTGGGGAATTACCTTCCTAGTTATAGCATGCTTTGTTATTTTATAGCGTGAAAGTCCTGAAAACCTTAAGACAAAAGCGAAAAAAGGGCCAATGGGGGCTTTCGTGCGGCAGGCTTTACAAATGTCCAACTTTTTAGGCATTTTGTTTTAAATGCTGCTTGAGAAAGAAACCAACCAACAGGGATATTGCAAGTCAGTGTTATTAAATGATATCACAGGAGGCCAGGATTTGCATGATTGCTCTTTTGACTCGCTCACAAACAATAGGTATCGAATTTTAATTTTAAAGAACAAAACTGTATTCATTTCTTCTCCTTTTCAGGTAACAAATATGTGCTGATACAAACAAAATAAAAAAAACAACAACAAACAAACAACCTCTTACGTAGTGCCGATAAAAACAATTGTTTCTATCCTTGCGGAGAAAGATATTACTATTGTGAGTGCTGTACCTGATTAGAATGACAATCAAATGATATTCTTGTTTATAACTGCAAGTGTTACGAAAACAGTTTGAATGAGACCCATGCTGAGATACTACAGTACTTAAACAATATCCTCGTTTTTTAATAACTGAAATACAATAAAATCTAGGCAACTTGAAGATAAATCAGCTTGGAGCACAATTTACTGGAGAAGTAAAAGGGATCAGCTAGTGATTAAGGTAAGTATTATGTTTACAGAGGAGTTATTTCTAGATATTGCGTGCCAATTACAGCAGAGCCAACACAAAATCCGAAGGTTTATTTAACTTTAGAAAGAAACAAAACTCGACAAAATTGACCTAGTACTACTGTTCATTCTAATACGACGTATTACTAAGACACATAACATACAACAACAGATTATGTCTTTTCACCTTCATGAACATAAACGTCTTGACGATGTAGTTATCGAAAATGTTCTTAGTTAAAAATGCTGCTTCGATCATTTTGAGGCTCTTCATCAGGCGATGAGGTCAATTGTTTACGTGTCGCTATTTGTAGCATGATGGTTCGCTGCTATTGGTGCATTTCGATCCACATTATTATTCCGACTATTAGATGTTGTTCCCTCACAGGTCCGTTTTGTAGTTGGTCGGCTGTTGTGCTTTCTGATCGTAGGTATCCAAGCTTCTGGAATTTCGATTCCGCTATCTCTATTGATGTTATTAGGATGAAGTCTTATTTCGATAGCCTCTTTGACCCTACGTGTGTACCAGTGAGGGTCGCGATCAATAAACTTAACTTCTTTCCAAATAGGAAAGTGCCCCGTTTCGTTAGCGTGTTCCGAAACTGCGGAGGTTTGTGTACGAGCAAGCCGTATATCTCTGTCGTGTTCTTTTATCCTGTCTTGCATTTTATCCTGTCTTGCTTGCAAGTTTTGGAAAAACTTTTGCTTCGCGGCGAAACATATAAAGGCCGAAACATTAAATCCAGCGAGAAAACAAGGTTCTAAAAATCACTACACAGCTACTTAGTTCTATGTCGCACTCCTCTTTGCATTAGAAACTCGACTAACTAACAAAGGGGGCGTTACATGAGATGACACAATGCAGGGATATGTACAGAAACAAAAATCGCGGGTTTTACACACTAAAAGAACGTGCAACAAGGCCATGTAGCAGGGACAATATCACAACTTTTACACACAAGAGACCAGGTAGTTTTGAGCAATTTTATTCTAGCGCCGACACGCCAATCAAAACTCAACAAAATTCAACGAAAAATTCGTGTTGAGCGAGTTTAAAATTAATTACTGGCGTATCATCACATACGGAAAGACGTGTCGCTTTAAAATGTTCCCTGTCTCCGAGACATGTTCACGCTACATTTTCTTCCATGATTTTGTCCTTGCTAGATGGCTTTACCACGTGACCCCTCAGTGTGAACAAGGCGCGATTTTTGTCGCCGCCACATGTCGCTGCGACATGTCCCTGCCACATGTACATCTGCCCTCGTGTGGCTCGCGTGATTACATAACAAAAAAAGGAGAAACTGATCACAAATTTAGTATAAATCCACAACTACATTTAACAGTAGCGTCTACACAAAGAAAAGGACCAGGGCAGTATGTCAACTACTAGCAGTATTGCAATCGAAACGTCGGGATCAACAACTCAAAGCGATTCCATTGTGAGACAAACGAATAAACGTTCATCTTACCTTTCTCCAAAATGTTACCAAAAATGCCGCTAGGATTAAGTGTGTTGCTCTTGAAATTAAGTGTCCTTCTCTTGCTTTACAAATGGTGTCTCTATTTGAATTTATGAGCTCCAGTGGAATGATTTCAAGGTTGTCGATTGAATGTCCGCGGACAGCAAGGTGGTCTATACGGAAGTAGGCTGGTCTAGTTGTTGTTTACGTAAGGCTTTTCCAATTAGACATGTGCGTCTATGTTCTCCAAATATGTCGCTGATTTACCGTTTTGTTTCACCGAAGTACCGTACGTTGCATTTGCTACATGACTCGATCATATGTACGGGTTCTATGCGAAGAACGGGTCAGTGGGGAGAAAAATGCGTGCGGGGAATGTTTGGAAGGTACCATCTTGTGCCTTCGATGATGGATTGTGGCCGGGAAAAAAAGACAGACGACTAGGGATGACCAGATAGATAGAGCACCCACCAAATAAGTTCTCATATTATCATGATTATGGAGCGGCTACTTTTATGGCAAATAGCCAAAGCCAAGTGGAATACCAAAAGAGTAAAATAAGTACCGTCTTATGACGCAGAGGACATATGCCTTGGGCTTATGACGTGTGAGAGCCAAATATAGTCAATTTGTGACAAGTTCCTTATTGTTATTGGCCTCTGCGGTGAACTCACCACCATGCCCACAAAGAGGCTTCCAGCGATGATTTTGGGGAATGACTTTCCTAATTATAGCATGCTTTGTTATTTTTTTTGCGTGAAAGTCCTGAAACCTTAAGACAAAAGCGAAAAAAGGGCCAATGGGGGGCTTTCGTGTGGCGGGCTTTACAAATGTCCAACTTCTTTAGTATTTTTTTTTTAAATGCTGCATGAGAAAGAAACCAACCAACAGGGATATTGCAAGTCAGTGTTATTAAATGACATCATAGGAGGCCAGGATCTGCATGATTGCTCTTTTGACTCGCTCACAAACAATAGGCATACGATTTTAATTTTAAACAACAAAACTACATTTATTTCTTCTCCTTTTCAGGTAACAAATATGTGCTGATGCAAACAAAATAAAAAACAAACAACCTCTTACGTAGTGCCGATAAAAACAATTGTTTGTTTTGTTTTTTTAAGGAGAAATATATTATATGTATTGTAAGTACTGTACCTGATTAGAATGACAATCAATTAATATTCTTGTTTATAACTGCAAGTGTTACGAGAACAGTTTGAATCAGACCCATGCTGAGATACTGCAGTACTTAAACAATATCCTCGTTTTTTAATAACTGAAATACAATAAGATCTAGGCAACTTGAAGATAAATCAGCTTGGAGAACAAATTACTGGAGAAGTAAAAGGATCAGCTAGTGATTAAGGTAAGTATTATGTTTACAGAGGAGTTATTTCTAGATATTGCGTGCCAATTACAGCAGAGCCAACACAAAATCCGAAGGTTTATTTAACTTCAGAAAGAGACAAAACTCGACAAAATTAACCTGGTACCACTGTTCATTCTAATACGACGTACTTCTAAGACACATATCATACAACAACAGATTATGTCTTTTCACCTTCAAGAACATAAACGTCTTGACGATGTAGTTATCGAAAATGTTCTTAGTTAAAAAAGCTGCTTCGATCATTTTGAGGCAGTTGACATACAGCCCTGGTCCTTTTCTTTGTGTAGACGCTACTGTTAAATGTAGTTGTGGGTTTATACTAAATTTGTGATCAGTTTCTCCTTTTTTTGTTATGTAATCACGCGAGCCACACGAGGGCAGATGTACATGTGGCAGGGACATGTCGCAGCCTTGTTCACACTAAGGGGTCACGTGGCAAAGCCATCTAGCAAGGACAAAATAACAGAAGAAAATGTAGCGTGGATATGTCTTGGAAACAGGGAACATTTTAAAGCGACACGTCTTCCCGTGTGTGATGATACGCAGTGATTAATTATAAAGTCGCTCAACACGAATTCTTCTTTGAGTTTTTGTTGAGTTTTGATTGGTTTGTTGGCGCTAGAACAAAATTGCTCAAAACTACCTGTTCTCTTGTTTATGAGCCAGTCTACCTTAGATCCTCATATCCATTTTTTTTCGAGAAATAGATTTCGCTCGCAATTTGTCCCTCAACCTCCCTTGGCAAGTAAGATACAAATATGGAATTAGATCGATGAAGTTCTTCTTCTTAATAAAATCATGGCACAATCTTTCCGAACCCATTAATGGCCTCGAAAATCAGCGGCCAGATGGTGAATTTTGAAAAAGTTGCAGCTATTTGTTCTGGACAAAACAGCTCGTTCGAAACATTCAAATTGGCTAGTTATAAACATTGACCCTTTACCTTAATAATAGCGTAGATTGTATTCATAATCTCTCATTAGTGTAAGAAAACGAAAGATACAAAAGTTTATCAACTTTTGACACCTATCGCAACCTGCGATTTTACCCAAATTCACGCGAATAAATCACAAAAGTGGTTCGTACTCACAGGATTTCCTGCATATCAGTGGAAAGTCCTATCTGCCAGCTACTTAATTCTGTTAAAAGATTTGGCCGTCATCCAGTTTTCGTCCGCAAGAGACAGCTGAAAGTTGTGCTGCTCAGCTAACATCGCCTTATTTCCATCTTAACTGCTGCGATCTAATGTCGCTAACAAAACACGAAATAAATGACGCATCACCGCATAATTGTTCCAGCAATGAATCTCAAAGTTGCCAACCAATGTCAACCGAATGGAATCCATGGAAGAGTTTAATTAGAGTAGTCATGAAGCAAGATATATCAGTGAAGAAGTTCGCTGTCCGCCATGTTTTTCCAAACCGCTGACCGGGCTGTTTATCGGCTCACAAATAGTCTAACGTCTGCCGCAAGAACACTCAGCGATCATTGACGCCAGTTTTTCTACAAGTACATGTTTTCTATCTTTCGACTTAAAAGAAATTTCGAAATGTTTGCAAACTGATTTGAGCATTTCAACATTAAAAGAACTGAGCTTTTCTTTCCGGTACAAATCGCAGAGATTATAAGCATCGTAGTAAATTGGATGTTGGACTGATAGGCTTTGGTAAACTTCATCCACTTGTTGTAACCACTCTTCTTCTTGCACAACGTCCTCGATGTCAACAGCATCAACAACTTCAGTTGCTTGGCCAGACAATGCCGTAGTGGTTTGTTTTTTCTTTAAGACAGAGAGCCTCGAAAAGTAGGACTGAATCTGGTTTCTTGATAGCCACTCTTCTCTTGAGAACAATCGTTTGTTCTCTTCTGTTCGGGCATTTCTCATGTCGACAGCAACTTGCTGAGGATCAGCTTTCATCCCAGATTCTTCGCCTACATTAAATCGTGCTTTCAGATAATCCTTCACTTGAGGAGAGTACCTTGTTCCTCCTCCTCTTGGTTTTTGCAGTGCCCAACCCATTGGAAGGGAGGAACTGGACACTGAGGAAATGTCTGAAGACTTAGGCTTGGGACAGTTTTCGGGAACAAGAGTAGAAAACCTTGCCACCCAGTCACGACGTAACTGATCATATACGGATTCCTGGCTTGTTGTATTTTCATGTTCACCATAATCAAGATGACGTTGTAGGGAGTCAAAACATGGAAAGCTTAAGCTGCAGCCTTCCTTTGGACATGGAAACAATGCTGAAGTCTGCGACCGGGTCAGTTGTTTGCTTTTCAAATTTCTTTTTACAGACATGTCAAAAAAGCTCTGGCCATCCTTCACCACCAATGAAGTAGGACCCTGAGATGCTCTTACTATATCAGTATAGTTTACAGTTTTACCCTGCCCCACAGAGTAAGCTTTCCAGACATGGATTCCCTGAGGCTCAAACTCAAAGTTGTGGTAGGCCCTGAAGTGGGGAATCTTTGTTACGTCAATTGTCTTTTGCTTGTCGTTTACCTCACAAACAGATGCAGTGACACCTTGAACAGGTCTCTGAAGAAGTGCTGCTCTCATGTCCCGCGCTGACTGAATGTCATTCCTTCGTCACAATATCGTCGCACTGCTTGTTTCATGGGACAGATGATACGGTCACATATGTCCTTTCCATGCTGTGGCTCTGAAAAATCGTACCTTTCTACAATAACTCCAGTTCTTTGGTTAATATCGTTAATGCTAGCCATCAGCAAGTTGTTATGGTAACACCCGGCCTCGTCAGATCGTATGTAAGCTTTACTGAGGGACGGGTTTTCTGTCTTGAGCGTGAATAGGAGATCTTCTAGAATAGAAGCAATAGCAAACCGGTCTTGGACACAAGTATCAAACAGGTGTGTGTAGGTTACCACCATGGGTTCTTCTGCTTGCCCTGTTTTGACAACAACACTGCTGACATGCCAGCTCAAACCCCACTTACCAAACCATTCTGATTGTTTCTCTCTATACTTTTGACACTGAAACTTCATCGCCCAGTCCATTGTTATCAGTGCTGATGTTTCATCGAGTGACTTCAAGACGTCTTGTTTGGCTAAATCCTGGTTTTCCGATCGCAGATTATGTGCTTTCCAGTCAAATATATGATTCTTTGCTTGCACAAAGTCATACAAGATGTCTTCTTGTTGTTCCTGGCTGTAAAACGATATGGTTTGGTTTTCATTCTTTACCGAAACTTCAATTTCGTGCACAACTGATTTCGCACATATCACACTGTAGATTGTGCCAATGCTCACAATCCTGTTTGAATGCTTCGTCATTCGCATTGCTGAGAGCAAACACTCTACAGTGATCTGCGCATGGACTAGATTCCTCTTTGCAGTGAACTTTGTAGTCTGTTTTAAGATACCTCTTGGCTTGATCAAGCTTCTCCTTGGTATTTGCACCCCATTCTGGACTTGCACCGGCCTTTTGGAGCTCCTCAATCACTCTTTCAAGAGTTTCAAAAGCTGCCATTCCATCTGCAGCTACGTTATCAAGACCTTTGAGAGCTTTTCTCTGAGATGCTTCGCGCACTTCAAGGATGCGATAGAGCGTTGCACGGCTCAAAGGATCAAAGTCCTGTTTGGCAAAGTTGCAGGTATTGAGCAATCATTGTGGACCTTGCAACAGTTCGAATGACGTTGGGCATTACAAGCTTATCTCTGCTATCAAGCTTAAGTGTGCGAGTTCCAAAAGAAACGCCTTGATAGAAATATGGTCTGTTTATAAATTCCAAGAAGTGGTTGACTTTGACTGTATCAAGCCTGACCCTGTGGTAAAGTGGCTTTTCCAGTGGGGCGCCGGGACCTTTATTATTAGCGTGAAGCTTAGCTTTACGCAATTCCCATTCTGTTATTGGCTCGTACAGTTTGTGTATTTCCATAAGCTTCTTTGCAGGATATCTGTTTGCATAAATACTCAAGATCTGAGTCTTCGTGTCCTTAGAAGGTGCATCCCTATAAGCTTCAAGGAGAGGTCGGAGTTCATTCTCAACATCAGAGCCGTCAGTCTTGCAGACAGCTTCGAACAATGCCTTTCCATCTTCCGGGGCAATTGCTGAACAAACTATTTTACAAGCTTCCGTTGCCTTCCTTATAAAAAATGTTTGCTCTTCCTGACTTACTCTCTTCCACTTTGTTTCCAACTGAGACGTTAACGGACTGCTTCTCCCTTCTCCTGAACATGTTTGTAGGACGTCCAAGCTTTCATTAATTTTAACTTACGCCTGATCAGTTGGAATCTGAGGAGTTAAGATGCTGGCGTTCTCTTGAGAGCTGTGATATCCTGTAGAACTTTGAGTCCAGTCGGTTTCAAACTTTTGCTGCGTGCGTTCAGTCGATGTTGTTGGAAGCATTGTACTCATCTGGTGAAGTGCTTGTGCTTTGGATACCCTAGGTGTTAGGTGTTATAGAGAAGAAAGTGAGCACAATCAGTAAAACTGATAGGTACGACTGATGTGCCTAGATTAGCATTCGCCACCTGCTTTCTAGTTCATGATAAGATGTACTACCTAGATATGTAACACGGAAGACTTAGGCTTAAATAGATTTTCCTTCCAACGTAAAAGACCCATCTCGAAACCCACATTCACAAACAGCCTCCCATGACACCATAAAACCAAGGCTTGCAAAATATATTACCTTGCAATGGGTTCTTTTTTACATCCTAATGAATCGATGTCCAAATGTGCCTTGCTTTGTACAAGTTGTGCATGCCTTTTCCAACAGTTAGAGCAAATTGCTGTTGGCGAAGATAATAGAAATTTCCTTTTGTTAGAAAAATATAAAATGTATGTGTCTTTATAAGCATTTATAACATATATTATATATGTTATTATTAGGATTCATGGCCCGAGAACTGGTGACAGTAGGAATGCGCCGAACTGGGAAGGTGGCTATTCCCCTACCATCCACACCTCCCCGTCCCAAGCTTCTTCTCTCCAGGCCGTGCTCTGCTGGCCAATTTCCACCACCAAGAAACCTGTTCTCGTGGTAATAGGCACCGGAAAAATTACCTTTCCTCCGTTTTTGTATTGATAAAGGTAGCCTGAATTTACAGTTGAATGCGTACCGTATTTACTCGAATAAGCGCCGCCCCCGAATAAGCGCCGCATTTGGGACAAAAAGTTCATCAGCGCCTCCCCTGAATAAGCGCCGCGGTTCCGACGCGGCCCTTATTCGAGGACAAGCACGTGAGTGGTAATATCACGATATGTTTTTAGACAAAAGAAAACGGGACATTTTTTTAAATGCTAACTTTCCATCCAAAATAACCCAGAAAGATGTGATGCTTTTTTTTTAGTTTGGCTTAAGCAGCGTTTTAACCTAAGAGACCGAGCATTCTGTTCCTTGCTTACAAAGTGCAGGAAGAGACGAATGGTGACAATCAAAACACGCTTCCGTTAGTTACTGTAAAATTTTCATACAGAAAATATACTGTTAAATTAAAAGAAAAGATTTCTTTGTCGTGTCCAATTTTTAAATAAGCGCCGCCCTCGAATAAGCGCTGCATTTGAGGCGCGAAAAATTTAATAACCACCGCGGTGCTTATTCGAGTAAATACGGTAAATCTGAAGGGAAAAAACACGATAAGCACTAACAAAAGCACTTACACCTCATATGCAAAGATAAGGGCGGTAAGTACAATAGTCTCTTGCAATGAAAAATGTAAACTCAATCCGCTATTCCAATAAAAAATGCTGTAAACAGTTAAACTGTCACACAAATATCCTTTAGGAAACACGAAAAATATTTCCTTGGGATTCCGTGTCATAATTTCCATACCCTTAATTGAGTTAAAATGCTGTAAATTAAATTAACTCACTATAAATAAATCCATAAACAAGTAATGCAAATTATTTACATCGGCGAACAAGTTAACACGATATCCAACTCTTAAACAGGCTATCTTTCCCTTGTGCTCCTTCTAAAGAACCTCCCTTTATTGTGTTAATCTTATTCTTCTCGAAAAACTTCAGTTAAAAAAAGAATAATAAGAGCCTTTGCAACAGGTGCATTGGGAACCACTGCGTGCCGTGACATTCTTGAAGATTGCTGAAAAAAAAATGGTTATATTAACATGACAAAATATTTCATCCAGCTCGTATTTTTATATGGATTTTCGCTTTTCGTTGTAAAAGCTGCTTTTATGATCGGGTAACAAAAAGAAATGATACTCACGCGACCCCACTTGCACAAGTGTAATAAACATCGTCTGTATCTCTTGCGCCATCTGCCAGTTCACAGGATTCTTACAGTGCAGGGCAATTTTCCGTCCTTCGTGATTAGGGTACTGACACGTCTTGAGTGGTCTCCAGTATTGCCCTAGATTATGACGATGTTTCGGACAAATTGTTAACGTTTTTATTTCGTCCAATGGAAGATTGAACCTTCCCACCCTGGCCATTATTAATTCTTGCTCTGTTACTTTTGTGCGTGAAAGATGACAACTTTTTAAATGATTCCTAACATCAGCAACGCACGCGAAGAGGGGTATCACGTCTTGTTTTCCTCGTGATTCTCCACAAATGATCTTTCCTTTTCCAATGAACGAACATGAGGTCGGTTTCACTACTCTGGCCATGGCTAGCTATTGTTTACATTGACAGTGTGCTGTGCTGCGATGTACGTGGTCAGCGGCGTTAAAGGAACATCTCGCGATTTTCAACGGATGACAACTTGCTCGTTTTCCATCAAAATTCGAGACAAATTGCCCCGCTTTACCGTCAATTAAGCAAAATCTAGTCATATTGGTTTTTCTTGACCAACTAATGGCATTTTGAGGTTGTACAAGAGACGATACCATGGCTTTGTTACCGACATTAGGTCGCAGCATTTACGATGGAAATATGGCGGTTTCAGCTGAGTTGCACAACTTTCAGCTGTCTCGTGCGGACGAAAACTGGATGACGGCCAAATCTTTTAAAAGAATTAAGTAGCTGGCAGATAGGACTTTCCACTAATATGCAGTAAATCCTGTGAGTACGAACCACTTTTGTGATTTATTCGCGTGAATTTGGGTAAAATCGCATGTTGCGATAAGTTTCCAAAGTAAGATAAACTTTGTATCCTCAGTTTTCTTATACTAATTAAAGATTATGAATACAATCTACGCTGTTATTAAGAAAAAGGGTCATTGTTTATAACTAGCGAATTTGAATGTTTCGAACAAGCTGTTTTGTCAAGAACAAAAAACTGCAAGTTTGCCAAAATTCATCATGTGGCCGCTGAGTTTCGAGGCCAGCAAGGGTTTTTAAAAGATTGTGCCAGAATTTTTTTAAGAAGAATAATTTCTTCCATCTAATTCCATATTTGTTACTTACTTGCCAAGGGAAGTTGAAGGAATAATTATGAGCGAATTCTATTTCTCGAACAAAAATGGATATGAGGATCTAAGGGAGACTGGCTCTTATAACGTGGCCTTGTTGCACGTTTTCTTAGTGTGTACAACGCGCGATTTTTGTTTCTGCGCATATCCCTACATTATGTCCCCTCACGTAACGCCCCCTTTGTTAGTTAGTGAGTTTCTAATGCAAAGAGGAGTACGACATAGAACTACTTAGCTGCGTAGTGATTTTTGAGAGCCGTGATTTCTCGCTGGATTTGTTGTTTCGGCCTCTCTATGTTTCGCAGCGAAGCAAAAGTTTGTCCAAAATGTAACCAAAAAAAAGATATCAGCAAGGATCAGCCAAGTTGAGAATTCAATAAAGCAATTAATCCACTTGCGTTTGCTGGATAGGAGAAGACTACAACCAACATGGCGCTACACGCGTAATTGGTTATTATTTTTTTTTTTACCCACGGTTATTTGTTCCTATCCAACGCACACTTATAACATGTTCACCACGGGACATTGCAGCTATCAAAATCTGAGTGGCTCTCTACCTAATGTATATGACTTAATACCAGAAACCCATACACAAATGTATTTTTCTAGCAATTTATCATTAGAACCTTATTTGTAAAGCTCCCACGTTTGAATAAAAGTATAGGAAAATTGGAAATTTCATCAGTGCGCGAAGCGCACGCATTGAAATTAAAATTTCACGAGCAAACCGAAATAAGATATAATAGCGTATTCTCCCGGCTTTCGCGCCAAAATCAAGCCTTTCAAAGTCAAAACGAGGCTAAGGCCTCGATACCATGTAAAATCCTCATTCTCAAAAATGGAAGAGAGCTAGTAAGCAAGAGAAGACGAGTGAATCATAAACAATATAAACGTTTATTAGCAAATAATAAATCATTTCAAAGTCTTGTAGCAAAAGTAAACTTGAAGAATCGCGAAAAAAGACAAACACGATAGTCCACAGAACAATCCTTGAATAACAATGCTCGAACAGCAATAAAACTGCAGTTAGTACACCTCTAAAGGTCTAGGTGACCTTGGACCCTGAAATGTGGAGCAAACCGAAATAAGATGTTAGATGTGCCCAGATACTTAAATAAGTATGGGTGGGCCGGGTGGGACGCTATTATATCTTATTTCGGTTTGCTCGTGAAATTTTAATTTCAATGCGTGCGCTTCGTGCACTGATGAAATTTCCAATTTCACTTCACAAACCTCAATAAGATATAATAGCGTATGTTCAAAGTTACTAAGCTAACCTTGCAATACGACAGCTTGAAAGGAGTCTTGAGCTTGTTTATTGCAAGCAACCTCCCGTAAATAATGCCGCCTAAAAGTGGACTCCTTTCTCCACTTTGCGATCTCCATTATCTCTTTACAAGAGAGCCCTTTCGCCTTGGCCTTGGATGTGGATGCACCTCGTACCGAATGAGCACGGAACTCAGAGGTATCAATCCCAGCTAGGTTCATAAGCTGCACTAGCCACCCTGCAATTGTGCATGGTACTACCTCCTTGTGAGGCTTTACATAACTTAACAGTAACTGATGCTTATTAGAGTCTGCACGCCAACCCTTAGAGCGTTCTAAATAGCAGGTAATGGTTGAAAATACACATAGCATAGGATCACCCTCAAACTTCTCAAAGGTCTGTTTAATGGGGTTCTGACCTTTCTTTCTCGATTTGGTTAATTGTGCAAGTTCAAAAACAATAGAACTATCCTTAATGGACATATATCTTACATCAAGAGCCCTTAGGTCTGAGCATCTACCAGCTGATGAAAGAGCTAGCAGCATGCTCAGCTTAAGAGTCAAGCACTTGTTTGAGAGGGTGGAGTTATCCCCTAGCATGTGAATGTAGTCAAGAACCTTATCGACATCCCAAGTCACCACATATCTGGGTTGCGGTGGATTGGCATTAAAACAGGCACCAACCACCTTACAAATCAGCTCGTGCTGCCCCACCCTAACACCCCCTATGGGAGGGTGGAAAGATGAAATGGCTGATCTGTGGCTATTTATCGTGCGGTAGCTTTTGCCCTGTTTTAACAGCTCTGTAAGATAGTCTGCTACAGAGGCCACAGAGGAGCAAAATGGGTCAATTTTCCTCGGACGACACCAGCTACTCCACTGTTTCCAGGCGCTGTTGTAAGCTCCTGCCGTGCCTGTTCGCCAAGAGTGGGAGCGGAGAAGTTCGGAAGTTTGCTCTGAAATTCCGTCTGCAAGCAAGTTTTGCCTGTAACCATCCAGGCCGCTAAGGACAGGTGGCCCTGCAGAACTAGAGGGTGTGGCTGCAGGTTGGGGGAAAGCAACAGATTGCTCAGAGGGGGCAGCAGAATTGGCTGTA
The DNA here is from genome assembly GCA_964030785.1 of Siderastrea siderea. Classification (NCBI taxonomy): domain Eukaryota; kingdom Metazoa; phylum Cnidaria; class Anthozoa; order Scleractinia; family Rhizangiidae; genus Siderastrea; species Siderastrea siderea. Next base: position 29,181,433 of record OZ034979.1, read on the forward strand.
TGCAGGACATCTCTAGAAGGACTGGGTACCAAGCTTGTGTATGCCAAGTTGGTGTTATCAGGACAATTGTCGCCTGATCCTTTCGGATCTTTGCCAGACAACGACATATCATTGAGAAAGGTGGAAAACTGTAACCCTCAGGTTTGTCCAAGGAATCTGAAATGCATCCGTCCCATGAGCAAATGGGTCTGGGAACCAGCTTATATAGCTTTGAAGCTTAGTATTCATACGATCTGCAAATAGATCTATTGTCAGGGGACCCCACAGGTGATCTAATGCCTGGAAAACTGTCGGATTGAGTTTCCAGTTGCTGGAATCCCTGAAATGTCTGGATTCCCAATCCGCTTCGTGGTTTAATTCCCCTGGCAGATACTCTGCTGTCAGGGTTATCTGCTTGTTTAGGGCGTACCCCTTGCCCATCAACAAACCCCTTACTTGGAGCCTTTGCAAATGCCGGTAATGGGGGGTGCCGGAATAACTGCCTGTATAGATGAGGTCAGTTTCCCAATAATCTGAGAGAGAGTTCTCACTGAGGCTTTTTTCTCCTGAATTAAATCTCTGCAAATCTGAATAAGTTGGGTCATTTTCTCCTGTGGCAAATATAGTTTCATCTTCAATGAATTGATCAGAAAACCTAGGTACTCCATGCACTGGGCTGGGTGTAAAACTGATTTCTTCCAGTTTATAATAAAGCCTAAATTCTGAAGCAGCCACAGAGTGGAGTCCCTGTCCCTCAAAATACCTTCCAGAGTCTGATTGAATATAATGATATCGTCTAAATAAATAATCATTCTCAGACCCAGTCTTCGAAGAAGAGCTACAACAGCCTTTAAAAGCTTGGTGAATAGAAGGGGGGCTGGTCCCAAGCCAAATGGGAGGCATGTAAACTGGTACCTCGTGCCCCCATAAATAAAACGAAGGAGCGGCTGGTGCTCTGGATCTATTGGCACAGTAAAGTAAGCATCCTTCAGATCTATTTTTATCATCCAGTCTTCCTTCTGGACTAAATGCTTTAGCAAGTGCAGCTCCTCCATTTTGAAATGTTGATAAACAACAAAACTGTTCAACTGTTTTAAGTTGATTACAGGTCTGTTCCCCCCATCTTTCTTTTTGACTAAGAAAACTGTACTTATAAATTCCCCTTTCAGGGGGGAGACCACCTGAATCGCCCCTTTCTGCAACATTTCTGCAATTTCCTGTTCTATCGCATGCCTTTCCAGCTGGTTGTGAAAGGTCTGAGAGGGGGCCTGTGCCTGCCTTGGGGGTTCTACAAAGGGAATCAGTACCCCCTTGATCATTTTCAAAATGAACTGATCCTGTGTCAGTAATTTCCAATTGTTCAGAAAATGTTGCAGCCGCCCCGCCAGAGGGAGGTTTTGGCTTACAAGGGTGATGTTCAGCCCCATGGACAGTAGAAGAGGATGAACAAACCGAGTTAATTCCCCCTGGCAAGGTTGAACCTGCAATGGGACTTTGGGCATCAGGTGATCTCCTTTTGAACCTGAATCTAACTGACTTGCCTTTGTTAAAAGGTCTGGAGGGCGGTCTTGGCTTGAAAGAGACAGTTCTGCCCCCGACCCCTTCCATGTGATGAGGGCATCCCTCGAAAGGGCTGATGGGAGTCTCTTGGGCCTCGTCCACGATAGCTATCTCTGCGAAGAGGGGGGCCTTTGTAAGCTGAAGGCCGTGATGGCTTAGAAAAGCCTGCTAAGTGCTGGGAAATGTCCTTGGTGGACTTCCGAATCTTGGTGGCCTTAGAAAGAGCCTTGTAGAACCTTTTACCAAACAGGTTCTTGTGGGAACTGGACAAGGATGACTCGTGCTTGCTGAGCAGCTTTTTTGCTTTCTTCATGTCACCGGTAAGGCGACCTAATATGCTCAAGCGGCGAGCATAAGTCAAACTCACATTAGCCTGTCCGAGCAACGTGACAGATTGCTCAACCAATTTCAAGCAGTCAAACAAATCCAGCTCATCAGTAGAGTCGTCAGTTCGTACCTTTTCAAGGGTTAGCCAGAGCTTCCCTAATGGTCCCATTACATTGTTAATACGAGCTTGCGTTTTTGACAAAGTGCCGTCGCTTTCGCGGCCGTATGACTTGCCGAGGGTGTCGAAGATCTCATTCAAATACCCATCGACTTTGGGGATCTTTAGAGATTCCGCATCAGGTACCGGATTTGAATCGAGGACTGACTCTTGAATTGCCTTGTCTTTTACGTAAATTTTGAATTTTTCATTCAGGTATTTGTGCATATCGTTCGTCAGCTCAAGTTTTGTACGGGCCTGTGCGCCCGTGTCAAAACGCCTGTAGTCGGCATCGCCCACGTGCTTCGGCGAGCTTGCAGATTTTTTGCGCTTAGGGTTTGCTTCAGAGCTACTTGAGTTGCTAGAATCACCTTCACCGTTAGAATCACTATCACTGCTCTCATTACCAGAGGCAGAATCAGCAGAGGAAGAGGTCGTAAGCCTCCGTTTGTCCGTTATTTTGGACGAGCCTTTCGACTTTCGCGAAGGCTGTTCTTCGTCAACACTCGCCTCAAGGGTGTTGTTAGTAGCCTCCTCGTTCTCAACGGGAGTGTCAGTTTGATCCGCCATAATCCTTTACAAGAAAAAATAATCCTGGAAAAAATACTACTTTAGGTCTTCCACTAGACTTGCCACGAGCGAACACGAAGCGACCAGCTAGCGCGAAGCCATTTTTGAGAATGAGGATTTTACATGGTATCGAGGCCTTAGCCTCGTTTTGACTTTGAAAGGCTTGAATTTGGCTCGAAAGCCGGGAGAATACGCTATTATATCTTATTGAGGTTTGTGAAGTGAAATTGTATTTTTCTCCTGTATGTTTCATCGATTTTCCTCGGGTTAATTTATATTTAAACATTATCTGTTGGTTAAGTATTTTGCTAAGGAACAGAAATCATATTCGAGAAAGGATTGCCTGATAATGGCTCCTGAAAGGAATTTTTCCACTCGGTCTCAATGGAACATACGCACGCCTCGTTAGCTATAAAGACTTATACAACTGTTTGTTTTAACTGTTTTAACAGATTTTCCACCAAAAATAATTGCTGATGTTCAAGTCCTTTCACAATTGTCTCATCCCCTGTTCTTCGAATAAGGAACAAACTTATGGAGCCTATTTTATTTCTACATAAGGCTAATTTTGTGCAGACGCGTTTTTCTTGCCGTACTAAGGGATTAGTTGTTGGCAGCGAAACCGCAAGCCGCGAAAGCTGCAACGCCGCTCCTTTCCTTTCCTCTTGATGCGCTGCCACTCAAACTGTTGCGACGCGGGAACACACAAAAAATGTCGGCAGCTAGCGGTGGGAAGTGTCGCAGAATATCACCATTAAAAAATCTCCAAACTAGGCTGTGGAGAGAATTTCCTGTCGTAACCGAAGATGATTTTATCACGTGGGTGGGAACGGGTCTTACATTCATCGGACTTGAGAAGTCTGTCTTATGCAGGCTTTTTCAACCCCATTTTTAAATTCAAAGTGCCACCGCTCATTTGGGCTCCCCTCGGGTATCCTTTAGTATACGGAAAAAACGTTAAAATCAATGCTGTTTGGGCTGATGATGGTAGCCTTAAGGACGGTGCCTCCTTTTGTTACTGCGCATACGTTCTGTGCATCTCGGGATATTCGGGTTTCTTAAGGAATTTGTCCCCAAATACAACAATATTTTTGCGCGGTTTATGACTATGTGCAAAAAGCAGGTCTTAGCAAGGGCTACCAGAATCCAAATTTTTCAGAGATAATTGAGCTTAAATTTGGAAAGAAATTGCCATACATTCTTTGTATTTTAATGCTTTTTTAGAATTATGGTTGCTTCATTATCTCTGAGAAATGCGTGGTTGCCCAAATTTTTCTTTTGGGATTCCAATAACCCTTGCTAAGATCTACTTTTTCCTCATAGTCATAACCTTTGCAGAAATACATCTGTATCAGGAGGCACCGTCCTTAGTGAAACCAAGAGAGGATAGCCCTTTATTCTCTTTTGTTGAAACCCAACAATTTATCGTAGAATACAATCTGACACAAGACCCTGTTCCATTTCACTGCTGTTCTTTGGGAAATAAAGAGGAAAAAGGAAAGAACAAAAATAAAAAAGAGTCTCCGTGGTCTCGCACACGTTAGCAAAGACTGTTCACGTAGGTTTCGTAACGAGCGTGACAGAAGCGAAACACCCGTGACCCTTCAAGACGGTATGATTTATATTATTTAATTTGCAGGTCAGAGGTTCCCAAGAGATTAAAACTACAGTTAAGCTACACAGACACTGAGGTCGATTAAAGGAAGCATTTGCCTCAAGAAATACGGTTCACAATGACAAGATTCGCCGTAAACGAGCTGGGAAGATACGTTGTTATAGTAAGTATCTTGCAATGCGGTGTTGTCAGGTACCTGTGCTTAATTTTCTTTTTTCTTTTTTTTGCACTTAGCGCAGAATCCAAACCGACGTAACACAGTAACTTTGCTATTTGCAATTATTTCGGATGTAAAACGTGCTAAGTATTTTGATGTTGGTGTTTTTTAAATAACGGTTTACACATATCGTTCCCCAGTCTAGGCAAACTTTATCTTGAAACGGTGTCTAAATGCGTCTAAGGTGAAAGCAAGCAGAACAGCTTTGAAACGAACATTGTCTTCTGCTATTTATACATGTAGACTTTGGAAACATTTCCTTCTTTGGTTAGTTTTTATATAACTAAAATAATCATGGATTAAATAGCGAAAATGTTAATGAGCTGTCAAATACTGACCTTGTTTTTCAATGCCCGCTTGTATTCTTCAACCACACGCATGGTTCTATTCCACTCCTCGAGTCAGTTTAAGGAGACTCTCTGTACTTTAAAACCTTGTTTTAATGCTTATTTTATGTAAGATTATACTGAGCGCAAGAAGTGATCACTAAAAGGTATGAACTAGTGTTACATCAATTATTTATTTACTCTTTAAGTTTTGCTCTTTAGCGCTGTAGCCTCTTATGTAGTTGTACTTTTGGAAGAAAACGGGTGTTACTTGCATTCGCTATGTTTGAGCTGAAATGGTTGCAGTACTATTGGGTGAAATGGTTGCAGTACTATTTTCTTTACCAGCTAATGAATGTCGACAGACTCGCTGGCAAGAAAACTGGCACTTAATTTGGCGCACTTAATTTTGCCAAATCCACGGAGAAGTACTTCAACTTATTTGAGAATTGATGATAACTTAATTAAAGCAGTTCAAAGCCTTTTAAAAAAGTTGCCGAAATAGAGAGATTTTATTTTACCCGTGAAAAAGACTTCGATGGAATACTCCCTATCACTTCCCAAATGTTTTGTTTTCTTTTGTCTACTTTTGTACCATTTCACAGGTTCTTAGTAAAACGGTTGACTGAACTTTTAATGCCTTAATAATTCAGTCAAGACAAACCCCTATGGACATGACGTCCATTTACTTTTGCCGAAAACGACAATGAAGAAATATTCTAAGTATTCTCTAGTAATAAAAAAAAATGAAAAGGAAAGTAGACATGACAACATTTCATTTCTTCCTAGAGCTTGTTACGAATTAAGGATACACGGTAGAGAAGCAAATCTAATTTTTCTCGTTTTTGACAAAAATTCATATGTACTAGAGGAAACAAAGAGCTATCGAATGGTAAAAGTTTCAGGTTGAGATCTTATTTAGTTCAAGAGATATATACGCAGAAAGTATAAGAAAGTATAAGATTGATGACAGGTGAAGAAAAACAACTTTCGTCAGTTCATTAACGATTGCAACATGCCAAATGTTGCATGCGAATCAAGTTTCAATGGGACCGGACAATACGAGACAAAGGTTCCTTCGACGATCAATTTGCTCATAACAAATGGTAACAGAATGGGCTGGCTCAAGAAAAAAATACCAAAGAACAACTACAAAAAGAACACGGAATCGACTGCAGAGCTTCAGATAGCGATCATGCGTTTTTTTCAAAACGGATAAACGAAGCGGCCCATGTTTGTGATGACAACAGTGCATTTATTGTGGTAGGACAATATGGATCAATATGGTAACTTTGCGTTCGTGTACAGATTAAATAGAGGGAGAATTCTTAAGTTGTCTGTTTTATTTATCCCGAAAATGTCTATTGCCATTTGTATCCTCAAATAAAGAAACGACTTGAAGGTATTTTCACAGCTTGAACTTGAACAAGTTAACTTTGATACGCGCATCAAAAGACTAACTTCGTTTTCTGAGGTCATTCTTTCTCCCCCATTTGTTTACCTTTTCTGTCGCTGCTACACCAATTCAGTCCACTAGTTGAAGCTCCCTCCATCGAGGTCAGTGATACAGAAAAAAAAATCTCTCGGTTTAGGAGCAAAAGTAGATCGATGCTTAGTGAGTATTCTGCAGCACGTGTCTGTTTGTTGTACTTGACGCGCACTTTCCGCCGACAATCGATGACAGGTCTAATTAGTTGGTTGCATGTGATTGGATCAAAGTCGCGAATCGGAAACGCCATTGTGTAAACAATCCCTAATTCCCAGAAATCTAAAAATTGCTTTTTCTCGAATTCAATTTTGAGCGCACAAGCGAAGTTTGGAGAGTTTATTCTCGCTAAGTATGCGACCAATTTACGTGAAAATTGGCAGGGAGCTTGCAGATGTGTTGAATTTAAAAACTCTTTCTCAGAATTTTTGTTTTCGCTCTAGTTTTTGAGATATGGCCTTTTCTTTCGAAAAGGTCGCAAAGACTACCATTCTGATCTCAGAAAATTTATAAAATAATAAAGAAGCGCTCAAATCGAAATCTGAGACACCGTTTTTTGGTTCAATATCTGTATAATAAGTTTCACCGGAAATGAGAAGTGTCGAGGTTAAAGCGTCTGCAAATAAACTTCGCACGTAAAACGTCTTCTCTCAAAAAAATAAGGTGTAACTTTATTTCCAAGAAGATTTAGGCAAAAGTGGCGCAAAATATGAGATATTTGCTTATTAAGGTTTAAGGAAATGTATAGCTTGGTTGTAATTGCGCGAATATTTGACGCGCTAAGCGCGAATAAACGAAACGACTGTTTTTACTTCTGGGTATCCTTAAGCTTGGGAAACCTAGGTTATTGAGCTATCTTCGGGAGCCTCGTTGGTCATTGCCTACAGGGAGGAAGGCCATGTTTGCTTTAAGGTGGCTCCATATAGTTTTTCAGCGCGCGAGGAATGGGAACTAAATTGGCACAAGCGCGCGCGCGAGGAGTGCGACAGTCCAAGTCAGATGACATGTGCCAATCAACCTCCCGGGCGAACTTTTCCAAAGTCTGATTGAGGCATCTTTATGGCTTACCTTTTCAAAACCTATCGAGCACATAGCAGTGAAATTATGAAAAGCCTTTAGTTTAATCGCCTTTGTAGCTGACAGTTGCAGTCCTACGATTGTTCTACGATTATAGGACTGGATTGATTGCGATCTTTAAAGAGTCTGACCCACCCAGTTTGCAACGCGCGCTTCTATTGTTGTTATTATCCGGGACACCGTTGTATTCTTCCCATATTTGGGTATAGCTTTCAGTGTCCTTCAGCGCGCGAGATTCTTCTCATCGATATGGCGGAAAGGATGCAACTGGAAGTGAGCGAGAGCGAAGAAGCTCTAAATATCACTGGCGACAATTTAAGTGGAGATGAATACGCAGATCAGTAGTACATTGGGCTCAGATAGGTAATTTTGCCTCGTTTTGATGTTAGGATGACGTCATAACCGGAACCGGAAATCACGTGTTTTTAGGATGGGAAACCGCTGACCAGTTGGAAAAAAGGATCGCAGGCTCATGCAACCGGAAGTCACGTGTTTTGAGATGAGAAACCGCTGAGCAGGCCAAAAAATCGATCGTGGGCTCAAGGTGGGTTAAAACCGCTGAGAAAACGCGGGCACAAAGTCCAAAGTCCAATTTGTGGAACGGGGGTAACCCTTGGAGTGAAAACAACACAAAATGAATAAATACTTTTTATTGTTATACGTTGTTTACAATAACTGAGAAAATGGTTTTTCCTGAGTGTTCCTTAATGTTCAATAGAGGGTCCCCACCATTGTTTTTGACATCGAGTTCTTCTTCGCCATTGGTTGTTGTCACGGATCCATTGTTGTAATTGACGTCGATATGATTGATTTCTGTTCAAAGGTATGGCAAAGGAACTCTAGAATGGGGGTGGTGGTGGTGGCGCCCCATGTTCTCGATCACAGTGATCACAATCGACGATCTTGTTGGGGCTTTCACTGGTAGCCATAGGGGTAGGTCTTGAAGGTGCGGGGATCGATGACTCGTTTGTTGCAGACTAACTGATAGAACTTGCTGCTTGGTCGGGTGTACAGTTGGTAGTTTGTTGGATTCCGTACAATTTGGTGGGAGTTGATCACCTGGTTTTGGCGAGGTTTTGGAAGGGGTCTTTTTATTTCATCTTTGACATTCTGACGCATGACGTCGTAATTCAACTGGGTGTGTCCTTCACTGTTGAGTCGGAAGCCTCTGACCTTGCATTCCACCTTTCCTTTATTAGTAGTATACCCGTAGTTCTTGGGTCCTCCACTGACAAATTCTTGGATGTATTCATTATCAGCTAATTCGGAGGCGGAGTCCCCTAGATAGGAACCCAAGGTAGGTTGGAATTGAGTGGGTGTTTCCTCCAGGTAGATGACAGAGTCGGTGTCAAAGTAGAGGACTCTTTCCCCTAAGGCTTCCAGGGCGTCATATAGTTTAAGGCGGGCGTGGCAGGTGGTGAAGCAGGCCACAAAAATGTTGAGGTTGGGTGAGACGCGGATGTCCTCTTTTTGATGTTCAAAGTGAACCTCAACCATGTTGTTATTGATAACGGACACGTGACGTACGTCTAAGGCATCTGTATCCAAGAATTGGTGGAAGGCATGAGGATCATCAAAGGCTTGGATTTGGGTCTTGTTGAGGCGTTGTCCAAACTTGCCCCACATGGAGTTCAACATGAGTTTAGCTAGGGTACGCAGGCCCGGGTTGTATTCGATCTTGTGGTAGTCCAACTGGATGCCTTCATGCAGGAAGTACTGTTCGATGTAACTTTGCTTTTCTTCTTCTGTCATGTCGTCCTTAGGCCACCCACTAGCTTCTTGTTTGATTTTAAGCCAGGTGTTGACATAATCGGCGAAGAGGCCCTCACAGGTTTGTTCAAAATGCCAGACTTCATAGATGTATTGGACTTGGTACCCCAATTCGACGGCTTTCTTTAATTCGGGACTGCACCAGGTACTGGTGAGGGCGCGTTGTTCGTCGGTGTGAGGGCAATGATAGGATCTGTCCAAAAGAGGTTTGTCCATTTCTTCTTCCACACAACGGGCACAGAGGGGAAAGAGCAGTTTGTCGTCATGACGGTAAGGCAGCACGGGATGGTACAATTCACGGGGAGGCAGGACTTTGCATTGGATTAGCCCAAAGTACTGGTGTATGTCAGTGTGACCCGGTTGAGAAAGGATGGTGGGATGTCCTTTGGGGTAGGTGGACTTCTTGTTCACCCACGGGTACAAGGAGGTGACATCGATGTAGTGAATTTTTTGGCCGGGGGTAATATGATGGTAGAGTTTGATGGCATTGGTACGACCTCCACAGAAAGCGTCCCGAGGTTGAAGAGGTTGGATAAAGTTGAGTTCCCGGACGAAGGAGTCGATCTCTGGTTGGGTTTTTAGGAGGTGCTCCCATTGACATCCCCACATTTGAATGACGTTGTACCCTTGTTTGGTAAGCTTTTGGACTTTGTCTTGGGTGACGTCATAGAGGTCATGCATAGTCAGATCATAGTTGCGGGGATGTTTTTCGTGGCGATGGGGATAACAGGTAGGGCATCTGTGGGTGAAACACCCTTGAAATTCGTAGACGGTGTGGGTGTCGGGGCAATAACCATCCACATGGAAGTTGGTCCCGGGGATCTTATACTCGCCTTCATTTCGGACATGTTGGATGTACTGTGGGTCTGGATTGGCACTGGCCAAGAGATCGGCGGGGTTGAGATCTTGGAGGGCGCGTTGACGTAGTTGGTGATCGCACCAGGTTAACCAGTGAAGGGCTGGGATGGACTGGTTGATGTTGTTTCTCCACCCCTTATGACCGGCGGGTTCGCTGGCAATACTGTTCGGGATCATCCGGTTCATACGTAAATCTCGATTACAAGCCGAGGCAATGGTGACGTGATCGAAGGGATTGAAGCCTGTTAAGTCTTCAAACATGCGTTTGAAAGTGAGACATCCTTGTTTCAAGAGACGTACATCGGAGCTGCAATAGTCCAATAACTCTTTTTGGAAATTAAACACCACACCCTGGTCGCGTTGTTCTTGATGCCAGGTTTCGAAGGCTTGTCTTCCTTCGAGTGACATGGCCTCAGGCATGTAGTAATCGCGTGAGGGGAGGATGCCCACGTAGTGTTGATACTCATCCTCGGGCCGGTTGAACTTGTGGGGGAAATACCCTTTGCAGAGTTCTGTCAAACCAAAGGTTTTGGGAAACGCGGAGAGGGGCATCTGGAAGAAACTCATCGAATCGATGAACCGGATGCGATCGTGCTTGATCTCTAAGAGTTTACATCCGTTGCGGAGTTGTTCAACGATCCGGTTGTCACTATAGTATTCTTGGATGATAAAGTACCCATCGTACCCTTGAAAATTATGGGCGATGACATTGACTTGACGGGTATCGTTGAGGGTCAAGGTATCCAACCATTCCAGAAAGTCACGGATACAAGTGGGACCTGGGAAAGGCTTGGGTTCATCGTTGTCTTCGGTTTCGGCCACGACGAGATTCGCAATGTGTTTTTCCTGGGGTTGCATGGCTTCGATATCAAAGAAGACGTGTAAGGGAGGCAGGTCTTCCTCCTCGTCCTCGGAGGAGGCATGGGGTTCCGCGGCGGCACCTCGTTTGGCGCGAGGACCTTTTTGACGGGTCCTCTTTCTCTTCTTTTCGTCTTGAGGTTTGGGTTTGTATAAAACAACGGTGGTCGTCGGCGTGGACGTACTGATGACAAGAAGGGCAATCCACGTGGTAACAACGGTGACGTTGAATGCGGGACAAGCCCACATTTTGTTGATAACAGTCAGGGCATCGGTGTCGTTGAGAGCACACGGAGGACTGGAGGTCCGTGGCGGGTTTGCCAGCATGGGTCTTGCTGGCATGGGCTTCCAAACACGCGGGTCCGAAAAAGTCCCGATGACACGACTCGCAACGTTGAGTGGCTTTAAGGTGTCGGGGGTAAGCATGTTGAAAGTCTGGACAATCTTTCTGTCGACAGGCTCTGCATACCTTGGTCTTGGTGCATCGATGGAGTCCCTCGGTGTTGTAGGGTTTCCAACAATCCGCACACACATAACTGGACCCGAAAAACCCCGGCAATTTGGTGATGACATCATAATGGTCTTGGTTGTGCAACAGGATCAGTTGTTTGTCAGAAAGGGGTCCAAACGTCGTGATGTGAAACGATCGCTGCGCATCCACCCGGATGATTTGGTAACCGGTGAGGGACGGAGCTTGACTGAATTGGGTCAAGGCATCATACCCACAGGGACCCCATGGTACCTTGGCCTCGTGATGAAGTAAGAGAGCCATTTCTTTTTGGAGAGATTTTCCATGTCGAATCGATTCCCATTTCGGGTGCTGGTCCACGCGAGCTTTGGCGGTGACAAGGGCTCTGGCGCAACAGAGGTCATCGTCGTTGGTAATCCGGATGATGGATTTGGAATTTTTGGTTAACAGGTCCATGGTGGGATGACCTGGTTTCCCACGCCGTGGTCTGCCGGTGCCTTGAGGAGCATGATGGACTTGAGTGATGGAGACTTGAAAGGAATCGTCCATTTCAAATTGTTCGTTGCTGTTGAGGGCTTGGGCTAAACGTTGGAACAGAGCTTCCACACGCTCTGTGTCTCGACGCCATTCACCTGCACGTAATCCCCACCCCTGAAAATTATTGTGCAGGCGATCGGATGCTATTGTAAAGTAGAGTCGATCTTGATCGTGGAGGTCGGTGGTGGTGGTTAACACTTGATCGACGGCTCGACGTAATCCATCTTGGAGAGCCTGGGTAATGTTTTGACCTGGAATCAAGGTCCCCCTTTGACGTAACTGGGTCTTGAAATGACGTTCTTGTACCCCCATGCGATCACTCCTCCGATTCACAAAAGGTTCTAAGTCAAATTGGAAGGTAACTTGCGCAGGGGGATCCAATCCACCCCCACTTTGTTCCCATTGGTCCAAGGCCTCTTCACAAATGTCGTCGTCACTGTCGGCCATGTTTTCGGTCGAAATCAAAGGTCCCACACAGGAATTTGTGTCGTCTTCTGAATCACTTATCTCCAAACCAAGCATTGACATGATCTCACGTGTAGCGAGGCCGCTTGGCCCCGCCACATTGTTGTCTTCGTGAGAGGCCATGATCAGATGAACTCACTGGTGGTGGATGTTCGGCTTTTATAGGGTAAAAAGTCATTCCTCGCAACGTATTGTGGGCCAACTAGGGTGGGGGGACCCCCCTCCCCCCTCCCTAGATAGGCCATGATGCATTGCGAGGAATGATCCCAGAGACTATAAAACAGATCGCACCTCGAGGTGGGTCATCTCAACGTGGACTCTCGCCATGAGAAGCTGCTAGAGGCTTTTGAAGAATTCGAAGTGGATCTCGAAGGTGGAGTTGGTGCTCGACCCAAGTGTCGTGGAGTTTGGTGAGAAGTTAAAGCGAAGAGAGCGGGGACCATGCAAGTCGTGGAACCCCCTGAATGTGACTTGGATGACCTTTCGTTTTTGGAGGACTTATTGAAAGACATGTCACCCGACGATTCACTGCACCAAAAGGCAAATATTCGGGTCCGTGTTTGCACGAATACGGAACGACAAACACCTCGTATACGATGGTATTCAAGTATATTCGATAACGCATGACGAGACGTACACCTGGGATATCCTATTAGGATCCGGCCTGTTTTTCCGTTTTCAAATCGAATATCTTAGAATGTGTCGAGGTATTCAAAACTCATACGACCAACTGTTAGTTTGTTTACGTCAGGTATAGGCCACCTTCGAGCGCTGAAGAACCTTAGTTACTTGAACATTTTAGAATACCCCCAAGTATTCGTACCCGCATACGACTCGAACACGACACTGACGAACAGCGCCCCCGGAGTGAACACGTCCGAATACTGATATATACGTCAGGTATTCGAGTCATTTTCAACACGAGTATCTAGTGCAACGAGTGATTGCGCGTGGTTTTCTGGTATTCCAACCCGGACATCTTGGAACACTTTTCGTGTTCGATAGCACACGACTTTTCATGCGGATCACACGTGTCGTATTCTGTTTGAACACTCTTGAACATTATACCAATTTGGGTGTTCTGGGGTATTCAATGTGGACATGTTCGAACACTGTTCGTGTTCAAGAGCATACGACTTTTCATACTTAGCACACATGCGGTATTCTATTTGAACACTCTTGGACAAGAAGACGTTCAGTTCCTTTCAGCTGGCATCTGTTCGGGATTAATCGTAAAATGCCTAAGCGCGTAGACGCTTTGGTATTCTAATGTTCGGTCTCGCGTGCGGGTGATTTTCGTGTTATCGTTTTATGTATAACCGTACGTAAATTCCTGTACACTACTTTGGATATAAGTGAACGTAAGCAAATAGAGACTGTAAATACATGTGCCATTCAACAAAACTTTATTTGAAGGGAACCTCAATAGAATATATTTACAAATAAATAAATCACGAAATGACATCTATATCTGGATTGTACATATCCTGACGCTGAAATAAACCTTATCCTTGGTAGGGAGTGTCTTACTGTACAAAACGTTAAAAAATTATGGAATGTTTTCATATCTGGTAGTTTGTATGAACTATATACATAAAAAATAGAGCCCTTGACTTAACTTTCACTCATGAAATCACCTAAACTTAGTTTTTGAGTCCAGTTATCATCCCTATTATACTCGTACGGCCCAATTTGTTCATTTAGTGTGCGCACTAAACTTTCTTTATTCAAAAGTACCTTTTAAAAATACTCCAATAAAATTAAGCGTCATAAAGGTGGTATGATAAAATACTTATTGACGGAGTGAGGTCGAACTGGACGGGAAAATATTTTGCTGTCGGTCATGGCGCACAGACCGAGCCTCGATCGAGCCCAATATTTCCCTGTTCAGCCGACCCACTCAGTCAATAAGTGCATATTATAATTCACCAACAGAAACTATATTCTTATTATTAATTTTTTGTCAGCCTTAGCATCAACCAGTGATAAATACGCTTAGAAGTTAATTGTCACAGGATTAACCCTTTCACTCCAATCTTGGGTCTGGTGTACTGAGAATTTCTTTCTAATTATGGTATGACCATTTGAATGAATGTCATGAAATGGCTGTAATGAGATTGTTTACCTGTTTAACTTTCATTTAAATACACTGTATGGGTAGTAAGCATACTTAGTACACCTTTACAGATCAATTTCTTATTCTTAATTATATAGTGGGAATTTATCTCAGGGGTTTTTGGCCATTAGAGGCTAAGAGGACATGTTTACGTTGCTATTTTTTATATTTATTATTGTTTTTGATGTGATTTATTTCTTGTAGGTATTCAGTTGATGCGAAGATTTCTACGAGATAACAAGCTTCGTGTTATTGACTTTCCAGATGAGTACAATGAGTTTCGGCAGCTTCTTTTGGGTAGACAGAGTGGTACAGTAGGTGAGATGCTGAATGCAGAACGACCTTGCCTTGACAGGTCAAGTCTAGTGTATGGAGATCCAGCAACAGTGAACTTTACTTTAAGTGACAATCCAAAGGAAGTGGTTGTTCCCTTGCCACCTATTAAGAGAATTGCTTTGGATGAAGATGATACTTCTCAACTAACCAAGATGTACCAGACTTTGCTCCCTAATTGTGAGATAGTTAGTGTTCAAAGACTCTGTGACAGTTTCTCAAGAGCTCGAATCAGCAGTAGTATTTACAGATGTTCTAACAACTGTGGTGTTGTAGCCAACTGGTACAATGGGGAGTGCAGACCAGGAAGAGTTCGGAGATTCTTGACAAATGATGTGGTTGTGAAGCAAGGCTCCTGCAAAAGACGGAAGTTGACTTTTGTTCTTGCTGAAGTTGATTGGTTCAAGAGTCACCCAGAAAAGCATTGGTATCCTGACCCTCTTGAAGTGTGGTGTTCTGACTATGAAAGTCATTCTGAAATGTCGTTTATTCCAGTGCTGCGAATTCTCAGCCAGTGCTTAACAGTACAGTACAAAGTTAAGTTTGGTTATGGAAGGGAAAAGGTCTACGTCACCATCCCTTTAATCGGACAATTTAGCTTGTGAACATGTGTTGTCTCATGTTCAATAACCCAAATAAACTGTATTTTCATTAATTTCAAACTGCACCACACTTACTGGTAGTGCGTAGTAAAACCCGCATATAAGTACCTGCATTTTTCCAAGATAGCCTCAAAAGGTACTTCTAT
Organism: Siderastrea siderea; assembly: GCA_964030785.1. NCBI lineage: Eukaryota > Metazoa > Cnidaria > Anthozoa > Scleractinia > Rhizangiidae > Siderastrea > Siderastrea siderea. The sequence continues at coordinate 29,196,901 of OZ034979.1, forward strand.
AATTGGTGTTCACTGGAAAATTAGGCTATTCAGGTTCCTATTTTCTTAAGAAAAAATGTTTTTGTTGCTGGAGGAATGTTGGTAATGTCTATTGTTTATATAAAACATGCATATAATGATGTCTAAATGACTGCAACTGAGCTAAATAAATACAAACCCTATTTTACTATTTTATTTCTCTCAATGCTTTTATACTGAAGAAACATCAGTAAAACAAAGCTTACCTATTTTAAAACACAGCAATATAATGCCTGGCCAGATTAGGAATTCTAAGTTTTAAACGAATTCTATAAAGAACCTGTTTCCAATTTTAGGCTAAAACAGGTTCTTATGTAAATGGGGTTTAAATGGAACTCTTAGCCTTACAGGTTCTCAAAAATTAGGTTCTTATATTCGAGTTTTTACTGTACTCGTTATGACTTTGATTTTGAACCATGTTTGAACGCTCGTGAACCTCAAAGTGGTCCATACAACTGTTGATATATGTAGGACAAACTGACAACGATGCTTGCTTAGAAACAGAAGGAGTGAAGTTCTTTGCTGCTTATGTGCGTGTCACTCCAGTATATGAATGTCATTTAAATAAAGACTTGGAAACATTGTGTTTTTAGCCTTTCTACTTAAATGTATGGATCCCAGATTGTGACCTGTCTTGCTCAAACGCTCCAACAAGGTTAACCCTTTCACTCCCAGAGTCAATTATCGATTATGGAGACGTAAAGAAGTTCTGACTTTTGACTCTGTGTACGAAATCCTATAGTGTGACCATTCAAATGAAATCTCATCAGCAGTACTTTGGCATGGAACTATCTGTACTTGTTTTGCAGAATTTGAAAACAAAATGAAATTTGGGATTTTTCTTGAATTTTTACTTGCCCTAGTTTTTGAAACAGATATTATGACCTAAACGTAACCCGATCGAATGATGCACCAAGGTCAAATGCATGATGCGACCACATAACATAATTAAGTGGTTCACGTGGATTTAACGACCCTTTGTGATCTATTGGTGCAAACAGGTCCTATGACCCAATTTAACGAAACGACCTATTCAGATAAGATTAAGTTACTCACTTGGGTCAAACAAAACAACCACTCAAACAGTTCGTATAAACCTTGGTGCAAACAGGTCGTATGACCCAATTTAACGAAACGACCTATTCAGATAAGATTAAATTACTCACTTGGGTCAAACAAAACAACCATTCAAACAGTTCGTATAAGTGAACCAACCACAATCTGATCAAATGGCCCAATGAATCAAACGACCCGATCTGCTCTTGTGATTAAAAAAGGTGGTGTAACCCAGCTAGATCAAATTAAGCCATTTAAGGCAGATAATCCATCTGAATCGATTTACCAAACAACATGAAATAAACCTACTGTATCAAACATGAATATAGCTGAATCGGATCGAAATTACCCAGCCAGATTGTTTAAGCCAACTGAAACTGACATGATCCAGCTGAATGAAATGTCTCAACTAGACTCAACTATGCGGCCGGGTAGCAATTGCAACTGGTTCAAATAAACCAGTGCAATCTATGCAGAAATTAGTGTCCAAACTTGATAAAATGACTGGAAATGATCAAATTACCCAAAGAGCTCGAACTAAATTGCTCACTGGGTTCGAAACAAACCGGTTTAAACAAAGTAATCTAAAATTTTCTCTCCGCATTCAGTTCATGCGCACATGTAGTTAGTTGTTCTTGAGTTGTTTTCGCTGATTGATAAGTTAAAAGAATAAGATTTCCTTACAGAAGGACAAATTTCAATACAAGGTTTTGCGTTAAGGTCAATTCAAATTTAAAAGAACGCGCTATATGGCGCGCCATATGTTGCGGGGGTGAAGAGGCGTTAAATTGCGTAGATCTAGAGGACCGCATTCTTTACGTTTCGTACAGATGCATGGGAAAGTTGCGTGAAAGACGTTCATTACGTTTTGTAAAGATGCGTAAAGTTGCGTAAAAGACGTCGTGCTTTACGTTCCGTACAGAAGCGTAAAGTTTCGTAATAGAAGTGCTTTGCATTTTGTAAAGATGCCGTAAAAGACGTGCTTTACGTTCCGTAAAGATGCGTTAAGTTCCGTAAACGACGTACCTTACGTTTGGTTAATATGCGGAAACTTGCGTAAAGTTTTTGTGGGGGCGTTGAAAATCTGCTTAACGTTTAAAGTTGCATGAAGGACGTCGCTTACGTTTCCCGTGGATATAAGTTTGAGAAAAGACGCAATTTTTTTTTCTCGTAGAACAATCAGTGAGAGCTTTAGATGAACTACAGAACGACAGCTGAAATGAGTGGAGCTGTCAATGATGCGACGATAAATGCTTTCTTTTTGTTAATTCTTAGTCGCGCCCTGAGATTGCACCTGTATACAAGCAATATTTAAACTTTCGTCTTTTTCTTGTCATACGCCAGAAGGACGACGTTTACCGAAGTATCCTATTAAGAACATCCACGACTGATTATGAACAGGGGGTATTCGAGCGTATTTCACTCGAATATTCCAGTATACGTCAGGTGTGGTGTGCGCTCCGAATACTCTAGAATTCTACGGAGTCACGATCACGTATTCAAGGCAAGAATATTCTTGAATATTCTTGTTTTCATGCAGTGATTGGGAGCAGGTCATGGACGATGTCGAGGATTTTTCCTTTGATTTGGAGGCATTGGTGCCCCCTGAGGACCTCGTTCATGTGGAGGACATGTCACCCAACGAGGGCGTCGATTTGATGTATGATTTGGTGTCTTAACCCTCGTCTCAGTATTTTGGCAGAACATTGAATCGTCTTAGTATTTGGCAGAACATTGTGGTAGAACGTTTTGAAGACAACTCATGAACCAATGAGACAGTGACATTTTCATTTTTTTATTTTTTACTCAACATGTAACGGTTTGCCATTAAATTTACAATTTTAAACGTTTCTTGGCTTGCATGATTTTCTTGACCACCCGTTCCGTCTTGTTTTTCTTGCCGGGTAATCGATCAATGGCTTGGATCATCTTGGTATCGGCTTTCCATTTATCTTGCAAATTCTTGGCACGACTGTAATCAATGTCGTGTTGCTTAGCAATCTGGTCCAAGCGATTGATGCCGGGATCCCCCCGTTTCAGACGTTTAGCCAAATGGGTGCCAGGGCCCATGTACTGATAACCAGGCCAATGAAATTCTTTGCCGGTTTTCGCAATCCATTTTTGCACATCCAAGGCTCCTCCTCGTTGGGGGCGTTTCCGTTTGATACCCCTTTTTCTCTTGGTGGGCATGTTTTAGTCACTGTCGTAATCCAATCGACGTCGTAACTTTTTGCCACGAGCCCAATCTTCCCAACCGGGTAAAGGTTTCAATCGTTCCACTTCACGAGCGGGTCCTTTGCCTTTGCGACTCTCGGCTAACTTTTTTTCCAAGGTCTTGCGCTGTTCTCGAATGGCTTCTAAACGCGACCGGGTATCCCCTCGACTGGTGGATGGGCTCCCTTTCTTGACAATCTTACTGGTAGTGGCTGCTCCTTTGCCTTTCTTGGTTGCAGGGGTAATGGGTGGTTTGGAAGTCGACGGGCTGCCTTTTATCATGCACTTCAACCATTGTTCCACAGGTCCCGTCACCAAATCCCCGGCCTCTTCCTCGCCTTCTTCACCTGGCGGACCACCCGGGGCACCAACCCCCACCCCGCCAGGAAATTGACGAATGCGTTTGGTTAACTTGATTAATTCTTGACTCAACGGTTTGGTTTGAGCATTGACCAGGGCTGGAGGTAATTGGGGGTTGGCTAATAACAGATGTTTTTTGGCGGCGAGCGTTGCGGCTTTGTTCAACAAGGCATTTTTGGTAAGTTCTCCTTTGTAATATTGAATGAGTTGTTCCAAGTCCTTGTGGGGAATCATGTAGACCTCGTCCATGGTCGGGGGCAAAGGTCTTCCAATGCACGACAGCTGTCACAACAGGTGATATTTATGCTTCCAATAAGAGTCTTTCCATGTCTTAACACGTTAACGAACACATTGACATAACACCTGGTGAAGTCCTTGAAACAACCCACGTCCTTTTTGTTGGACTAACCACTGACGACGTTTTTTGACGGAATGTCGACGACGTCCCAAATCACGTAGTACCTTTTTATAAGGTTGAAGTTTAGCCAGCATGGGTGGGGTCACAGGAATCTTGTTTTTTAAGAAGTTCAAGACCAGTTCACTCACAGCATTGATTTGATCGGCATTGGCATGTTGTAACAACTCTTGACGTTTGGAACCATTGGCTTCTTGTAACATGGACCGTAAAAACGGTAATTGACGTCGAAGACGTTGCATCCTTTATCGGTGACGACGACGATACCGTTCATTGGCTTTTTGAATCGTGCGTTTTATACGTTTATCCGTTTCCAAGGCCACGGCTTTTCCCAATCCTACCATGGCGGGGACCAATAGATTTAAAAAACCTCCTCGTTGACGACGGCGTCGTCGTCTTCTCCTCAAGGATACCATGGACGGTTCGTCAATAGACGTTGAAGGGCTTTGTTTTGTTTGATGGCATCTCGCGACTCTTTATAGCCTTGACGGGTATTGCGTTTAAAATCTTGCCACCAACCCCCACCTCGTTGTCGTCGGTAATGTTGCACATTATCGGTAATGCCTTTCAAGGCTTGACCGCCTAATTTGCCTAAAGCGAGTCCAAACCCAGGCGCTGGCCCTGATAGAAACATACTCATGCCATGGGCAATTTTATCCACCAAACGGGGTTTGCGGCGCATTAAAGCCCCTCCTCGTTGTTTCCTTTTTCTGCGTCGTCGTCGTCGTTGGACGGCCATGGTTCTAAGAGTGTAGGACTAGGAGGGAGCGGCTTTTTATTGATCCAATAATCTTTGGGTCTCAAGGGACGAGGACATCCGTCCACATAGCATAGGGCTTCCACGGGTTGGTACACAAAATGACTGTAGTAATCTTGCACACATCGTTTAGGTAATGGAGGGGTGAAATCCACAATGGTATCATCCAAGGTTTGCATCTTGATTAAAAACCGTTCCAGATCCTCCAAGGGAACACCCCGCACATGGGTTTTCAATTCGGTCAAGGCTTTACCATAGGTGGTAAACGCAAATCGACTCATGGTCACTTTAAATCGGTATTGTTTAAAATCATTCCATCCTTTGACCACCGTGCCCACGGCCGCCAAACAGGCTACCAATGTACTGTTTTCTAAAAGCGGCCCAGCAATCATGCCTGCGGCCATCAGGAGTAATGCCATGCCATTGAACAAGGCATTCATCCACTTGAAATGATTCAACATTTTTCGATAACACCACCATTGTTGATGATAAAAGGCATACAAGGAATCCATGCGTTGTAATAATTCCGGAGGGAATCGAATACCATGATGTTTCGATCCATTCAATAACGACACGACGGTTTTCATCCTCACGGCGAAACCCGGGACGAAGACGTTTGTACGCTCGGTGCTCCTCCATGTTTATAACTGGTCACAATGCTATTGGTCATGGTGACATTGGCAATTTCACGTCCTTGGGCTAATTGTTCTTGATCTTGTAACAGCATGCGTAAACGTCGTTGTAAATCCGCTTGACGCAAGGTGCGAGGGGCTCGGCCAGAACTCCCAGACGTCCAAGATCCTCGAGGGGTGGCTGGATTGGAGGTAGGTGTCAAAGGTGAAGTGGGGGTATTTCGTCGTCGTCCGCGTATTCGTCTCGGTCGTCGTCCACGACGACCCCCACCACCACCACCACCTCCACCACCACCTCCACCACCACCTCCACCACCAGCACCACCAGCACCACCAGCACCACCAGCACCAGCACCACCAGCACCAGCACCACCAGCACCACGTCCACCACCAGCACCACCACCACCACCACCACCACCACCACCACGTCCACCACCACCACGTCCACCACCACCACGTCCACCACCACGCCCACCACGTCCATTACCATTACCCCCACCACCCGCTGCTGTTCGAGCACCCGCTGCCAAGGGTACGCTAGGAGGACTCGCAGGAGTTAGAGCACCAGAAGACTCCGGGGTGGTCTGTATGCTACGGAATGATTGACTTCCTGGACTTCCTACCCCCGCAGGGGAAGAGGCCTGCACAGGGGGGATGGATTCCATAAACTGAAAGAGGGGATCGTCGCCCATTTCCTCCATGGCGACGTCGAGAAGGCCTTGGTCTCCCGTGAAATACAAATCTTGGAAGGCCCTTGGGGACATTTGATTACTGGTGGTCGCCCCCACCCCCGCCGGGGCCGTGGTATCGTACGATTGCGGAGGTTGACGGTCATCATCATCCGCCATGGTTGCTCTTTTTCCTGTTCAAAGGGTCCCTTTATAGTCGTTTTTGATAGGTGCGAATCCATCCTTCGTCTTTTAACAGGTGACTCAACAACCGTTGTTGATCGGAGGAGGCGGGATGTAAATCCAAGACCAAATAGCCATACGGTCGTGTGGTGGCTTGATGAAACGTCTCCAACGTGTCTTTCCAAGTGGTCGGAAACGATTGCAGCATGACATTGCGTACCCCTAATTGATCTCGGGGGTTCTTGAACGCCACGATGTAATGGGCATTGCGGGAAATACTTTTAGCATAGCGACCCACGGGAAACATGTCTTGGCACAAGTACAGTACGGTCACTCCTTGATGATGGGAATGTTTGGTGAATAAATCCAACACGCGTTTATCGTGACTCCCTTCATCCATTAAATCATCCAAGACCAGGACCCCATGTCCTTCAGGAAACCATTGCACCAATGCCTCATGATCGGGAATCCCTTCGTGAAACACCACCCCTTGATCTTGCATGCTTCGAAATCGATCTTGCCAGGCCCCATAACAATAATGCATTTGGGTCGGTGGGGTTTCAAACAAGTGGGGGTTGTCTACCAAGAGTTTTTCCGTAAACATGGTTTTACCACATCCCGAAGGACCCACCACCAAGATAGAGGAAGGAGTATGAAAACGAAACGGTTTCCCCGTTTGCATGATGACGAACTACCCTTACAAAAAAAAAAGGCACCTTTTTATTGGAATCGGTGGGACTCGAACCCACGCACAATCCCCCAACACCTATTTTTCGGGGGATCCAAAGGCTCTACCCACTGAGCTACGACTCCGACACCACTTTTTTTCCAACGAACTTTTTTATTTAATGATTACATTGATGATACGGATGACAACACAGTTGATACCATCTGGCTTCTTGACCTACAATCAATTGTTGAAGGCGTTGACCCGCTTGATGGTCATTACTAACATAATCATGATCCGAAAACTCATTTAAAAAATCTTGCAAGGTTCGTCCACGAGCTTTGGCTTTCAAGTACAACAAGGCGTAATCACCACAACTCTTGCTTGAAATGGCTTGGAGGGACTTGCCATTGGTCACCACATACTTCCAATGTTGGACAATCCAATCTCGTAACGGGGTAGCTTGCACGTACGTGTCCATGGGGAAAGCATAACTGTCCAGGACTTCACACACCTTTCCATCCGTCCACACCGCTAACCAATGTTGTCCCGGTTGATCGTGTGGGTCTGTATTCACAATGTAGCCTTGGGGTTGGGTCTTGACAGGACTCTTGGGTAAACGATCACAGGCCACCGTCCCGTAAAAGACAGGGTTCAATTGGGGGTCGTCTCGGGCTAAATAATCCAACTGTACATTATTCAAGGCCACATGTTCCATCAGTGCTGGTAAATGTTATACAACACGGCTCCGTTCCTGTCAATCTCCAGCAAATTCTCAAATTCTCCATACACGAGTACGGTTATATTGACACCGGGGGCAGCTCCAAATTCCAAGACCAGTTGTAAATCTCCCGTTTGCTTGGGGTTGAGGTTTTGACTGTCAGCACATCCATTGGCCACATTGTCAAACATGTACAAGGTACAATTTTTAGCTTGGCCCCAATCCAGCAGTTCTACCATGTTGCCTTTCTTTTTACACCAAGCACCACTGGCTTGCAGAAAACGGAAGTAGCCTAGATTATCTCGGGTGCCATTGTTGTGCACTAACTGGAGGGTTTCATAAGGGTACTCCTCTCCTTTGACAATCTGTCGAATGGAGGTCAGACCAAATTTCTGGAAACAGAAAGGATCTCGGGTCACATCTCCATTGAAGGCACGGCTGTCCAGTAACCCCACAATCAATCGGTCAGGTATTCTGTTTTGAAACAGGTTCGGGATATCAAAGCGGACCAGGTTGTTTTGCATGCTGAAGGTCCGGATTTCACTGCGGACGGTCGGGTAAGCCGCCACTTCTCCTTCATTGTGTCTTTTGCTAGATATACTCTGGTAGATGGCGTCATTCAAACGCAGTTGACAGAGATGAAACCGTAGTTTCACATCCCCTTCCATCAATCGGCCAGCTAGAGCCACTCCATTCAAAAACAGGCTGGGGCCATTGAAATGAAATTTCATCTTGATTTCGATGCCTGGCACCAACAGTTTGCCAGTGTGAAAGACTTCCAAGTGCGGGGTAAACACTAGACTGTGGGTAAGACCTCCAGCATACTTGGCCACTTCAGCTACCATGGCGGCCAAGGCCCCTTTGTGATTGGCACTGAGAGCGGTATAGGCAGCATCAGGTCCTCCATAGTCTGTGTTGGTGGCGGTCCATTGGGGTGGGGAATCCACTTGATTGAACCAGCCTTGGGGTCCTAACACGGTCTTGCCATCTTCTCGATCATAATTCAGCAAGGTTTCCAGGTAAGCTTTGTAATGATACGTGTCGGATTGTGGACTGATCAACGTGCCATTCAACTGCAAGTCAATTTGTTTGATGATGGAATGGGCCAAATTATTGACGGGCCACAATTTTTGACCGGCGTTCAAGTTCCCCGCATCGTCCTTTTTCAAACTCAATTCCATGGTAAAGTAACTGCGTCCCAAATCCACAAAATCGTCCAACCCTGGAATGATGAATTCCATGGGATTGATACCCGTGGTGGTGGGTTGAATGGTGACCATGCGATAGGCATTGATGCTAATGTCGGTCGGTGGCACCTTGAAAATCCGTAACGCTGGGTTGACGGTCCCTTCGGAACGCGGATGCACTGGGGCAGCCCCTTCAGAGTAGGTAGGGGCTGTCACGCGTGACATCACATTCGGCATGGTTAACATCGTCGTCGAGTACTGGTACCCCGTCGTCGTCGTGAGGGGTTTTTATAGCGTCGTCGTCGTCGTGCTAAACGTTGTCTCAAATCAAACCCGGGGACTCTCATCACCTCGGGACTCAACCATCCACCACGTTGTCGTCGCATGAGTTTCCAAAACGGATACAGTCCTCCCCATTGAGACAACCCTCGATTACTACGAATTCGTCGAGGTCGTGAATGCACGGGATCCATTACACTCCCAAAATATCACGTGCACGCTTGGTTTGTTTGGGAAATAAGGCAGTGGCCACACGCACGGCGTCTTTCACGTTCTTCTGATTCAAGGCTTTCTTGGCTTGTTTGGTGATTTCTTTTTTAATGACTTGTTCGGCTTTGCGTTTAACACCGCGTGTTAACCCTGCATTCAATCCTCTCTTGATATTACTAGGCAGTTTTAAAGGATTTCGCGTGCTTTTAAGGCCTTGGAACCCACCACGCATGACCTCCCTCATCAACCCACTGCCATGTTGATCATACCACTCGTCGGTTCGAAATCGTGTCAAACTTCCCCCTCGCATGGTTGTCTTCTTTGCTGTTTCACCAAGGTCTATGCTTCACGTCACCCCGTTTGTCTTTTTATACCGTCATCGGCCTTTGTTTTTCTTCCGAGTGGTCGCTGCTTCGATGGCTTTTTTACCACCGTAACCCGCCGCACCACCCACTGCTCCCAACGCGGCGGCTTTCCCCACAGCCATCAAGGCTGGCACGAGAGCGGCCAGAGGCAAGAGACCACCTCGTTGCCTTCTTCTTCTTCGACGTGCTCTTGTCTTGGGCATCTTTGATTGACCATCCCCTTTTTCCCTTTTTATGCCTTTTTGAAGTGCAACGTGACCAGGGTGTTGCCTTGGCCAAACCTGACCAACTTATCCTCGGTGCCAGACGTTTCGGTGACTTGCATTTGAATGATTTCCACCACTTCATTACGAAGCGGTAGGTAATGAATGTGCGACGGTTCAAAGTACATGGTACCTCTGCCTTCCCGCTTGTAATGGATTTCACGCAACAAATCGGTCACGCGATTGCCGACCATCATACTGCCTGCCACGTCCGAGTACACGTGCAACGATCGCGAGGGATCTCCCACCACTGAACGAAACGCCACATTCAAGTTGGTGAAACGCCACCCACAACTCATACTCAATCGTAAATGATCCGGTATAAACGAACGCACCGTCCAAAAGACCGGGTTGTGTTGATCGTCGTCCACATCGTTCCAATCGTTGTCAACGGGTTTTGTCATGTTGGGGATTTGATCCCCCATGAAGTCTTGTTGTAAGTTGGGTCCCAAAATCAACCCACTGCTAATTTTACGTAACCATCCCATCTTGACATCCAACTTGGTGTAGATGTACAGGGCTGGCGTGTCGGTTTTGCAATGACAGACATTGGTGTTGTCAATGATGAGATCGTCGCCTTCCCAACGAAACTTGACGTATCTGTGTTTGCCTTGATCATTGGTAAACCGACCTCCTTGAATGGCCGTTTCCTTGCGTCGTTGTTCCAAGTGAGCAATGGCGGCTTTCATGAAACTCACCCCATCCACCACCCAATCCAAATGTTGAATGTCATTGATGAGGGTTTGCGCGCTATCTCTTCGCCCGACCGTTTCCCCGTCTTTTCCACCCGGTTTGGGATAGGTTTGGTCCCAGGTCGTCGACAGGATGTACCCATCTTTTTGCACCAACTCGTACAAATTGACGTGCGTATCCGGTAAGGAAATGGCACTCAACCCCACTTGCCATCCACCTCCTTGTAACCGTAACGGTTGAGGTAAACGAATCTTGAAGGAATTGGCTTGGTTGTTGGGAAATTCATGTCGGTTGGCATGACTGGGTAACGTCACGTAGAACGACATGTTCTCTTCTTCTTCACACTACCACTTCCCTTTTAAAGTGGAGGGTTAAGAGGGTATGTCCTTCACCAAATTTCACCAGATCCCCATTGGTTTCGGCCATCTGGGTTTCGACGATTTCTACCACTTCATTGCGTACTGGGACATATTGAATATGTCGAGGTTCAAAGTGGGTGGTGTTTTGAGGCTGGTACTTGATTTCTCGTAAGAGATCCGTAATGCGACCCCCTACCATACTGCTGGTGCCTACATCACAATACACATGCAAAGGACGCGTCGAGGGAAATTCCAACGAGGGACGAAAGGTCTTGTTCAAATTCACAAACCGCCAAGGACACGATAGACTCAATTTCAGATAATCCCCCTCCACTTTCCAAAAGATGGGCTTGTTGGCGGCATCGCGGACATCCGTCGGGGTGGGAATGGTGGAAATGCCTTGAAATTCTTGCAAGAGATTCGGACCTAATCGATACTGACCGGGGGACACTTGTTCAATCCATCCCATTCTCAGAGCCAAGGTTCTACCCCATGACACGTGCGCTACTTGTCGTTTGTAATCCACATTGGTCGTATTCAATAACAAATCCCCTTCGGAGGTCCATTCAAAGGTCGGGTACAATTTGACGCCATTGTCCTCGGTCCATTTGTTTTTGGGTTCGGTTTGTTTCGCACGGCTTTGCTCGTAACGGTACACCAGTTGATGAAAAAAGTGCGATCCCGTCGAGGAGGCCAATTCCTTTCTCATATCTCTACCGTAGACAGTGAGTTCGCGGCGTTGATGCCACCATCGATCGTTGCCTTGATCGTCTTGGGCATACACCCGTTCGTGCCATCGTACATACAACAGAGGATGGGATTCGCCCACGCCTCCTTCTTCCGTTATCACTGGAATGGTGGGTAAGGATAAACTCACCATACCCACCATCCATCCTCGTCCCATAAATCGAATGGGTTTAGGCAATCGGTTTCTGAAATGATGACTCTTGTTCCCAGGAAACTCTTTGGTACTCGCATGACTCATCAACGTCACGTAAAACGAAGAGTTGGGCACCAACGTCATTGTTTAGTCACGTCGTCTTTTGGGTGGGCTTGTCTCTTTAGTCTTCAGTTGTCGTTTGGGGGGGCCTTGTCTTTTTCCTCTGGGGTGGTTGGAGAGACGTGACGTCTTGACTACGAATCCAACTATTGTACTTGTCGGGCCACCCTTTCCACTTGACCAACCAACGATCTTTTTGTCGCTTAAGTACCTTTTCGATGCGAAACACCTCGGATACATGGACTTTTTGTAAATCCTCTTCATAAAACGTACCTTGGACAGGGGTATCATCCCATTCGTGAATCTTATACGTGGGCACGGGTCCCGGGATCACCCGATGCACGACAAACACTTCTTCGGTCCAACCGGGTAAATAGCCTTTTTCAAAGGTACGATGAATCTTGTTGAGACGGACACGATCTCCCACTTTGAATTGCGGTTTTTTCTGACCTTTCAACCGTTTGGCATACAATCGTTTCCACACGGCTTCTTCGTTGTCCCATGTCACGTCTTGAGGAGCCATACCAATACTTCGATGACGGGTGGCATTATACCCTTGCACCAACTCGGGTAGGACATCGTCAAACTGTAAGGTGTTGGCCGCGGTGAAATAACGGTACAACCGTTCTTTCAAGGTGCGGTTAAATCGTTTCACCACACTGGCTTTCGCATCCCCTTCGGTCGAAAAATGTTGAATGCCTTGCTCGTCAAGCCATCGTTGAAACGTCCGGTTGTAAAATTCTTTCCCTCGATCCGTTTGCAATCGATTCGGGTGACGTCCTTTCAAAATCTTGTCAAAGGCATGGACCAACGCCACCCCGGTTTTGTCTTTCAACGGTTGTACCCACGCGTACTTGGACAACACATCCAACACCGTCAACAAGTATCGTATGCCCCGATTATACTTAGCCAAGGGTTGCACTTCCACTAAATCCGCGACCCATTGATCATCTAATCCTCCTACGATCACGGGGACGGTGGGAAAACGACGACGTCGTGGTTTATGTAACGTATAGGCCAAATCCCGTTCCAAGACCCGTTGAGCTTTTTTCAAAGGGAGACGATGGGCTTTAGCAAATCGTTGCACCCCTCCTAAACTGCCGGAGGCTCGAGGATCGTGGTACTGACTCAACCATGGTCGGGAGACCTTTTTCTTTCGAGGGGCCATACGTTCTGGCATTCACCCCATAAGGTCGATATGGTGGGGACCGTGTGGGGATGCTGCTTTTGAATGATTCGATACCATCGCCAGGCGTTCGGGTGAGCTTTTAACCATAAGACAAACACCACCCATCGATATAGGTTGCGGTCCACATGGGTTTCTTCAAAGAGGTGGAGAGGATGCGTGTCCTCGGGACAAGGGGGTATGGGGATTTGGGACCCGGGTTGGTGATCATATAAGACTTGACAAAGGGTTTGATGACATTGCCATTGCCCCAGGGACAAGACAGACTCCCACGCATCACATACAGACTCCATGGACTAAATAAAAAACATTTTTATTCGTTCTCTCATTTAAAAGAGACCTAGACGGCCACAGCTGATGGTCTCTAGACCTTTCTGCCAGTTCTCAACACTGTCACTGTACTTAGGGGGTGGTGGAGCTGGGGCCACCATCATTTCGTGACGGTTCTTGAGCTCTTGAATTTCTCGTAACAATTGTTTCTCATACTCTGTCAGGGGCCGTTCTCGTTCCACGTCCTCTTTCCTTCTGACTGGAGGACCAGGGATGTCTACTCCACGTTTGGGATATCCTTGAGCATCACGGGTAGACAAAGGCGATTCAGCTTGTTGATCGGCTTTTTTGGGAGGGTTGTCATGAAACCAACTCCAGTACTTGGGACCCAAGGGTTGATCGGCCCATCGGAAGAAGCCACACGTTTTCTTGGAACAAGTCAGAAACAAGCGATCGGGGTTCTGGGTCGAATGACTCTGTTGTAGCGTGGCGGGTTCACGGCAAAAGCATTGTAAACCACCCCACATGTCCAACACTTCTACATGAGGTTGACTATACACGGCTTTCATATACTCCAGAACTTGATCTTGTCCACAAAACAGCAAACACGGTTGCATGGGACATTTCACATACTTCCATCCTTTTTGAGATTCTCGGGCCTCCAAACGCACCTCATGACAGGGGCATACCATATAGTCCATCGAACTAGCTAGGGCTCTGTTGGCTTTCGCTTGAGCATAGTCCTCCGCATTGTCATACACGGTCGTCAGAGTGAATTGAGGTGACGGGGGTGATTGCTCCACCATATCATTCAATTCTTTCATCATGTCTTCCACCGCAGCTCGAGTGTCTTCCACGACCTCGCAGACCACAGGATCACAGTCCACGGGCGTCATATGTTGAATGCTCTTCTTCTTCTTCTTCTTCCCCGCAGGGTGTACGCTTGGCTTTCTCTTCCGATCGACAGACATCGTACTCAAGGTTGATTTCACCCCTACCGAACATGCCTTTTTATACGTTGGGCCCTTGCCTGTCATTGGTCAGCTTATCCTACCCATATAAGGACATCTCATCGTCCCATTGGTCAGCTTATTCAATCCATACAAGGACCTCTTGTCTTCCCATTGGTCAGCTTTTCCCTATCCAACGAAGGGCCTCTTGTCTTCCCATTGGTCCATTGTCCCTATTTAAGGAGCTCCCTTGGTCACTAGATCTTCATTCTCAAAGCCATGCCCCCAGACATTGACATGATCGGAGAACAAGATCTCGGTGCCTTGGAACTGCAAGTGGGTCATGGCCATGTGGTCTACACAGGGGGAGCCAAAGGTACGGATGCCCTCGTGGAAGAACTGGCTAAACAATTTGGGATGCAACTAGAAGTCCTCGTCCCCCCGAACCATCCTCGAGCCACTTTCATCACCCCTTCTACGGTGGAAGTCCTGATGCTGGCCAACCCACATCTTCACCAGGCGGCTGAGAAACTAGGCAAACAAATGCCCAGTCATTTTTACACCCTGCAATTGCTGCAACGCAATTATCAAATTGCCAAAAAAGCCCATACGATCTATGCCTTTGGCATTTTGGAACCGGATCATAAACGCGTGAAAGGAGGCACTGGTTGGACTGTGCAATTGGCTATGGATCAAGGCAAACCCGTCTACCTGTTTGACATACCCAGTCAATCATGGTACCGCTCGGACCATTACTACCAAGTCAATGAGAATGCCGCCACCCTGGTCACTGGCAGTCAATTTGTCCCTTGGGGACCTAAAAAGCCCACCCTTCATCAAAGCAGTGCTATCGTGGGATCCCGGGATGTGGACGAGAAAACCCGAGCCGAAATTCAAGCCTTATTCAATCGCACGTTCTGTCTACCCGAGACAATCTGTACATAGCTTTCTTTCTTTTTTAGTTTTTATTTTTTCCAATTGTACATAGCTTTTCTTTTTACTTTTTATTTTTTCAAATTGTAGATAGCTTTTTTCAATTGTAAATAGGAGCACCCCAACCCGCGTGGCAAAGAACACAGACCACCCTTTGTAACATTAACTCTTTTTTTAATTAAAATAAAAAAGTTCACAACCCTGAGTTTGCACGTGGATTATAAATACTTTGTCTTGACTCACAGTATCCTTGACTCACAATAAAATGGGAGATCCGCTTCAAATTCTTCAATCTCTTGGAGTAAGTCGTCTTGACGAGAGACCATCTTGAGATGACCCACCTCGAGGTTCGATCTGTTTTATAGTCTCTGGGATCATTCCCCGCAAAGCCTGATGGCCTATCTAGGGAGGGGGGAGGGTGGTCCCACCACCCTAGTTGACCCACAATACTTTGCGAGGATCTCTATAAAAAACCGCCTCCACTCCCCGTTTTTTCACTCCCAAGCCAGCAAGCAAGCAAGCAAGCAAGCAAGCAAGAATGTCAAGTAAACGGGATAGCGGTAAGCCTTTTTTATTCCTCATCTCTTTCAACAAACCAATCTAAGTAGTTAGCCTGTTCTGGAGCTAACCGGGCTAGGTCCCACGTGCTCCAGGATTTAATTAATGATTCGCTTTCTGTATAAAAAACAACCACGTCATGTCCGTTGACTTTTTCTGGAGAGTTGAAGGGTAATGATGGTACTGCCTTGTTTGAAAGGAGCCGGTTGTCCATTCGCTGTTTGAATGTCAATGGCAATGCTGTCAAAGATGGTTTTGCCAAGAGGAAAATACATCCGTTGCGTGGTATCAAACTGATGATCGGTATTGCCAGCATCAATGGCACGTAAAAAACCTTTTTCTTGATTTCCAACCACGCTGTCAATGACGAGATCCGTGTAAATCATGAGTTGTTGTCGTCCTTGTTGCGGTTTGACGGTTTGGGTGGTGGGAAATGGTTGTCGACTGAGATTAGGACCCAAGAACAACTCATACTCGAAATCGGGGTGGGTAAAGCTGACAGAGACGATGCCATGCGGTGGATATTTGTTGACAGGCCCTATGGTGGGTGTCCATTTGTGGCGATCGTCGTAATCCACGATATGTTTCACCAGATAATTTTTTTCTTGGACAATTCTCTGCGTTGGCGTTCCATCTTTGACAAGTCCCATCAGGCTGGCCAATTTCCATTCCATTTCAAATTGCATGTTGGCTGGTATGAGTACATACAACGAATCTAATTCGGAGGCGATGCCGGCATTGGTGATTTTCACGTAGGGTTGAGCCAGGTTAAGAGCGGCTAGTTGTTGTCGTTTCCCTAGATCGTCCACGTCCATTTTGGCTATATCCATCATGACTTCCATGTGTTGTTTTTCTATTTCGTAAGCGATGGCAATCCATGCCTCTTTCAAATTGTGGTAATACCCTGGGGGTAAATGGATTTGTTTGGTCACTTGAATGGGAGCCGTTCCATCAGCACGTTTTGGTATGTATCTGATATCTGTTTTCATCCAATGTTTTTGACTATCTTCTTGCGTCCAATTCTGTTTGGTTTGATCTCCCCATTGTTGATAAAAAGCCGGGTGTGAGATATGAACCAAGGCCGCTTCCCAATCATCTTCCACCAAATAATGTGAATGAGGAAGTCTGGCAGTAAATTTTTGATTCGTGCCTTGTGCTTGATCACTGATAAGGGTGATGTAAAAACTCATGGTCACAATCACCACCTAACC
This sequence comes from Siderastrea siderea, assembly GCA_964030785.1. Classification (NCBI taxonomy): domain Eukaryota; kingdom Metazoa; phylum Cnidaria; class Anthozoa; order Scleractinia; family Rhizangiidae; genus Siderastrea; species Siderastrea siderea. The sequence continues at coordinate 29,214,056 of OZ034979.1, forward strand.
CCTCTGGTTACCTTTTTATACCTGCCCCCGATGCTCCAATTGGACTGTGGACTTTGAGCCCGCGTTCCTCAGCAGTTTTGCTCCATCCTGAGCCCGCGATCCTTTTTTTTCCCACTGGTCAGCGGTTTCCCACCCTAGCCAGAGGCCTATTCTGATACGTCATGTAAGCGTCACGAAATGTCCTCTCTTTTCTTTCCTCTGAGCCCACGTGCTCCAGGATTTAATTAATGATTCGCTTTCTCTATAAAAAAAAAAAAACAACCACGTCATGTCCGTTGACTTTTTCTGGAGAGTTGAGATGAAACTATTTTTTTTTTGTCGCCTCAAAAAAAAAATTTGAAAACCGAAGCGGTTCTGTTTAGCTCGCAATGTTTTCCCATTCCCGCGTTGTTGTGAAACTCTGCTTCTGATCGGCTGATACTTTGACCATGGCCTTGGACCTTGACCATGGCCTGACTGGGACTGACCAATCACAACCAATCCTAACCAAATAAGGTCATACTGTTTAGCTATATAAGCAGCAAAATTACCCGCGAACTTTCTTTTTTTCAAGATGGAGGAAGGTCAGGGAGACTTACGACAGTTTTTTCACAGATTTATTCATCGCATTACCCCAGCAACCCTCGGCTTTACAAACAAAACGATGACAGCTAAGATTTCAGCGAAAAATGTGGGAGATTTTTATCTGTAGAAGCCGCCGAATGGATGTTTTGAAAACAGCGAAAGCTTAACACGAGGTAAGTGTTGTGTTTTGCTGCCGGCTAAAAATATTGAAGTGTTTAGCCTGTTTTTCCCACAACGACGAACTTTTCGATTAAAAAACACTGTGTCTTATAATACTCGTTGTTTTTCCAATGGCTCTATTTTTTTTTTGAAAACCGAGGCGGTTCTGTTTAGCTCGCAATGTTTTCCCATTCCCCGCGTTGTTGTGAAAAAATCATTTTCTACCCGAAAGACTATTTGATTTATTTTTACTCACTCTCTGTATTTCTTTTTTCCACAGTCCAACGATGTGCTGACTGTAACGCGGTGAGACAAACGAGATGACAACTCGCATTTTCGCCGAGAAAAAAGCGAGCGGCTTTTTGAAAACAACAACAACAAGCAAACCTCCACGCAAAGTAAGCATCATTTTTTTCTTACTGTCAGCTAAAAAAATATATAGATTTAGCCAAGCCTAAAAGCGGAACTCCATATCTACCGGTTACCATCGGCCGCCTATAAATTCTTCAGAATTAATCTTGTTTACTGTTATTAACTTAGGTACTTGACCTGGTTAATTACTGTATAGTTTTATTAAGCGTATCATTTTAGTATAAACTTAGAGTTATAATTCTGTTTCGTGATTCAAGCAAATCTAGTTTATCTATTTGTGCTTTCACTTTAAGTTCGCTAGGCAAATTCATTTAATCGTTTATCGGCATTTTTCGTTTGTTTTGATTGCTGTTATTTTATTTGTCGCTTTGTATTTTGTAATTGGAGACGCGTGTTCGCTTCGAAACTACTAGAAATTCTGTTTTGGTTTTGTTTACAGATTATTGCACAGTGTTGCACACATTTGACACATTTTGTCGTAAATTCAATCTGTTTACTGTGAATAAATTTAATTCTGTTTTACAACTGTCAATTGGAAAGCTATGTTCTTCTAATTCTGTTTTGGCGACCGCATACGCTTCATTCGCTTTAAAATACAAAGGTCATGCTTTAGGTCAGAATTATTTGTTTGCAAATTAGTACTTTTCTGATCGACTTATACTCTTTCCCAGGGCGCGTGTTCCTTCCCATGACATTGAACTTTTGGACTCCGGAGGACCCAAGAACTACGGGTATACTACTAATAAAGGAAAGGTGGAATGCAAGGTCAGAGGCTTCCGACTCAACAGTGAAGGACACACCCATTTGAATTACGACGTCATGCGTCAGAATGTCCAGGACGAAATAAAAAGACCCCTTCCCAAACCACGCGAAATCCAAGTCACCAAAAGTCACCACATTGTCCAGGAACCGAAAAACTACAGTTTGGCAACCTATCCCCAACACAAATGGTATCGCTTGGTGTATGACAAAAGAGTCATCGATCCCCGCACCTTCAACACCTACCCCTATGGCTACCAGTGAAAGACATTGCCCAAACAAGATCGTCGATTGTGATCACTGTGATCGAGAACATTGGGCGCCACCACCACCACCCCCATTCTAGAGTTCCTTTGCCATACCTTTGAACAGAAATCAATCATATCGACGTCAATTACAACAATGGATCCGTGACAACAACCAATGGCGAAGAAGAACTCGATGTCAAAAACAATGGTGGGGACCCTCTATTGAACATTAAGGAACACTCAGGAAAAACCATTTTCTCAGTTATTGTAAACAACGTATAACAATAAAAAGTATTTATTCATTTTGTGTTGTTTTCACTCCAAGGGTTACCCCCGTTCCACAAATTGGACTTTGGACTTTGTGCCCGCGTTTTCTCAGCGGTTTTAACCCACCTTGAGCCCACGATCGATTTTTTGGCCTGCTCAGCGGTTTCTCATCTCAAAACACGTGACTTCCGGTTGCATGAGCCTGCGATCCTTTTTTCCAACTGGTCAGCGGTTTCCCATCCTAAAAACACGTGATTTCTGGTTCCGGTTATGACGTCATCCTAACATCAAAACGAGGCAAAATTACCTATCTGAGCCCAATGTACTACTCAGATCGTCCTGCTGTAAATGCTTACGGATCGCCAGTGAACGTGAGCCGAATCGAACCACGGCTCGCCGTGATTCAGTCGCCGGACCCATCAGCGCTGTTGTCGCTCGTGTGGTAAGAAATCATCCCAGGTTTACATTTATCCGCTTCAAAATAATAATATACATTTCTTCCGATGTTTATTTTTAAAACTAAAACGAGACTGGCTCTGACACTGTAGGTTTGCCGCTGCAAAAACACATGTAGCCGAAAGAAGAGTGCGAGGTCGACAGGCTGCCCGTGTCGGAATGCCGACTGCAAATGCACGTCGAGTTGTCAGTGTGGAACGAGCAAAGCTGCCTGCAAAAATAGGGCCGTTGAAGTCCAGCCTGTATTCAACAACTCGAGCGCATATGCACGCCACCGAAGAGCTGTAGAAGAGTCCGAGAATGAAATAAAGGTAAACATAAGTTTAGTACAAATTATCGCAAGCAAGTGAGAAAAATTGGCACTTGTTGACAAATTGTTTGTAGCTGAAGTCTCTCTGTTCCCGTCTTATACGATAGGAGTTTGTGAAGAAGCTATCAGAGGTTGAAAAGGAAACCCTTCTAATCAGGGTACCGAGCCAAGGCCGTGGCAGTGTAGCATACGCCAGAGATCTACTAACAGGAGCAAATGATCCAGAGTCGGAGCCGCCAGAACCGGGAAATGACGCAGAACGATGGTGTATTTGTGGAGTGTGCCGGAGGATGCAGGACGAGCAGGAAAATGTTTGCTGCCAGAAAAGAACCTGTGTTACTTCCTATGTAATGTTCAACACCACCTGTTCCAGCTCCAAATGGCAATTACATGGGCTTTCACCGTTCATAGGTGCATTGAAACAAAGTGCATTTTGCACTTATTTCCTCACAAAATTACTATTTTCCCAAGATTCTAAAAAGATTCTGTCGTGTTGCTCTATTAAGGCTCATCGGTGACAGTGAATTCGCTTTGAAATATCGATGTATTATGATGCATATGGCTAATAAGAAGTATGTGAGTGATCACTACAGCCTGCCAGCAAGCTCTCTTACCCCCACCCGTCCGAGAGAGTTTGCTTGTAGGCTGTGACAAGTAAGGAAACATTCTCATTGGTGTTTCCATTCCATTGGAAATGGGGATTGAAGACCTAATTGTGATTACCAGATGTTATTGAAAAAAGAAAACCTAAAAAATGCCCCCCTTCTCTCCCCCCCCCCCCCCCACCCCACACACCCAATGTAACATGTCAACTGGATAAGTCTGGAAACAGTTGGAGAGTAGTTAGTGTTAAAGCAAAGTACTTTTTCAACCTACAAGTTTTTTCTTGACTACTACCGGTAAACTTATTTGTAAATATACTGGGCTATCATTATACTGTAAAGTGCAGCTTATAGGTCAGAGGCATGCACAACTTCGAAAAGGTTGTTTTGTTGCAAGTAGAAAATATTTTCACAATAAACATTTTAGGGAGGTCTGTAGTATGCTTATTTATTGCAGGGAACATAACTGGTGGGTCAATAGCCTAATAAGTACGACATGGGGGCTATTACCTGCATTTTGTAGTATTGGCTGATGAAGTGGGGGAAAAAATTTGTTTTACTGTGCGAAACCAAAAACCGTGAACACTTTGATTTGATATTGGGTGATGGAAGTGGGGTAAAAATTTAAGTTTTACTTTGCAAATCCAACAACCATGAACACATGACCAATCAGATGGGAGATCAAACCACAAGAAAAAACTGCAAGCCAAACCTAATTATTGCTACAGGTTGTGGTTTTTTATCTAGCATCTGATTGGCTTTTACCTCACAACACAATAATATTCCAGAAATAATTCTAGTGTTTGTGGCTCCTGGATTTGCACAGTAACAAAATACTCCCATTCACACAAGAAAAGGTCAAAAAATCTCTGTTTCTCATCCCTTTTAATGCTGAAAATAATTATTACAAGTGACAACCTTCATTTACCTTTGTTCCATGATATGATGGTCGTAGATTTGGTACACTTGATGAATCATATAATGTTGTGCATATATATCATAATTATAAAGACTTCAATTCTTTCTCAGTCTTGTCTCCTGAGAATGAAATTTCTGATATATTTATTTCTTTTTATTTCACTGAAGTATTTCCAAATAAAAAAATTGGGAATTTTGATAGACAATGTTAATATTTACAGACAAAGCATTTTAACAAAATTCGAATTTTCGTCACGTTGAAAAGATCAAACAGTGATCAACCAGTAAAACAAACATTCTTAGTTTAGTTACCCAGGTCACTTCCTATCAGGACAAAATCAATTCCTGACTTTTCACAGACTTCTCCCTGACAACAAAGGATGACCATTATGATGGCTTCTATGGTATGAAATCATAAAAACGAAATCACTAATAGACAATTTCTACAACTATAGGCCTTCCCATATCTGGAAATATATATCTGGTTAACTGAAAATAAAGTTCCCTGACTTTTCACAAAATCAAAGAATTTAGAAATTTCTCTGACGTGATGGAAAATACCCTGAGTTTTCCCTGACCTTGAAAGATAACTGCTTTTCCTTTACTTTTCCCTGACCGTGGGAACCCTGTTGCTAAATAGTCTGTTAACACCTATTCTGGTTTCTTTTGAGTCTGAAAGCGTGACAATTTAGCTTTGACCAACTCTTCACTTAAAGGGGCCCTTTTCATAGCTATTGTTGGTGCAAGGTGGATGGGGAGATTTCAATGTGCCTGGTAATGGGATCTTTATATTCTGCACGAGGTCGCAAGATGTCTCCCTGAAGCAAAGCCAAATGAGGATACTGCTTGGGTTCCTTCACAGGTTCCACTCTCCAGTTTCCTGAACGTTTGGAATAGATCTTTTTGAACTGCCCTTCCAGGGTCTTGTGGAAAACATGGAAGTTGTGGTCCAGGGCTGCTAACAAAATCTGCCCAGTAAAGGCCTCATACCTGAAACATATTATAACATTCAGTTGAAGTTATTGTATACTTCGAAGCAGAAGAACAAGGGAAATGGTGTGGGCAACATAACCTGTCTCCCAACAAACTATCATCCTAGATTGTAATTTTTTCCCAACAGATTTCCTTCTATTTACATGAACATGAACTTACCCAAGTGCAATCCGTTTTGGAGCATACTTCAGAAGTATCGAATTGAAGTTGCTTGTATGCCTAGTTCAGATAAAAATAACAAAAATTCAAGACTAAGCCATTATTCGAGTCATTTTTTAAATAGCTACATAATATATGGGTTATTGGTCAAGCATGAGATAAAGGTGGTGGAATATTGGCCAAATTATTTTATTACAAAATTAGGCCCAAAACAAAGTCAAGATCCAGCTGTACTGACAGGTACAGTTTTTAATTTTTAACTTATTACTACTGATTTACTTCAGACAAGGCTTGCTTTGTAGAAAACCAGCAATAGGTGATGGCAATCTGTATAAAAAGTTACTATTATGTAACAGACAACCAAGCATATTGCCTACACAGGTTACAAATCACATAGCAGGATTGGCTTTATTTTGAGTGCTCACAGACCACGCCATATAACAGGGGATACTATAAGCCACTCTAATGAAAAGGTACATGTACATCCATTCAGATCTATTCAGCGATGGATATGCATTAAGTCATCTAAAAGGTCTGATGTGAGTGTCATCAAAAAACTGTTCTCCCAAAATGTACCTGAATAACACATAGTGTTCCAGACTCTTTAACCATTCATGGTCCAACACGATCTTCCGCAACTCTTTTGCAGCCTTGGAGTTCATGGCTAAGTACTCCTTGCCACCTTCCACTTCAGTCAGTGGTCCATGGGAACAAGTAGCTCCATCCCACTCATGCTCCCCACAGACATGGTGCATTATCCCTAACCACTTGCCCTTAAAAGGAAGACATAATACTTATTTTATAAGATGCCACAACATAAAATTGAATCCTCTAACTTGCCACAAAATGTTAATTCGAGCAACCTGATCCAAAATGAAAGTCGCATACCTTCAGCAATTCAATATCTCCATCACATGTTTCCGCACAGTGCCAAAAATGGTTTCGCACTGGTTCAACCCACTGCAAGAGTTTTTCACAGCCCTTGATCTTCCCAGCCTGCAAAACAATTAGGTTCTAAATTGAAAGAAGCAATATGCAAAATAGTCAAGCAGTAATTACAAATATGGCTGGTTCCCCTCGTGTGCATGATGAAGCATACTCACACAGGCAAGCCAAGCCAATAACTTGCCTGCTCAGGATTGCCTGTTGTCTGTCTGCCCAGTGAATCGCAGTAAAGCCATGTTAAAAATCCTATATTGATAAAGCTTGTTTGGTTAAGAAGCCCAGATATTGGTCTCATTCGTTTTTTCATGTTTATGGTCCCCAGCTTTGTTATCTTACCCATGAATTTAGCCGTTGGCATGCAGATACATAACAAAACAATATTTCAATTTGAATGTAGAGAAAAATACATATATTTGAACTCTAATGAAAATATGAAAGAAATTTGGGATTCTCACTTTTGATAAGGGCCACTGTAAGCATCGCATATTGAACTATACTAAAATATTCAGGCCCGGCCAGGGGTTTTGGGTATACGGTATCTAAGGCGTTTTTTACCAAGGTATTCGGTATTTTGTGCCAAAATTTTCAGGTATAGGGTATTCTGTATTACAATAATGTTAGGTATTCGTTATCAACGTTTTTGCATTTCTAAGGTATATTGGTATCCCAGGGGGAAGAAATGAGGTATATTGGTATCCCACTACCCCCCCTGGCCGGGCCTGAATATTATTCACAATACAAGGATAACACAACAAAGAACAAATAAAAACCTCTGCTCTTCTCACAAGAAACACAAGCAAGACACCACCATGTGTAACTGATGGGTCAGTCAAATAAATTCAAAGTTACTTTGAAAGCATTACCCCCTCCACCTATGGGTTAGTTCAACTGCCAGGTGTGTGACATGAGGAAAACTATATACAAAAATACCTGTAAATCCAACCAATAACAAATCAATCAACACAATAAAGCATATATAGTAGATAGATGAAAAGGTAAAGCTCTCTTACTCCTCATCGCTCACAACTTCTGAGTGAGGGTTTCCTTCCAAAGTGGAGAAGCAGGGATTCCAACTTTGGACCTGCTCCAGAAGAGTCTGGTGACATGTGGCGAGCTCTTCTCCGGGCTTCAGAGTGGATCGTGGAACTACCAGTTACATCAACTTCAGTGCTAAATACACCAGAAATAGACCATATCAGTACATACCGCACTTTTCGAAGGTCCGAAAAATGTCACAAGATTTCACATTGAAAGTGACAAATAATAAATATTGCCAAACATACACACTGACTTCAAAGTACTCTCACTGCTTTCTCAGATAGAAACAAGAACTCACTTGCTAACAGATGTGTTGTCTGAAGCACTGGTAAAGGGTTACGGGGACACTGATAAATCCTCAGGTCCGCGTCTTATTCCAACTGGCGTTGACTGCAGGAACAATTCCTTTCTCTCTGTGAATAAATTCAAAACATTGTCACACAGACTACTCAACATTTGTCACGCATATAACTCAGATACAAGATCGTTTATTGCCAGCTAGAGCATTGACTGGATAGCACAACAAAGAAGCCAATTTACTGATAACATGTTAGAAACATTTTCTTACCTCGCCTCGGAGTAGAAGGTGTTGAATGTGGTGATCCACGACCATGGTGAGATCCCGGGTGAGATCGAGCGCGTTCTTGACGGGCACTGAAATGCTGATGGAGAAGCATTTCGGCGAACTCGCTGTTTGTAATTCTTCGAAGACCAAGAGCCTCCTTTCGCTCGTTCCACAGATTAAACGTTGACTCTCGCAATTTGAGTCGTTTGATTCCTTCTCGCCTCCGTGGACGTCCCATCTTGAGACGATTCGTCGCCATTGCGACGGAGGAACTTCTGAACAGGCACAGAATCCCACTCGATTACGTTCGGAAAGTAGCGATTGTCCACAAATAATACACAGTACAGAAAGAACAATAAACGACGAAAATATTTATGTGAAAATATAGGCTGCTTTGTGCAATTACCGCTCGATGGAGAAGGATTACTTTCTCTGACGATGAAATCCGGAGTTTTGGGTGCCCTGAAAATGGCGTCTGAACATAGGTAAGCGCGCAAAGGCTCTTGGGTGGGTCAGACTCTTTAAGTTCAAGCAACACAGAGAGGACTGAATACGTTGCACGAATTATTACGCGCCTTCAAGAATTATGCGTGAAGAACTTCTCTCCGTTCTCAACTTGAAATATCAGTACTGTCCAGGTCAGCTGTCGAGAATCTCTGGGATGAGAAGCTTAAGTTTGTTTGGATCGACCCTAAGTGTAAGTATTTTTTTGGAAAAGTGCTTTAGTTTTTGCCTTTCTAACAAGCCGTGTATTTTTTGTCGGGTAAATTGTCTCTACGGCCGTTCTCATACGGTTTCAGCAAAATACAGCTGACTTGTGAATTTTATTGAGCGATGAATAGATTACACACTTGTAACGAGGTAACAGTTGTCATTGAATTCTGATAGAAGTTGAAACTCAAAAGGACACTTATATTTCAGTGTCTATTTATCAGTCACCAGTAGCTTTTGATCTAAGTTTCACTTGTGTTGACAAGGTGCGACTTCAAAAACTTCGGTGGTCTAAAATAAAACCGAAAATTGAAAAAGTTCAATTGTACCTCAGCTCAAATACAATTTTTATTTTTACGAAAAATTATGCCTAGAATGACGGCATTCATGGGCATTCAGTGAACGAATAAGGGATGAGTATCGAGTTGACGGCCGGTTCCAAAACAGCCGGCGTTTCGCAGGCGTTCTGTTGACTTGTTGAACCTTGCAGAAAAATAATGTTGTCTTTTTCAAAACATATAGTTTCTTGTCGACATTTTTGTTCCCTTTTATCCAACGTCTGCCTTTAAATATAAATTGAAAGCGTATTTATATACTATTTGCTATTCCATGCAGTTAAACAAACACCCAATTAGCCGCTAAGAAACAACGCAGGTCTCGGCAGACAAAATATTGAGCTTACAAAATAAAATAAACGAGCTCCCCTGCTTTTCTCGGGTAGCATACCAAAAGATGTTCTAAGAGCAAACATGACCGCTTTAGATTTTTTCTTGAAGAACGGTTGTAATCAGTTAATGGTAAAAATGAAACTGAAAGTGGTTTAATGATTCCGCGTTCTGGAAACTTTAAAGGAAATTTTTGCTGCTGGCAATAAAGTGGCGTCTTCGCTCGAGTTTTTATATCGCGAATCGGTATAAATTTTCTTCTTTTTTGTTTGTTTGTTCGTTTCTTTCTTTATTTTTGCGAATTTTTTGGTCACATGGATCCTTTACAGTAAAGGAAAGCAGTTGTCTAGAAAAATGTTGTTCTTTTGAAAGAAAAGCTCTAGAAAAGCTTTTCTACCGCTTACCGGCGTGCTGTCCACGCTCGTCCACGCAAAAGGAATCATGAGCATGCGCAACCCCGTAACTTGGAGAATTCTTATTTTGGTAACGAGAAGAAAAAAGGTGGGTTTTGAGGCATTTTCAAACGCTAATTGCGCGTGTTCCACTTGGTGAAATTTTTTTAAAATTGGAACATTTGTAGGACTTTTGTGTTTTTCAGTCATATTAAAGTAAGAGTAATTTTTGTACATACACTTCTGTATTAATCGTCGAAAACGGAAATTTACTATTCTTGCAAATCTTATGTACAAAATTTCTCACAGCTTTGCCAGCTAAGACTTCTCAAACGACAACATCTTTACAACAAAAAAAGCGAAAATTCACCGTGTAAAAACCAAGAAATGACATAAAGAAACTAGTTAAGCTTAAAAAATGAGCCAAACAACTATATCAGTGGTTTCCATGGAAACAGGCCAGTCCCAGAAATTGTGACTTTTTTGAAAAGTATAAAGGCTAGGCTAGTTGCTTTTGTAGCTTTTCCCTAGTGAAATGTAAATCAATGTCCTGAAAATCATAAAAAAAGTTATGTATATTTGTCTGTTGAAACTGATGAGAAACTGTATGGAGCCACCTTAAATTTTACTCAGGCTTGACGAACTTTCTTAAACATACATTGCGTTTTTTAAAGTGTGATTATAATTTTAAAATATGTAGAAAAACAACTTTCTAGTTGAATCGCTGAATCAAGCAAAAAAATCAAAACAAGAAGAACGAGTCACATGGAAGCAGATCAGCGTTCACAGTAGGTGCATTAGATACCTAAAAGACTCATCTGCGATTGATACAAAGATTGTGCGTTATAGCAAACTTGTAAAGAAAACTTGTTATGAACTTTGCATGCGCATGCTTAGACCACATCAGTCTATGTGACAACACAATTGCTAATGTTGAATTTACAAAGAATAGAATCACTAAACCACTAAAATCTGCCAAAAACAAAAAGGAAAGGGCACCTAGCAGGTTTAGCCTAGTTTCAAGCTTTATTTTAGAAAGAAAGAGATTATAGAATTGATATTCCTGCATGGACTAGCTTTGGGAAGGTTGTTTTGAAGCATCCGTTTCAAGTGTAAAGGCCTAGCAGCGTTGTAGATTATTGACTTGCTTTCAAAAAAATATAGATATGCATGTCAGTTTTTCCTTTTTTTTTTTAATAATATTTAAGTAAGATCATGTTTTGTCATGTTTGCCTACTTTCGGATCTGCCAAAACTTTTAGCTGCTTTGATTCGGCTTTTATGAATAATGTCATTTTTGACATTATTCATTATATAGATATGCATGTCAGTTTTTCCTTTTTTTTTAAATAATATTTAAGTAAGATCATGTTTTGTCATGTTTGCCTACTTTCGGATCTGCCAAAACTTTTAGCTGCTTTGATTCGGCTTTTATGAATAATGTCATTTTTGACGTCCAATTATCTATATTTTGTTTTCTAGATAGCTTGGATGGGAATCAACACATACCTGTTTGTCAGTCGATTCATAACCCTGAATACGACCAAAGAAAACTTCTATCTGCGAGTAATTGTTAAGGTGAATCACGGGAGCTCACTATGTCTGCTCTTATTCCAGTATCGCAACGTTTGTGTTGTCACATCACTAAGAGGTCGTTTCCTTCTTATTATTAGACGTCTTTTGTCACAGTTGTAATTCAAGAATTCTTCTTTATCTGTCAACCGAAGCTTTTGTAACCAAGAAGCCATAATTAGTGCCATTCAGGTTTCTTCACCATGCACTTTACTTTAAGTTTTTATTTTTCGCAATTTATCTGTTGTTGTTTACAGTATGTTTTGAATGATGATGACGATGATGATGATGATGATGATGACAACGATGACGATGATGACGGTGGTTTTATATTGTTTTTATTGTGACAGGAGGGACTAGCTTTCGCTCGAGCCTCAGCGGCTGTGTTGAACTTTAACTGTATGCTGATTCTCTTGACTATGTGCAGAAATTTACTGTCATCCATTCGAGGCCTGCGGGTAGGTGACATCTCACAATATCAGTGAGTAAAATAAGCTTGCATCACGAACAAGCTTGTTAAATCTGTTACAGTGTCGTTGCGTGAATAGGTAATTTTTTCCGTTGCTGAACATCCCCAACCTTGACTTCCGAATGTTATACTGCTGCCTAGCTGCCAGTCGCGTAGCTCCACCGTTCTCCATATAACCCACAATTCCTTAATTCGCTCTGATGAAGGGCTGACTCTCGAAACGTCAGCTTTCAATTTCTCTACGGTGGCCGATTTACCTCATCAATTCAGAACTTTGATAAATCCAAAGTTTTGTGTTTCACTTCCCCACCGACGCAGTACCACAGTGTCTTTAGAAACTAACCCCCTTGTTTAATGCTCATTTATTGCAGTTTGGTCATAGTATTCTACGCCTTCTTGACAAGCATATGACTTTCCACAAATACATTGCTTACATGATTTGTCTTCAAATAGGTACGTCAAAAAAACAAGTCCGTCAATTACTTATTAAAAAAACAAGCAAAGATTCCAGCCAGTCATTCAGTCAGTCAGTCAGTCAGTCAGTCAGTCAGTCAGTCGATCTGGCTACCTTTTTGTTAGCCACTCGTTCATCCATCCTTTCGACCGTTCGTCCATGTAAACGCTTGTCATTCGTTCATTCAGGCATTTATGTATGCAAAAAATCGGGTATAAGTCACAAAATCGTAAACGACTTTTCCACGAAATTTGAATGGTAGTGAACATCAATGACAAACATTATACTACATTGTTTCCCCTAAAGTGAGCAGTACTATGGATGACTATTAAGGTTTTTTCTTTACTTTGCTGCTAAGACATGGAATGCACTGCCAGATACAATACGTGCAATGGCCGGCACAAGGGAATTCTTCAGTAAGATTCGTCGCGTAGAATTTTAAATTCAATATTTTAATGACATTAAATATCTAAATAATTAGGTTTTTAGATTTTAGATAATCTTTTGTAAATACATATTAATTGATGTACACGCATTTTTAAAGTAGCTTGTATTTTTCCTTTTGTTTATCTTGTCTACTTACTCTTATATTTACACATTTTAGTTGTGGGCTTCCTATAAAGTAGCTTTTAGCTAAGTGGAGTTTCACGTTAAATAAAGTACTACATTGCATTTACATTACGTTACATTTGTTTCGCTAGTCGCATCAATTGCCAAGGTTCCAAATTACTCACTCTTTATTTAATCATCTCATTCACAGAAGAGTAAATTCGAAATCTGTTAACAGGTCAGAATTTATGGTTAATAAATGCCAGGGCTCAGTATACTTAAATACATATATCTTATTAGACGGTTTAGTGTGTAGTATCGTGGGATATTTTTACGAGTCGCGCCGTATTTTGGCGAGCCCGTAGGGCGAGTCAAAATACAAGAGACGAGTAAAAATATCCCACGATACTACACACTCAACCGTCTAATAAGGGATTTATTATTCAACTTAGCTACAAAATGGAAAAGTGGTTTATAAACTGTCTGAGTTGCGTGACAAACTAACGTGACTTCTGAGCAGCGAGTGAGCGCGCCAGCGGGGTCAGGTTTCGCGCGCTTGACGTGAGGTTGTTGTTGATTGGTCAAAAACCAAAACTTGTCAAACCTGTCAATCGAGCGAAGCGTCGGGATTTTATTTCAAACTTGCAAGGAAAACAAAGCTGGAACAAGGCAAAACTGAATTATTTTCGGGTTTACAGTTAGATGATCAACAATGTTCTTGGTCACCGAGTAAAACTACGAAAAGAAAGAACTCGACAGAACAAACAGAACTCGCAAGTCAAGTCAAACAAAGTTAAACAGCACTTCAAGCTCAGTCATCTTCGTCCGAATCACTAGCCACGGGTCGTTTTGGAAGAGATAGCGGTGGAGATTTCTGACCGACAACAATTATGCATTTGTTGAAGACAGCTCCTGAGGAAAGATGGGTTCTGTTTCCTGACTTTGACAAACAAATGACACAAAAGATTGTTAAGTTCCTCGGCGGGAATTTCTTCAATGGCCCTTGTTTCTGTAACGGACTTGAGGTCAGTTTTTGTCAATTCTGTTGTATTTTAATATGTTTAGATTTTCTTCAATAAATAAAGAAACTTCACTGTCGTCTAGGTCATTGCTTGTCTCTAGGATCTCGTTTTCGTTAAAAACCTCAAAATTTGGTAAGCATTCATTGTTTTCGTCCGGAAAACGACTGTTTCGGTCATTTTTTCATCGTTCACCTTGTATTAAAGCCTAATGCCTGACGCGGCATTTGTAGAAAACCTGTCAAACCGGTCTTCTGGAGTACAAATACCGTGGGATATTTGTACTCGTTTTGGGTGTTATTTGTACTCTACTGAATGCAGTTGAATAATAAAGAACAATATTTACGTACCCATTGGTGTCTCAAAGTCTGCGACTAGGTAGTTTTTCTTCAATGATCTTATTAATTAATTTCGTAAGGCATTGTGACGTCATCATGTATTAACTGTCAAGCATAATTATAATTTCTCGTTAGAACGAAACACTCCCCCGGGCACGGAAAAATCATGATTAGTAGAGTCAAAAGTCAAATTACACTGAATTTATCTTAAGGAGTTATTCAATCAGTTTTTTTTTTTTAAGTTTCCTCTTTCGGTATAAGAACAACCAACTTATTCACTGCTCGTTCAACGGTAACAAAGCCTCTTCCGTGATACTCGTTGACGGCTTCCCCCGGTTTGGGATTTTTGTACTGTACTTGTACTCTCCTTACTCTTCCATCTTCCCCAGGAAATGTCTTGACGACGACACCAAGTTTCCATTGTCCTCTGATTTGGTTAGCATCTTGGATGAGCACTACGTCACCTTCCCTAAGATTGCGTTGAGCGGTGTGCCATTTTGGCTGTGTTAGTAAACTTGGGAAGTAGTCCCTTGTCCATTACTTCCAGAAGTAGTTCACAACATTCTGGACGAATTCAAACCGCTGACGAGGATTAGACGTCTCTCTAAAGGGTCCACTTGGTATTCGTGATGTTGCTCTGCCTAGTAGCAAGTCATTGGGGCAGAGCTAAGTTCCATCATCCGGTGACGTAGGGTGTCTTCCTATCGGTCTTTCATTTAGAAGGTTTGCTACCTCGAAGCAAACTGTTTGGAGTTCTGAGAATGTCATGACATGATCACTTATAGCTGCTGTTATCGCTCGCTTCACCGATTTCACTAATGCTTCTGACACTCCATTTTGCCAAGGTGCGTCAGCTGGGGCAAAATCCCACTTGAATCCTTCCATCACACCAAATTCTTTTAGCTCTTCTTGATTCCAACCTTTTACTATATTTTTCAATTCTTCATTTGCCGCAACTAGTTGAGGCCCGTTGTCGGAATATAGTTTTGAAGGATACCCTCGAATAGATGCAAATCTTCTCAGAACCATGAGGAATTTTTCGGTGCTATAATCTGAGGCTAGATCTACGTGTACTGCACGGGTGCTTAAGCAGTTAAATATCACCCCATACGTTTTCCCAGTCGTTCTTTTCTTTACTTCGTCACGAATTTTGAATGGTCCAAATAGATCAATAGCGGTACAAGTCCAGGCGGGAGATGGCTTCAATCTTTCCACTGGTAATTTTCCCATAATTTGTTCACTCACTTTTTTGTCTAGTTTCTTGCATATCACGCAGTTGTATCTAATGGACTTAATCATCTTCAGCAAGTTGACAATCCAGAACCTCGCGCGTATTTTACTGGCTGTAGAGAGAACACCGAGATGTCCTCTTTTATGGATATGTTCAGCATATAGACGTGAAAATCGATGATCATAAGGAAGAAATATAACTTCATTTTTGTGACTCATCTCAATCCACCTTTCTACTCGTCCTCCAACCACGTATATTCCGTCTGTATTCTTTCTGGGGCATAGGCGTTTGTATCTTCCTTTTTCAATGTCTTCGTACACGCTTTTCTGTGCTTCCATAATCCAGAAATTTTCTGCCTTTGTAATATCACTTGGAGTTAGTGACTTTGTTGCGTGCTTGAAGGATGATTTTGGCTTTCTTTGGTACATCGCTAAGATTCTGGCTGTCACTCTTATTAGTTTTCCAAAATCTGAGTATCTGTCAATGTTGATTTTTGACGCTAACGTGTCTTTGACTTCTTTTTTGAAATATTTGGTTACAGTGGATGCTATTTTAATTAACTCAGGAAGTTGCTCCTTGGTCAATGTTTCGTGTATTGGCCATTCAGATTCTGGTAATTCAAGGAAGCTGGGTCCATTTTGCCAGATACTGTCCAAATTTATTTCGTTAGGTTTTTTACCACGAGTTAACCAATCTGCGATGTTATATTTGCTTTCCATCCAAAACCATTCTTTGGGGCTTGTATTCTGTTGTATCTCTCCTACACGTGTTGCAGCAAAGGTATTAAATCCGTACGATTCCTTTTGTATCATGCCATGCACTATTTGGGAGTCCACGATATGGTAGCACTTTATAAACTTGTATCTGCAATGTCGTTGTAGGAATGTTTTCAGTCCGGAGTTAAGTACAGCTCCACAGAGTTCAATTCTGTCTATTGACATTCTTTTTATGGGTGCTAGTCGATTTTTTGACCGTACGAGCCTGCAATTAAACTGTCCGTCGCTTGTTTCCCATCTCATATAGGCACATGCGCCGTAGGCGTTACTGGAACCGTCACTGAAAATAATTAATATCGGTTCACCTGTTGCATTTTTGGGCTTTAAACATCTTTTGAATTTGACGTTATTCATCTCTATTAGGTCTTGGCAGAATTGCATCCATTCTCGTTTGTACTTGTCCGGGATTGGGTCATCCCAATGTAGCTTTTCTTCAATTCCCCAGAGTTGTCTCATTAAGATCTTTGCTCTGATCGTAAATGGTCCTGCCAACCCGAGTGGATCGTAAATACTGTTCACTTGTGATAAAATGATTCTCTTTGTTGTATTTGTATTATCTAAGAACCTTTGGTACTGTGTATCAGACTGCACATGGGTTTTCTTGTTTTTCTTAGCAGCAATTTTTAATTGAACTTTATATTCAAATTCGTCTTGCATTGGATTCCAAACGACTCCAAGAACCTTTTCTGTTGCTGTCGATGCGTCATTGGGTAAAGTCAGGGTTTTAGTTTGGTCTGTGCCATCATTGGTGAAAATCCATTCTTTTATTTTGAAACTTCCTTCCTTGAGTAAATTTTCTATATCTTTCGCAAGTTTCTTTGCCTTTTCTTTATCAGATACGCTCTCTATTATATCGTCCATGTATGTGTTTTCCTTGATCACATGTGCAGCTTTGGGATATTTGTCTTGTCCCATTTCAGCTGTCTTCCGCAATGCTACTGTGGCGATTGCGCCTGAAGGCTTGTCACCGAATGACACTCTCTGTATCACGTATGTGTCTGGTTGTGTTTCAGTGTTCATGTCTCTCCACAAAAAACGATGTGTATGCTGTTCTATCGTTTTTGTCTTCACTGTATGATACATTTTCTTTATATCGCCGATCAATGCTATTCTATTTTCTCTGAATCTTATCAGTATTCCCAGAAGATCACTGAGCAGATGCGGTCCTTTTGCCCAGTAGTCGTTTAAAGAGTGGTTCATATAACGTGCGCTGCTATTGAATACGATTCTCACCGGAGTTGATTTTGAGTCTGGTTTCAAAACCTCATGATGAGAAATGTAGTGAATTGGCCCTTTGTAGTTTTCCAGTTCTGTATGAGAGAGCTTTCGTGCGACTCTTCGCTCGATCATATCTTCTATCTGTTTCTGATAGACTTCAGCGTGTTTCGCATTTTTCGCTAGTCTTTTTTCTGTAGATATTAGCATCCCCATAGCGGCTTTCTTGTTATTAGGTAGTTGGGATGGGTCTTTGATCCATGGATACTCTGTAATCCATGTTTTTTCGTCTTTGTTGTATTCTAGCTTGGTTTCGATCAGTTTCAGTTCCTTCTCTTCCTTTATTGTGAAGTTTTTGCTTCCCAACGAGCATTTTCCACACTTGCATCCTCCGCAGCGGGGCGTACATTCTATTCCCAGGTTTTCTATCTTATAGAAATCCTCAGCTTTGGCGATCATGGTATTTATTCTGGCGTGGCCAAGATTATGGCTCGTAGTGGTCTCTTTGATTGAAGGATGTGTTCCGCCTATGCATCTCCCGAATCGATTTCTTAGCAAGAGGAGATGTCCTGAACTTTGTTCATTCTGTGGGTGGTACGCGGCATATTCGTAACCGATTAATACATCGACTGCTCCTGATGGTCGTAATATGTCTTCTCTTGGTATATTCTTAAATAATTTAATTACTCCATCTATATTCACGCTCTGTATTTCAGAAGTGATTTTATCAATGCCGTATACTTCAAACTGAACTTCTTGAAAATCTTTTCGTTATCGCCGCCTACTTTAATCACTGTTAGTTCTATCTTTGTCCCTTTTAAACGTTCAGCTTTTGCCTTGCTATTCGTAATGAAACAGAGTGATGCTCCGCTGTCCCAAAGGACGTTGGCCCAACCGCGCTTCGTAGGAATTTTCTGCAACTGTAGAAGACAAGAATCTATTATCGAGTTATTGCATAAGCTCGCCGATCCGGAGGCGTCTTCCGGTCGTTTTTCATCTTGGTGAAGTGTCTTATGGTGCCATTTGGTACATTCTTTCACACCGCATGGTCTCTTTCTCCAACACTCCAGAACTCTGTGTCCTCTTCTCAAACATGACCAACAAGCTCCTTTTTCCTTTAGCATTTTCATTCTCTCTTCGGTTGGTTTTGATAGATATAGTTTGCATTCGTTTGTCCAGTGATCTGCCTCTTTATGGAATAGACACTTGCTGTTCTGTGGTCTAGTGTATCCACTGGCTTCATTTGCATCTTTATTTGTCCCTGTATAGTGTGCCGAGCCTTTAATTGCCGGATCGCGGGTAAATCGAGTTCTGCAGTTTCATACTCTATCCCTCTTTTCTGGCTAAGAAGAAAGTTTAGCAGACTTGGGAACTTGTTGGTTTTATCCACTGTACTGTTATCTGCGCTGACCAGTTTGGCCCATTCCTTTTTTATCTCGGCAGGCAGTTTTCTTTCAATTATGCTCACTGAACTGGTTGTGGTAATCTCTCTTTCTAGTCCGAGTCTCTTCAGGTCTTTATGTCCATTCTCTACTGTGTCAACAAATTCCACGAATCTTTTGTTCTCGCCTTCTTTGATGGGTCTTACACTTTGAATTGTATCAATAATGGCGTCGGCTACTTTAGCGGGGTCCCCGTATTTCTCGTCTAGTCGTTTCCACATCTCCTGGATATCATCCTCTACGCCTTTGATCGTATCCGTTGGTTCCCTTCCTAGGCAGGAACGTAGAATGTAGCACGCGCTGTCTCTGTCCAATGTTGGCATCACTTGCCTTTGAAAATCCTGTTTAAATTGGGGATACTCTCTGATCGTCCCATCAAAGGATGGCATTTTAACTTTCTCCATGCGAAGTGCACAATTTTGTTTGGCGTTGTTTTTGCTTTCAGTCATGGCGGTGAAAGTTTGAATTTTTTCAATTGTCTCGTTGTAACGTGTTTGGATTGTTCGAATCCATTCGATTTCATTTTCTGTGGAAGCTTCATTTAGAATTTCGAGCATTTTGTCGTGCGCGCGCTTGCAATCTGCTAGCGCGAGCTCTATATCCCTTTCAGTTTTGCGCAAAGTTGCTCCAGCGTTTTCGTTATCCGCTCTTGTTTCAATCACATTTTCAACATGTTCGATAAGTGCTTCAAAGATTGCTTCCGCGGATTTCTTCTTTACGATAGTCTGTTGAACTATCCTTTGAAACTCTTCTTCTCGAAGTTTAATCATATGCTGGCGGTTCAATTCTTCCTTTTCCTTCTGTTCAGTCGATTTTATTTCATTTTCATACTTCGTATATACCGCCGATGCTCTATTGTATTCGTCTTGTCGTTCATTGATCCATTTTTCACTTGTCTCAATCTCCTCCTCGGAAAGGTACATTAAATAAATGTCATGCTTACCTTCCACTATGGACCATGCTTCAGTAAGCTCTCTAAATTTTGTTCTCAGAATCTCAGTGTCTTTATCTTCAGCTATTGCTTGGAAGAAATCGTTCTTTTTTCTCGTAAATCTGGTCTTCGCACTTCTACGTACTTTCAGGGCGTCTTCTGCCATTGTACTTGGATTTCGAATGTTTCGCTAGTCGCATCAATTGCCAAGGTTCCAAATTACTCACTCTTTATTTAATCATCTCATTCACAGAAGAGTAAATTCGAAATCTGTTAACAGGTCAGAATTTATGGTTAATAAATGCCAGGGCTCAGTATACTTAAATACAGAACAATATTTACGTACCCATTGGTGTCTCAAAGTCTGCGACTAGGTAGTTTTTCTTCAATGATCTTATTAATTAATTTCGTAAGGCATTGTGACGTCATCATGTATTAAATGTCAAGCATAATTATAATTTCTCGTTAGAACGAAACAACATTTACATTACATTACGTTGTTTCCACCATCTCTATTAGTGGGATAATTACCTTGTATTATAGCTTAAGGTAACTAGAGTGCGTAATCGCTCATATCCAGAGGTTGATATATTGTAACTGTCATTATAAGTGATAGTGTTGAAAGAAAAAAATATCAGAATTTTTTTTTGTATGTTTTTCAATTTAATTTATTCTTTCCACAGTCATCCACGTAATAGCTCATATTTTTAACGTGGAATTTTTCATTGAATCACACACGAGCAACGATCAGCTTATCCAGAGACTGAATAGTATGGAAGATGTGGGCAGTAAAGCTTATCTTAACCCCATAAGAAATGTTAATGCCGTAAGTAGAATTCATATTGTTTGTTTCTTTTAAAGCAGAGTTCGGATGGTTATAGCCACCTGCGCATATGTTCTTCCGGCTCGTCCCATGCTGGGAATAAAAGCTTACTAGCCCGTCGAAACTTTGCAATGAATTTTCTGTGAAGGAAATTTTTGCGAAGAGGTATTTTTGTGGGAGTATTAAAACAATCAATGGCCCGTTAAATCACGTCTGTTTGCAATCGTTGAAAATTTCAGGCATCAATATTTGAAAAAAGAGGACAGGTTTAAAAAAAAGTCTGTTTGCAATCGTTGAACATTTCAGGCATCAATATTAAAAAAGAGGACAGGTTTTAAAAAAACAAAAAACTCCAAAAAGTTCCTAACGAGGAAGTTCGTAGCAAACAAACCGTGACTCTGGACATTAAGAGTTACAGTCCATTAAGAGCCATTTTCTGAGAATATCGGGAATCGAAAGACACTCACCAAAAAATCGAATTTTTTTTAATTTTGCCAAAACATCTCTTTGGGTAAGCTAATTCAAGAAAAAATAATCCAAAGTTCCAACGAGTTATTTAACGGACGAAAATTTAAAAAGTTTGAAAAATGCATAAACTGGCGGTTTTAGGGTCTTTAAACGGGTCAAATTCTCACTCACCTTTAAGAAGCCGGTGAGAGCGTAAAAAACATTCTTTTAAAACGAAACAAACCACGAACATTATTTAAGAGCGCCTGTCTGTAAAAATCAGACAAAATCAAAATTCCACGGCAAGGGTCGAAAATTCGATTTCTTTCATATTTTAATGTTAGATAGGTTAGAGTATAACTAAAATCACTGGATACTTTTTTTGGCAAAATATCCTTTTATTTCAAAGAAAAATGCAAATAACGAACTTCCGTTAAAATCGCCATTTGAAGCAGTAAATTATGACATCAATTTGAGGCGTTCGCGTGCAAAAACAAATCCCTCTGTCGTCTTTAAAACACTCAATTTTACTTTTGCAATCCCTCAAGAGTTTCAAAACTGATTTTGGTAGAAACAGCCTTGTTCTTTGTGTTTGAAATAATTTAATTTTGAAAGTATACATTTCTCATCAGGAAAAGTACTTCGTGAATTAAATTATTTTTCACCATGTGCTAAACCTTCAAATCGATTCAGCTTCTGGCTGTTGAATTAAGAAAAGATGTTCTCAGGATTGCCGCAAAAATTTCTTTGGGCAAATGATTGAGAGCGACGCGAGAGCTTTTCAAAGTTCGTTAAAATGCAGGTTGTTTTGACCCTTCTTGGCAACATTCCATTCGCGAGTCACGCACATATTTTAATGTGTTTCGACCCACATGAGATCGAAAACGTCAAACAGAAAAACAGTTCGAAATGCTCTTACCTCATTTGCTGTAGAGGACAGGTCCAGAGGCCATTTCCGAGTGATTCTCTTGCCGTTCGACGTATTTTGGTCCTGTTGATGCCATCCAATGAACACCGCCAACTGGGTCAGTGTATTGTAAACGGTCGCACAGCTCAACAAAAACCTTTCTTCCAAAACGTTGGACATCTTTCTACGCTGTGGCATCTTACTCAACGGTTCAGTTGCTGGTCAGTGTTGCTTAGATGGCAATACACAAAAAGGTTTTTATCACCACATGTCGCCGCTAACGTGGCTAGAGTTCTTTCTAGAGCCGCGTCACGCAATGCAAATCATCGGAATGGACATTTTACTAGCGGGTAGGGGAAGGGCAAAATCTGCTCTGATTCTTTTTAAACGGCTCAGGGTTCGAGAAATGGGAGGAACTAGTAATGGACTAAAAATACGAAACAAAATTAGTGCTACATTTAGGCACCTCAACCTCTCGTGCCAGAATGCAGAAAAAGTAGTCACCCCTCGGCGTGAGTTGTAGGCATGCAAATAACAATGTTCGAACACGAAAATTAGCTAAAAAGGGTACGTGTACTAGCTTAAGTTAAAAACCTCTTCAAAACGTCGAGTCCAGAACATTAAAGTCGTTTTTATCAGGGAAATTGCGATGTGACTAACTAGTTTGTGCTTCTTGTTTTGGCTTAGAGGGAGGACCTCGGACTTTTTTTTTCACAAATTGCTTCGTTACACAGAAGACGGTTGTTGTTGGTTCCATTTTCTTGTTGTCGGAGTTTGTGGTTACAACACCAGACGAATCAAAAGCTTGAAAACAATTGTTCCCTTACTTTCATGCACCAAGAATACCCAGGCCCGGAGAAGGGGGGGGGGCGCTCGAGTCCCCAGAAGTTTTGGAAGTTGAAAAAACATTACAATAAGTGAGCCAAAAAATATATAATTAAAACAATTTAATGTGCAACGAATAGTCTTAAGTGCTGATGCTAAAAGTTCTTTTTATTATTTTACAACCTTTAACAGGGTTTGACGTCTGTTGAGTCACTAGCTACCGGGCAAGTGGGCTTCAAAAATCTACTAGCCCACCGCATATTTCAGTCGCCCAGGTTCCTTACCAATGTCTTTCTTCACCCATATCACCTTGACCCTGGCAGTATAGCTTTACTGTGAAGGACCTTAATGCCTTTAATGAGGGTCCTGAAGGGGGTACCAATCCCATTTCCCAGCCCAATTTTTTTCCAAATCCCACTTCCCAGTATTCAAATCCCATTCCCATTAGTAGAAATCAGAAAAATCCCAGTGTCATACAAACCAGCTCTTTTCTCTTAGTATCCGCAAAATTACGGCTTCTAAATACGACCCAACAAAGGCCCAAAAATTCACGAGGATTTGCGAAGATGTTCTGAAGACGATAGGATCCTTTTAGACTGGTAAAACGTGCAAGTAGGGAAGTTATAGTGATTATTTAGGTAACAAGTTCATACCACTTCACATTCCTGTCATTCCTGCCTGCAGGAAATCTGTCATTCGACTTGTAAGTGTTCTTATTCTTCCAAGCCTGGTCGGACGGATCATTCTCAGTGTTGTTTCAAGAGCGCTGACTACTTCTTCTTCGGAGTCACTGTCACTGTCACTAGCACTAAAGCTGTCTACCTCTTCGTTGTTAGGAGACTTTGGTGGTAAACTGACATCCCCATTTGAGTTAGGGGGCTCATCACTTGTTTCGGGACCGTTTCAGTTTCATATAAGTTCAGAGGCAAAGTGCCCGCCCTGTCCATTGTGTTATCTTGTCTTACATTTCGTTGTCTGAAGGATTAACCATGCATTTTAGCCCACGCCCTCATTTCAGCTTCCTCGTTTCTGGTTTATCTCCTGTGAGGTTGGCTTTGGAATTTTGATGCGAGGTAAGGAAACTGCATGTGATGTTGCCAGTTTGTAATATGAATTTAGATGCGTGTAGTACGCTGCTGCCCACTAGTAGTTATATAGTTGGGGGTACTAGCGCATTTTGAAAATGCGCTATTACCAAACCCAACTATCTAACTACTTTCCATGTGATGGTAATCATTTTATGGATAACTATATGTATTTTATTTTATGGATAACTATATGTATTTTATTTTCATGAGCGCAATTTTATGGATACTATATGTTTTTATTCATCACGTGATCTCGTGCTTTTGGATACTATAGGTTTTTATCAGACAGTTCTCCCTGGGGGTATAAAAGCATGGTTATATCTTTAAAATATTATAAAACATCAGGAGATTCATCTTCAAAGTCAGATTCACCGCTTTTATCATTAATCCGTTTGCAATGTCCTGATCTGTTTTTGTCAATTGTATAGTCACGGTTTCTAAATTCGACTGTCTTATATCTGAGATAAGGTTTCTTTTCATCGCCCGCGTAATTTTTCCGAATATTTATAGTTTTTGTACATCCATCGACATAATTAATGTGTGTTACCAATTTTACATCTCGGTGCATATATAAAGTCTCAGATTCGTTTCTTTTATTGATAAGCAGTCTCCAAGTATGTGATCTGTTTTCGTTAATTGTACCATCAGGGTATCTGGTTTCGTTTCTCCTATTTATGTATAAAGATTTATTATTTTTGCCACTGTACTCTTTCCAAATCTTTATAGTTTCTGTAAATCCATCGTCACGATTAATGAGTGATTCCGGTTTTAAATCTCGGTATGTATATAAAGTCTCAGATTCATTGCTTTTATCAATAAGCAGTCTGCTACTATCTGCTCTGTCTGCTCTGTCTTCGTCAATTGTACCGTCAGGGTTTCTAAATTCGACCGTCTTTAATCTGGACACAGGTGTCTTCGTATCGTCCGCGTAAAATTTCCAAATCCGTATAGTTTTTATACATTCATCAAAATATTCAATAGTTGTTAACAATTGTGATTCTCGGCTTGCAATTTCCATTTATATATAATGTAATTTAGATAATATTTAAGTCGTTTGAAACGTACAGAATGCCAAAGAAAAAATAATATCGACTTTCCATCTGATAGCAATCATTTTATGGATAACTATATGTATTTTATTACATGGTCGCAATTATTTGGATACTATATGTTTTTTCTCATGATGTATCCAAAGCATCACATCACGTGACGTCAGACTGTAGAAAGTTTTAAAATAACATAAAAGCATAATGATTCCTCAAATTGTTGTTGCGGAGAGGAGTGTGTTTATATTTATGTTTTTCAAACGCAAATCTATAGCATTTATCATCTTCAAAGTCAGATTCACCGATTTTGCTAATCCACCCTTTGTTTTTTTTGGATCTTTTTTTGTCAATTGTACCGTCAGGGTATTTTAATTCAACAGAATTGCAATCAGTATAAGGTGAAGACCCAATACCATCGTGACTTATACTAATGTTTATAGTTTTTTCACATCCATCTTTGCAATAAATAGTTGTTGAAATATCTGCAATTCGTTCTTCTACTAGAATATTTTGGTTTTCATATTCAGTGTCAGATTCATCCATATTCCCTCTGTAAGTGTTTGATCTGTCTTCGTTAATTGAACCGTCAGGGTTTATGTATTCAACCGTCATCCATCTTAAATTTGGTGTCTTCTCATCACCATTGTAATGTTTCAAAATATTAATTTTTTTTGTGCATCCATCTTTATAATCCATAGTTATTAACATTTGTGATTCTCGGGTTGTGATTTCCATTTATATATAATATAATTTAGATAATATTTAAGTCGTTTGAAACGTACAGAATGTTGAATAAAAATAATATCTCATATAATAGTATAGAATGAATTGCAATGAAGATATTCACAATTACTTGAAAGAATCAGAAGTTGTTTGTCCTTTTTGTGACGAGCAAATAGATTCTGCCAGAAAACCAAAAGATGATAAATGCTGTGATAATCAGTATATTATTAACGACGATGGAATGTTAGCATGTTTAAGTTGTGGTGTAGTACAAGGATGTAATTATGTGAAAGAATATGTTAATTTTTATGAAAATATACATAGATTTATAAGAAAATCTGTTTACCATCGAGAGTACCACATTAAAAACATATTACTCGATATTGAAGAAAAATATAACATCAAAATATCAAACTGTCAGAAACAAAAAATTGATGCTATATATGTCGAGATAGGTAAGGTTCTTAATGAAGTTAATGGTACAAGGAAAAGGATGATTAGCGCAAATTTCATTATGAGAAAGATATTCAATTTGATGGGAATACCTTACAAAAATATTCCAATTAGTAAATCGAAAAAAACATTAGCTTTTTACAATAAATATTGGGCTAGTATTATGTCTCTTATTGGCGATAAAATAAGATCTATTCTTGGATGAATACCTTGTTGTATTTTTTTTTCAAATTTGTCAGTTAATGGACACATATCAATGATTATTTCATCTATAACTTTGACATAATCAAGAAATTCTTTTTCATCATACTTCAGTCCTCTCATAAAGGATCGTAAATCTGTTAAAACCTTTGAATAAGATGTATAGGCGAATTTACTCATTTCAATTTTTCTCTTGTAATTTTTGATCTCTGAATATGTTTTAAGCAAGAGACCAGAACCAGATATTGTTCCGAGAACAATAGGGTTTAGCGTTACACCACCAACTACTGTCCCTATTACTACCAATAAAACAGATCCAATATTACATGTAAGTTCTGCCTTTTTGAAATATTTAAAAGTCATTTTGGCAAGCCAATATTTCTTATGATAGAATTTGTACAATGCTTTCAGCTGAGATATTTGATCTTCCGTTAAATTTTCTGAAATATGGTTCCAATTGAATATGCTTTCACGTCTATCCATATATATTATATGGTTACATTTTTTCTTTTTTGAACGATTTCTTAATACTGATGTATAATTTTCTAATGTTTCGAACTATTTTTTCTATATTCTCAATAATTTCGTTGATTAAAGTTGCTGTTTTCATATATATTATTATGTTGGATTATTTATTATGTTTTTCATCGGAAACCTCAACGCTTATTTCTTTTGGGATAATATATTCTAAAAAGCATTCCATGCTCCAATCAGATGGATATCCTGAATTGTGCTATATTATAAATGAAAATTTTTGTGGAAAGTTATCACGCACTTGTTTGATACTCGATACGAAGTATAATTGCGTTGTAACTTTTCCAAATATCATCATTCATATTTAGTTCAAAAGCCAAAATCCCAGACGAAGGCATTTGGAAAGAATTTAGGTTTATTGTCTGATACCACCCACCTTTTTTTGAGGTAAAATTTCTTGAAGAGCTTAGAGTTCCAGTAAAAAAATTCCGTAAAGATGTGACATGAGAATCCGAAGAAGTGATTGGACGCGTACAATATATATCAATATTTTTCAAAATCGCTTCACCTGGCAATGACATTATTTCGGCGCCATTTAAAACAAAATTTTTGTTCTCTTTTGTCGAATTTAAAAAACCGTTTATGTGGTGAATGGAAGAGCGTAGTTGGTGCCCGTTTAAAGACAAATCCGTCTGCATTACCATTTTACCATTTTCTACAACGTACGCCGTATCATACACATCCGAGTCTACATTACTCTGTGATCCTTTGACTCCATATACAATCAAATAACCAACTCCTTGAGTGGAGCTACTTGCAGTGCCCTGACAATGCATGTCAATGTAAATGTATTCGGGAGGAGTTATGTTCCACTTATGTAAGTGAACAATAGATCTGCTGTAATTAACAAACAGCTTGGTTGATTGTTGACCAATATTTAGTGAAGTGGAAACGACACTCACTGACAAATTTGTTGTGCTTGGAGGGAAAAATTCAATAGCCAAAGTGTACTCGCCTTCTGGAAGTTTGAACATGTTAAAGCCAATGCGAGAAGAATACTCATTTTGAGCGTCTTTCCCCATTTTAAATTTATAAGCTTTTTTGTTGACATTGTGGGGGGAACCAGAAAAGTCAACAATGCCATCAACTATTATGTTGTTTTCACTTGAAGATTCATCGGCATTTTCCATGAGATACCTGAAAACGTCTTTCTTATTGGTTGAGCTGGTGATGTGAGACTCCTTGATTTTTGTGTCAAAGTAAGTTTTCAGCCCTACAGTCACATCACCTTTGGCGGTGCATACCTTACTGCTGACATAGCCGACATTAGCTGCTGATTTTATGTCTTTGTCATCGGTGTTCAAGTTGATTATTGTTTTTTCATTTAAATTCAAGTTACCAGTCATATTGTTGGTGCCATCAACTTTGAGAAACTTTTTTTGTGTCATGTCATCAATTCTGTTGTTAACAAACTCGAAACATGCGGCGTCTCTTTGGTTTGATGGAAGATCAAGATTGATAATTGATTTATTTTTCATATCAATATCAGCTCCTTTATCCAGTTTTTTTTCAAGCTGATTTTCGACATATTTTTTATTTACTCCATGGTCTGAATTAACTGGGTCTTTGATATTTGTTATGAAATGGTTGTTCATGTCTAAAGATTGTAGCATAGACCCGCCTTCTTTTTTACTCAAGAATATATTCCGGGCTGTATTATAAGAGATGGCTTTATCCGTGTTTCCATGAATTGGGTACGGCTGTGGTTGTAAAATTAGGTCTCCGTTCATAGTTGCTCCTGTCTTTTTCACAAACTGAGTTGTATCCACATTTGGAATCTTAGCTATTTCACTATCTAACTGGCTTTTTGTAACCACATAATTATTATTGGTTCCTTGTTTTACATTCACTAATTTTTTATTCTGCATATCATAATCATTATTAGCATCTAATTTAAATCCAATACCAGGTAAACCTCTTGAACCTATCTTACCTAGTCCTTGAGAATCATCATGATTAAGGATACCGTTGGTATAACTCATATATTAATGGTTTATATTCTTTCATCGAAATTTCGGGCTACCTTTTTTTTGACCTTATCAACATACAAAAAACTATATGGATCCTTAGTAGCTTTCTGATAATCTGATTTATTTATGTTCAGTTCTCGGCAAATCATCGATTGCTCGTTTATAGAAGGAAAATCAAAAACACAAAAATGTGAACTATTCAGTCTTATTGTTTTATCGGTTCCGTAATAGCTTTGACTCAAATATATACAACAACAATTTTTATTTCTTGAATTGGTGAAGTAGTCTCGTATCCGTTCGTCATTTTTCTTACCTGTATTCAAATAGTCATCAAATATGATTAATTTTTGGTTTTCATCAGACAAATCTGTCAGAGGGATGATTTCATCGTTACTTGCTTCTATCACGTCATAACCGACATCTTTTGATATTGGTTCAAGAAATTTCAACAGATGCTTATATTTGCTTTGGGAGAGATTTCGAGCATAAAGGTATATCTTGTCAAAGTATAAGAGTCTGTAGATCATATCCAGCAGAAGGTTTGTTTTACCACCACCAGAGGGAGCACAAATAAGCATCCTAAAACATCGGTTTGGCATGAAACTCTTTAATTGAACAAAATCGTCATTGTCATCATCTTGGATGTCGTAATTTTGAATCTTCATATGATATTATGTTATACAATTTTATTGCATAGCGACACGCTATGCGACACGCTATGCGAGCGTTTTTATATATGATAACCCTAATTTTTCCGAACAAAATACGAAATTTTATGTAAACAAATGATATAATGAGTTTACTCAAATGGAAAGAAATGGCTGAGAAACGATCCGAGCTTGGTAAAAAGATTAACACAGTAAGAGATACAATAAAACAAAAAAAGATATCTGATCAAATGGGTGAAGTCGAGGCAGAGAAACTTTTCAAACCTATAACATCTGAGTTAAAGGAACTTACAGCCCCAAAAGCACCGTTGAGAAGATTGGTAAAGAAAAAGCGACCTGTTCCAGATTATGGAATAGCTATTGATGATGAAGTGCCTGATTATGGATTGGACGATTTGTTTGATCAACCTGTTTTACCTGAAAACGAGAAACAGATAGTTCCAAAACCTCCATCTTATGAAGATGTCCTCAAGGACTTAGCATCCGGAGAAAAACGAATTCATATTGACCCAGAATACATGTATGAACCTGAAGATCTTCCACCTGAATACGAAGAAGAAGTACCAGATTATGAAATTCTTGAAGAGGATGCAATTGACCAAGTTTTGGATGAACTTGAAATATCGAATTATGAAGAAGTTGAATTACGACTTCAACAAGAAGATATGAATGACAAAAAGAGGAAATCTTATCTTACCAAAACCCTTAAAAAGGCTAAAGAGAAACGGCAACAACTAAATGGTTATTGGAGTGATATCACTAAAAAATTAAATAGTGGTTTGATTACTGAAGCTGAGGCTCAATATCGAAGAAAAATTCTTCAAGATACAAGAAAGGTTCTGACTGATTATATGAATTACCATCAACAAAAACTCCAAAAACTCAAATCTATTAAAGGATCTGGTTTGAAGAAAAAAACAAAAAGAGGTGGACAGGTAATGTTTTTCAACAATCCGACAGAAATGATTAAAAAACTTGAACTGATTATCGGATCGATGATTGCCGGAAATAATAGCATCGAATTACGAAATACTGGCGTCGCTCTTCTCGACATCTTGTTAAGAAATTCAATACTCAATAGGTCACAATACAACAAAATATACAAAAACTATTTTAGTCTAAACTAATCATATATATGAATAGACAACTTGTATTATCATCCCATACAGTAAAAAACCAAAATGGTAATAAACCATCGGATTTCACAATCAAATACCGTAATCCGATAATACTAGATTCAAACAGACAATATGAAATCGGCCTAGACCGAATCATTTCGATGTCATTCACTTGGTTTAATGTGACAAAAGAACTCAATAATCAGAAAATAAGATATTCAACAGATAGTGGTGCTAATTGGACGGAAATTATATTCAACCCTGGAGTGTGGAATTAAATTGATTTTGACAATTTAATCAAAGAAAAAACAAAAACAGGAACCTCATCAAACCCTCAATATCCAATCACTCTGGAGTTCAACGATACTGTATTCAGGACAATAATAACACTAGCCTCAAATTACAGATTAGATCTTACTCAAAGTAATTTTAATGATCTTATTGGTTTCAATAAAAAGATTCTAACAAGTAGTGTAAATGTCGGAAATTACATTCCTAATCTCTCACAAGAGAGAGAAATATTGAATGTTCATTGTGATTTGATAAGTGACAGTCTCGTCGATGGTGAAGAGTCAGATATTATATATAGTTTCAGTACCTCAACTCTCACCCCGAGTTATAGTTTCACACAAGAGCCAAGACGAGTACAGTTCAATCCTGTCAATAAAAATACGATTAATAAAATTCGGATTTATATCACCGACGGTAAACGAAGAATTATAGATCTTAATCATAGTGACACTTCATTCAGTTTGATTTTAAGAGAGAAGAGAGATTAATCTAACTAATAGTTATAGAAGGCATCATATGAATATAAACGTGTATATCACCCGAAACTAGGTCGTTTTGTGTATAAGCATAAAGGATCTGGGATTATTGTTGATAACATATTCAAACCAGTTGGAAGGGTGTTAAGTAAAGTTCCAGAAAAGGTTTTAAAACCTTTTGCCAAAAAAGCGCTTGAATCTGGTATTTCACATGCTGGAGACAGACTGGGAAAAAAAGCAGCTGAAAAAAGCGGAGAAATTATTATGAGAAAATTACATGGTTCAACTAAACAATCAATGAAACCAACCAAACCTACTAAACCAAAACAAGAAGACTACAACACGATTCTGAATAGACTTATATCTGGTACTGGATTAAGACGCTAAAATGTTATTAAAAAGTGAATTTTATCTAAACTACTCATATAAATGAGTTTCAGAACAAATGAAAATCTGCAACGATATGAATACGTTCGTTTCCATTTGGATAATGTCATTGAGCAACCTGCCAACAATCAAAGCCAGAAAAAGACGGGTTACAGATTCACAATCAACGATCGGTCGACTATGTTTGATTTCTTCAATGGGTATTTCGAAGTGACTAAAGAGCTTCAAAAAAGGGCAGATGGTGCTGGATATGCTCAGGCAGATCGCATCACCATGATAAACGGATCTCACAGTCTAATCAGACATATGGTTATTAAATCGTCTGGTAAAATAGTATACGAGAGTGATAATTTACATAGAATTACGAATGTCAAAAATCTCCTCGAATACAGCGATGATTATAGTAGATCCGTTGGAAAGAATTCGTTCTGGTATCTAGATACTGATGGAACTACAGCAGATACAAACACAGGTTTCGAAGCCCGTCGTATTTTAACCCAGGCTAATCAGAATGACGGCGGCGGAGGAGCTAAATCGATTAACGAGATGATTCCGTTAAACAGATACAGCTTTTTCCAAGAATTAGAAAGAAAAATGCTACCTCCAATGCAGCTCACATTTGAACTAACCCTGAACGACGATGATGAATTGATTCACAAAGCAGCAGCAGCTGACGATGGTCGTGTTGTAGTAAAGAGATTGTATCTTTGGCTACCAAGACTAATCCCAAAAGACAGTATGTATAGTAATTTCGTTTCAGAGTTTCTTAAGCCAACAACCTGGACATATATGCGAGATCTCTACAATCAGTCGGCAAATACCAGAGCTATTCAGAATATGTTTCAAATCAGTCCAGCTATTGATAACGTTAAACATGTTTTTATTTATCTCCAGCGAACAGACGCATCGAATGATGTTGAAGCAGAGAGGAGTCCGTATTTGTTCGATACTTTCAAGTTGAATGCCGCTAACGCTAACAGCTCTCTATCAAGCTGTAGGCTTGAATATGGGAATAACGTTTTTTACCCAGAGCTGGAATATGATAGTGACTCTAAAATACGGATATTTAATGATCTCATGTCATATGCATTTCGTAAGAACGATTACAATTCAGGAACACAACTTAATGTATCCAATTACACCAGTTTGTACGGATTATTGTATTTCGATTTGTTATATCAGAAAGAGGTAGTGACGAGAGATCCTAAACAGTTGATTCTCCATTATCGTCTCAATGTAGCCCCAGCAGCAAACGTCCGAGCTCATAGCATCGTATTTTACGAGAGTGAGGTTGTTGTTAAGACAGTTGGAAACGAATTGATGATAGTTTAAATAAATAAGTTTTACATCGATGAAAATTTAAATGAATATGTTTTTTAAAATAGAATTTATCTAACATATAATATATGACACAACTATACGAAATTAAAGTTAGTTTATCACCAAACCAGAAAAAGAATCTTAGTAACGCGTATCATAAAAGAGAAACTATCGTTTTGAGACTGACAAAGGATTCATTATCTGGGAATGACACTCTATACATACCTCAGAATATAGTTAAGCGATTGGATAAAAATAGAAAATTGAAAAAGGGAATGGACATCAAACTAGCAAAAACAAACATTCGAAAGCAAGTTGGTGGATCACTCCTCTCTACAGTTTTGAATCTGGGACGAACTTTTGTTCCCACTATTGCTAAGACTCTTGGATTGTCGGCTTTAGCTGGAGCAGCTAGTGAAGGAGCATCTCAGATCGTCAAAAAGATATCTGGAAAAGGAATTCAAACTGGTGGGTTTCTCATACCACAAAATAAAATCAACCAGTTGATAGCATATAAACATCTTTTGACCACAAAACAAAAACAAGATATATTAAATGCTCTACAAACAGGTTCTGGTGTTCATATAAAACCAACAAAAGTTCAAACCGGTGGGTTCTTAGGTACTCTTCTTGCATCAATTGGAGTCCCTTTAGCTATTGAGGCAATAAAGAAGATGACTGGTAAAGGTGCCCCTCAGATGGGACAGCCTAAACAAAGACCACCCAGACCTATACCAAAACCAACTACTGTTAACAATCAAGATGGTGGTTTGTTAGTCCCAATGTATAGAACTCCACCTTTTTATGGAAATTGGCCTGATCAAACATTAGGTATGGGGACAAAAAAAAAAAAAAAAAAAAAGGGAGAGGGTCTTCTACTAGGGAAAAATTCACCCTTCAAAAACGTCCCACTGTTAAACATTCTGTTGTAAAACCAAAATTCCATAAGAATGTCCCATTAAGCAATTATGATTTAATAAAATGGTGTAAATATCTGAATATCCCAATTAATGATGTATTGTCAAGAGATGAAAATGTTCCTCACGATCATAGACAGGCTCTATTCATTTACAATCTTGAACCGAGTTATATGTCAGGGAGTCATTGGGTAGCTACTTATGTTAAGGACAAAGTCATCAATTACTTTGATAGCTTTGGTTTGCCTCCCTTCCAAGAAATGGTGAATCATGCTAAAAAGAAGAACTTAACATTGCTTCATCAGAACAATCAAATACAAAATTTACTGACGACAACATGTGGTTACTTCTGTTTATACTTTTTAAATGAGATGAATAAGGGCAAATCATATTTTGATCTGTTGGAAGTTTTCGACATATATGATACGACGAATAATGAGAAATTCTTAGAACAGTATTTCAAAAATATCTAACTCATACATATATGAGATCATATTGTGTAAAACAAAAAAAGGTTACAGAATGTGTTCCAGGAAGTGAACGATATGAAAAGGCTAAAAATGGGAGGCTTATGCTTAAATGCGTTTGTGTCGAATGCAGGATCATTAAAACGAAATTCGTCAAAAGTCAAAAGGGAGGTGAAAATCCGTTAAGCAAACCACTTGAAGCATCAAAATGGGCTGAGAAAATAGTCAGGAAAGTAATTCCATCAACAGACCACGTATTTGACAGATATTGGAGTGGTGATATTTTGAAAGGTGCTTTTAATAATAAAACAGGTATAACAAGCAAGAAATTCTGGACTAAACCAAAGAAGGGTACTGTTATGCGTTTGGTGAAAAATCCGAAAACTGGTAAATATGAAAACGTATATATTGAACCTTAATCTAATCTAATCATATTATATATGAAATCATATTGCGTGAAACAAAAGAAGGTCACAGAATGTGTACCTGGGAGTGAAAGATATGAAAAGGCTAAGAATGGGAGGCTTATGCTTAAATGCGTTTGTGTCGAATGCGGTATTACAAAGACGAAATTCGTTAAACAGGCGGGAAACGGGTTAGCCCGTCGAAGGGGGCGGGCGTACTAGATACAGTAGCATCAACTGGTACTGATTTATTGATTCACGACGGTATTCCTTGGCTGGGAAAAAAGGCTGTTGAAATGGGAAGATATTATGGATCAGAAGCCTTGAGAAACCCAAAACTGCAGAAAAAGGCTATTGATTATACTCTGGATAAGTTGAATCCAATGATTCAGAATGTTGGAAGTCAAGCTCTTGATCAATTATCAACTAAACTCAGGCCAAACAAAAAGTATAAAACCGACAGAAAAGATCTTGATGGTGCTGGTATTGATATCCATAAACTAATTGGAAAGCTACCTAAACCAAGATCTGGATGGACTCCTGGAAAGTATAAATACATGGGGGCATATAACCCTCTCGATAAACAGTTAGAGTATGATAGGAACACTGGAGAGGTCACTAAGTGGCACGTACAACCTTACAATAAAGTGGATGAAATATCAGCTCATCATGATATTTGTTATGATATGGGGAAAAACAAAGGTGAATGTGACAAACAAATGGTCAAGTCATTGGATCGAATACCTTATGGGCAGATGCCAAAATGGGGGCAAACAGCTCGGTTCTTGATTAACACAAAACAAAAGCTAGGTCTCGGTGTAAAACAAAGGAAGACAAAAAACGGGAAAGGCCGTCGAGTGAAGAAATGAGCTGGCAAGAAAAATTAGCTGATGAGCTTCATAAACCTATAAAACGTAACTTTACTCGGCGGCATGTAATTGTAAACGGCATTGACGAGGCATGGTGTTCAGATCTTATTGAGATGCAAAAGTTCAGTCGATGGAACGCTGGCTACAGATATCTTCTTATGGTTTTAGATGTATTCTCTAAATACGGTTGGATCGTTCCATTAAAAGATAAAAAGGGTGAAACCGTTATGAATGCTTTTAAGACAATATTCAAAGAGGGACGTAAACCACAATATCTTTGGACAGACAAAGGCAAGGAGTATTACAACAAACATGTTAAGGAACTACTTGATAAGAATAAAATAACCTTGTACTCAACTGAGAATGAGGAAAAGTCGTCAGTTTGTGAAAGATGGAACAGAACAATTAAAACCAAGATGTGGAAGCAGTTTACAGTCCAAGGTAATACACAGTATTTACACATGCTACCCAAATTAGTGAAACAGTATAACAACACCAGACATTCAAGCATAAAGATGACGCCTACAGAAGCCAGTAAAAGGAAGAATCAAGGAACTGTTTACTTTAATCTGTATGGTGATATGGAAACATCAAAACAGAAACCGAAATTTCAAGTTGGTGATAAGGTTAGAATAAGTAAGTATAAACGAAATGTGTTTGATAAGGGCTATACACCAAATTGGTCTGAGGAAATTTTCACAGTTGATGAAATAAAACATACAAACCCAATCACTTACAAACTAAAGGATCTCAGAGGTGAAGACATTCAAGGGAGTTTTTATGAACCTGAATTACTGAAAGCTGAACAAAAGGTATTCAGAATTGATAAAGTCATTCGGAGGAATTATAAGAAGAAACAGGCTCTTGTCAAATGGAAGGGATACAGTGATGAATTTAACAGTTGGATACCGTTCAAGGACTTGAAGGATATATAAAATTATTTAAACGAGATTGAAATATTTATTTAAAATAATAATATAGTATTAATATATATATGGAAAATCAGAATGTTAAGAGAGGTCGAGGTAGACCACCAAAATATTCAACTGAAGAAGAGAGGAAGGATGCTTTAAGACGACAAAAATCGAAGTACATGCTAGACAAAGAATGGTATTGTGATATTTGTAAAACAGGTCGTAACTATACACTGGCTGGCAAGCATTGTCATTTGAAGACGATAAAGCACCAAAAAAATAGCATTGCATCAATATCATGGAGAAAAATAATTGACATAATACACAAAAAATAAATTCTTTCAATATAGTTCTAAGGATCCATGCTTTGGATCA
Organism: Siderastrea siderea; assembly: GCA_964030785.1. Taxonomy (NCBI): domain Eukaryota; kingdom Metazoa; phylum Cnidaria; class Anthozoa; order Scleractinia; family Rhizangiidae; genus Siderastrea; species Siderastrea siderea. The sequence continues at coordinate 29,251,397 of OZ034979.1, forward strand.
TTTGAATTATAACCCCATTTAAACGCACTAATTATAGACAGTTAAAAAAATATCTTTACTATAGTATATATAATGAAATCAGAAAAATCTAATTATATAGATATGGATAAAGCTAGTTTGAAGAAACTCAGTAAATCAGAACTTATCAAATTGCTTCTGAAGCTAGAGAAGAAGCCTAAAATCATAGTGGTTGACGATACCAAGCCAGTTCCAACACCAAGAACATACAAATCAAGACCACCAGTTCCAACGCCTCGTAAAAGTGTCAAACAGATGGCTAAAGAATATGAAGAAAACATCATTCTACCGCCTCCAGAATTCAGGGATAATTACAAACCAGTTCCAGCACCAAGAACCAAAAAACCAATGTATAAACCAGTCCCAGAACCAAGAACCATAATAGAACAAAAAGACAAAGCTTTAAAAGGTTATACAAAGTCATTTGAAATTGGCATTAAAAACAATAAAGACCCATTAGCCCAAATGCAAAACACGAGAAAGGCTATAGAACAACGTGTAATAACTTTGTTGAACGAAATGAAAGGCTTGAAATACGTTGAAACATTGAAAGTCACATTCAGTAAAATTTCTGATGGTGAAATAGTTGAAAAGTCAGCATATTTCAACAGTAAACCTCAAACAATTATTAACCATACAGAAATCAATGAAGCATTACAAATGTCTAAACAAAATATCTTAAACCAGATATCCCAGTGGATATCAGAAGGTTCAGGATGGACGGTTCAATCAGTTGATAGCCATTACCTCAACATTGTCAAATACAAACCCATGAAAGGATCCTCATATATCCAACTGCCTTCTGAACTGAGAAACTGCGCTAAAGGCTTAATAAACATGAAAAATGAGGATAACGAATGTTTCCGTTGGTGTCACATAAGACATTTGAATCCACAAGATAAAGACCCACAAAGAATTTAAAAAGTTGATAGACAATACGTTGAAAAGTTAGATTATTCAAACATTGAATTTCCAGTTAATGTCCAACATTATAACAAAATTGAGAAGCAAAACAGTATCAATATAAACGTATTCGGATACGAAAACAAAGAGCCATATCCCATCTATGTTTCAAAAGAAAAGTATGAAGATCATATGGAACTACTTCTGGTAACAAAAAATGAAAACAAGCATTATGTTCTGATAAAGGATTTCAACAGATTCATGTTTAATCAAACAAAACACAAAGAGATGAAACACTTTTGTATGTACTGTCTGCAATGTTTCAGTTCTGAAAGAGTATTAAGCAATCACAAAGAAAACTGTATTCAAGTGAATGGTAAACAAGCAATAAAAATGCCTGACAAAGACAATAACATACTGAAATTCAACAACTTCCATAAACAGCAACCTGTGCCATTTGTAATTTATGCTGATTTTGAGGCTATAACAGAGAAGATTCATGGATGTCAACAAGAAGGTAATAAATCATACACCGAAGCATACCAAAGACATACAGACTGTGGATATGGATACAAGGTTGTATGCTGTTATGATGACAAATATACAAAACCAATACAAATATATAGGGGTGAAAAGGCTGTTTATAAATTCATGGAAAATATTTTAGAAGAAGTGAAATACTGCAAAAAAGTAATGAAAAAACATTTCAATAAACCATTGAGAATGACTAAAGAGAATGAACAGGAATTTGAAAAAGCAAAAGAATGCCACATATGCGATAAAAAATACACTGAGAAAGACATTCGAGTCAGAGATCATTGTCATATTACTGGTAAATACAGAGGCTCAGCTCACCAAGAATGTAATCTGAAACTCAGAATAAATCCAAAAGAAATAAAAATTCCTGTCATATTCCATAATTTGAGAGGTTATGACAGTCATTTCATTATGCAAGAAATTGGAGCTATTGTAAAGAATAATACATACATCAAAAACGAAAAAGAGATAAAAATGGACATCAATGCTATTCCAAATAACATGGAGAAGTATATGGCTTTCATGCTTGGTAACCATCTGACATTCATCGACAGTTTCCAATTCATGAGTTCAAGTTTGGATAAATTAGTCAGCAACTTACCAGCAGAAGCTTTAAAGTATACAAACAAAAGATTCCGAAAAGAAAAATTCAAGCTTATGACACGAAAAGGCATTTATCCGTATGATTACATGGACAGTTTTGAGAAATTCAATAAAACAGAATTACCAACTAAAGAAGAATTTTACAGCATATTGAATAATGAGCATATAAGAGATGAGGATTATAGTCATGCTCAAAAAGTGTGGAATACATTTAAATTACAAACGATGGGTGAATACCACGATCTATATCTTAAGTCTGATATAATTCTATTAGCCGACGTGTTTGAAAACTTCCGCAAAACCTGTCTTAAGTATTACAAACTTGACCCATGCCACTATTTCACATCACCTGGTTTGTCATGGGACGCCATGTTGAAGATGACCAATATCAAATTGGAACTAATGACAGACATAGATATGTTTCAATTCATTGAAAAAGGTATGCGCGGTGGTATATCTTATATTGCCAATCGATATGGAAAAGCAAACAACAAATACATGAGAGAATACGATGAGAAAGCGCCGTCAAAGTACATTATGTATCTTGATGCTAATAATTTATACGGTTGGGCTATGAGTCAATATCTCCCCACTGGTGGTTTCAAATGGATGACTGATAAACAGATTAACAAGATAGATTTAGCTAAATATAATGAAAATAGCGAAAAAGGTTTAATATTAGAAGTTGATTTAGAATACCCAAAAGAGTTGCATGACCTTCATAATGACTACCCATTAGCTGCTGAGAGGGTTTGTGTAAATAAAGATATGCTGTCTGAGTATTGTAAAAAAATAGCTACAAAATATAATATATCGACAGGACTAGTACACAAATTAATTCCTACATTAAGCAATAAAGAAAAATATGTTCTGCATTACAGAAACCTGCAGCTGTATCTTGATCTTGGATTGAAAGTAAACAAAGTCCATCGAGTGTTACAATTCAATCAGTCACCTTGGCTCAAACAATACATTAACTTCAATACACTAAAACTTACTCAAGCGAAAAATTCATTCGAAAAAGATTTCTTCAAACTAATGAATAACTCAGTGTTTGGTAAAACTATGGAAAATATAAGAAAACGTGTTGATGTCAGACTTATTACAGATGAGAAGAAACTATTGAAGATGGCTTCTAAACCTACTTATGTAAGCAGTAAGATATTCAACGAAAATCTAGTTGCAGTGCATAAAATAAAGGAAACGCTAACCCTAAACAGGCCAGCATATGTGGGAATGTGTATTCTTGATCTGAGCAAGACATTGATGTATGATTTCCATTATAACTACATAAAAGAAAAGTATGGTAATAATGCTAAACTACTATTCACTGACACAGACAGTTTGACATATGAGATTGAAGCTGAAGATGTGTACAGAGACTTTTGGAATGATAAAGATCGATTTGACAACAGCGACTACCCTGAAAGCTCACAGTATTTCGATAAGACAAACAAAAAGGTAATAGGTAAATTCAAAGATGAAGCTTGCGGTATTCCAATAACAGAATTCGTCGGTTTAAGATCAAAAATGTACAGTTACATAAAAGGCAACCAGAAAGGAGGAAAAACAGCCAAAGGAATCAAGAAGAACATAATAAATAACAACATCAAACATGAAGACTACAAAAATGTTTTAATAGAAAATAAACAAATTCAACATACTATGAAAACAATCAGAAGTATCAATCATCAACTAGGTAGTTACGAGCTCAATAAAGTGTCACTCAGCTGTTTCGACGATAAACGATATATAGCAAACGATGGAATCAACAGTTTCGCTTACGGAAATTATGCAATTCAAAACTTCTGATAATTTTATCAAAATGGAGCAACTTCTGATATTTTTATCAGAAAAAGTAATTTATGGGTACGTTTTTAATTGGTCGATAGAGATCATACGACTATCATGACCTTGGAAAATAGCTGAGTCATTTCCTGTTTTCACGTGACTGAATAATGCGTTGGATACATCATGAGATAAAACATATAGTATCCAAATCCAAATAATTGCGCTCATGTAATAAAATACATATAGTTATCCATAAAATTGCGCTCATGAAAATAAAATACATATAGTTATCCATGAAATAAAATACATATAGTTATCCATAAGATGATTGCCATGAAATAAAATACATATATTTATCCATAAAATTATTGCCATGAAAATAAAATACATATAGTTATCCATAAAATTGCGCTCATGAAATAAAATACATATAGTTATCCATAAAATGATCTCCATCACATGGAAAGTAGTTAGAGAGTTGGGTTTGGTAAAAGCGCATTTTCAAAATGCGCTAGTACCCCCAACTCTATAACTACTCCCACTTCTTCTTCTGCAGTTGAATTTCTGATGAAGTAGATGGCTGTGGGTCATTCGTTTTTGGCACAGACGGCAACTTCTGTTGTAACACGATATTTACAGAGCCTTTCTGAAATGTGACTGCACATTGAATCACTCTAACAGAAAGTGAAGTGCACGAACTCTTCTGGAACATTTCCAATTAATCTTTAGTTCTTAGGACAAAGGAGGCTTTTCGTGAACTTCCCGCCTCAATGAAGTCGATGTAAAACACTTCGACAGCAAAATCTGCAAATCCTCTTCGTCTACTCGATTCCTCTATGCCACACATTCTACGAATATTCCTCTCCATCTGGGTCGTTGAACAAGATTTCAGATTTCAGATTTCAGATTTTTTATTTTTTGCACTATTCCAAAAAGTTGCTACAGAAATTACAATACATTACAAAAGTAAGAAAAAAATAAAACAACAAAATGGTAATTCCAGTTTACAGTTCTCGGTGTGTATGACAACATTTTGAGTAGAAAAGTACTTAACTTTCACGACAACAGTGCGAGTATTGCACGAGAGCGCCGTTTCTTCCGCCAAGTTGTTTGTATCAGAGAAATACGCATGTCCTGTAGACTTTTGGCTTTAGACGCACCGCTGTACACACATATCGTTGACCGCAGATCGGGACCGGTCGGGGGAAAATAAAACATGATGGCTAAACATGCTAAAACTTGACACGAACAAGGTGCTTAAACAATTTTTTTATGTCTCAACCCCAGGAAATAAGTGATGTCTCGACTGGTCATGGTTACAAAATATTTATCCCATTCCCATTTTTGTCATTTTTTCTCCCATTACCAGCGACCAAATCCCAGTCCCAGTGACCTAAATCCCATTTTCCCAGGACAAAAACAGGCCAATCCCAGTTCCCATTTTACCCCTTCAGGACCCTCTTTAATAGCTAAGCGACTGCTGTGTATTTGCTGCAAGCTTTAAGCTCATCATGTTGTTTTAAAACAAGTCTAAGGAACAACTGACTATTTTTATCTCACCAATCGAGTGATAAAAGTTACGTTAACATTTACGAGAGTTAGGTAAAACAGGTCCGAAATTCGTAGCTTGGCTGTCGAAATGTTCAATTTTAACAAACCTTGTAACTTTAAGGGTACTTTTTTAAAACTGATGCTATAAATTTGGTGGATGTTGCCAACAACTGTGTTGGCGAAAAAGCAAACAGGAAGCAGCTTTTTGGCAAATTGTCAACGAAGGATGTCCCCAAAAAGGTGTCGTTTTTGACGAAATCGACACAAACTGTGGCATTATGAACAGAGTTAGTATCTATGTGCACGAGTGTGTATTTTGAAGGGGGGCGGGGGGGGGGGTGAAGGTTTTGACTAGGCCAATTTGCTCGCAGCATTTATTTCAGCCTTGGTGCGGCCCTGATACCACCGAAAGAGGTGCTACACTACTTGATACCACAAGTTACAAGTCAGTTTTTACAAGGAACGCTTGAATACAATGACGATATGTCCCAGCCATCGTGGAAAACTTGGAATAGTGTCTAGCAGAAGCTGCAGCACAAGGGGCCGGGTCACGGTAAGGAAAAGGGGAGTGGCCAAAAAGTGAAAGAGGACTGGGGAAAAAGGGATCTGAAATTATCTTACGCGGGACTGGTTCGCTTGTAAAAGTTGGATCAGGTGAGTTTTATATTCGCTTGTGGACTATCCGAATATTAGCCAGGTTGTCGATGGAAGCCTCACTCTTCTCTTCGTCCTCATTAAGGTGTATGTAGAACGTGAAAGAGGTAACAGACGTTTAAGGGCAAGATGCCTGACGTATTTCTGTTATGATATCCTCATATTCATTATGATAAGTACGCTGGCTGCTGTGAGAGATCTCGCTCACTGCGAACCTGTCTCAGTAAGATTCGTAAACAGAAATTCAGGAACAGAAAAACCTCATTTTTTGTTACCATGGTTACGTGCCATATTTCACAGTCTTCAAACAGCACTGGCGTGCTGTTAGAAGCCCCACTCATTAGTCAGGATACACTAATGTAGACTAAATCAAACAGCTGACAAAAGAGCACAGTTAAACACTTCGATTGCACCCATTTGTTATGAAGAGAGAACCCTTCCTGTCCAAAACTCCATCCAACCCTTTAACAGCGAGCTGACTTTCACTCGTGATATAACTGTGCCTTGAACCGGTCCTGTGCCAGCTGAGAACCAGCAGACTGACACCAATGATCCTAGGTAGAATATCCGCTCGTCAATTAACAAAAGGGAGCCCCATGTAGTTATAGGTTTTCCCCGTATTAAAGTTGGGTCTAGTTAATAATAGCGCCACTTCTGTTGCACCACTCACCTGTAACCATGTCTGTAAGCTTGTACAACGGTTGGAATTGCGTCTCAGACTACTAGGCTAGGGTAGCAAATACAATTTTTAATGGTTGTAACAACACTGGTAATAGGTAAGAAAGACACACAACGCCATTAAAACCACGAATAATCCCTGCAATTAACACTGTATGTTATTTTACTTCACCTCAAAGGTTTTTCCCTTCCCCTACCCCCTAAAATGCCTTTGATACGCATTACGTGACAAACCGAATACGCACGCCGCGCCATTCACGTTTGGTCCCAATTTAGCAGGCAAATCTGATAATGCTTTTGTGCACTGAAAACTGAGCAACACTCGTATTAAATCAACTGAACCGTTGAGTAAGATGTCACAGTGTAGAAAGATGTCGAACGTTTTGGAAGAAAGGTTGTTGTTGAGCTGTTCGACCGTTTACAATACACTGACCCAGTTGGCGGGATTCATTGGATGACATTAACAGGACCAAAATACGTCGAACGGTAAGAGAATCACTCGGAAATGGCCTCTGGACCTGTCCTCTACAGCAAATGAGGTAAGAGCATTTCGAACTGTTTTTCTGTTTGACGTTTTCGATCTCATATGGGTCGAAGCACAAAAGCAAAATGAAGATCCTCTTAAAGCGGAAAATGCTGAAGGGCAAGGGCTTAGTTATTGCTGAGGACATGGCTGACGACATTGCGAAAAGGCTAAAGGAGCTAAAACGTAATAGATCGGTCGAAAGCTCGTGGTTTTCGAACGGAAAAATCAGGTACAAGCAGCGTGACGACCCACGGGTAAAAGAGATTAGAAGTTGGCGTGACATTGCAAACATTGAATAATGACATTTATAGAAAGGTATTTAGTGTCTTTGATAACTAAATTGTTTAGTTACCTAAATGATTACAAATATATCTAGTCTAAATGATTCACTGCCATTTTCGCAGCTAAATAACAATGAATTTTTGAATATTTGTGAGCAATCTCAACCAGACATGAATGACAATGAATTTACTAAATTAAAAAATCTTACATTCAATCCGTTTTCGAGGAACAATAATGGAAAAACATATTTAACACTCAATTCAGATTTGGACCCTGACCAGAATTATTACAATCAAATTATAACTCAAGTCGAGTCTTGTGATTACCATGATGAAGATACTTTTAAATGCATGACAAAGGATTCTAAGGGGGACGAATTTTCTGTTTTACACTTAAACACTCGCAGCATACTAAACAAGTTTGATGATCTTAAAGCATATCTGAATTGCTCTCTGTAATAGGGCTATCTGAAACTTGGCTCAATCAAAATAATATTAATGATTTTCCATTGCCATGCTACCATAATATTGGAAAGGTTAGGAAGAACAAGCATGGAGGAGGTGTTGGTTTGTACGTAAACTGCTCATATCAATTCAGAGAGCGAGATGACCTAGCTGTTAATATTGATGACGTAATTGAATCACAGTTTATAGAGCTAACATCTAAACCAAAAAATACTTTAATTGGAATTATATATAGGCCACCAAACAGCAGGATAGAGCAATTCATTGAATGCCTTGCTGAGATGCTTCAAAAACTTGACTTGCAGAATAAGAAGTGTTATTTGATGGGAGATTTTAATCTTGATCTTTTAAAATTAGATGAAAATCAGTACATAAAGGATTTTATAAATCAAATGTTTTCCTCGACGTTTTATCCACTAATTTCAAAGCCGACAAGAATAACCAACTCTAGTGCAACATTAATTGATAACATATTTGTCAACAATCTTGATGAGTGCCATAAGTGTGGTATTCTTTTCACAGACCTTTCTGATCATTTACCTGTGTTTCAAATAACATCCTCCATAAAAAAGGTAAATGATACACATTGTGAAATTAAACATAGAGTAATGAATTAAAAAACTATACATCGACTACGCCAGGATTTAGAAATTGAAGACTGGAGTGATGTTTATGATAAAACGGATCCACAAGAAGCTTATAATAATTTTTATAATAAGCTGTTTAAATTATATGAAATAAATATTCCATTGAAGAAAAGCAAAAACAAAAATAATGCTACTAATCAAAAAATACCCTGGGTAACAAAGGGTATTCTTAAATCAAGAAAAACCAAAAATAAATTATATAAGAAATTTATCAAAAATCCAAACGAAAAAAATGAATCAATTTATAAGACATACAGGAATAAATTCAACAAAATAAAGAATGCAGCTAAAAAATATTATTACAGCAAAGAGTTTAATGAGCACAAAGGCAACCTGAGATACTCGTGGAAACTAATAAAAGAAGTCATAAACAAAAACAAAGTAAAAATGGAATTACCAGACAACTTCAAACAAAATGAAACATTAATATCAGATCCAGTTGAAATTAGCAATAAATTTAATGAATACTTCATTAATGTTGGACCAAAGCTGGCTGACAGAATTCAAAACAACAATGTAAACTTTGCAACATTCTTCGGAGAGATATCTGTAAATTCTATCTTTTTAGATGCAGTCACAGAAAAAGAAGTAGAAACTGAAATAAGCAATTTAAATAGTAATAAATCATGTGGTCATGATGAAATACCACCCAAACTTGTGAAGGAAATCTCTAAACAAATTGTAAAACTATTAACACATATTTACAATCAATCTCTTCTCACTGGAGTTGTCCCTAATGAGCTAAAAATAGCACTTGTTACACCAGTATTTAAGTCAAATAGCAAGGAGGAATTTTCAAATTATAGACCAATCTCTGTCCTTCCATGTTTCAGTAAAATTCTAGAAAAAATTATGTACAAAAGAGTTGTTAAATATTTGGACAAACACAACATGTTGTTTCAAAGTCAGTATGGTTTCCGAAAAAAACATTCAACCAACTTAGCAACCATAGAGCTTGTTACTAAGATACTACAGGCAATAGATAACAGTGAATACACAATCGGAGTATTTTTAGACCTCGCAAAGGCATTTGACACAGTAAACCATGAAATATTACTAAAAAAACTGGAACATTATGGAATAAGGGGAATTGCCCTTGAATGGTTTCAGAACTATCTAACAAACAGAAAACAGATGGTTAAATATAAATCAGAAAAATCAGATAGCTTAACAATCAAATGTGGTGTGCCTCAGGGATCTGTCTTAGGACCACTTCTTTTCCTCGTATACATGAATGATATTTCAAGGTGCTCAGAGATCTTATCAATTATTCTTTTTGCTGATGACACAAATCTGTTTTTGAGTCATAAAAATTTAGTTACTCTAAAAGAAACAATGAACCGAGAGTTAAGTAAGATTGCATCTTGGCTTTCTGCTAATAAACTTTCTTTAAATATTAAGAAAACACACTTTATAATTTTCAAATCCAGAGGGAAGAAATCAAATCAAAATGTTTCAATCACAATAAACAACCAAGAAATTGAGCAAGTTAAGTATACTAAATTTTTGGGATTATACATAGATGATGAGTTCACATGGAAATATCACATTGACCAAGTTGCTACTAAAATATCAAAAATGACAGGTATAATGGCCAAGGCAAGGCATTACTTATCTCAAAAAACTCTACAGACAATTTATGACACCATGGTATACCCTTATTTGACATACTGTAATATCGTCTGGACAAGTACTTATCCATCCAGGCTTAAATCATTATTTATGCTGCAAAAAAAGATAGTTAGAATTATGAAGTTTGCAAAATACAAGGAAAAATCTAGACCACTATTCCTATCATTAAAGATTCTTAATATATATGAGTTAAATACATACCTGATGGCACTCTTTATGTATTCATACTTTAGTGATAATCTACCAAGTTATTTTACTAATTATTTTAAATTAAATGAAATAATCCATAGCCATAACACTAGAACAGCCTCAAATATATATATTGATTATAAAAGGACAAATTATGGGAAATTTTCTCTTAAATTTAGGGGGGCCCAAATTTGGAACAAATTACATAAGGAACTTAAAGTATTAAAAACATATAGCCTATTTAAAAAATCAGCAAAAGTTTATGTGCAAAATCATATGTATTCCTTAAGCTAGATTATAGTTAATTTTTTAAAAATAGCAAAACCCGTGTTAGTGACTACATTTATAGAAATTATATCCATCTGCTATATTATTGTTAGTTTTTAACATATGGGGATCTTCTTTAGAAAAGCTCAGTAGAGCTTGCTAAGATCTCCAGTCATTATATATTAATATTTTTAGCAGATATATGACATTTCTGTAAATTAGAAATATAATGGACGAATAAAGAAAAAAAAATATGCGCGTGACTCGCGAATGGAATGTTGCCAAGAAGGGTCAAACAACCTGCATTTTAACGAACTTTGAAAAGCTCTCGCGTCGCTCTCAATCATTTGCCCAAAGAAATTTTTGCAGCAATCCTGAGAACATCTTTTCTTAATTCAACAGCCAGAAGCTGAATCGATTTGAAGGTTTAGCACATGGTGAAAAATAATTTAATTCACGAAGTACTTTTCCTGATGAGAAATGTATACTTTCAGAATTAAATTATTCCAAACACAAAGAACAAGGCTGTTTCTACCAAAATCAGTTTTGAAGCTCTTGAGGGATTGCAAAAGTAAAATTGAGTGTTTAAAAGACGACAGAGGGATTTGTTTTTGCACGCGAACGCCTCAAATTGATGTCATAATTTACTGCTTCAAATGGCGATTTTAACGGAAGTTCGTTATTTGCATTTTTCTTTGAAATAAAAGGATATTTTGCCCAAAAAAGTATCCAGTGATTTTAGTTATATTCTAACCTATCTAACATTAAAATATGAAAGAAATCGAATTTTCCACCCTTGCCGGGTTATGTTTGATTTTTACAGACAAGCGCTCTTAACCTTTGTACTTTTAAAACTTTGTAATTAATTTGCCAATGTTTGGTTTCGAACATTTTCAAGCGGCGTTCTTATTGTGCCGCTCTTAACCTCGTTTATCACAAGGTGAAATGAAGGCCAACTTCGGCCGCTAAAAAGGCGTCTGGTATGTATCATTCAATGATTAAGACTACATAGGAAAAAAGCTCTATCATTGTACTCTTAACCATTTGAAAGAAGGCTCGGCTTTCTGGAGTGGTGCTGAGTCTTACTATGTTAAAACAAAGCAGATTTTTAACGGCATTTCAACAAGACGGGAATCCACTCATTCAACTGAACCAAGATAACATCGAAAGCAATATGATACAACGTATTATGCCGCCTACCTTGCGAAACGAAAAAGCAGCAATACCATAGAAAAACATTCCAAACCGCAAACAAACAAATTTTCAGTTTCCTGATTGAGCGAACATATTTTAAACTCATCGCGTAGAGGAATAAGCGAAAACGCAGATGACCTCTGCACTGACTCGCACGTGTCACACCACACTGACAGAGAGAGTCACATATTCGATTTCTGTCATGTGATTTGAGATATAAATACAGGAATAAAAACTTGGTGGAAAATTAAAAAAGGAAAAAAAACTTGCACTACATGGACTACAAAGGAGTTTTTACAGTCAAAACTGTTCTATAAAGTGGGTTAATTTTGCAATGTACGTGCTGTTGTAATTTTACCACTAATTTTATTAATTACAGGTCATGAAATAAAATAAATATTACAGTAAGTTATGTTCAGCGTGTGTACTGATAAATCATTAAATGGCGTCGTGTAGTTTTTCTGTGAAGGAAATTTTTGCAAAGATGTATTTTTGTGGGAGTATTAAAACAATCACTGGCCCGTTAAATCACATCTGTTTACAATCGTTGAAAAATTATGCGCGTCTTCCCCAACCGGGTATGGTCGGCATGATTGACATTCCATTTCGTTTTTACTGAGGGTCAGGGCGTCAAACCTGCAGTGTCACCCCTACACCCAAACATTGGCCAAAAGCCCCCCTCCCCCCCCTGCCACCTGAGGGCATGGGAGTAACGACTTTTGAAGTCATGAACTGCAGAACTTAGATTAAGGGACGCCGAGTGCTATGAAGTATCTGCGGCCAAAATTATGGAACAAAGTAACTCCAAAACAAAAAGCAATAACATTGGCTGCTCGGACTAACAACAACTTGCATTCACTGTCAACCACTTTATGTGCACTTAGAGGCCGCGAGATGTCTCTAGTGCATTCTTTTAGGGAAACAACTTCAACGTGGCCTGGATAATCGCAGCTTAATCCACAGGGAATACTCTCTCCAGAAGAGCAGAAAAACTACACGACGCCATTTAATGATTTATCAGTACTAACACACGCTGAACGTAACTTACCGTAATATTTATTTTATTTCATGACCTGTAATTAAGGGGCCGTCGACATATTCACAAGTTCCCCGCTTAACGTCCACTGGACGTTTAGGGGGGGAGGGGTTGAGGAAAGTCAAGATTTGGACGTTAAAGTGGGGATTCTAGGACAAAACCAAAATAACACGTTGAGAAAACACATTTTACCTATGTTGATAACAGAACATGAAGAGAAAAATGTACCACAGTAGAAAATGAGAACAAACTTGGTACCGCTGTGATCTACGTAGTTTAAACCCATCGTCCTCTCCCTAGGAATCATTTTTGCCTCGCCTCAACCCTCTGTCAGTTTCATTATCCAAGATGGTGGCATATCGGATTGTTCATCGCTCGACCAGGATATTCATCGCTCGCCCAGCAAAATACGCCTGCTCCGCGGGCTAGAGGAAGGGGGGAGGGGGTCTGACCTTAACGTCCAGTGAACGTTAGGCGGGAAACTTTTGAATATGTCGACGGTCCCTAAATTAGTGATAAAATTACAACAGCACGTACATTGCAAAATTAACCCACTTTATAGAACAGTTTTGACTGTAAAAACTCCTTTGTAGTCCATGTAGTGCAAGTTTTTTTTCTTTTTTAATTTTCCACCAAGTTTTTATTCCTGTATTTATATCTCAAATCACATGACAGAAATCGAACGTGACTCTCTCTTTCAGTGTTGTGTGACACGTGCAAGTCAGTGCAGAGGTCATCTGCGTTTTCGCTAATTCCTCTACGCGGTGAGTTTAAAATATGTTCGCTCAATCAGGAACTGAAAATTCGTTTGTTTACAGTTTGGAATGTTTTTCTATTGTATTGCTGCTTTTTCGTTTCGCAAGGTAGGCGGTATAATATGTTGTATCATAGTGTTTTCGATGTTATCTTGGTTCAGTTGAATGAGTGGATTCCCGTCTTGTTGAAATGCCGTTAAAAATCTGCTTTCTTTTAACATAGTAAGACTCAGCACCACTCCAGAAAACCGAGCCTTCTTTTAATGATCAAGAAAAACATTGTATGTGCATGTGTAACTTATGGTGAGCCTATCTTAAAGGACCTTTGTAGTTGTTAGCAGTATTCCAGGAATGAAATCTGTAATTTGCATACAATTCTTCCCGCTCGTATCACTAAACAGTAAAATTAACTGACGGGGAAGTATTCAATTTCCAAAGCTTTAACTTTCCTGGTTAAAAGTACAATGACAGACCTTTCTTTTTGTGTAGTCTTAATCATTGAATGATACATACCAGACGCCGTTTTAAGCGGCCGAAGTTGGCCTTTATTTTACCTTGTGATAAACGAGGTTAAGAGCGGCACGATAAGAACGCCGCTTGAAAATGTTCGAAACCAAACATTGGCAAATTAATTACACAGTTTTAAAGTACAAAGGTTAAATAATGTTCGTGGTTTGTTTCGTTTTAAAAGAATGTTCTTTTACGCTCTCACCGGCTTCCTAAAGGTGAGTGAGAATTTGACCCGTTTAGAGACCCTAAAACCGCCAGTTTATGCATTTTTGCAAACTATAAATTTTCGTCCGTTAAATAGCTCGTTGGAACTTTGGATTATTTTTTCTTGAATTAGCTTACCCAAAGGGATGTTTTGACAAAGTAAAAAAAAAAATTCTATTTTTTGGTGTGTCTTTCGATTCTCGATATTCTCAGAAAATGGCTCTTAATGTGTTTTCTGTGATCCTGCGTGCACTGATCTTTTTATGAACATCGCCTGCATACACACCTGCTTGGCTCTGTAATGAATCCTTGACTTATTACAGCTGAGTGGCGCAAGTGATGACACCCATCACTTGAAAAGTTTTTCAGGCTTTATTATTGGTCGACTATCATAATTTCAATTAATAGTTGAATGTTCTTGTTAGGTTCCAGTGGTGGAGCTGTGGAAATTAGGTAAAATTTTTGAACATATCAAATACCTTATTGTGTATTCCCGCAGGAAACTTAAAGAAATATCACTGTAAAACTTTGGATCTTTATAAAACCGATTTTGCTGAAAGTATATCAAGCTGTTCGCAAGGAGCTCTGCTTAACTTACCACTCTATCCAACTGGCTTCTACATTTGCTAAATCACCCTCGTGTGTTTTTAGGAAACCATTACTGAAGACTTGTTTTCTTTATCCATTGTGAATTTAAGCTAAGGAAAAGATCTGCAGTATACGTATTTTGCCTGTAATTTATTTTCGTTAAGGGAAAGTGTGGATGCTCGTGTGGGATGTGGGATGTCTGTAGTTCCATATATATAACCAAGAGAGGATAAACTAAGAGAGTGAATCCCCGTGCCCCATGATAATTGTTTGAAATTCATTATGAGTTCGCACCCATGCTGCGAAGGTTATTTTTAGCTGTTGTTTC
The DNA here is from genome assembly GCA_964030785.1 of Siderastrea siderea. Lineage (NCBI taxonomy): Eukaryota > Metazoa > Cnidaria > Anthozoa > Scleractinia > Rhizangiidae > Siderastrea > Siderastrea siderea. Next base: position 29,266,754 of record OZ034979.1, read on the forward strand.
CATGTCAACAAATTAAAATCACATGACGTCATTCTAACTGACCAATGAGTGTGTCGTCCTTAACATAACCACGCAGTATGACAGAGAACCAAAAATAGATTTCAAATGATTTTCAACGGAAAAGGCCCATGTATGGGGGATTCGCTCTCTTCCTTCATCCTCTCTTGATATAACGGAGTGTATAACGCGGTTAGCGTGTTATGGAGGAAGAGATTAGCTGGCAAAAACGATAATTTATAAAATTTTAGAGAACAAATAACATATCCTGTTCTGGGATCGACAAGTCTACTTCACCAGTCGCTTGCTTTCGAGAGTACTCGTTATAAAATACTCGCTGCGACTGCTTTTAATGTTAAATGAAACCTTATTATGGTGCGATTTTCCTTGCAGCCTCTGGTATCACAGGAGCCGTGATAACTCTTTGTCTGATTTTGATGGTATGTAGAGAAATAGATCAGTTTGTGTATTATATATCCATCTGTTCATCCAGCCATCATCCATCTAGCCATTAATACGTCCACCCATTTTTGCCCCACATAAGTAGAGAAATACATGAGTCGAACGGGATTTTTTAATTGTGCAGATTTTGGCAACCAAACCGAAAGCACATTGTTCCTTATATAGCAGACAAACGTAGTTTAATGCAAAAATGTTGCGTTAGAAAATACAGACGGTTATAGCGTTTGAGATCTTGCAATGCCGTGATCAGAGAGTTTCTAAACTCAGTGTTAAAACAAGGAGAACTGCGCACGCCTTATTTGACTGGTTATTCGATATGAGGAGCCATTTGTGCCAAAAATACCAATCGTTAGAGCTAAATTTCAATCGCAAGTGTTAAATTTCAATCGTTAGTTCTAAATTCCAATTGTTAGTGCTAACAGATACAAATCGTAAATTGTTAACCTTCAACCTCAAGTGTTAAAGTTCACTTGACTTCTACCTCAGCTAGTTCGCAAATAACGTTCACTCGTAAAAAGCGATTTTCTGGTACACTATAGGCTCCGATGAATGGGCTATTTAGCTCTACATTTATTCCCGTCCGAGTTTATTCGCTTATAACGCAGGTTGTTCCGCGTACTCAGATCGAAAAAAACACTTTTCCACCTCTCAATTAGTAAACAAACTTTCCTATTAGGACGCGAAAAAAAATTGCAAACAGTCTGACCATATTAAATAGATTTTAATACATTTCTACGAACTTTTACAAACGCAGACGTATTTCCGGCTGTCTTTTCCCTCATCCTCACCCCCCCCCCCCTGTTCTGAGGCTTGTTGTCTTCATTCTGCGTTTTCTCCTTAGTCAATAGTCTGCGGTCTACATTTTATCCTCAGTCTTCATTTTACTCCTGGTCCACAGTCTGCAGTCCACAGTCCGCAGTCTTTGTTTTACACTGATCGGTAATCGATAAGGAATCGATTGAAATTTAGCACTTGCCTTTGAAATTTAGCACTACCGATTGAAATTTAACAACTTGCGATTGAAGGTTAACACTTACGATTGAACGTTAACACTTGCGATTTGTATCTTTTAGCACTAACGATTGGAATTTAGCGCCAACGATTGAAATTTAACACTTGTGATTGAAATTTAACAATAACGATTGGTATTTTTGGCAAAAATGGCTCCCCATAATTCGAACCATGCAGAGTTTAGGTGTTGATGTCTAATGGCAACTGACATACTCTATGAGTTACTCTATGGCTTATACAATATTCATCTGTGTAACGATTGCCATATATATGTTTTTAACCGACGAAGTCGAATTATTGCAGTGGTGAAGACGGTGGATTGGTGAGGTCGGTCAAAATACGTCGTGTAAGGCTCATAAGGTGTGTATTTCTCTATGGCCGATGGGATGGGATGACGTGAGAACGAGAGCCGACCGAGTTGCCATTTTGAATTGGCAGGTCAAGAGGTTTGGTGGAAGATTTGCTTCGACTGTGTTGTGGTATAATTTTGTGCTAACCTTAAACATATATATAAGAAGTTGTACACAGACATCGCTAAAAACACACACCCACGCACTATAGGACAAGGGTCCACCAGAAAGTATCGTAGGTATAGACGCAGACGTCCACCGAGCGGTGTTAGACCCTTGCTTGTTACGAAAGGAAATACTGAAATATCTGTCAAATACTAGTGAAAGAAAAGAAGGAGGACTGATAATATCAGGAGGTGAAGTCCAGTGGCACTGTTGTTGCTGGTGGGACCAAAGTGTTGCTGAGACATCTTAGCGAAGAATCGTTCTCAGCAAATGTTATGAAAGGAAAATTCTGGTGTATGTTGTCATGGTTATGCTTAATACTTGGAAAGCATCTAGCTGCCAACGTCAAGAAAGGTTATTCGCAGGTGGGAGATGAATTACTACACGAGGCTGGATCTTCTTGGATAGTGTAAGTGGCACAGAAGGATACACCAGTTAGTCTTTCCAATTTTTTTGCTTTACTTTTGATTTTGAACCGATTTGTTCGATTTTAGAGTTCAAGACAACTTGCTCACTCCAGAAGAGCAAACCGGATTTAACGATTACGTCATAGGACATGCTTTAACGTGTTTGAGATAAAGCGACGACTTCGCTTTTTACTAATTTCTCTAGCTTCTGACGATGTGTTTGTCGTTATCGATAATCATGTTTTTTGTGCCATGTTCACAACAGTATACAAATACATCGCTCAAAACTCTCGGTAAAAGCGTGTTCAGTTGTAGACAAATTTATATCGACATTTAAATTTTTAGTTTAATTCAACAAAATATTCAAAGCGACAAGGCAGATGGGTTGAGTCATCAGATTTTTTAAACATTACGTCATTCCGTAACGCAAAAGGCAAAATACTGACACAATTTTCGTCACGCCGGTTAACACTTTGAGCGAAGTAAAAATACTTATCGAGGGTGGAGCGGGTCAAAACGACTGGTAAATGCCTATAATGCCATTTCTTGTAACCTGTACCATAGAGCAGAGCGATGATTTATTTCGTATTTGCATTCACGAGTTGGCTTAAGAAGCCCTTGACATGATTAAAGGGAACTGTGCATAAAGCGTGGTTCCCAGGTATGGGGAGGAGTTAAATTTTTTTGGGCTGTTACGGTGCCCGTACTGATCAATCGTAAGGATGTGGTAACTTTACTGAAATGCATCTGTTTTGAGAGTTTTGACGGCTTTTTCGTTCAGGGTTTTGAGAAGGACCTACCAAAAGACAGCGAAAAATGATCTTGAGTGAAGAATGAGGTTATGAGCGTAGTCTGCGGCGCTATGTTTGGTGAAGAGAGGGTGAACAATTCAGTTGACCTCCTTTCCAGGGTATTGGTTACCTTTTCAGTTGGTCAAATCTCAGCCTTGGTTGCTGTAATTCTACAAGTCTAAGAGAAGACTTTGTTTACAACTGCCACACCAGCACGGGAGCCAGATGGCACAGTTATGCAGCCCTCAGGACTACTTGTTCTTTTCATGGGAGGTACAGAGTTACCGCACTTGAGCTGCAACTTGCTGTTACAGACGCTCGAATGTCATTGAACGTGCAATCACGCACGCCTCGCTTGCTTTCTTTTCGAGACGAACCAACACTTCGTCGGTTCTGCACGCATTGCGGGCCTATGTTTGTATATGTGGGCAGCTCCCAGTTGGCTTGGTAGCTCAATTGCATGGTTAGAATGCTACAGCGGTATCGCAGAGGTCATGGGTTTGAATCCCGTTCAAGCCTGTATATTTCCTGGTTCTTCTTTTACCAAATGCTTAACTTTATATCTTTAACTGCGAAGGCCATCATCATTTTTTCTTTCTTCTTTCTTAACCCTATTCAGACCAGGGGCTAGGGGCCGGGGGAGGGGCGGGGGAAGGGCGTATTCTGCCGGCACGGAGTTCGGACGTTTATAACTGTTTTAATAAGCAAGCTAACGCCACCAAACTTGATGACTTCTCCTAAAATTTATCTTGGAACAATTTGGTGTGGAAAGTCTTAGTATATTAAGTTTGACGTTACTATGACAACCACTTTTTGACAATCAGTTTTTTCAGAATTTTGAATTTACCTCTTTTTAATCCAAAATCATTACTTTTTTTGAAGTAAATTTTAAATTTTTAGATCATTTCCGTGTTAATTTATTGATTTTGATCACTTCTTGATCAATCTTGGCGGTTTTTGAAGGTCTTGGAAAAATCAAGAAATCCAGGATGGCGAATCCAAGATGGCGAATCCAAGATGGCCGCCGTTTGAAAACAAAACGTTGTGACTTCATATGACGTCATCAGCTGATGTTGTGGACCTCAATGGAAACATTTTGGACGTACTATCTGTCCTTTAAGTTTCGTTGTCATAGATTTAATATTCTCGGAGTTAAGAGGTGGAGGCGGAATCCGCCCTCCCCCCCCCGTCCCCCACGACCAAAAAAAGCCCGGTCTGAATAGGGCTAAATATAATTACAGTGCATTTTGGGAATACACTGACTGTCGTTCTTGATTACATAGTCCAGTAGATTAAAGCATCAACTGCATCTTTGAGTTTGGGAAATTTCATCGCGAAAATTTGGAGTTTTAAAAACATAGGTAAACGTTTTTAATTGGAGGTGAAATGAAATCGTAGGGGAATGGCTGGGGAAAATACAGAGTGCAAAATCTCATTACTGACGAAAATTAACGTTGGATATATTTTCTGTTGTTAGCTTTCTTCTTCCACGGAACTCATAAGGTATGACATTCCAGGTTACTAAACCTTCCTTTTTTAATACCTCTCGATTGCAGCTAATCATATACAGTAGAATACCATGATCTCGAACTTTAGGCCAGGTCCGGAGGTACAATGAAAGAAACACAATCTAAATAAACATAACATCTTTAAGAACCCCAACTGGCAGGGAGGCAGGCAGTTGGCTTTTTTACAAGTGTGGCCAAAGAGTTGATTGACTTGGGGTTACAGAGAACAACTCCAGCTAGTACACAAAGCGAGACTTGCAATGCTGAGGGTTAAAACACCCGTTGCCTCTTGTATTACCATTCGTCGTGTTGTGGTTTCTAGTAAACTGGTCAACTGACATAACTTTGGTTTCTCTTTTTTGCAGGAGATCGTATTTTGAGGTTTTCTGGTACAATCATCATCTTTTTGTTGTCTTCTACATTGGACTAGTTCTTCACGGAATACAGTATGTAGTATTCTATTTCCCGTTAAGTGTTTTTGTGGAAGTTTCTCAAGATTTTGCCAAGGTTTTCAGTTTGAAGTAAAACTGTATTTCTGTCCTGGAGGATTTGCTTTATTTTGCGCAAGGTAAAAAGTAAGGTTATTCTTCTGTCGTTCTTTTCTTGTGTTTTGTCAAAATAATCGTGTTTTTTTCCACAGACGCAGTTTTTTGAAAGCTCTGGAAGTTACATCTGGCCTGGTTTTGCGATAACATACGTTAGCTACCAGTTAATACATACAATATACAATGTACAAAACATAATATACGATATATAATATATATTGGTCATCCGTTAAAATTCAATAAAATTCAATGTTAATACCGATGAAAATTTAATGATAATGCCGACTGATTTGCGGGGCCCGTTGGCCGGCAGGGTTGACAGGTTCTTTTGTAGCAGGCGAGTTAATACGCCTGAAATGCAAAAAAAAAAATGGACATCAACAAACTTTCTCCTTAACCATCTTAATAACAACTACCTTGATCTTTTCAGGGGTGTGGTCCGATTTCAGTCAAACGTGGATGAACATGACCCTGAAGTATGCCATAAGAACGTGACCATGTGGGAACAGGAAGGCCCGTGTAAAGCTCTGCCTCATTTTGTTCCCTTTGGAATGAATGTAAGTCTACTGGCCGGATACTATCGCACCGTTATAATGGAACAAAAATTTTATCGCAATAAACATTTTAGGTACACTAGTGTTTATGCACTATCTATTCTTACTGATTTCAAATCCGAAAACAGCAAGACGTGATTATGGATGTCAAATTCATGTTTTATTGCCCTTTACAGACCTGGAAATGGGTTGTCGCACCTGTCATCTTGTACATTGTCGAGAGACTTGTCAGATTTTATCGCTCATTTCAGGAGGTTAAAATCTTAAAGGTAAGATATTGGTCAGGAAGGACATTTGAACATTTCTTTATTCCCATTAACCGAAGCTTGCACGATTGTTTAAACATTGAGATCACCCTCCGTATAGGTTGACAAATTATTTCTTGATTCACAGAACTCTACGAAATTTGTTTGCGATTTTCTATTTTACCTGATAACAACAATTTATTTATTACTATAATCCGTCACTCATGATTTGTCATTGTGTGGAACCAATCAAGTACAATTCCTGTACGCGATTTTCTGTACTCCCATTTAAAATTTAAAAGATTTTGCAAGAAGCTGCTGTTTATAGCTAGGCTACAAGCCTTTTTTCGTTGCTGACACAAAAGGATTTAAATACAACTGAATCTTTCCATCCGAGTAATAACTCTTGTAAGAAGTTGAAATCCCATCTGAATTTTCAGCCGAGCACTGTATCGTGAGCCTCTTTCATCGTCTCTCTTGTATCCTTGGGGATCCCTTTGTTCTCAGAGACTAAACTGTCACTATGGGTACTAGGGGTACATTGGGCATAGGAGTGTCTTGGAACTTGTGATCGATGAAAGTGGCAACCGAAATCTTGTTTGCTGCCTCTACAGGTTGTTAATCATCCTTCTAGAGTTATCGAAATCCAAATGAAAAAAGCTGGTTTTCATCATGAGGCAGGGCAGGTATACAGTGCTTTCACAATGATAAAATTTTTATTTCATTTTAATTGCTACTTTCAGTCTATAAAACAAGAATCAATAACGGGTTTTACGGTTTTTATTGCAGTATATATTTGTCAAGTGCCCCAAGCTGTCGCATTTAGAGTGGCACCCATTTACATTAACATCGGTGAGTCGATACTGGCGAACTCCTATTGCAACGGAAAAAGTAAAACTACGCCCAACGCTAATTTGTAGCGTTTCTTTGAATTAATCTACCAGCAGACTGACCATCGCAATCGTTTTTCTTTGGAAACGCTGCGACACCTTTTTCTTGGAGTGGTTACTTTGGTAATTGCCTATGAAATGTGTCGTTTCTTTGCTTTAAATTGTTGGGAAAATGTTATTCCAAAAGTTGCTGTAAGTCAGATCGCCAAGGCGAAGAAAGAGTTAGAAAAACATAAATAAGATGAATAAGATGAATAAGTCTTTATACTCTTTTCACACATTGTCCTTTAACTATAACATGTGGCAATGCAAAATACATTTCGCTAGGCAAGCCTTGTATGCCATTTATAAAGGTTGCTTCGTGTGGGTGAATAGTGTTCAGCGAAGTATATTTTATACTATAAAAACACCTTTTAATAGTATCAGCTTGAGTAAAACAATGTATTTTTACAATATTGTCGGCTGAGTGCCCGTGACAGGTTCTGGTTGGATGTCGTTTGCGACAATGGACATTTTGAAACAACTCAAGTTCTTTATTAATTTCTTTCGAGATGTCTTTCTTAAGAGCTTCTTTGGTCGAAATAATCACATTGGATGTTTTATCTTCTTACGTTTTTAGGCTCCAGAGGACGATTTTTTCTCTGTGCACATTCGTATCGCTGGCGACTGGACCGGTAAGTTTGTTAGAATCAGTATTACAAGGTCTTAAAAGATGAGGTAATACAAAAAAACAAAATGATTTTTTTTTTGTTTAATTTGCATCGATAGGCGGACTGGCCAATCTCTTTAGCGGAGATGGAAAGGAAACAAGAATTCTAGCTGATATGCCAAGGTTGGTCGTGTTCACGCTAAGTACATCACGTCTAGAAGCTCTTACCATTTGTCACCACTTAAAATAGCTAAGAAACACGCCAAGGAAATAGGAATAGGGATTACCCGAAGATTACTCTAGTTAGACTAGACTGACTTGCCTGAAAAGTTTTTTCCAGAGATGTAAACGTCCAGAAGCTCTTACCATTTGTCACCACTGGCTGGCCAGTTAAGTCATATTTCTTGTCAGTCTGTGGAAAACCGGCTTAAAAAGCACTGCTCTTGGTGTAGAACTATAGGTCAGCGTGGTTATACGAGTAGCTAATTTTGCTTTTTGCTCCATAGACTTGCTGTTGATGGCCCGTTTGGAACTGCAAGTTCGGTAAGTTTCGTTGTTTGCTTGAAACCGATAGCGATGTTTTCTGCAGCGATTTATTTATTTCTTGCGGTTCTTGTTAAGTGATCGAAATCTAATAGCTTTGTTATCGGGAAAGTCATGATTTCACACAGTGAGATATTTCACCATATTAAAAAATCTTTGGTTGTACAACAGAATCGAACAGCATGTGACATTCACATGGTTAATTTCTTTTCTACTGCGGTACATTTTCTGCAGGTTCTACATCTTTGCTAGCCTGTGCGTGCAGCTCAGCCCCATATTTGCCTTCTACCCTAATTAATCAGTTGCAGTTTTTTTCGCCGAGTTCGCAAAACGTTTTTGGCACTCAATACATACATACATACATGCATGCTATATTTGGTAAAGCAGGTTAAAGTAAGGCAGGAAACGCTGATGTGGACCTGCTAACTATTTACATGTATATTACAAATATGATTAAAATTAAAATGTCGTTGCTAAAATTACACAGCTGAATAGGCATTGAATATGTTTAAGACCATAAAAAATCATAGAGATAGAGAATAATGGTAATAAGACAAATAATTAATTAAGGAAATCGGTTCAATGAACGCTACGATCAAGTCTATCAGTTTGTACGCATAAAGTTTAACAGTATAAAAAAATCACCATGTTTATTGCCGATAAGGCAGGCTTCCTTCTCAGTATAGATTATGGTTTTTATCCAGAAGAGGACAGCCCTATTGCATTTGTGAATGCATCTTATTGTATTCAAACAGGACGTTTTCAAATACCCTGTGTGCATGTGCGTTGGAGCAGGCATTGGTGTGACGCCTTTTGCATCCGTATTGAAGTCCATATGGTAGGCCCGAAATGCTTGTTAACTACCTCATTATGTACACGATTTTGGCCGGTGGGGGCAATACTGGCCACCCGGCTTTCGGTTGTCTAGGGGTGATTTCAGATTTGGCAAACGCTATATTCTCCGAACATTCATTATTTTGACAACCACACAACTAACATATGGAGGATGGTGTCCAAAATGTTTAAATGCAATTAATTTTCGAATTAGAAATGTGGCCTAAGGCAACTTATGCTATGACATTATGAGCATGGTTCGTACAGGTGTAGTCAATCTCGAAACAGCTGAGAAATCAATCTTTGAAAACGGAAATGAAAAGCAATGATTAAGGAATATTTACCTACGTATTGATCTTATTGATTCTTGGTTATGGGATACATGCAAGTGGTGTAATCTTCTGTGCACACGTAAAAGGTGAAGTGTCCCCTAAAATGCACATTGGCAATCAACAATTGCGCAAAAATCAGCCTTTCCAAAGCCCTGGGAAGGGGAAACTGGAATATCCGTGGGAAATTTCCAAAGGAGTAACTAAAAAGGTACCAATTGCAACAAGTGTTTTTTTCCTGTCAATAATTTTACAGCTTCTTCCCAAAAAGATACCAGGACAATTTCTCAAGATGGTCATTTCAGACTTCAACTCCATAAGCGGTACCAAAGAACGGCAAGTACCGTCTTTTTCAAATTAGAGCCCCCTCTCCGAGACCAAGAGCCATTTTAAGTGAGGTCATGCGGTGGAGACATGTGATGCTGCTAGACATCCCTCACTCAAGTAAGTTAAGGCTTGGTTGTTTTTCCTTAAACGACCCCCAGCAGAGATTTTTGAGACCTTTCGTTTTCTGTAGTTAAAATAACTTATCCCGACCATGCCAGTTTCAATTAATAATTGTTTGACTTTTCTGATCAAATGAAAGTCTTTCTAAGTATTACGTGACATTTCTTGGTTGATGACGTCACAAACCGTGCTTTTCGAAATGGGGAACGTTAGCACTCAGAAATTTGGAGAACTTATGTCGTTAAAATGCCCAGTAGTACCATTCCAATGTATCTCCGCCTTTTAAGGTGGTATACGTCATTTATATTTGAAGATATTTTGCCGTTTAGCATGTCACGTGACCTGTTTTCAAAAATTGACCGTTTCCTTTAACACATGGACACGATTAAAAGGCGGAGTGATGAAGCCTATACTAAAAGTCATTGAACAAGGGAGCAAAAACATGACTATCAGAAAGCTTTCTGTTCCCCATTTTCAAGTAAAGTTTTTTTCCGTTATAAGTCATTTTCAAGTCACGTGACAAAAACTTCCGGTGAATAAGTTCATAAAACTACTAATAATAACGATACCAAACTACTCGCCAAGTTTCAAGAAGAATGGACAAATATTTCACCTTCAAATAAAAATATGTCAAATTACTAGCCTGGTCAAGCCTTAACATACTTGAGCAGTTTGTTTTTCCCTTTGTTATTTGCAGGTATCAGCACAATGAGAACAACGTCAACCCTGTGGTCAAAAAGGTGTATTTCTTTTGGATCTGTCCTGACAAGAACGCCTTTGAGTGGTTCACAGATCTCCTGCAGTACCTTGAAGACAGGGTCAGTTGCCTCTCAATTGTCTAACAATGATCAAGTGTTTCGGGTAGAGGGGTCTACCAGTACAAGCTAGTGATGGGAAGTTAAGTGCAAATTTGTAAGAACAAGAGAGCCCAATGGGTATTTTCACGGCCATTCTGACCCACCCTTCCCCTAGGTGAACGATTCCGTATTTTTACGTCGCTCAACGTACATGTTGCGAGATTTTGCGAAATTAGTGAAGCTCGTTTCTTTTCTTTGTGATATGACAATTTCGCCGTTATAAAACGGTGAAACATTTATTGAAAAATATGTCTCAACGTGTCAAGACTAGAGAAACTAAACTCGTTTCTCTTCGGGTCACAATGTGACGAGTCCGTCTTTATCTCGTGGTAAAATATTTATTCATATTTTGCTTTAGGCAAAGTTAAATGTGTTAGGTACCGTTGAGTGGAACTTACTTGCCACTACCACAAGGTTAACAGCGGTCTGTCTGTGTCATATAAGTAGTTTTGTTTGCTTTGCGTGAAGTAATATTGACGTCATAATTGCATAACGTCATAACTGGAACCTGAAGATAAAGGCAACCACCAAGAGAAAACCGGAAGTTTATGAAGAGTGAGTTGGCCGAGACAAGACCAGATGACTGGGGCAAAAGAGCCCCCCCCCCCCCCCCCTAAAAAAAAACAAACAAGCAAACAAAAACACAGCCCAATTTATACACCGGCGCGGCGGTCGCCTTTGGCGACGGCAGGTGAAAAACATTTCACGCAACGTTTTGTTTTGCTAAGATTTAACGTCTGTCGTGGTAAAAATTAAGGGGCTGTTTACATGGAGGGAGGAAGATCCTAGCGCTAGGAAGATCCTAGAAGGCGGATCATCCTAGCGCCATATGTTTTCTGTATTCAGTTTACATGCAAGATGTTGTACTTGGCCCTAGCACTAGGATCTTTCTAGCACTAGGATCTTCCCAGCTGAGAGATAGGAAGATCCTAGCACCATGTAAACTGCCTTCGCTCGGAAGATCCTAGCACGAGGGACAGAAAAACAAATATGGCGGCAGCCGGGCGTTCAGCTGCTAAAGATCGACAGTTTTTTTTTTATTTTCAGCAACCACCCCGACCGAAATTTTTGCATGTAAACCAAACGAAAATTTGTTTCGCCTTCTAGGATCTTCCTAGTGCTAGGATCTTCCCTCCTCCATGTAAACAGCCCCAAGAAAACAGAAAATTACTGTTTTTATTCTTCAATCTGCATCACAGTCACGATTTTTGCCAAAAAGTCGAAGAAACACTTCAAAATGGGTCCAGTTTTTGCGTGCATTGCGGATTAGGAGTTCAAACATAATCCATGTAAAAGTTTTGGTAGAAGGCTAAATTTATAAAGATTTCACGAATGCAAATGGCCGCTGTGGCCACGCCTTCAGGTGAAAAAATGAAAACAGGCCAGTGTTTATCATACACAAACCCTGCATGCTAAAACTACACAAGTTTGAGGGGGTTTTTTTGTCCCCAAATCGCGATTTACTCCTATTTATAAACGTTTATGTTTTCAGATGGTGGCGACAGGAAATGGTGACTTTTTAGAGTACTACATTTACCTCACCAGGGGATGGGGACCAAATATGGTAGGGGCGATTTATAGACGTACAAACGAACCAGCTGCAAACTTTAAAATGAAAATGAAAATGAAATGTTTATTCAAACAGAGGCTATCGTAGCGAATCATAAATGAAGTCTTAATGCTAATTGGTTTACTGTGGTCTATTTTTTTTTTTTTGCTTGTTGTTCAGAATTTATAAGTAAAGGTTTTGCTATGCAAAAACAAGTAAAAATCAACGCTGGTAAAATCGAACGACGTTTCGGTGTCGTCATGACGCCATTTTCAAGTTCAAAAATGATTCAAATAAACTGTCAGGAATAGTAGCTGGAGATTAACATAAATGATTAATGCAGAGTCACGCAAATAGTTTAGCTCGAATTGAGTCCGATTGGACATTAAGAGATGGTGTCAATTCTCTAATTAGCAACATTTCGTGCACTAAACAATCAAACTTATTCCGACACTTCTTTAGGACGAAAAACTGTTTGTCAAGGTCTTTCGGGACAATACAGTGTTTGTCACTATAGTGCTTGCCAATAGATGATGATAGGTTTTTGTGCTCATTCACGCACTGGTGTAAATGCCTGAGTGTGTACCCTACATAACTTGCATCGCACAAGTCACATTGAAATTTGTAAACTACACACTGCTGGTTTACAATAGGTTTACAATACTTTAAGTTCCTGTTCGATCTTGTTGCTAACGAAAACAGGTTGAATGGCTGTGTGAGTCTTCTGGCTTAGGTCTTTGAGTTGTTTGCGCACGAAGTCTGCCGAAACCTGGTCTTTGAAGGGTAGGACTATTCGAACTGTTGGGCTATCTACAGGGGCAGGTATTGGTTGCTGGTCTTCGGCCTTTGAAGCAACAAAAATCTTGATGGTAGTATCGATAAGATGATGAGGATATTTCAGCCGGGAAAAGATAACTCTCAGTCGGTCACATTCTTCAGAAAAATAAGACCAACAGGCCGATAAGCGATACGCACGATCGAGCATGGTTTTCAACATCCCACGTTTATAGCGCATATCGACATGGCTCTGGTAGTGGAGCAAGAGTCCCGTGTTTGTAGGTTTTATGTAAACCTTGGTCTCGATTTGAGGGGCTCTATTCAGTAGCTGCATACCAAGAAAAGGAAGAATACCATTGCTCTCTGTTTCCATGGTGAACTGCACTGAAGAGTGACAGTTGTTAAGGACCTGAAGAAAAGTAGCCGCTGATGTTGTGTCTGGCATTATGGTCAGTGTGTCATCGACGTACGTCTTGTAAAATGAAGGCATTTTGCGTTCACACTCAAGAGTATCTCCAATGGATCCCATGAAGACATTGGCTGGCAGTGGCCCGAGTGGTGAGCCCTTGGCCACGCCATCGATCTGTTCATACAGTTGCCCATTGAACTGGAACAGTTGGTCTTTGGTCGATGCTCTTAGAAGATCTACAAGGTCCATTCTGCTGAGGTTCAACTGGTGTGTTTCATTGAACCAGTTATTTGTAAAAGCTTTATCAGCGAGTATCTGTATGGTTTCCTCTAGGGGCACGTTGGTAAAAAGTGAGGAAACATCATACGACACTAGAATATCTCCTTGTAGATCTTCTAAGAGCATCCACCAAAGACCAACTGTTCCAGTTCAATGGGCAACTGTCACTGCACGAAAAAATGGATTTACAAGGATAGCAAAATCGCAGCAAATATGAAGTAAATACCATAAATGATTAAATTTGATCATATTTGGTCAAATTCAAATGTCATGTTTGCACCACATTTGCATCAAAAGCAAATATGGTAAATACCGCGTTTACTTGATATTTATGCAACGTAGCAAATGTGAACAGGAAGTACACATTTGAGACGGATTTACTCCTACAGTAATTATGAAGTGAAGTTAAATATTTGCTGCCCCAAAAGATGGATTTGCATGGGTGGCAAATATGAATCAAATACCATGTTTGCTGTACTTTGATAATATTTGCACATCAGTCAAATTTTGTGTTTGGAGCACATTTGCAAGCAAAGCAAAGTTGGTAAATACCGCGTTTACTCGATAGTTACCTGGACAGTAAATATGAAGCAGATGCCATGTTTGCTTTACTTTGGTCATATCTGCACGTAAATAAAATGACGTCTTTGCACCACATTTACAAACAAAGCAAAGATGGTAAATACCGCGTTTACTCGATAGTTACCTGGACAGCAAATATGAAGCAAATACCATGTTTGCTTTACTTTGGCCATATCTGCACGTACATCAAATGACGTCTTTGCACCACATTTACAAACAAAGCAAAGATGGTAAATACCGCGTTTACTCGATGTTTACATGGATAGCAAATATGAAGCAAATGCCATGTTTGCTTTACTTTGGCCATATCTGCACGTACATCAAATGACGTGTTTACACCACTTTTACAAACAAAGCAAAGATGGTAAATACCGCGTTTACTCGATGTTTACATGGATAGCAAATATGAAGCAAATGCCATGTTTGCTTTACTTTGGCCATATCTGCACATAAATCAAATGACGTGTTTGCACCACATTTATAAACAAAGCAAAGATGGTAAATACCGCTTTTACTCGATGTTTACATGGATAGCAAATATGAAGGAAATGCCATGTTAATCTTCCTTTGGTCATATTTACCCATGAATCAAATCTCGTGTTTGGGCCGCATTTACCAGTGAAGCAAAGAAGCTGAATACAGGTCTTTGCTCCATATTTACATACCGTAGCAAACGTGATAAATTTGTACACATTTAAGACAAATTCACTCCAAAAGTAATTATGAAGCACGGTCAAATACAGTGTATATACTGCACGAAAAGATGGTTTTACCTGAATAGGAAATATGACAAAAAAGCCAGGTTTGCTTTCCGTTGATCACATTTGCTTGCTCTTTTAGGCAAAACTTAACAATAACCTCGACAACAACTGTACTCTAAAGCAAGTTCAGCAAAATGCCAATATTTATTCTTATTTCAGGGAGTGTTAGTCTTTTTAGAGGCAACAGTTAATTTAGCTGACCGTAGAGATAATTTTAAGGGCTAAATACATGTATTATCACCAAAGTTTTTGTATATCAACTAATGCACCCAAGTTCCCTATTTCAAGTACAGTTCTACTTGCAATTATTAATTCAAATGTACAATATCAAATCAATTTTTGTGGTCACAAAACTAACAGCACACTGTAACACAAAACGATCAGTTTCTTGAATTGTAATCAGTGGTGACCATGCAACAAATTCTTATTTTTTCATTACTAGGTAAAAGTGTCATAACTAATCAATTTCTCTTTTGTAAAAACTGCCACCTTAAGTGTAAGAATACTAAAGTTGCACAACTAATGACACTTTCGTCAACAAAGTAAGGGTGGGAAAAGCAGAGTCATATGTCTCACTGGAAAGCTTTGCAAGAGCTAAACTGCATAGTTGTTTGAAAGCCGGTTACAGCTAACACAGGAGTAAAAGTTTTAACAAATGATTCTTTATCTCTTTTTTTGAGACCGTTTCCACTGCTTATTTTTAGTTGTAGTTTGAACAAAAAGAATTAACAGGTATCCACATCATAAGCTACAAACTTGAATTCAACACTGATACTAACCCCGGGTTAGCTTAATCCTGTTTTAAGCAACTGTGCCCTGGTCTATTTTCTGAATGTCTTACAGGTAAGAGATTCTTCAACAGAATGCACTTTTTACTGCTTACAACTAAGTGCACCAGCAGCAATTAATTATGAATCAGTCATTTCCAGCAGTGCCCATTCCCCCCTTCACCAGATCAACCCCTGGGCGTTAGGATTTTTAAAGAACAACCCGGCAAATGCCCCCAGGTAAGGTAAAAAAAATACATGTATGTTAATTTCTTAGTTTTTGGGCTTACCTTCATTCTAGTAATCAAAGCTAAATTGAACTTGCCCAATGAAGTTATCACTAAAAGGAAGTTACAGTACTGTGACATGAAAATCATGGGATGGCAAATGCCCTGGGGTAGACTAATGCCTGGCCCCGTCAGGGACAATAGGAAAAATGCCCCACTCATGCCTGCGAGTGGGGGGGGGGGGGGGATGGGCACTGCTGGAACTGACTGATGCATTACATGTATTTATAATGACATTAAATTTCAGTGGAAGAGCTTATTATCAGGCTAGTGTAGTAATGTAGTGAAAAAACAGTGTCTCCAATAAGCACTCTGTGCTAAATTCCACTTACATGCTTGAATGATGTTATGACAAGAACTGTAAAGTAGGCAGCTGAGCAGTTAGTTTTTCACATGAACACTGATCCCAATGACCTGTTAACTGAATGAGAAGGCTGGGTGGGAAACATTTGATGGAAGGCCTTGGGGTTGACAACTGGGAAGCAAAGGTTTGTGCACCAAGATCAAGAGCCGTATATTTTCCCATCCAGTCTGACCTCAGTCAATTAGTAACCATAATTTTATGCTTGATTTGATTGAAAAATTATGAAAACATCTTAGTGAATACTCAAATGAAAATGAATAATTTTTGAATGTTCAGTTCCCTCTATAAACATGCCATTGGTGCATCATGGTAGTTGTATGCAGCAAAACAAGTCCAAAATGAGCTTACCCAGAAGTCTTATTCAGTACATGAAAATAATGAAATCCAGTAGTTTGTTTTATGATTAAAAATCATTCAAATCTTTGGGTCTTGCAACCTACACACCCTTAGAACCACAAGAAATGACCAAACATGCCACTTTAAATACAACAATTACGATACCTTCAAATTGTGATCAAAGAGGGAACTGGGCACAGCACATGTACACATGCTAAATGAACCAAAAGAAATGTGTGGGCCCAAATCCAGCCCACACATGCTAGCTAATTAGGTTGCTTTCTATGGAATTGCATTAAATTTTTGTTGTTCAGCAGTTTTTCTTTGAAAATGTAAAGGGTTTAGCGTCTCCAGGAACAGTGCAAGCATAAGGATTGCGTTCTTTTTTTGGATTGGCATAGTCTGTTTCATTAACAATTGTAGGACATTTGCAACTACAACTACCACAATCAAATTAGTTTTTCCTTTCTTATTAAAATTGTGTAATCCCAGTGAAGTTGAATGACAATGGACCTAATTTGGGTGTATGAACAATGAGTGAGTCAGTGAGGCATGTTTGTTAGTGAGCCAAAAGTGCAAGATGCAAGGCACATAGTCACATGCAAGGCACAGTATAATATTAATATTAATCCTACTGTAGTCTTCTTTCCCTATCTTCGATTACTCAGACCAGTGAGGCAGCAATTTCCTTGATTATGAAGGTCATTTCTCGTCTCGATTGCTCTTTAATTTATCTGTCTTTATCCTGGAATTGTTTTGTTTTGTTTTTGTCATGGCAACAGTAATGATAAAAATGCAGCTTTGATTCACATAAACCAACGAGCGCAGTATAGTCCGGCAGCCAGTGTAATCCCGTGGGAATTTCAGGCTGGAATCAATCCACCCATCCTAATGTGTTAAGAGGACCTTAGAGAGCACAAAAAAGTTTGGTGGCACTTTCGTATCCCACACCGGGCGCCGTAAGGGTGATTTTAGTGACGGACGTCATTTTTCAGCATGGAAACGAGGCTCTGACACGAAAATGGCCATTACTAACTCATTTTTCAACAAAAATGCACCAAAACCACAGAGATTGTAAAGTTCAATGAGCTGATCATTATGATACCATATAAATGCCATAAGCCAGTCACGTGATCTCGCTAACATGAAAACGAGGCTCTTGTAATAAAAATGCTATACCGCTATTGTTTTTGAACGAACTTTACCCAAAACCACAGACATTTGTTATTCGGCATCTACATGATTCATATTTAACGTGGGGATCACGTGGTAACGATAGCATGAAAACGAGGCTCTGGCAGAAAATTCCAATAAACCGTCTAATTTATCTACAAAATTGTAATAATTGTTTTCCTTTAATACGAAAACTGGTCCAAGGAAAGTGTTCTCTGCTCTGCTGGACAGTTCAGTTCTAGTTTTCATCTGATGAATCGTAATCAGGATCTGCATCTGATTGCCCCACTGCGGTACAGTTGTCGCATGGTTCCTCGTCATTTGAGCAGCCACAAAGATCGGTGCACCTCAGCTGAGCTTTCTTGCAGTTGCATCTGCTTGATGAGCATCGGCTCTTTGAGCAACCACATCTTACTAACTCAATGACAGCTTCTGGCGCAGGAAGCAGCGTTGTCATTACTGGCACCCATTTGTCTTCCTCTCGCTTCCAGCCAAACTCATCAGGGGAGGGGAGTTCCGGCTTTGCAACGATGTCGTTGTTCCAAATCAGAGCTTGGTAATTTGCCCTCATAATTGCCTGTCGGAGCGCCGCTTGCGTCGGGGGCAGCCTTTCAGATTGGGCCTGTTTCCTGCGGAAAAGCAGCCATCGCAGCTCTGCAACGCTGCCAATGGTAGTGCCCTGGATATATAGCTGGCAAACTAATTTCTCGATGGCCTGCATTGTCATCATGCTGGGCTGCTCTCTTGTTCCAAGATTCGCAAGGGAAGAGATGGTGTTCTCGTCAGCCTCCTTGAAGATCTTCCACCAAGTTGGTTTAGCTTTGTTTGCAAAACTACCTGTCACATCACAACCACTTATAGCATGAAGAGCAGGAAGTGCACCAATCTTTCTCCTGCCAAGTCCTTCAGCAATCGGTTGCAACTTGATAACTCTGTGTCTCTGACCTGTTCCCGTAATGAAGTTGACGTCACGGCAGAGCTCTGGGTAGCGTCGCAAAAGCAGAATAAAAACATCTTTGTCAGGAGAAAAGACGTTGATCTCTGTGGCCCCTTGTGCGGTTGCATCTGCAGCATGTAGAATCAATTTTGTGTCTGCTTCTTGATTGCTCTCCAAGTGAGCTACAGTTCTGTGGCTTGCGCGACACTCACAAGCCCAAGACACGACCACATTCTTCCTCTGCTCCTCTGCTCTTCTCAGTACCTTTGCAGATAAATACGACGTCAAATCCCTCTTTGTATTAGTGTGGGAGAGCAGTTGCTTCATTGAGACCTTTGTGATGAGGGTGGTATCTGTGATGTGGTAGGCGATAGGTTGCTGGTCGCCTTGGCGGCGTACACGGGTGGCTGTCTTCAACGAGAGGGGGACGTCATATCTATCAAAAATAAGGTGCAGTTCCACACAGTTGTCATGTATCTGGAAGAGCTTTTCTGTGAAATGGTCAGCAAGTTCTGCACAATTTGTGATGGTGGGGTTCTTGTCAAGAGCTTGAAGTAATGCCATGCCATCCACGATGTCCACTTTCTGATGTGCGTTCCCGTCTTCCGTTGTGCGGTTTGTATCCGATGACGCTGCCTCCTTTTCTAAGAGGGGCATTAGTGCACTTTTGGCGGAAAAGTACAACACGGAGCCATCAGCTGCAAATAGCGATCTTGGGACTACATTGAATTCATGAATGCCAACAGCTTCTCGTACATTGATTTCCCGGCGGCTTTGACAGACGACTGTCATACGAGCAAACAAGCTCCGATCTTCCTGTAGTTCATAGTTAGTAGAGGGAGACTGGTTAGGAAACTCGGCGAACTTCAAAGGAAGAAAACAATAGCGGTTCGCTGATGTTAAACTGACCCGTCACGTGACACTAACCCTGCACACTGAAAACAATATGGCGGGCGGTATTCACGATCTCTACCTCTTTGGAGAAGATTTTGAAGCCATTTTGGATATTCTAGAAGACGATGGAGAGTTAGAGGAACAATTTGAAAGCTCAGTAAGCGATGTAAGTACAAAACTTGAAAATTTTTGCCTTTGTTTTGGCTGGAGTACAGTAAAATCACGAGCTCACGTGCCAACATGCATAGTTGCTATGGTGCCAACCACCACCTCAATGTTGTGTCTTCAAGGTAAATTTAATTCGTATTTAACTCGAGCTGGAACTCAAGGAAATGTTCCTGTAATGAAAATCAATAAGAAAACTTATGCTAGCATATGCCCATGCATTGTCGTTAAACTTCGCTCTAAATTACAGCGTCGTTTGTAGAGAATTTTGTAGTTGTTGTCTTGTTTATTCAAACGCTCGACCTCGTGTCTCGTGTATTAAAGCGACCTTGTTTTTTCCAAACACTTTCCGGTTTTCTATTCTTATTTATTTGTTTCCGTGTCAATTGTAGGTTCAATCGACAGAAATTGTATGCAGCGACTGCGGAAAGAAATACAAGTCTAGTGGAGGATACCGAAGACACAGAGCTACTAAACACAACGATCAACAACAACGATTGTCTCTAACGCCAAGCATTCTTGCCGAGATTGTGAATGATGCTGTACAAAAAGTTAAAGAAAACAAAGTCTTCAACGCTGACTTACGAGCCGAATTCAGCCAATATGAATATATACAGCATACCAATACTGAGGGATTTTCTGTGTTTAAACCACTGTATGATGGATACTTAAAGAATGGAGACACTGAAAAGTTCTACGGGAAATATTATGCCCAGGTTCCACTGAAATCTGCAAGTTTATTCAGAGGGTTATCCCGAAATGCAGCTACAATGTTAGCAATTAAAGTGGCCGATAGAATGCTAGCACACTGCAAGCGTATGAAGTTATCACCTGTCAACAGTACTCTTCCATCCAAAACTGTCTTATCAGAGAAAGAGAAGGCTGGTTTGCAGTACTTGGGGGGATATGTTTTACAAAATCTTCACAAAAAGTGTGCAAGAAAGTCTTCCAGTGAAAGCCAGCAGGCAATGGCTATCCTCAAAGCTGGGAAATTGGAGGATGGCTGTGACTCCCAAAAGCTGATTTCCAGTTTGAGCCGTGGTGGCCTCTGGTCTATCACAGAGTCTGCGCAAATAGTATTCTCCAGGACCGAACATTATTTCAGACAGTCAACTTCTAAAGTTGCTAGTAGTTTGCAAAGAGTGGACATTGCTGTGATAGTTCAGAACTCAGTCAGTGATAGTGATGTGGTATCGAACTACCAAACCATGGTTTCTGATGCTGAAATGGTTCCCACTAAGAATGTTTGCAAGGATGTCCTGTACAGTATTGTAAATTTGTACATCAGGGTTCGCTCTTTCTCTCTAGCCAAGGACATCATACAAGACTTTAAAATTAAATCAAAGCAGGGTAAAGGCAAGGCTCTATGCAAAGAAATCCAGAGAAGTTGTCAAGAACAAACTCAAGAAAGGCATAACTAGTGTAGTTAATTAGGCATTTTACTGTGAAATCAAAAGGATAATATTCCTGGTTTACGAAAACATTATTTTGTTGATAGTATACACTGAAGCAATAATATTTGATGCTAAAATGTTCTAGTTCATTTATCCCAATCTGAAGTCAGTTGTGTCATGACCATAGTTTTTCTTGGTATTGTAATCTTAAACCTAAAAGGACAAACCACTAGCCTGTGCAAGGTGGGACACTGATGAGAGATTTTACAGTGTATTTAGTAAATGTTTACCCCTTTTTCAAAGATAAGAAACCATTGCTGTCTGTGATCCATGATCCAGGATACATGTTATATTTTCAAAATAGCTAAATTACACTGCTTGCCTTAGCTTTTACAAGACAGAGGTGAATTTGACATTAATGTTTTTTAGCCTGGAAGTTTGTTGTTTTCAATCTTCCATTTTAAATAAGATGTAATGCTACACATTAGTTATCATTAAACCACTCAGCAAAAAGTAGATACATGTGCCTTGCTATTTACAAACAATCCGGTTAGTTGCGGGTCCACTTTCCTAAGCATTATTACATCGTGCAAACTTTCAGACAAAATTATTTCATTTTATCAACCAAATTATTACAATCAGGGTTAATCAGCTTTTAGTCACTGCAGTGCTACAAACTAATAACCATTATTGCAGGGCTTGTTTTGCTATCAAACACCAGCACTACAGCTACAATGCTGGTCATTAGACACTTGGTTATATTTCAAGGAGAAATATGGAAATGTTAACTTCACTGTGATTAGAAATCTTTCACAACTGTTATGACGTGTTTATGCCCCCCTCCCCACCTCCCCAAACAATGTTGAACATCAGTCATCACTTTCAACACCCGACTTTAACATTGTTAGGGGGGGAGGGGGGGAGTGCAAGCACATTTCTACATGACACTAAAGGAGCATGAATTGAAAAAAGTGTCCCAAGGCTTTCGACTACAATTGCAGCTCAAAGCTCTAGTAAAGTCAAATCAGTTTCAGTTTTTTCCTGCACGGCAATACTCCATCAGTAACCTGCTCCCATGCTCTACGTTTGTCCTTTCTGCCTCTCGTGTTTCCGCTTTGACAGGAAACTGTCCTCTGAATTCTGATGGTGTTGGCATTGTACCCAAATGCACGGATGTCGGGATTGTCACTTCGCCTTCCAAGTTT
Source organism: Siderastrea siderea (assembly GCA_964030785.1). Lineage (NCBI taxonomy): Eukaryota > Metazoa > Cnidaria > Anthozoa > Scleractinia > Rhizangiidae > Siderastrea > Siderastrea siderea. Next base: position 29,289,217 of record OZ034979.1, read on the forward strand.
CCGCTGATTCCCAAAGTATTCCTCCAGTGGGTCCTGACAAAACCGCTCGGTAAGCACAAATTCTGTTCCTTCCTGGAGCAGGAACTTAGTAGCCTCAATTACTGAATGGACTGTCATCTTGATGCCCTCATATGTCTGCCATGACAGGAACATGCGGGCTCTGGCATTTTGGGTGAAGTTCCCTCGCCGGTTCTCGGTACTCTCTTTCCAAAGCCTTAGGTACTCCAGGAATTTGATCAGGAACTGGAACCTGAAATCAGAAAAAAAAGAATGAATATGAATGAAATGAAAAGTTACTGAAGACTGTTTCTGGAGAATTAATAAAGCAGTTCTTTCATCCTGACTTTAAGCTGCAAAATTAAATTGTGAATAATTTTACTGTATTTATTTTTGCTGACTTTTGCTTCAAATCCGAGAAATCTTTTGGTGTTTCTTTGACATCGACTGCACAAACTGTTTTTTTGCATACATTATTTCTCGGAATTAAAGCAAAAACCAACCAAAATAAATACAGTTAAGTGTTTAACACATGTAAACAAACCCGCAAGCAAAATTTGGAGTTGTTTTCGTAATGTTCATTTTAAGCGAAAACCACTCTTTTTCTACTGAGCCCTTCAATTTCAAGTGTTCCTTGAGAGCTCCTTTGTTTATTTATACCAGACTACATATTTGTAATACATATCATTTCTGGGGTGAAATAAAGAGATTGATTGATTAGAACAAATTGGTGGTGTTGTAATCTGTTCTAAAGTCAGATTTCTTGCTGTGGTCTTTTTCTCTCACCTTAGCCCATGAAGTCACAGGAGTGACCAACATCAATTTTCTCTACACAATATCAATACACAAACAAGAGAAAAGATGATGGGAATGAATAAAATGACCACAAAAGGGAAATTACTAAAACCCTTAAACAAATTCTCATTACTGATACAATATATGTAAGCAAATGTACAGTGTTCAATAAGGAGAATTTGCATATGAATATTGGGAGTTAAAAGGTTAGCCTACTCTGCAAGACATACGGTACCTTTCATCATTATCAGATCTGTATGGTGCAAGGAATGGCTTGCGCTTCTTTTGAAACTCGGTAGTGCTGCGCACATTGAGGCAGTCAAAAAAGCCATCCATCATCTCACAGAGCTTTGCAGTTGCTGCTGCCTCGGGAGGTCCAAACTCTTTCAGTACCGCAGCCACTGTCGCACTTAGCACTTGTGCAGCCAAGTTCACTCGCATCACAGAATAGGAAGTGAGGTGGATGTGGTCATAGGTCAGCTTTGGTAGCAGCTTCAACCCATTGTCCATGTCCTGGTAAAACAACTGTGATATGTGCTGCCATAAGATGTAATTTCCATTGTTCCACATGTAGCGCGTACACGTACCAGATCCCGAGTGTAACAAACAGTTTCTGGTTGTTTTTACCAAATGAGGGGCATCAGAAAAAAATACAGGAACCGATGGGGTGCAAACAGATTAACGGTGCGGTAGCACACATCCGTGTCTGCACCTCCGTCCAGTGGCTTGTGCAGGCGGTAAAATCTCCTGTTTGGAGATGCCCCATCAGAGGTGGCTGCAACGACCCATAGATTACAGGTAGTCTCAAGAATGGCAACAGCTTCCCAGAAAAGGGGTATCAACTGGGCTGCAGTGACACCTGTGGTTGCAAAATGAGCCAAGCAGAACTTGAGCTCTGTGCATACCCCACGCACGAGGAATGCTAAGGCATGAGTGGCAAGCTCATCGACTTTCTCCAAAGATGCAAAATTCACGTCTGGGTCACCCAGATCGGTAAATCCAATGAGTTCTCCAGTCACTTTATCTAAAACCAGGTTTGCCATGATCTTCATCTCGTCAAATAATAGGATAACATATCTCTGAACATCAAAGTAGGACTCTGTTTCAGACTTCAACACCGCAACAACCTCTGCTTGGAACCCTCTTTGGGGGCGAATAGCATTCCTGTAATCTCTAAGTCGTCGCTGACTTGGCAGCACAAGAACTTTACTGTTTCTCAGTTCTTCGTAGCAGGAAGGAGACTTTGCAGCCAGTGATACGCAAAAGCGTATTATCATCGGATGATATCGGACACCAGTTGCACTGCTTTTCAACAATTTTTTCTGTTGTTACCAAAACAAATTCATGAATGGTGTCATACCAGAACCACAGTCAGCAATTACGGAAGTCAGATCATTACTTAGCTCATGATCTACCAGGACTGAAGAATTTGTAATTTCTTGCTTCATTTCTGCCAGCTGGTGCTCAAGCTCAGAACATTTCAGCCTTTGCATCTGCAGTGTGAGCTTGAGCCTTTCAGGTGCTGTACTTGCCACAGGTGCCTTGACATGTGCTGGTTCTGAAAGCCTCCTCTGCTTTGCTCTTGCTTTTAGGTCACTAGCATGTGAGTATTCCACACAAACAGTGCAGAGCTCTGATTTTGGGCTGCAGAGTAAACTACAATCAGAAGGCCGCCAGAACTGTCATTGTCACTGTACAAGGGATCCACAATCTTGGGGATGACATGCGGAATTACATCTCCAGTTAATTCTTTGGGGCACACTCCAGGGCAAATAAGCTGACACTCTATATCTCTTATTAAATCAGAGACTGTTACATTGTTCATAGACCTCAGACTTCTTGTATAGAGTTCATGGTCCTCTGGTAAGAACCATCCATAAACCGAGATAGTGTATCCCAGACTGTCATCAATTATCAGTTCAAATTCCGGCAGCTGAAAACAATCTTTCATTCTACGCAAAACAACTCTGTCACTGCGTTCCTCCACTTTCCACTCACTGATGGTTTTTAAACCCTTGATCCTTTTGGAAACATCTGTCAGCCCTTTGTAATATTTCCTATTGGTGACTGTAGAAGGAACCTCTTTCACAATTTCTCTGGCTGGCCGTGAAGGAGGTTTACGAGTCTCGTGGCTTTTCTTGGGCATGTTTTCCGTTGGAAGGGCCCCAAACTTAACTTTCTTTCTAGTCATCTTTGCAGATTCAACTGAAAGAAGTTAAAGAAAAAAAATGAAATCTTAATTGAAATTAACCTCAAGGATTCCATAAAAAAACGCCAGAACTGGCAGTTTACAAGTTGACAGGGACTGTGTGACATTGATTGGGGCATTTCAATGCACAAAAATTTTCCTCAGCTGGCAAACGAAAGACTTTTAAACATAGATTCTTAATTCTTTGTTTCAACTAAGTGTAAAATAGAAGCTATAAGACTTAATCTCCGAAAACAACGGCTCGCTGCAACTGAAACCACTACACAAGAATTTCATCGCACAATACTATACACTGTGCTATTTATACAGCTACTTACATATCTCTATGTCATCAGGTTTGAAGTGTTTCTCGCAAGTAAACACTGAGTCATTGTCTATCAACCTCTGAAACTCCGAATTCTTCTCACCGGTCTTAGTGATCTCGCTGAGCCATGCTCCCCTCCACGTCTTGTGCTCTTGGTCCTTCGGAGATGGCAGCTTGAATATGCCAAGACCTTTTGTTCTCCGGCACGATCCGCAGCCGAAAACAGCACAATTTTCGCCTGGCATCCCGCAGAACTACTCCTAAACTATTTTTCTTCGAATCTGACAACTAAGCGAAACACAAAACGATTTACAACACGGTAAAAAGACTTCGAAACTCACGCACAGCAAGCACTGCTATACGGACGCCATTTTGAAATGTTGTGTGCAGGGTTAATGTCACGTGACGTTGAAATTCGTAAACAAAGACATAGTTCTCTGAAGTTCGCCGAGTTTCCTAACCAGTCTCCCTCTACTAACTATGTGTAGTTCTATAACAGTATTATTCACTTTAACCTTTGTTTTCTTTCAAGTCGATTTCCATGTCAGAAGATTGCGTTTCTTCATAGTAGACCAGAGATTGGAGGTGCCTTTCTGAATACGCTCTGTCACAAACTTCTCAAGGAGGTTGTAGCCTTCAGTACTTTGCGCGCAGAGGTCCTTCTTCACGTCTTCGGACACTACTACTTTTGTTAAAAGATTGTACAGTTCTTCTCCAGTCTGCTCAAACGGGTTGGTGTAGTTTTGCAATTATAGTCTTCAGATTGACGATGCTCGCCTCTTCACGATTTAGCACTGAGGTGGTGAGGTTATGGTGCCGGTCTTGAATCTTTACGGACACCCCTGTCATATCTTTAGCTTGTTCGGCCAAGCGGGCCAACTCTGGGGCTATCAAGAAAAACTTCGCTCGAGCACTGGGATTTAGCGTTATCCCAGCCAAACCTCCGCTGACTTTCATAGACCTGTTGATGTGCTCCAATCCATTATCAGCCCCAAGGCCACAGAATGGTACGTTTTGGTTCTTATTCACAACCCAATTTCCATCCAGGAACCCGCGGTAAACATCTGGGTCATTAAGTGGGAGGGCTTTCATTTCTGCAAGGTAGAGAGGTATCATCCGGGCGTAGTTGAGACGGTCGTGGGCGAAGTAGTACTCAGTGAACTTCTCAAGGGCCTGTAGATGAAGCAGCCAGTCTGCAGTTCGAACAGCACGAACAAACATCATCATTTCTAGTACCATCGTCATGTACCGTCGGAAAACTTGAAACATCGGGGTGTTGGCATTCTCTTTGTCAAAATCAGCTATCTTCATCATGATTCCCAAGGACTCCACTTTATCTTCGAGTGCCTTGTGAGCCTCTTCTATTTTGTCACTGTCACCTTCAGCGTATGCCTTCTCCAACTCTTTCGCCAAAACCAATAATTGCTCCTTACATTCACCTGCAACATAAAGCATTAAACTTGCAATACTGTAAAAACAGATGTGGAGATATGGCCATCAAGGCTTTGAGCATTGGTGTTTTCAGAAGAAAACATAATAGCTTTTACAAGACTATTACCGTCTTGACCGCTGAGAAAGGCATCTTGGTATAGTGTGAAAAGGGCCTGCAGCGTAATAATGTGCGCTGTCTCGGCCCTTTTCACATGATTACCCTCGATGATCTGCTTTACGGTTGTTGGACTGTAAAGGTCAGCCTCTATCCATGCCTGGTCGATTCCGCTACCCTCTATAGAAGAACCAATGGTCTTAAGATCTGCCATTTGAATATGTAACTCTCCTGGACGAAGGATAATGTGATTGAGATCCTCATGGACCATCTGAAGCTTCTTGGCGGGCATGTAAAGACCCATGTCGAGTGATATGACAGTTTTTCTCTGCTGACCAACAACCTAGTAATGCAACGGAATCTGCTTTTACTACGACTACAACGACCATCAAGAAAATTGCACCTGAGTGTTATTTGTACTGATCCATCATTTCGTAAAGTGCAATAAGGAATTATTTATACAGATCAGACTGAGGTGCATATACAATCCGAGGAGAACAAGTGCATTAAAAAGGTACCTGAGCAGTGATTCCTTGTGCCTGTTGTAACACTGTCAGTAAGGTACTCCACTCGTGCGCTGGAGCTGCAACTAAAGGAGGCGCTGACACGCGGGTTACTGGCAACGTTGGGCTGACAAGAGAATTGTACGCGGACCAAACTGGCACTTTGCTACGGTGGGGCTCCTCTTCTTCTTGTCGAATTTCTGCGTCACCAGCAGTTTCCTTTTCCCTTGAAAGGTTTCGTGCAAACAGCCAAGCGTACTCTTTGGCACTCAGCGTGATTGGAATCTCCTCTTCTGCGTAGAGCCCAAATCGCGGAAACGTTGGAGAAGGCAACTTTGATGGGGGGTCAGGGCACTCTACAAGTGTCGTTATTGAAGAAGGCAAATCTTTGATTGATCTAGTACTTCCTTCCTCATTACTCTCAAAACTAAAAATGAAGAGATATCAAATTGAGATGAGCTTGGCCCAAAGCAACCTTTGAGTATCTGTTCAGAGGCCCAAGTCAGACCGTAAAATTCCGAAAATACCCCCCTCGCTTATAAGCCCTCCGCCAATTATAAGCCCCCTCTCCTTTAACGTAAAACACCCTCCAATAATTCTCCCCCTGATTATAGCCCCCTGGGTGCATATAATCGGAAACGTTTGACCACTTCATGACAAATTTGAAGTTGTGCTCTCAAAAAAACCTGCTATGTTATTAAAAATGTCTGTTTTGTACAGACGCAAAACTAAGGCTTCCGATGAAACGCTCCCCCTCCCCTCCCGGGGGGCTTATTTTCGGAATTTCTACGGTGCTCACGAGGGAGGGGCTCCTACGTAAAACAAAACACAGCAAATCAATTTGTAAAAAAATTCAAGCTTACCGAATCTGTGGCCTCTCGTGTCTGGGTGGCATTTCTGATAAATTGCCATTGCCGTGCCGTGCAGCGTGTTGCGCCCGTCATACGTATCCTCAGCGAAATCAATGTTGTCTATCGCAAAAAAGACGTGGCGGCCTTTGACGATATCAGGTGGTAGGAACAAACCGCCGTTTTCTTCCATCCTCTTGAGTACGCTCGCCTCTATCTGAGCTTCCACTCGTAACAGCCTGTTATACTCAACTGATAGACCGAATCCTTGGAGCATGTTAACTAGGAGCTTACTTCGAACCAATGCTACCCTAGTGCACAGGCCCTCTCATCTTTATTTTAAAGTCCTCCCCGATCAGCAGCAAAGATTATCTTATCTTTAAGCCTGGATTCTTCATTTTTATGAATATTAACGAACACGGAACGTTTCGGAAAATTTTTATATATTTCTTTTACATTTATCAGCTAAAAAAATACTTTGAGAGGGTTGATGACATTTTCTGCCAGAGCCTCGTTTTCATGCTATCTTTACCACGTGATCCCAGTTGTTAAATATGAATTATTTAGATGCCGAACAACAAATGTTTCTGGTTTTGGGTAAATTTCGTTCAAAAATTTCGTTGAAAAACAAAAGCGGTATAGCATTTTTGTTACAAGAGCCTCGTTTTCATGTTAGCGAGATCACGTGACTAGCTTATCACATTTTTATGGTATCATAATGATCAGCTCATCGAACTTTACAATCTCTGTGGTTTTGGTGCATTTTTGTTGAAAAATGAGTTAGTAATGGCCATTTTCGTGTCAGAGCCTCGTTTCCATGCTGAAAAATGACGCCCGTCACTAAAATCCCCCTTACGGCGCCCGGTGCGGGATACGAAAGTGCCACCAAACTTTTTTGTGCTCTCTAAGGTCCTCTTAACACATTGGGATGGGTGGATTGCTTCCAGCCTGAAATTCCCACGGGGCTTTGTCTAGGTACATTTGCTGCCGGACTAGTAGGCTTTTTGTCAGTATGTTGCATACAACAAACTTGTACTGTCTAAATAGGTTGATTTGCAGTGGTGCAACAGATGTAAGAGTAAGTCAAAACATCTAAATCGAGCACGACATACAATGTTCTTACATGTACATGTACACTGCTGAACTCAGCAACTGTTATATGACAGTTTGCTTAGGCTTCCATAAAGTGTTTGACCACTGTTGACTTGCTGACTCAATTGAATTTCTCAATTTTCTTAAGCATTGCATGCAGGAAACACTCCATTTCTACAGCTGTACCCTCAGCCTTTTTCTTCAGAATTGTGGACTTACATGTTTGTGTTGCTCGTGCGACTGGCTGGCATGTTGGTACCCTTAATCAGAAAAGAAAAACTGAAGGATTCTGGTAGTTGTAGTCAAATGTGTCCCATTCTGAGCTGTGCTCGTGCATAGTACTTACACTTGTAAGATAACAATTTGGATCTTAAAATCATCACTGGTGTCTGCCTTTGAGACCTAATGTTCAGCAGATAATCCCTGCTTTCCATGCACTTGTTCTTCTTGTCTGTCTTGACTAATTTGTTGCCCAATGCTGTTGTCTTTTTTTTTTCTGTGAAGACACAACACAGTGAAACTAAACCATGATAACTAAAAGATACATGTCATACTATTGCATTTTAAGGCTGCGATTTGTCGGCCACGATAAATCGGGAAGCAAATTGGTTTATGTACAGTGCAAGCACTGCACATGCATTCTTTTTTATAGTAAAAGCTTTTTTATAAAACGTTTTGGAAAACAAAATGGTAGGTGCTAGATAGTTAGTTTGTTTTCAGCTAAAATACTGCAGATATAATTTGTTTTGCCCCAATTCTTTTGTAGGTTGCGTTTTCGTTCTTAAAATCGGGCCCGACACGTGAAAATCTGTGAAGCGGTCACGGATTTTTCTGAATCGGCTGGCTTGTCGGATTGGAGTCGCGCCCCCATCGGATTGCCATTCACAGGCGCTGATTCGCTTCCCGATTTGTTGTGGCTGACAAATCGGCCTGACAAGTCGCAGCATGTAAATTAGCCTTTAGTTGCACACAAATATTTACTTTGCTCTGCAGTGGAGGCCGGTACTGTGGGAAAAACTAAAGTAGACACATTTTTAAAAGAGCAATTTTGAAAGTCACAAAACAACAATCAAGAATAAACAATATCAATGAATGATTTCAAATGATTTTAGCAATCAGTGAGAATCAATGAAGAAAAAGGTTTGTGACTTTTATTAATTCAGATTGCTGATAGCAATGAAGAATGCTTGTTATTAATTGCCATAGATCCCAGAAGTTCAGACTTTTAACAAAAACACACAAATCAAAAACAAGGTCACTTCTTAGGGCTATCTTCCTTCCAAAATAAACATCAAAACATAGAGACAAAATAATTTCAATAGACAATATTAAACAGTAGATTGAGGCAGACTATTATGCACCTGTCATTTAAAACCCCCGAACCCCCCCCCCCCCACCCCTCAGGCATGACCAGGGCATTCACTTTTTATGTAAATGAAAGCCAGTGAATTCCCCGGTCCCCAGGGGAAAGTGAATGGTGAACTCCCCACCCCCATACATGTATGTCCAACAAACAGGGTACTCCCTTTTAAATGTAAACTCGTAACAAGGGATGACAAATATGATGATAGCCGTGAAATGAAAACATTGTGTGGCAACACTTGAAACCCCTCCACGGACAAGAAAAGACAACTATTTCAACATAATCTTTCTATTTTACATCTTGACGTCACAAAATGCAAGATCACAACAAATTACAACTCATGTTTTAGCAATAGTCTTCTGAAGTTAGAATAACTCAAGCTTAACAAATGTATTTCTTGTCAAAATGAAAGTAGGTCATAAAGAAGCAATCCCCAATTAGACACTAATCGAAACAACACAAAACAACGCGTAATATTAACATTGATAATAGCTTAACTTGTTCATGGATAGGTCAAGTCAGTGAGTTTAAATGCATAATATTTTAATATCTATACAGTATCATTGAAAATATGCCCACCTTTCCTTACTAGACTTAAGAAATCTTCGGCTACAAGGGCCTTTTTTAAACCGGAAAGGCAGAAAGACGTTTCACAGAGCACTTTAATTTGCAGCTTTGTATCGCTTCGCTTTGCAATTCGCTTTGATCGTTCAATCAAAGGAGTGATGATAATGTATGCAAAATTACTACGCGGCATGAAAATGAAAACCGCTGACCATGGAGTAACTGCCCCGCTTATTCCCCGGCCAGGGAGGCTAAGGCCGTGATTTCTTGTGTGTTCCCTGTCTACCGGGGGACGAAAATGGAGTGAATATGAAGTGAAAGTCCCCTCATTACCCCGGCCATGCCTGGGGGGGGGGGGGGGGGGCAGGGACCGGGGGTTTCAAATGACTTGTGCATTAGTCCCAAGACCTCTGGCCCCACTTGAAGAAGGCAAGCTGTGCAACTGAAGTCACTAAAGATGGCTTTTTAAGTGATTGTTCTATAAGTTTGACTGCCAAAACCAATTACTAGCAATCAGAAAATGATAATTAATTGATAATTTATCAATAATTATTATTTCTGATATCAATTTCTATTGAGTGACTATAGTTACCGGTATATTGAGCATGTGCCTGGCAACAGCAACTGAGGAATATTATTTTTGTGATATTCAGTCTGAATGAAAAGCTTAACAACACTAAAACGCGACTTTTCTGTTAAAGTAATAACCTCTGTTAGCCTGCCAGTCGAAGGGGTTTCATGCAAATGCTGTATAAAAACATTACATGCACGTAGGCCATACGCTCATTCACACGTCCTGTAGTTGCAGCAAAACAACACTTGTTTAAAACGTAAATAGGGAGCTGCACAATTTGTTGAGTATTCATGACTTGCTCTGGTTTTCAGAGAAACCGGTTGAGGTTAGGGGAAATCATTGAACACAATTCACACTAACCTTGAAATTCCAGGTCGGTTGTTCGGTTCCATCGTTCCAGTGTCAACCGTGGAATCGCCAGAACATTGACTTCTGTGAACTGCTTTTACGACGTGAACCTCGCTATTTTCTACCAATTTGTTACGAAATGAAACGAAGTCCTTCTGTTTCAGGCTTGAAATAAACGCCTACCAGCTAGGGCTGCGCGCGCATAGCATAAATCTTATAACGGCTTTCACAGAATAAATTAACTTGAAAAGAGAGAGGAGGGGAGGGGAGGGACGATAAGCACAACCTCAATTTGCTTAGAAATTTTAAATGTCATCCCTATCAAAAAGTAGCAATTTGAACAAAGTTACCCATCCTTTTCTTGAGAAGAGAGAATCAAGGTTAAACCTAACAAATTCATACCACCTATTCCTTCGATCTTCCCAGGGGGACTCCGGAAACTTCACACTCCTTTGACACTGCAACTGTCCAAAAGTATCGCGGGCGAATATCGCGCGGGACTTGACGAATTTTGGCGCGGATGTTGTGAAAGCAAGGGCTATGGCTACATGTTATATTTAATAGTTTTGTACGTTTCTTGTTCCTGGTAAAATGAAAACGGTGCTGTTTCTAACTTTCGGATGTATCAGGTTCACCCAGCGCACGAAAATAGCCTTTCCACTGTGCAGTTTTAGCAAAATGGAAGCTACATACGGGTAGCCGACGTTTCGACTTGGATCATCAGCCCCGGTCATCAGCAAAAATGTCCACGTCTCTTCCGAACAAAAAAGGAATTCATCAGTCCATGATGAAATGCATCGCTGTTGAAACTGGTAAGTTGACAAATTACTTTATTTTGTATTTGACTATTGATCCTACTAATATCATCTTGGGCTTTCCAAAGGGCCTAATAAAAGGGGCCGACCATTTAACTCTTGAAGGGGGGGGGGGGGTGGATGATTTCTGGTCAGCAAGCTTTTTTTTTTCTAGCAACCTGGTGGCAGGATATTTTTTTTCCTTCTAAATGCTCTTCAGAATATATTTTTTTCCTCTTCATTTCTCTGCAGGAATTTTTTTTCCTCAAAAAAGTGTCAATTGTGTTTACATTTACAGAATGTATTTACATTTACATTGTGAATATTGTTGTAATAGTTCAATATGGAGCTGCAAAGCCTTAAAATGTTGTAAGCTATACAAAATCATGCTATACAAAAACATGTTTTTTGTGGGGGGGGATTTATTCTTTTTAGTAGAGTTCAATTTGGGCATTTTGGACGCATAGATTGAAGAGGAATTTTTTACTCTAAAATCAGCTATTTCAAGACCTTATTTGGAGATTTTAAGCAATCATGTCTGCGATTTTTAATCGGAGAATTCGAAAGAATTCTCACTTTTTTTCGTATTGATAAGCAATAAAAACAAACAGCACTTGAAGAACACTACAAGCAAATATGCAAGTCGGTAGGCTAACCGGAATGTTGTTTTGGCTAAACCAGAGTGTGATTTAGGCTAACTGGAGTGGCTCGCTGGCTCGCAGATTGTCGGACCCTATAAAGCTAAGAATGCATTGCACATTCTGAAGCATAACCAACTCCAGAGTTTAAAGGGAGCAAGGGAAGAATGGTTGCAGTTTTGCTGGGATTTTGTAAAGTCCCCCTGGAATGATGAAATAGCTTTGCAACATTTTTTTTTCTTGCTTGCAGCAGTGCAAGAATTTTTTTTCTATTTCATTTGTGCTGCATGCAATTTTTTTCTTCTGACAAGGGCTTGCAGGAAATTTTTTTTCGAAATCATCCACACACCCCTCAAGAGTTAAATGGTCGGCCCCTAAGGGGACGCTATTGGGACCAATTTCAGAATACCCGGCCACTTCATTTAGGCTTACATGTTGTGTAAGAAGCCGCAACATTTGAATGCAAATTTGAGCACTACAAATTTTCCTAGGAATATTGCCAGTCTTACCTCATGATCAAATTGCACAAGAAGTCATGTGACTGCCTTTTATAGATATATTCTACTGTGAATATTACAGGTTTCAGTACAGTCAAAGCTCTCATCAGCGACCACCTCTGGAATTCCGAAAAGTGGTCGCAGCTAGAGCTGGCCGCTCATGAGAAGGAGCTCTTATTTAAGGGACCACGAGGTACAACAGAAGAGGGTGGTCGCTTATGAGAGCTTTTAGCATAAAGCCTGGCATATGTTGATGGTCACCAATAGTACTGTAGCAAAAATATTAAAAATTTTTATACAAGATTATCGCGCATGTACAAGTCAATGAACCATTAGTGCTTATGCTATGTATTACTCTGAATTTTCCCAAAAAGTGAGTAGTTTTATTACAGTGCTGCTTGCTGTACCCTTGCCACCAGACATAGTTTTTCATTAGTTTGTGACAACTCTTTGACATCTTTCTGACAACTTCCCGATGGGTTTTGTTTCAACTGGCCAATTAGAATGCAAGAAATGTGGGAGGCGGAGTTGATAAGTTCCACACTCTCTCTCTCTTGTACCGTTGTCTGGTGGCAACCGTACAACATGCAGCACCGTAAAGTGTTGACTGAGCGGTCACTTACGAGAACTTAGAATCCAGGCAATAATTCACAAAAGTGGTCACACTGTTGCTTACGGGAACGATTGCTTATGAGAACTTTTGATTACAGAGTTTAGGTGATGTTCAAATGGGGTTTCACAATGTTGGTTGTAACTTGAGCTGGTCACTTACGAGAGTGGTCACAGGGAGGGCTTTGACTGTATTCTGATTGGTTCCCTAGCAACTTGAGGTATAATGTTATTGTTGCTGTTATTATTACAGTTTATTATTATTATTATTATTATTATTATTATTATTATTATTTTAGTACATAAACCCATTTCAACAGCTGATACATGCATATTTTGCCCAAGGCTGAAAACAAAACTTTAAGGGGAACTTTTTTCTGGCATGAGGGTTATTTAGCAAATCAACCCCTTTCGGCAGTTGGTATATTAGAGGATAATGCCCAAGGTTGAAAGATTGTCCAAACAATGAACAGTTGAGTATAACAGAGTGTCTTATTAAGTGTGTGTCGGTAAAGCAGATATTCATTGTTACAGTCAATGTCATTAGTCAACATCATTTTTACCACCTTAATGACTGCCTCAATTAAAGATTACTCTTGTTGTAAATTCAAACTACATGTATCTAAGTATACAGTTGAACCCCACTTAAGGATCTCAACTACTTTATCAAGATGCAACTACCTCATTATTATGGCTACTATCAATGGGATACAAAAGGATATGCAAGCATTGCTCATATCCATGTTAAAATTAATATTCTCATTAAGTGAATTTGATTTACAGTGTACAAGTGTCACAAATGACCTTCTCAACCTTGTCTTTTTCAGATTTCTTGCCTTTGTCAACTTCCACTCATGGGGCACTGGTAAATATTTTAAAGAACTGGACATTTTCTTACAGGGACAACACATTTCTCACTATTTTGGATTGGCTTCGATCAGTATTTCATGAAAGCAAAATTTTGGTAAGAAAAACAGCATTGCATGGCAAGTTAGATACAAAATTTATTTAGAAAATCTCAGCTAATCCACATGAATTTGTTTATGAGGTCTGATTGAACGAGGATGCTAAGAAAACAGTAAGAAGAAATCGATGTTTTCGGCTTTGCTTTTTTGCTCTATTACAAGTGAGACGATGGAGGCACTTCTTTTGTTAGAAGGACTGTCCACTGAGATGGCAGTTTTTTTTGTCACTCATTAAGTGTGGTTTGGAAAGATATTTGAAGTAATATATCAAACACGAGAAAGAGTGTTTCATCAGGATATCCAGACACCGAGAAGTGGGTTGAAAAAAAGAGGCGCAGCTGAGTTTTTTTGACTGACTTCGAGGTGTTTGGATACCTGATGAAACACTCTTTCGAGTTTTTGATATGGCTTCTCAAACCATTCATAACTCTTGGAGAAATTCAAAGCAAAAGTTCACAAAATCTTATGCTAATTAAGATCCGGTATCCAAACCACCGTCACAGTTGTGATTTCCTTTGTTTTCTCTTAATGAATTATGAATGAGTTTGAGAAGTTTTATTTCTATGTTCATTTTGCCAGTCCATAACTTAACTGATACAGGCCAGTCTCTCTTTGTAATGAGTCTTCTCAGCTCTCACAGCAGTAATGTTTGAGAAAAAATGTGCAAGAATTGAAACTTGATTGAAGAATATTTGTTTCCTTGTGGCACTGGCAACCATTCCTGCTCTTAAGGTGACAAATTTTTGTGAGCAGGACTGCCAAGATGACACATCTTTTGCCAGTTTGCATTTGCTGTTGATATAAAAAATAAATGTCGATAACTCGGTAAAAAGCAAAACAAAACAAACAAACAAACAAACAAATAATCTAATGAGAATGACCCGGCCCTGACTAAAAAAAAGAAAGCTCTGGTAAGAAAATCTTTGTACTAGGATAATTTCTTGAAGCAATACATGAATGTTAGTCTACCACCATGGTGAGTAGAATTAAGGATGCATACAGCCTGTATAACGAAGTCTCGGACTGGCAAGAGGAACATAGGAATATTAAAAAAGTTCAAAGCAGCGACTTTTAGCGATAGCAGCTTTTAGCTGCTGAATTCGTGATTAACCTGAGCCTTCTCACTTCTCACTTCTCACTTCATAATGACATGCCCTGAGCAGTTGATGAAAAGCAAAGAAAAAACAAACAAAAACAACAACAACAATGACAACAACTTATGATAATGACCTTGCCATGAAAACTTGAGAAGGTTATGGTTGGAAACCCTTTACAAGTATTAAGATACTGTCTTCAAACAGTTTGTTAGCCTACTGTCACCTGGCTAAGGCCCCGTTTACATGAGTTAACTCATCCCGGGATGATTTTCATCTCATCCCGGGTGATTTTCATCCCGTCGTCTGGTCATTTACCTGTGAGTATTTACATGATTTGGAGCAAAAATGGGTTCGGGACAAAAGTCGTCCCGGGATGAAACTCATCCCGGGATGAAATAACTCATGTAAACGGGGCCTAAGTACATGTAGACTTATGGACATATACTGCAACGACAACCAATCGTTGAACACACACACTCATTTTTCCTACGCTTGGCACTGGTCACTTGTATTTGCTACTAGCTCTCATTGGCTCATTTGATTGCCTGTGTCTTATGATTGACCAGAGTAATTGTTTTGTTTAGGTTTTATGACACCTGCTTCATTTAAAAATGATTATTGTTCTATGTAGCACCTGATCTGAGCTAACTCGTAAAATCTGTTGGTAAATAAAAAGGCTCAAAACTGGTGGGTTGGTGCACCCACCATTCCTGGTGTGTTAAATGACTTTAAAGCCAATTATCTAACACTGCATGCCTCTTTACGTTAATGCCATGGTGTGTATGTAAATTTTTTTGGCAAGTTTTAATGTTTGGATGGAAGCCAAAATATGTTTGGTTTGAAAGCTGCCAAAAAATACATTCAGTAACAAGACTAGTAATTTCTATAAAGAAAGAGAAAAGAAAAAAATGGACATATTAACAATTTTTTTTTTCGCCTTGAGACAAGACCAACACTACCTCTTGCATAGCAGTCATCTTTAGGCAGTCAGTGAAGCCTATTGCAAACAACAAATTCTGATCTTTCATGACTGGCAGATTTTAGTACAAACACCTCTGTGTTTCAGACTTTTCAAAGTTAAAGGCAATGAACAAGATAAGTGAAAAACAAAAAGCTTAAAGCCAGGAAGAAATATCCAAAGTCAAGATCTCATTTGAAATCTAGAGGGAAACGTTTTGTAAGTGCAACATGTCAGAAGAAAGGAATTTCATTAGCCAAGTTCATGCCGCATCGCAGTCACAAATCGAAAGTGGCAAAAGATGAGTGACATTTTCTGTTTGTTCTAGTATTCACTGTTGGGTTTTCAAAATGAAGTCATTTTTAGGAAACCCACTGCAAAGATGCAGTCATCTTTAGGCAGTCAGTGAAGCCTATTGCAGACAAAAAATGTTGATCTTTCATGTCTGGCAGATTTTAGTACAAACAGCTCTGTGTTTCAGACTTTTCAAAGTTAAAGGCAATGAACAAGATAAGTGAAAAACAAAAAGCTTAAAGCCACGAAGAAATATGCAAAGTAAAGATCTCATTTGAAATCTAGAGAGAAACTTTTTGTAAGTGCAACATACCATGAGAAAGGAATTTCATCAGCCAAGTTCATGCATCGCAGTCACAAATCGAATGTGACAAAAGATGAATGGCATTTTCTGTTTGTTGTAGTATTCACTGTTGGGTTTTCAAAATGTGGTCATTTTTAGGAAACCCACTGCAAAGATGCAGTCATCTTTAGGCAGTCAGTGAAGCCTATTGCAAACAAAAAATGTTGATCTTTCATGACTGGCAGATTTTAGTACAAACAGCTCTGTGTTTCATACTTTTCAAAATTGAAAACAATGAATAAGATAAGTGAAAAACAAAAAACTTAAAGCCAGGAAGAAATATCCAAAGTCAAGATCTCATTTGAAATCTAGAGAAAAACCTTTTGTAAGTGCAACATGTCAGAAGAAAGGAATTTCATTAGCCAGGTTCATGCATCACAGTCACAAATCGAATGTGACAAAAGATGAGTGACATTTTCTGTTTGTTGTAGTATTCACTGTTGGGTTTTCAAAATGTGGTCATTTTTAGGAAACCCACTGCAAAGATGCAGTCATCTTTAGGCAGTCAGTGAAGCCTACTGGAAACAAAAAATGCTGATCTTCCATGTGTGGCAGATTTTAGTACAAACACCTCTGTGTTTCAGACTTTTCAAAGTTAAAGGCAATGAACAAGATAAGTGAAAAACAAAAAGCTTAAAGCCACGAAGAAATATCCAAAGTCAAGATCTCATTTGAAATCTAGAGGGAAACGTTTTGTAAGTGCAACATGTCAGAAGAAAGGAATTTCATTAGCCAAGTTCATGCCGCATCGCAGTCACAAATCGAATGTGGTAAAAGATGAGTGACATTTTCTGTTTTTTCTAGTGTTCACTGTTGGGTTTTCAAAATGAAGTCATTTTTAGGAAACCCACTGCAAAGATGCAGTCATCTTTAGGCAGTCAGTGAAGCCTATTGCAGACAAAAAATGCTGATCTTTCATGTCTGGCAGATTTTAGTACAAACAGCTCTGTGTTTCAGACTTTTCAAAGTTAAAGGCAATGAACAAGATAAGTGAAAAACAAAAAGCTTAAAGCCAGGAAGAAATATGCAAAGTAAAGATCTCATTTGAAATCTAGAGAGAAACTTTTTGTAAGTGCAACATACCATGAGAAAGGAATTTCATCAGCCAAGTTCATGCATCGCAGTCACAAATCGAATGTGACAAAAGATGAATGGCATTTTCTGTTTGTTGTAGTATTCACTGTTGGGTTTTCAAAATGTGGTCATTTTTAGGAAACCCACTGCAAAGATGCAGTCATCTTTAGGCAGTCAGTGAAGCCTATTGCAAACAAAAAATGCTGATCTTTCATGACTGGCAGATTTTAGTACAAACAGCTCTGTGTTTCATACTTTTCAAAATTGAAAGCAATGAAAAAGATAAGTGAAAAACAAAAAGCTTAAAGCCAGGAAGAAAGATCCAAAGTCAAGATCTCATTAGAAATCTAGAGAAAAACCTTTTGTAAGTGCAACATGTCAGAAGAAAGGAATTTCATTAGCCAAGTTCATGCATCGCAGTCACAAATCGAATGTGACAAAAGATGAATGGCATTTTCTGTTTGTTGTAGTATTCAATGTTGGGTTTTCAAAATGTGGTCATTTTTAGGAAACCCACTGCAAAGATGCAGTCATCTTTAGGCAGTCAGTGACGCCTATTGCAAACAAAAAATGCTGATCTTTCATGACTGGCAGATTTTAGTACAAACAACTCGGTGTTTCATACTTTTCAAAATTGAAAGCAATGAATAAGATAAGTGAAAAACAAAAAACTTAAAGCCAGGAAGAAATATCCAAAGTCAAGATCTCATTTGAAATCTAGAGAAAAACCTTTTGTAAGTGCAACATGTCAGAAGAAAGGAATTTCATTAGCCAAGTTCATGCATCACAGTCACAAATCGAATGTGACAAAAGATGAGTGACATTTTCTGTTTGTTGTAGTATTCACTGTTGGGTTTTCAAAATGTGGTCATTTTTAGGAAACCCACTGCAAAGATGCAGTCATCTTTAGGCAGTCAGTGAAGCCTACTGGAAACAAAAAATACTGATCTTCCATGTGTGGCAGATTTTAGTACAAACACCTCTGTGTTTCAGACTTTTCAAAGTTAAAGGCAATGAACAAGATAAGTGAAAAACAAAAAGCTTAAAGCCACGAAGAAATATCCAAAGTTAAGATCTCATTTGAAATCTAGAGGGAAACGTTTTGTAAGTGCAACATGTCAGAAGAAAGGAATTTCATTAGCCAAGTTCATGCCGCATCGCAGTCACAAATCGAATGTGGTAAAAGATGAGTGACATTTTCTGTTTTTTCTAGTGTTCACTGTTGGGTTTTCAAAATGAAGTCATTTTTAGGAAACCCACTGCAAAGATGCAGTCATCTTTAGGCAGTCAGTGTAGCCTATTGCAGACAAAAAATGCTGATCTTTCATGTCTGGCAGATTTTAGTACAAACAGCTCTGTGTTTCAGACTTTTCAAAGTTAAAGGCAATGAACAAGATAAGTGAAAAACCAAAAGCTTAAAGCCAGGAAGAAATATGCAAAGTAAAGATCTCATTTGAAATCTAGAGAGAAACTTTTTGTAAGTGCAACATACCATGAGAAAGGAATTTCATCAGCCAAGTTCATGCATCGCAGTCACAAATCGAATGTGACAAAAGATGAATGGCATTTTCTGTTTGTTGTAGTATTCACTGTTGGGTTTTCAAAATGTGGTCATTTTTAGGAAACCCACTGCAAAGATGCAGTCATCTTTAGGCAGTCAGTGAAGCCTATTGCAAACAAAAAATGCTGATCTTTCATGACTGGCAGATTTTAGTACAAACACCTCTGTGTTTCATACTTTTCAAAATTGAAAGCAATGAAAAAGATAAGTGAAAAACAAAAAGCTTAAAGCCAGGAAGAAAGATCCAAAGTCAAGATCTCATTAGAAATCTAGAGAAAAACCTTTTGTAAGTGCAACATGTCAGAAGAAAGGAATTTTATTAGCCAAGTTCATGCATCGCAGTCACAAATCGAATGTGACAAAAGATGAATGGCATTTTCTGTTTGTTGTAGTATTCACTGTTGGGTTTTCAAAATGTGGTCATTTTTGGGAAACCCACTGCAAAGATGCAGTCATCTTTAGGCAGTCAGTGACGCCAATTGCAAACAAAAAATGCTGATCTTTCATGACTGGCAGATTCTAGTACAAGCAACTCTGTGTTTCATACTTTTCAATATTGAAAGCAATGAATAAGATAAGTGAAAAAAAAAAGCTTAAAGCCAGGAAGAAATATGCAAAGTAAAGATCTCATTAGAAATCTAGAGAGAAACTTTTTGTAAGTGCATTACATGTCATGACAAAGGAATGTTATTAGCCAAGTTCATGCATCGCAGTCACAAATCGAATGTGACAAAAGATGAATGGCATTTTCTGTTTGTTGTAGTATTCACTGTTGGGTTTTCATAATGAAGTCATTTTTAGGAAACCCACTGCAAAGATGCAGTCATCTTTAGGCAGTCAGTGAAGCCTATTGGAAACAAAAAATGCTGATCTTTCCTGACTGGCAGATTTTAGTACAAACAACTCTGTGTTTCATACTTATCAAAATTGAAAGCAATGAATAAGATAAGTGAAAAACAAAAAACTTAAAGCCAGGAAGAAATATCCAAAGTCAAGATCTCATTTGAAATCTAGAGAAAAACCTTTTGTAAGTGCAACATGTCAGAAGAAAGGAATTTCATTAGCCAAGTTCATGCATCGCAGTCACAAATCGAATGTGACAAAAGATGAGTGACATTTTCTGTTTGTTGTAGTATTCACTGTTGGGTTTTCAAAATGTGGTCATTTTTAGGAAACCCACTGCAAAGATGCAGTCATCTTTACGCAATCAGTGAAGCCTATTGCAAACAAAAAATGCTGATCTTTCATGACTGGCACTTCTGTAAAATGGTTTTAGTGAGAAAATGCTCATTTGAAAGAGAATGAAAACGGTAAAGAAAGATACAGATTTCATTTGTCAAAGCAATAATGTTTTCCGGGGGTGGTACTTGACTCATGTTTGGGTGTAGGGGTACCGCTGGAGATCTGATACCCTGACCCTGTTTAGGACAAAAAGCCGTAAAATACCAATCCCGTTTAGGACAACACCCTCCATTTTAGGTCCCTGTTTAGAACAATTGAAAAAAATACACACTTTCTTCACGTTCGAGACAATTTTCAGTATTTTAGAGACTGGGCAGCAAACGTCAGGTTTCCGATCTAAGACTGGCTATGTATAAGTGACAACGGTGACAATCGTGCAGCCATACCTTGTTTAGGACGCGTTCATACCCTGTTTGGGACAAACTCGCATAAAATGATATACCCTGTACAGGACAGACAGGCCAAAAACCTTACCCTGTTCAGCGGCAAAATTTTAGATATGTTGAATATCCTTTCTGGCTGACTCAGCTTGGAGTCCTAGCATCACCATATGCCTGAGTACGTTTGGGATATGCAACATAATAAGCCTTTTGAGACGAAAAGATTTAGGAAAATGTTGTGAAATATGCAACATAATTACCAGATTGAGACAAAATGTTAAGCAAATGTTGTGCATCCTTGCTAATTCAAACATCGTGGAGTTCTTAAATCATTGTATGTCTGGGCACTTCTGGGATATGTAATATTCAAAGTCCCTCTGGCATAGAAAACATTTTTCTTTGTTCTTCTAATGAATCCACCTCCAAAATCCACTAGGGGTTGATTAGCACAAGGACACGCGAGCGGGCGCGAAAATTGCGTGTGGCGTGAAAACATGACGCGCGCGTGATCATTATCCCATTGGAATCCCATAGTGCGTTTGATTGACCTCGTTCAAGACTCAATTATCCAATGTGAGAACGAAAACTACTAAGATTTGCAATTTGTTTGGAGGGAAATAATTCGCCATTTTAAGTACGTTTTCAGCCATGATTTATATACTTGTGCACTTTCTTACAGAGGTCAAAAAGGATTGTTTAGGACAAATTTGCTGATTAACAGTACACGAAATATGACTTGAAAATCTTCGGGTTTCATAAAAAAAAGAGTAGGTTGGCGAAAATGGAAATGGTTATATTTGCTCCATATTTGCTTCTGGGGTAAATAAACCTAAATTTGCTGACTTGGTGTAAAGTTGGTGCAAATAAACAGAATTGCCATAATGATAGCAAATGTAAGGGTAAGATATCCAAATTTGTTTATTTGCTACTCAAGTAAATGTGACAGTACTTTGATTTACGCCACTTGTTTGCGTGTTAGGAGATGAGTATGTTTGCTCCTTTAGTAAATATGGGGTAAATAAACCTAAATTTCCTGATTTGACCTTGGCGTAAAGTTGGTGCAAATAGGCACAATTGCTATAATAGTAAATGTGAGAGTAAGTAATGCAAATTTGTTTATTTGCCACTCAAGTGAAAGTGATGGTAATTTGATACAAATAAGTTGATTTTCACCGTGTTTGCTTAGATTTATGGACTCCGTAAAAGTATTAATTTTTGAGGGTAGCAAAACTACAGCAAATAAATGTGAAATTTGAAAATTTACCTTGGTGGCAAAACTGACACAAATCTGATGCAAACTTCGTACTTACGTTACATTTGCGCCTTATTTCAGCAGGAGCAAGTGTGTGTCGTTGCTTCGACAATGTCGTCTGTGCAAATTTGTGGCAAATTTAGAGCCCTAAATTTGCTACATATTATTTCAGTTGCAAAGCTCGGTAAATCCGACTTTTCGTGCAGTGTGTATGAACAGATCGATGGCGTAGCCATGGGCTCACCACTCGGGCCACTGCTAGCCAATGTCTTCATGGGATCCATTGAAGATACTCTTGAGCGTGAAGGCAAAATGCCTTCATTTTACAAGACGTACGTCGATGACACACTGACCATAATGCCGGACACAACATCAGCGGCTACTTTTCTTCAGGTCCTTAACAACTGTCACTCTTCAGTGCAGTTCACCATGGAAACAGAGAGCAATGGTATGCTTCCTTTTCTTGGTATGCAGCTACTGAATAGAGCCCCTCAAATCGAGACCAAGGTTTACATAAAACCTACAAACACGGGACTCTTGCTCCACTACCAGAGCCATGTCGATATGCGCTATAAACGTGGGCTGTTGAAAACCATGCTCGATCGTGCATATCGCTTATCGGCCTGTTGGTCTTATTTTTCTGAAGAATGTGACCGACTGAGAGTTATCTTTTCCCGGCTGAAATATCCTCATCATCTTATCGATACTACCATCAAGATTTTTGTTGCTTCAAAGGCCGAAGACCAGCAACCAATACCTGCCCCTGTAGATAGCCCAACAGTTCGAATAGTCCTACCCTTCAAAGACCAGGTTTCGGCAGACTTCGTGCGCAAACAACTCAAAGACCTAAGCCAGAAGACTCACACAGCCATTCAACCTGTTTTCGTTAGCAACAAGATCGAACAGGAACTTAAAGTATTGTAAACCTATTGTAAACCAGCAGTGTGTAGTTTACAAATTTCAATGTGACTTGTGCGATGCAAGTTATGTAGGGTACACACTCAGGCATTTACACCAGCGCGTGAATGAGCACAAAAACCTATCATCATCTATTGGCAAGCACTATAGTGACAAACACTGTATTGTCCCGAAAGACCTTGACAAACAGTTTTTCGTCCTAAAGAAGTGTCGGAATAAGTTTGATTGTTTAGTGCACGAAATGTTGCTAATTAGAGAATTGACACCATCTCTTAATGTCCAATCGGACTCAATTCGAGCTAAACTATTTGCGTCACTCTGCATTAATCATTTATGTTAATCTCCAGCTACTATTCCTGACAGTTTATTTGAATCATTTTTGAACTTGAAAATGGCGTCATGACGACACCGAAACGTCGTTCGATTTTACCAGCGTTGATTTTTACTTGTTTTTGTTCAGAATTTCAAATCATTATTCTAGAGATTTCACTCCATCTAATGTAATCTTTTTGGCCACTATTAAAATAGCCCAAGACATCATGACCTCATTCCTTATCTAGGTACGAACCATTGCCTATCACGAAGATGAGGACAAGGACATCATCACAGGCTGCAGGCAGAAGACTCGCTATGGACGGCCTGAGTGGGAAGGGGTTTTTAGTAGCATCGCTAGATCCCACCCAAGGTAAGTAGTGACCGTCTTTACAAGTAAAAGGACAATTGTTTTCAGGGGGAAGCGTCTTTGAACGCGTTAATAAAGGTTACGCTAGAGCAACACCGAACGGTAAGCGGCCAACCATCTTATAACCATCTTTTATTAAAAACTGGACTAGGTATATTGGATTTCTAGCACTTTGATTGGCTGAACGGAGCTAGGCTATCAGCTCATATACCTGCTGCGACCAAATATGGTCAATGAATATTCAACAACAAAATGACAAAGTGAGCTGAAAGTTTTTTCCTCCGGCAGACCTGCACGGTTCCAAACCTCTAATTTCATTGGTCCCTATAACCTGCACCGTCTTTTGTTATCAGGGTTAGGGCTATTGTTTCGTTCTTTACCTATTGTTCTCCTCGACCAATCCTAGACCTCGCCTGAAGTGGTGCGGGTCCTCCCTTTTCCTCGCGAGCAACTCGGCGAGAAAAATGGACGAGAAACATCACTTGACAGGTAATTTAAATTAAGCAGAAATTCCAACAGCGTCACCAACAAGCATCACCAACAGCGTCGTCTAACACAAGTCAAAAATGTTTCAAGAAACTGTGCAGAAATAGAAATTTAAGTATTAAGCGTTGTGTTTACAATTTTTGAAACTTCTTTCTTCGATCGTCACGTCGGTCATTAAAATTGCACAAACGGTAGGTTTTATCAGGAGGGCTTTCCACTTCAAAATATCAAGACAAGACATAAAATAAAACAGTGAAATGTGCAGAAGCATTTAATAAAAACTATCACACATTCATGGTGAGTCTGCGGGTGCGAAAATCATGAAGCAGTCTAAACAAGTAAGCTTACTAAACAAACTACAGCTGCAAACTACTAAGAAGGAACGAAGGGTGAGATTTTTTTTCGGCTTTAACACGCAAAGTTGACATTGGTTTACCTGCACTCGTTGCATCTCTGTGTTCCAACAGGCCCAAATGCTCAGGTAGAAATCGGATGCCATGTAAACAGAGTTGAATCGCTTTTCCAGTTGTTTGAATTTACCATTCCGTCCGCAACCTCTAAACCGAGAACCACTACATTTTGTGCTTTGCGTTTAACAAACTATAACGGTGAGTTCTAATGTTCCTCGCAACAGTAATCTTGCTTCTGAGCTGCATAGAAATTACCTCTTCAAGTTCAAATTAGTACTGTCTTCAGTTCGATCAAACTTGCACATGATGGCTCCGCGTTGTGCGAACAGATTACAACAAAGTTGTTCCGTTTCAACTCCAGCAGCTAATATGGTGAAATTGTACGGCTTCAATCCGCTTTGAACGATGATTACAACAATGTTTCATGAAAAACCAAACATTTACCATATTTCAGAGCCAATAATTAGAGGATTTCTTCCAAAACTTGTGCTACTTTGTTCACATTGACTCATTCAGCTTTGCAATGAAACACTGCAACACTTCGCAAGGTTTTGGCACCTTTTCCGTTCAGTCATGTGATCGATTCTTGTTCCCTTTTTATCTCTTTTCTCATTTTTCCCGTTCTTTCGTGAATTTTTTTTTAATAGTGGTTAAGTTATCTATCATTTGATATCCAGCTCGCCCTCGTAGAATAATTGTTAAATAGTCACTGTCATGTGGGGCCTGATTTTCGAGGAAAAAACGGTGAAATGTTTGTGGTTTGTTCTGATCTATACAACCAAAATAGTGCTGTAATTCACAACAACAGCAACAAGAAGTTATAATTACTATTAATAGTTAATTAAAAGGGAATATCTAGTTCCATATCGAAATAGGTGGAGACTCGAGGTAGTCGTGAGTGTATTGAAATAACATAGAATTCTCTGTTTTAATTACAGAACGAACATTGGTGTATTTTTTTGTGGACCAGCCGTCCTTTCACATCAGCTGCACAAAGTCGCTAATAAACACAGTGACGATGTCGAGGGCGTCAAGTTTTTTTACAACAAAGAAAGCTTCTGAACTAAACAACAGTACCTGGATTGAATCTAAAGACTCTTTGGTCATTTTTAAGCTAGTAATTTTGTGTATTCTGACTAACAATGCTGTGTCAAAACTCTTATCGCTTCGTTTACCTATACAAAATCTTTGTTTCCTTGATTCTGTCGATAAATAGCCTTTCTGTCAGTTATAACATCTTAAACTACCGCTGTTGCGAACCAATATAAATGTAGGGCAAGGGGTGGGGGGGGGGGGGGGGAGGCGAGTGTTTTATTCACAATAGTTTGTCATGGCTGTGTTCATGTTGGTAGGGTGAACTCCCGCAGGATACAAAAAAAGTTCGAGAAGGTGCTGTTCGGCTGTCTGATGGTCTTTTCCTCTCACCTTTCCCTCTCTCTGTCCGGTTCTCTCCACTCTTTCTCGACCTCCTTTCGCTCGACTTCGCTAAAGAAAGAACTCGCTATTTCTTCATGCAAAGTTTGGGGAGGTTTAGCTTGTCCGTTGGACGGAATACTGTCGCGATACTTGAAATTAAGGTAAATGAGAATATGGTCACATACACTTTGGCAATCACCGAGAAGCACACTTACCTTCATGTGCCATGACCAATTGTCTGCATTATTTTATTTTATTCAAAAAACTCTAATTTATATTCTATTGTAATAGTTCTAATTTATTAGTATATTTTAATTTGCTAGGTAAATAAGAATATTGTCACGCCAATTTAGGCAATCACTGAGCAGCAGTCTTACTTTATATCCCATGAACAACTGTCTGAATTATGTAAGTGGTGGGGGTTTTGGGGTACCTAATTCCTACTTTATTTCGCTCATACTTAATTTCGCGATTTTTGCGAGCAAATATTTCGTGAGGCTTTAATTTGGCAATTTAAATAAGAGAAATGGAAAAAAAAGCATTTTTGGTACACTTCACGAAAATGTGTCATCAAAATTTTATTGCCATAAAACTTTACAAAGGTGATGGATTATTACAGTCAAAATACTCAGCTCATTCCTCTCGTTATTTGGGAATGATTTAAATTAATCGGGAACGGATTCATTTTCGGAACCAAAATTCCATTTTTAAATTGGAGATTGAAATCTTCCAACGATAGACTCATTTGAAGTAACAAATGTTTATTAGATTGTTACTTACAAAAGCCAAAATTTCACACGCGAAATACGAAACCCTCAGGGCGGCTATTGGTTTTAGTCGGTTTGACATTGTAGGGAATTTTTCTCAATTTTCAGGACCATGTCTTCTGCAGTTATAGCACAGTTACTTGTTTTTTAAGGAATTATTCTTCACAGTTTTATAGCAGCAGACTGCTACTTCACGTGTAAAAGTACTTGCGGTTAATATTTTGTTGAGAAAACACAAATCAGGTCAGATACGTTAAGCCGCCAACAGACTACTTGCACGTGAACATTCGCCTGATATCAATAATATAAATAAACCAGTATATTTAATTTGAAAGTGGAATTTATTTCCAATAATGCGATCCGTTCCCGATTAATGAAAGTCATTCCCAAATAATAAGCGGAACACGCTGAGTATCTCGACTGCAACATATACTGTACAAGTGTATTGTTTCAAACAGGAACTTTTACATCTATCAAAGACGATCAGTCATTAGGTCTTCCGATAGTTTTTGCCGATCAAAACATCATCCTGCTCCAGGGGGAAGTTTCTTTCTCCACTAGCGACATCGTCTACACCAACTTTCTCCCATTATCCTTTCGAGATACAGATCGCTTGCCTTCACAGCTAATCAAATGTTTGTACAAGCTAACAAGCCAAGTCGCCTGGATTGTTCGATAATGTAAATTGCTAATGGGGTATCAAATTTGGCGTACGTATTTTTTCCCGAGTCTTAAGAGGGGATGTCCACTAACATCGGGCGAGTGGCGGCACATGATGAAAAATGAAATTCCCTCACAAATTTTTCACGGATACCCTATGGCAATCTAAGAAACGTGGTGGCATTTTTTTCTTGAAAAAAATTTTTAAGCCCGAAAAAAAAATTAACATGTTTACGCCACACGTGTCCTGTAAACACGCGAAATAAACGTGTATCGTACCTTCTCGCAAACTTCGCTCTGTTTGATTTGCACCCCAGAAAACCCCCATTTTAAGCGTGGAAGTTTGCTTTTAAAGTGTGTAGGAAGTAATTGAGTCCTGTTTTAGATCTGTGAATTAATTTTGAAGGTTTTGAATTCTCAATTTGGCACAGTTTTTCAAGAGAAAGTTTTCCTACCCGGTAAAACACCAAATCACTTGAAATTCAGAATTCTTGAAAGACGAAATACCATTCTAATATCAGGTTTAAAAATTAGTTTCGGGCTTTATATTAGCGTCGAGTACAAACGCTCTCAAAATCCCGATAATCACAGCATTAACCTGTCAACCAGTACAAACAGTAGGCTCGTGCCTCCGACCGAATAGCCGAAAACTTGGAACTTTTTCCTTGTTTCCTTTGGTATTTGGATGAAAAGTACAGGATAAAGGTCATATCTAGCTTACCTTGAATAAGATTTTGTCTAAATGCCAGGTTTTGTCAAGTTTTAGGTGTACTGTCCAAGGGCCATCTTGACGCGTGGAATCGACCGTTATCTCCTGGTATCTCCAGATTGACTTTCAACTAATGAATAACGACTCCGCCAACACATTCACATCCCTTAACGAATGGCAAATGAGTTTTTAAAATCTCCCAGTGTTAATTCCCTCAAGAAACTAAATAACTTTGCAGTGATCTCCACATTCATCTCAGAAACTGCACTGTTATTATGGTCTGATTTAACTAAATTTGTCTGTCACGCAACGGGTTCTGGTCAAGTCACAGGATAGGTTTTGGTGATGGGATGCAAAAATGGGAAAAAAAATGGAAAGATTAGGACGTCTGAAATAACTTAAGCTATGAAAGAAATTATACAAGATAGAAGGCGACGTAAATAGTGATGGCGTTTGTTTCAGCAACTCGACCGGAATGACCGTTTCCCATTTTCATCCCAGATGCCGGACTACCTCAATGTAAAAACAAACCACAGAGATAGCTGATTTTTTTCCCATGATTTAAACTAAAGCATATCGAAGGCTAACAAAGAAGGCATCCATTTGTTTTTTACAAGTTTCCTGAAAATTTTAAGTTCACTTTTCTCTCTAATCGTAAGTTTTCAATGCGTAGCACTTGGCTACAACTGTGTTTGTTTACTTACATTCCGTCCTCCTGTTTGGTGTCATGTTACACCGCCGAAGTTATGCCTGAAATATCTTTCGACTAGTAAAATAGAGTGATACTACATATGACGGGACTTTTCACCACACAATTCTGACCTGTGCAAAACAAGTTGCAGATTACATAGATGTACGTTTTGTGACGCTCTGGCGAGAGGAAAAAATTGTCACGTGTTCACTAGAAGCAGAAAGTATTAGCTTCCGATAGTCTAAAATTGCAAACATCGATACATTTTTTTATATCTTATGCAGAGTTCAACTTTTCAAGAGTTCGACTTTTCAAGTCTAGTTAATTTCATGGTGAAGGATTTCAATATTATTTGTAAGCCACCAGTGTTGCGTCGAGGAAGGCGCCTCGAGAAGCTGCCATTTGCGGAAATAATTTTCTTGCTGGAAATCGGGTGTGTGAGAATTTCAGGTGCGGCATTATTGGAAACTAGACAAAATGTCCTAAGTGCGGATCGGCTTTGAGTAAATGTTCAAAAACTGATAATTTTTGTTAAAAAAAAAAGAAAAAAAAAAGGAAAACGCCAGATTTAACACCCAGCAGTTGTAGAGCGCTTCCTCTATATCGCGCCATTTTAAAAGGTTAGGTTCTTTGGAGTTCTCGCAGTCAGGACCCCTGTCACCGAGTACAATAGCCAATCAAACCATTATCTCCCTTGGCTGCGAATAGAGGTCACTTATTCTTTTCAGAAACTAGTTGCAGGCGTTTGTGCCTCTTACAAGCGATATGAACAAGCAGTTGCTATTCCAGTTGCAAAAAAAGACTTTTCGGGTCACACTTGCAGTATTGGAATCAGCGATATCCACTCAGAAGTTGAGCTTCGTTGATTTTCTTTTAGCACGCGCAAAAGTATTTTTAATTAGTATTCTTAACATGGACCATTTGCCCAGCCCATCGCTCTTGTCTGGTAATAGCGCAGAGGGAACTAATCGACGTTGGTCATGTTGAGTACTACCAGGCCTGTCTAAGTATGCCTCGAACGGGAAAGTGAGAAAAGCAGACCGTGGAAATGGCAAGTCGGAGTCCAAAGCTTTTTTGCAACACATCGGTGTCTTCCCTCCAGTGGGCTCTGGTAAGTACACTTTTTTTCTCGTACCCACTTTCGTGCATTCCTCGCTGTGATGGCAGACGTCATTAAGCAGATTAACACTACCATACAATCCCTGAAGACAGTCAGCTTCCGGCAAGACAGCGCTGGCTACTACCACTTGCAGCGCCTGCAGGGCCACCATAGTTTGCGCAGGAGTACTAGGAGCAGAGCTGGGCGTGGTGTTCAAACTCTTGGCTCCCTTCCCTCCCCATGGAGGGAAGGGAGCCTGCGACCGAAAGGCCGGCGGAGACTAAGTCGGATACATTTGTCCTCCTAAACTCTGGACACGATATCAAGATCCCGGTGGAGAACCATCCTTAAGTGTCATCTGGTGCGCATCCATTGCAAGCCGTTTAGTTGCCACTTGGAAGATCGATGGTGTGAATATACAGTTTTCTAAAGGAGGAATCCGTCCGTGTATGAAGAGCATATGGCGTGGGACCTATAAGACCAATATCTGCGCTGAAAACTAACGCCCTGTCATCTGATGGTCTACCGTCCATAGCAGTGCTCGAAGCGAAACCGAGCTCGTTCTCCTCAACCGTGAGAAGACGGAGAAAAATCGCACAACCAACTTTCTCTTGACAAACAAGGGGGTTAGTTTCTAGAGAAACTGTGGTGCTGCATCGGTGGGGAAACGAAACACAAAACTTTGTATTTATCAACTGAGTTGATAAGGTAAATTGAGCCACCGTGAAGAGATTGAAAGCTGACGTTTCGAACGTTAGCCATTCGTCACAAGGATGGTTCTCCACCTTCGTCACCTGCACTGCTCAGAAGATCAGGCGGAAAGCGACAAAGAGCCCTAAACATTAGGACTCCTTGTCATGATGAGTTTCAACATGAGTTGAGTTTCAAACTCAACTTAATTTCGGGTTTCATGTATAAAATTGTAATCCACTAGGTTTGCCATAAAATGGTTTCACAAGCTTATAAAAAACGAAAAGGACGGTTCCGGCACCCCTGGCTACACCCCTGGTTTGGGCTTGAGAAAACTCAACATACATTTCGACATTCTCACTCCTGTCTTGATCAACTTTTGAAGACCAATACATAGAGACCTAATAATAATTTCTTTTTCAAAGCCCTAGTAACAGGCAAGGTTTTGGCAAGGCTTAACTGCCTCTAATGATACTGATAAATACGTAAATACCGTTAACTGCCACTTATAAGCCCAACCGCATACAACCCCCCCCCCCCCGGTTATAGGCCCATCTACCTGTAAACAAAAAAATACATCCGGTATAAGCTCCACCGGATATAAGTCGCCCTCTAGTTTTCCCTGTTTCCTTAATGTTAAGCACTCTCACAGAACACTGCGAACATGAACTCTGAGCTTCTGTTTTGTTACGTCCCGGTTACGTTTGTGTTGTTACAGTTTTGATTTTGTTCTTAAATTAAAATTGAAATGAATTTGATTTATTGTGACGTTTCAAAGGTTAAATAAAAACTGGTAAATTAAAAACGTATTTCGATCAACACTGTTGTGGCTCATTTCGAAACTTATAAGCCCCCCGGATAAAAGCCCTTCCGTTTATAAGCCCACCCAAAACCCCTTACAAAGTTGTCTAAGCCCAGGGCTTATAAGCTGCAGTTGACGGTAATCGGTCCTTGGGTACATAGGTTTTCAAAGTTCTCATTGCTTTGTTTTTGTTTGTTTGTTTTTTGCTGGCTTGTTGTTGTTGTTGTTGTTGTTGTTGTTTTTGTTTCCTGTGCATTTCCCCCTCCAAGTCAAACCCGACGTCAGGTAAAATCAAGTGCGTGACATTTTGTTGCGTGACTCAAACTAAACAGGCTTGTCAGCTTTCGGCAAGAAATAATCGTTTCAAAATTTTACAACGAATACAGATCAAGAAAAGACGTCTTATAGGAGAAAACTCTTTTGAAGTTCAGATAAGGAAAAATCATTTTATTCCTGAAGGTTCTTCATTGTAACAAAAGGAGGCGGGATGGAAATAAGTCATTTGGGTTGATTGCCAATACGCGATGCCTCAGTGGTGTTGTTGACCCCGGACGCCAAGATGGTTATTATGAGTACAGAACCTGATATTTAGACAATACCATATTCAGGTAAGCTAGACATTACCTTTCTGCTGTGGATTACAACCGAATACCAACCAAAATAGAAGAAATGTCCACATTTTCGGTTATTTGGTCGGAGGTGTGTGCCAATTGTTGACGTGTTAATGTTGTAATTATCGGGATTTTGAGAGCGTTTGTACTCGGCGCTGATAAAAAGCACGAAACTAATTTTTAGACCTGGTTTAAGAACGGCATTTCTTCTTTCAAGAATTCTGAATTTCAAGTGATTCGGTGTTTTACGGGGGAGAGAAACTTTCTCTTGAAAAACTGTGCCAAATTGAGAATTCAAAGCAAGAGAATTTTAGTGGTTTTCAGCAGCCTGCCATGACCTTGAAAATTAATCCACAAAAGAATACTTTGACTCAAATTACTTGTCAACTCTTCAACAGCAAATTTCTAAGCTCAAAACAGGATTGTTCCATGACGCGAATTAAACAGAGCGAAGTTTACGAGAAGGTATGATTCGCGTTTATTCGGGGTGTTTGTAGAGACACGTAGTGCGGTAACGGTTTTTTAATTTTTTTGGAGATTTAAAAATAGTTTCTCAACAAAAAATGCCACCACGTTTCTAGAGCTACCATAAGGTATCTCTGGGCGAAAAACGGAGAATTTTGATTTTTCATCATGTGCCACATATTTTCGATTTAGCTCGGTCTTAGTGGACATTGCCTCTTAAATTTCGCGATTTTTTTCAATTCGCGAAAACCGCAGAAATTAACTAAGTACGAATAAGGTAAATAGCATTCACAGTGAGTTAATATCACTGGTTAGTGCGCTTTATTTTCAATTGTATGTTTTACATGGAGTCTAGTAATGGCTATATAAAACAGTACTAATAACACAGACTTGTGCTGCAAATACTAAACGCTAAGGAAAACGAACAACAGCAACACTAAGATTTATTCCAAGTTGATAACAGCAAGTCTAATTTGATAAAATCAATCACCAGAATACACTTGTTTTAAACGGACAATAAACTTAAAGAAGCAAGACAAAATACTTGTTTAGAACTATTTTCTCTCCTGCTTGCTGTCGATAAGTTTTGTTTCAACTTTGCCTTTTTCGGTTTTTTATTCCAACTTGTTCCCCCTACTTGGTAGCTGAAGCAGCAATGTCCAGTCATTCGCAAACATCAGCGGCCTAGAACATAAACAGATATTGAGGGGAAAATTGGCATCCAGTTCTTCCACCCCAGTGTACTGGCTCATAGCTTCGAAAAACCAAACACTATAGCTATAAGCAAGAGCATCGTCATTAAACAACATCGTCGACAAAATAAGTGTAAAGGGAGAAAAATAAAATAAAATTCCGTCAAGAAGAGAACCTGCACTTTATACACAATGAGCGCTCGTTGTGGGATATGGATGTGCTGACTTGCGACATTTATCTACCAGAACGTGCACAACACCGTTACATCCACGTTTACGAACAAACTGCTGACGCACATATTAAAAAAATTATAATACAAGCACGCTGAAATCGTAACGGAAATCTTTTTACAAAATGTATGATAGAGCACAGAATGAAATGGAAATCAGTGGCGCACGCGCGCCTTGCGATTTTGAGGCCAAAAAAAGTCATTAACATTAAGGCCATCAGGAGACCATGTCCCAAGTCTAAAGGCCCACTAACCTTAACCATTAACTCTCGTTCATTATTTGCTCTGTCTATAAGGATGACCTTAACATCCCTGATGCCATGGTGTCCGTTTGAACAAAACTGCTTGTAGATCAGATCAACCATGTCCCTGTAATTGCCTGATGACTTAGCGTGAGTGATGATCCTACTATTATCGTTGTTGAACCGCATGCGGAATGCTTTTATCGTTGATCCTCGTACTGAAGTCCACATACGTTACACCTTAATAAATACACTACATTCGCCGAGTTACAGTCTAGTTCATAGTTAATCACTGTAAAACATCTTTATTTTCTTACTTATAAAGTTGTGTCCTGTTTTAAGGTGATTCCTGCATATCATGCAGCGTTTATTTCCACATTCAACAGTTCCTTTCACTCTCACTTCTGAATCCACGGGCAAGACTGAAATAACCCACAATTTTAAATTGTGGGATGAACAGTAGAGGAACAAAAGTTGGTTCTTGCTGCTTAAACATAATTATCTTGATAAGAACCCAGAATCTTAAATGTGGACAACATCCTAACTTTGCTAAATCACTTAATGAACCAACAAAAGCAATTTGCCAAGACGCTCATAGGCTAAGTAAACAAGCAACTGCTGGCTGACATTACCAGCAAACGTCGTTAAAGGGGCGTCTGTCGCCTATTATTGAGATTATTTTTAAAAAATCCCCAAAAGACATAATGCATTTAAAGGAAACCCAAAAGTAATGGTTTTGTTTTGTTTAAACTATTTCTTCCTGTTTCCGAAACTATAATTGAGTGTGTTTGGCTGCAGATGTCTAGGATGGAAATGGATGCAAATTGAAAACATTAGGCTAAATGTCTTTAAGTTTCTCCTTGTTTCTTGACAACATCGCTAGAAACTGATTATAGTTTGTTCCTCCTTCAGGAAAACCATTCAATTTCTTTCTCTTGACGTTCTAGGAGCATTTCGTATACGAGAAATTTGGATAATTAGAATTTGAAGTTCAACATTTTTTTTTTCACTCAAAAACGTGAAAATTTACCTTCACGTAGTCCCTTTAAGTGACGCCTGGAAAATGCCTACTCTGATAACTATCACTGAAATAATATACTAATGGTGATGATGATCTATATCTTTTTTTTATTGGTAATGGAATTGGACGGTAATTTGCTGATTTGTATTTTAGGCACTTATGACTGAGAAAGCAAAATTCTGTCGATTCATTGAGATGTGTTTGCCGTAGGTAATGCAGCAGAAAACCTCTGCTTCTGCGGCTGCGGTAAATATCAAAAGCGCTGAATAAAGAAACGAGATAGAAACGTCACATTTTCACGAGTGATAGAAAAAAACTGACAATTAATTGACTTATGTTTGCTGTAGCTAGTGCGGCAGCTGTACGGCATCACGTAAAGCAAATAAAGAAATATGGGTAAGAATTATGAATTATGACGACTCGGTACAGACTCGGTATCTTTTGTGCTTTGATTCTGTCAAGGCTCACGTAGAAATTGTACAAAAATAATTCCCTGAAATGTTTAGACACCAAAATTGGGAAATCGAGCAATATCTACCTGTCTTTTCACCCGAGAGTCAACCAAGAGTCATATATTAAAGTCCGTGGATCGATCGTCCTAAGTGTTATATTGCCCCTGCTAGATGCTCCTGTTATTATTCAATTTGACTGTTTTCTCAGTGGAATAAAAGTTCCGCAAAGTACTTTGATGGTTTAAATGGTAACAGGGGAATATTCAACTATCAAGCACAAGACCTCACCGAAGTCACCCAGCACATCTGATCTTCAACATC
Organism: Siderastrea siderea; assembly: GCA_964030785.1. Classification (NCBI taxonomy): domain Eukaryota; kingdom Metazoa; phylum Cnidaria; class Anthozoa; order Scleractinia; family Rhizangiidae; genus Siderastrea; species Siderastrea siderea. Next base: position 29,324,428 of record OZ034979.1, read on the forward strand.
GAGGCGATGTCCAACAACACTATTTACCCTCCATCTTGTTTAAAGAATATTTCAATCGTTTTTGACTTGGAAGACCACGGTGGACAAGAAGGTCCTTACAGTTTTGTAGCCAGTTTTGTAAGTGCGGTCTTTATCGCCATTTTTTCACCGGTGGCAGTGACTGAAAATGCGCTGATTTTGGCAGCGATTTGGAAAAAGACATTTTCACGAATGCCTTTTCATATTCTCCTTAGTGGATTATTGTTCACCGATTTGTGCACGGGGCTCATCGCTCAACCTGTAAATGTTGCATCCATTTTACTTTACACCGTAAACCCAAAGCAAGCTATAAAAAGGCCACTGTTATATGTCACTCTTGAAACAGTTGCTGATGCCAGTGCAAGGTACTTTATAGCCATCACTTTACTCCTTTTAACTTTTATGTCCGTTGAACGATGGCTGCACATGTCTCGACGGCCTTCAATTACAGCGCGTCGAGGATATGTCATTGCCCTTGTGGTTGTGCTTATTCCAGCCCCCATGACTGTGCTCCGCTCGCTGGAAACCATAAATCCAGGTTCAATTGGGAGTGCGTATAATGCCACGATAATAGCAATGATACTTATTTGTTTTCTAACTACATTTATTGCTTATTTTAACGTCATACGAATTATTCGTAGTCACCAGCTACAAGTTTAAGCCAACGTAGCATCTCAACATTTTGGTCAGCCAGCAATAAACTACGCCAAGTACAAGAAATCTGTAATTACAATCTTATACATGCTAGCTTTGTTTTCTTTTAGTTCCTTTCCTTTCGTTATCTCTGTTGGAGTGTATATTCATGTAGGGTTAAACTCGGAAACGTCTGTGGGATTGAGTTTTTCCTTGGTACTTTTATTTTTATCGTCGTCTCTGAATCCATGCCTTTATATATGGAAAATGAATGATATTCGCGGTGGGGTGAAAAAATTATTGTGCTCGAAGAGCTAACTATACACATTCTGTGTTGATCTTCAACTCGATGATTGTAAGTAATTAAACGACTTTTTCTTGAACAATCTAAAACTGAATGTGGTTCGGCAGTAGCTATAAACTTTTGTCAAATATTCTCTCTCAAGAATATCATGTTTTGCTGAAATAAATAATATTCTGTCAAACATTCGTTTTTTATAACATTATCTGTTTAAATGATATTATTGCGGATGAAACCAAGAAATCACACTCTAAACAGTTAATTAAGAGCGGTTGTCTGTAAATATGGACCAGGGGTGGGAAATATAAAAATTTTGAAAAATCCCAAAAAAATTCTCCAGACTATCCTAGGTATTCGATTAATGAAAATATAAATTTTAGTTTCATCGGATAAATATTTTGGTGATACGGCGGGTGTCAAGTTTGGGCACTTTTGAACTCTTTGCAATTTCCCTATTTCACGGTCTTGTAGTCCATAGAGGAGTCCATTACAATAATCTATTCCACTTGTAACAAAGGCATGTAACACCATCTCTAATTTGTCCCTAGGCAGAAATTGGCTAATTTTCTTGATATTGTGTAACCAGAAAAACGCAGCACTACAAGACTTAGATATATGGGTCGACATAGAAAAATGTGAGTCGAACCAGGCCCCGAGATTACGCACTTCAGAAACGGGCTTAATATCTATCGTGCCAACGCGAACTGAACAATTATCAATTTTCTGCAACTGATGTTTCGATCCAATAACAAGAAATTCAGTCTTATCATCATTGATCTTTAATTTGTCCTGGTACATCCATTTACGTAAGTCACTAATGCATCACTCCATGGCATCCAACGATTTCACTAGGTCCGTGTTACTGTTGGGATCAAAGGACAAGTATAGTTGGGTGTTGTCAGCGAAACAGTGTGCATCCGGCAGATGAACTTCTACAATCTCAAAGAGCTTGGAGGCATAGAGTACAAACAGAAGTGGACCGAGGCACCTGCCTTGTGGAACACCGAAGCGCAGATCGAAGCTGTCCGATGTAGACCCCTCAAACAACACACGCTGGCTACGCCCTGACAAGTACGAAGAGAACCACCCCAAAGCCTTCCCGCCTATACCAAAATCAGCCATCAAGCGTTGAAGCAGAATCGAATGATCCACTGTGTCAAAAGCAGCGCTTTGATCTAATAACACTAATAGTGTAACACGCCGCGAGTTCATATTCAATAGAATATCATTAGCAACTTTGACCAACGCTGTCTCTGTACTATGATACTTTCGGTATGCGGATTGTAATAACGGATAAAGCCCAGACCGCACAAGGTGGTCATATGTCTGGTTGAATACTGCACGCTCTATGAGCTTGGAAATAAATGCTGCAATCTGATTGGCTACCCTACTTGCTATCTATTCCGTGATAGATAGTGAGTAGCCAAAAGGTGAGTGGCAGGCACAGTCTTATATTTGTTTAAAGGTCAGCATAAATAAACTTGCTGTTTGGCAAACCCTTAGTGTTAAGATCATTACAGGGAAAAACTTTCTAATCCGATGTGAGTTGCTTCTTACAGAGTCATAAACATAGAGAACGCTTCCTTCATCGTAGCCACAATATCTTCATATTCGTTTGCGATACTACCACATTTGGGGAACTCCAGCACTATCCATGAATTATTTACAGTGGAATCCCGATTTTTCGAATACTCGATTATTCGAAACTCCCGATTCTTCGAACCAAAAGTCGTTTCCCTTGGATTTGCTTCAGTCAAACACCGTAATTTTACCCCCGATTTTTCGAATGCTCGATTTTTCGAAACTCCCGATATTTCGAACTAACTCTTTCTTCTTTTGAAAAGCTCACATTCGATTCCTCGAACTTTGTAAACTCAGGAGCCAGCAAAAACCGGTTTTAGATCATCTTTGTCGGGACTGGGACGAACAATGGCCGCGTAAAGACGCGTTTCGCGAACGGCCGCAAAACTTTCATTTTTCACCGGCTCTTTATGGCCGAAACTTGGCGGAAACTAATAGCAAAAAAAAGATTTTGTTCATCATCCTCGGAAGAATCGTCGTCACCTCCTCGTCTAACGCAAGAAAACAAGCAATCAAGAAACGAAAACTCTTCGTTAACTAACCACGAGGGTGAAGAGAACCCGCTGTCAGTGTTCGAAATGTCTGAGACCTTAGACGGGAAGCTGCAAGCGATCCTGACTAAACTTGAAAAGCTTGATGCGATAAAAAAATCGGTTAAAATCCTCCAAAAAACGCTCTCCAGAATGGATACGCGAATCCAATCACTAGAGCTCGCGCAAGCCTCGGCGAACCGAGACATCAACGACCTCAAAGAAAGTCTAAATTCCGCGGAAGACCAATACAAGAAAACCACCGAGAGCTTTAAGGAACATAAAGAGCAGATCTGCTTAAAACTGTCCGAACAAGAAAGCCAGCTTGAAGAAAAAATTGCAGACCTGGAAAATAAGAACCTTTATTTGGAAGCTTACTCCAGAAGAGAGAATATCAAGTTTGAAAATATCGAAGAGGAACCCGAACCGAACGGGAGACAAGAAGACACAGAAACGGTCCTTCGTAATTTCCTAGAAACGGAGCTCGGATACAAAGACGCAAGAAGCGTAGAGATTCAGCGAGTTCACCGTCTTAACAGCAAGAAAGACGCAAAACCCAGACCAATTATCGCAAGGTTTTTACGCTACAAAGATTGCGAGCAAATTCTTGCTTTGGGCCGCCGTTTAAAAGATACGGACTATAAAATGTACCAAGACTTGCCCTACGGCATCGTCGAAAGAAGACGAAAGCAGATGGAAATCTTCAAAACAGCCAGAGGAAACAACATCCCAGCAGCTTTCAGTAAGTCGCAACCTGACAAACTTTATATAAGAGGGAGGTTATGGCCTATTGGCAAACCCTTTGACTTAAGTCTATTAAACCACTCTAACACCATAGTCCCGCCTTAGACGTAACTTATCAACACTTGAAATCCGCTAGCATGTCCTACCTTTTCCAAAATTAACGCAATTGTTAATCGAGTTTAGCGGTCGGGCGAACGCTGCAATACGTAGCGAATCAGGCAATTATTTATTTGCTGGATCCAGTCCGCCGAAACGCAAAGAAGCGCGCATTAAGCCCAACTGTAGGGGCTCGTTTAATTTTTCTTTTCTTCGTGTTGTCGATGTACCCATTATATGTTTGCTGTTTTAGCTTAATTTTGGTGCTCATTTATTTTTTGGTGTCTTATGTTATTTCTTGTCGCTTTGTTTTCGCTCGCATAAAAGTCACAAGCACTTGGATACTATGCTCAAAAATTTGCATTTCAACTCATTCTCAAGGGCATATAAGCTTAAAAACAGATAATAACAGAATCGATACACGCAAACATTCTCCTCTTCAAAGCACAATAATGTTCAAAACTAGCCATGGCAACGCCACTTAGATTATCATTTCTGTCAATTAACGCAAGAGGTTTGAACCAGGCGCGAAAGAGGAGACAAGTTTTTCGCTGGGCCCACAATAGTAAAGCTGATATCATATTTTTGCAAGAAACCTACTCCACGGAAAGCGTAGAAAAAATATCGAGATCAGAATGGGGTGGCAAAATCCATTACAGCCATGGATCTAGACATTCCCGGGGTGTGATGATTTTATTTAACCCAAAACTCGACTTTCAAGTAGATAATATTATCACAGACAAAAACGGGAGATACTTGATCCTTGAAATCATTATTCACGATTCTACTTTCCTGTTATGCAATGTTTATGCTCCAAATGACAATTCATCACAAAATACTTTCTTCTCCAACCTAAATAACACCCTCAAACAACACACAAACTTGCAAATTATTTTAGGCGGCGACCTCAACTGCGCACTAACACCGCTAGACAAAACCGGCGGCACCTCTATTGAAAAGAAAAAGTCAGCAATCATTCTCTAAAAATTCAATGCCGATTAGATTATTGGCTTGTCTCTAAAAATCTTTCCTCATCTTTTCTTAAGACAGATATTACAAGCCCCACTTTCTCCGATCACTCGGCAATTAGTTTTGTTCTTCAGTCCGAGGAATATACTAAGCGCGGCCCAGGCTTCTGGAAAATAAATAACTCGCTACTAAAAGATGACAAGTTCACTTCCGAACTCAAAGCCAAAATCCCAGAGTTCAAAGCTAAACACAACTACCTTGAAGATAAAGGTCTTTACTGGGACATGCTAAAAATGGAAGTGAGAGGTTTTTGTGTCCAGTATTCGAAAAGGGAAAATAAATTCCGAAGAAACGCAGAAAAAGAACTACAAAATAAAATTGATCATTTGATGAACGTACTTAAAACAAACAGATCAAGAGAAAACATCATAGAACTATACCGACTCCGAGCTGAACTGAATAAGATTACAGAATATAGAACAAAAGGCGCTATTGTAAGAAGCAGAATTCGTTGGCACGAAGTAGGTGAAAGAAACACTACTTCTTAAACTTAGAAAAGAGGCAACATTCTAAAACTCAGATCACAAAATTAAAACACGACGGAAGGGAAATTACTGACCCAGACGAGATTTTGAGATCCCAGAGGCTCTTCTACAAAAACCTCTACACTGCTAGCCCGTGTGATGCTACGCAAAATGATATATTTTTTCTAAACGCAAATCTGCCCAAACTTGACAAACCTGAGCAAGATAAACTTGAAAACCCCCTACGCTCTGAAGAATGTTATAATGTGCTAAAAGAGTGCGCTAAAGGAAAGTGTCCCGGTAGCAACGGCCTTTCTGTGGAATTTTATTTACACTTTTGGTCTTTGTTAGGAGAAGAAATGACACAAAGTTTCAATTATGCTTTCCAGCGGGGACAAATGAACATAACCCAAAAGCAAGGGATCATCAAAGTAATACCGAAAAAGAAAAAAGACAAATCCTATCTTGAAAATTGGAGACCTCTCACTTTACTTAATGTTGATTATAAGATTGCAACTAAAACCATGGCTCACAGAATCGCTACAGTTCTCCCTAAACTTATAAATGAAGATCAAACTGGTTACGTGAAAGGTCGCTATATCGGTCAAAGCATCAGGCTCATCCAAGATATTATGAAAGTAACAGAGTCAGAAAACATACCTGGCATAGCATTATTTATCGACTTTAAAAAAGCATTCGATACACTTGATTGGAACTTCGTATTCAAGACACTAGAAGCGTTTAATTTCGGTCCTGAAATTCAACAATGGATTAAAACCTTTTACACAAACTGTTCCAGTTGTGTCATGAACAACGGATATGCCTCCGAGTTCTTCAAAATCGAACGTGGCGTACGGCAGGGATGCCCGCTTTCCGGCGCACTTTTTGTACTTTGCGCAGAAATATTAGCTAATGCAATTCGACAAGACAAAACCATTAATGGAATTATAGTTTTTGACAAAGAATTTAAAGTTTCACAATACGCAGACGACACAACCGCCTTTGTTGCTGACCTTCAGTCAGCTGAAAATCTTTTCAAATTGCTTCACGCCTTTCAGAAGTGTTCTGGTCTCGAAATAAACACAACCAAAACTGAAGGAATGTGGTTAGGCGCGAATCGAAAGAAAAAGACTAAACATTTTGACATTGCATGGCCATCGGAACCAGTTTTCGCACTTGGAATTCACTTCACGTATAGCGACGAAGTCTTCCATCAAAAAAATTTCGAACAAAAGCTCACTTCCATGAAAAATCTACTAAACATATGGTATCCAAGGAACCTCTCGTTATACGGTCGCATAACCATTCTAAAAACTCTTGCGCTGTCAAAACTTATCTACAACACTTCTATGCTATCGTTTCCACAATCTTTTGTCAAAAAGGTTAATCAGACTATCAAATCTTTCATCTGGAGAAAAACAGCGAAAATCAAGCATACTGCTATGATAGGTCCAAAGGAGAAAAGAGGTCTTAATATGCCTGACTTTGATATCATTAACAATTCTCTCAAAGTCACATGGATTAAGCGATTAAATGATAATCCGCACAACGCTAGTTGGAGTCACATTCCTCTAGCATATCTAAACAACGTAGGCGGCCGATTTCTTTTTGAATGCAACTATGAAATGAAGTCTCTGAAAGTAAAAGTACCGCTGAACTTTTACAAAGAAGCCTTAGAAGCATGGCAAAAACTAACTGTTTCTACTCCCGAATCCAAAGAGTAAATACTAGAGGAAATCATATGGAATAACAGTTCATTACAATTGACGGATCCTCAGTTTACTATAAACAGTGGCATGAAGCTGGTGTCACTAAAATCGGTGACATCTTTAAAGAGGACTCTTTCTTAACCTTTAACGATTTTGCATCTACGTTTCAGATAAAGACTAACTTTTCAAAGTATTATGGCCTTTGCCACGCAATCCCTAAAAAATGGATCAATTATTTAAAAGGAAAAGGCGAACTTATAACAAACTCTTTAATTCACGGCACAACTAAGTTATCACTAAATAAAATTTCTTGCAAAATTGCGAGCCAGATGTTTGTAAAAATGAAATCTGAAAAACCCACGGCTGAAAAGAGGATGACACAGGCTAATTTTGATGAAGAAACAATACGACTTACGTATAGCATTCCCTTTAAGGTCACTAAAGACATCAGACTCACTATTTTTCAATTCAAGATTATCCATCACATTTTACCCACTAATGCCACTCTTTTTAGGGACTCACTTATTCAACACGAGAAATGCCATCTTTGCAACGAGAAACAAACCTTGATACACCTTTTTGTAACATGCTCTTTTGTACAAACCCTTTTGGACCCAGTTTGCTCTCTGGTGGAACAGAAAGCACTCAGACTCTATCACCCTATCAGAACAGAGTATAATCTATGGATTCACTCAAGATCTTCCTCGTCGCCTTGGTTTGAACCTCTGTTTAATCATCGCCAAATATTATATTTATACTGCGTCACGAAGAGAAGAGGATTATATCTGGGAAGCTTTTTTTGCTATACTTAAAAGCCACCTTGAAATTGAAAAACATAAATCCAAATCACAAATAAGTATTTGAGCCTCCTTTTGTTTGACTATCCGTCTTGTTAATTTTTTTTCTTTCTATTTTTTTCTGTCATTTGCTTATTTCAGTATCGCAGTACCGCACAAGTAATGTATCCTTATTATGTATATGTAGTGTATAGCACCAGTCTGTAATCGTAGCTTTAGTCTGTTAAAATGTCTCGTAAATTTTGTAAGCATTGTTAACGTTTGTACCGCCTGCTAAGTTATAATAATATCTTATATAATAATAATATCTTGTAGCATAGGTACCATACTGTAAGTATTCTGTGTTAAACAGTTTTAGCTTTGTATAGTAAGTAATATTTTGTAAAAAAAAATAATAATAATAATAAAAAAAAAACGGTTTTAGCCACATACAGACCTAAATGCAATTTCAAACAAGTTCCGGAGAAGGTGTTTTCATGCATTTTTTATTACAAAGCAAGTGACAAATCTGTCATTGAAGTCATCTTGAAGAAACTACAACGCCGTTGTTTCACAATCGAGGGTCCGTGAATTACTGTACATGATCAAAGTTCCTTCGTTTAGTTGCATTTTCCAAGCTCTTGCCGTAGCACATTAATAAATTTTGCTGTGCCTTTAAACCGTGGAGTACAGGGTACTTTTTTTCTGATACAGTAAGGGGAAGGAAATGCAGTCAAGAGTCCGCACAAAATTACAGACACATGTATCAGTACAGTACTGGTTTTTGTTCTGCCGAAATTGGCTTAAATCCTGAAATTTTCGTTTTCTTTTAAATGCACGTCTTGTTGGTAAATAAAGACGGTTCACACATTGATGTGATATACCGTTGTTGTCTACCTTCTTGGATCTTATGAAACCATACCACGGTAAAACGGGTCTGATTTGATGCCACCTTCGATTTTTCGAACTCCCGATTACATGTATGTATGTATGTATGTATGTATGTATGTATGTATGTATGTATGTATGTATGTATGTATGTATGTATGTATGTATGTATGTATGTATGTATGTATGTATTTATTTATTTATTTAACGTATTTATTTGTTTATTTGTTTATTTAATTTATTTATTTAAACACCGATGCCCAGTTCAGCATACGCTGGTTTAAATGGGGCTCTGTAAACTATCTTACTAATAACTATCTAATAAAGACAAAAAATTCAAAATAATATTTGTCACTAATCTTTGGTGCCCCACGCCAGTTCAAAACCCTTTGTTTTCCGGTTGTATGTCTCGACGACTTGTGTTTCTGAGACTTTCTGGGAGTAAAAGTTATAATAATAATAACTGTTTATTCACAAGGCGTCACTAAACCCTCACCGATCCACGTCCAACAATTGAATATTTCAAATAACTTGAATTCTATCCAGACAAATTTCAACATCTTTATCAGCATTTTCTCGTGTACTCAAATGTTCCCACAACAGAGTGATTAGCAAAATTGATAATAATATGTTGTAGACACATTTTAAGAAAAAATATCTCGAAAATATCGTAGTGCTCTAAATTAATCTTAAGACTGCTTTCCCAAAAAATCTACTAAGCACTTTAAGTGAGTGGAGAAAATAACTGATATATTGCCTCTGCTAGCTTTGTTGGCAAAACAGTTTCTCCAACAGTTGTTTTACACCATTACGAATGTCACTTATCCTCCAAAGATAAATAAGAGGATTAATAGCAGAAGACAGAAACAAAAAGGGCAGTGAAATATGAAACCATGTTTCTAATTCACAATACTGGTAACGAAATGAAAGTCCAACAAAGACAAGGAAAGGTAGAAAACTTATGTAAAATACCCCTAGAATATACAAGATGAAAACCACAGTTTTCTTGTACTTCGCTAAATTAAACGCCGGTTGTCCAAAGTTTTGAGATGACCCGTTTGCATGAATTTGCTCCTGGTGACGATGGATGATTCGAAAAACCTTAAAATAAGAGATTGGCGTGGTAACAAGACAAAGCAATAAAAGGATGAACAAACTTAAATTCGACACAAGTCCAGTAGTTTTCTGAAACACGTGCAACAAGCGAAACACTACAACTGGTATCAGAAGGAGTGACGATACTGCAACGATATAACAGCTACGGCGCACAGTCAGCAACGATCGACGAGTCATGTGTAGCCATCTTTCGATGGACATAAATGTGATAAGAATTACAGTTAGCGAGCCAAAGTAGGTACCACAAGATTCACCTAATGCTTTTGTATAAAGAAGGAACGTTTCCTCTTTCTTGACTAGCTGCAGTTCATTGAAACATAGAACACGTACTGCAATATGACTTGGCTGGCTGATAAGTCCGGTGCACAGATCAGTCAAGGCCAAACCGAACAGGAGAATGTAGGAAGGTGTTCTTAAGGATTTATTCCTCCAAATTGCAGCCAAAACTAGAGAATTTCCCGCCACTGCAACTGGTGACAAAAAGGCGATAATGACTGAGGTTGACAGAGTTACCACGTAGTAAGTAGAACTCTGATTTCTCTTAACACCGTCCAAGGAACAAAGGCTGTACGAACTATCTGGGGAATAGTCCGATAGGTTTTGAATACTCATGTCACTAATTTCTCCTTCATGGGGATATTTCCTCTGTTGACTTTGCGGAATGACCGTCCAACCTCGCTTGAACGGAAGGCAAAAGCACCGAATAAAGGTTTTTGTTATGTATAGCTAAAATAAAGCTATATCGATCTTGGTACCTCTGCCATTGTAAGTAAGCGGAGATTATGATAAAGGTGTCCCTAAAATGGACTGATTTCACTGTAGATCCAGCGAAGAATGATCAGCGAGAAGCACCTGTTACAAATGCATGGATGGCATTTTTGGTTTCGTGATTTTTTTTTTTTGCAACTAATTTATTCCGAAGAGTTAAGTTCAGATTGCCGCACCTGGGCATACGCCGTTGTCCACTTTTGATTATGTTTTGAAATTATGGTCGCGTGTTCGGTAAAAAGAGTTTTTTCATCAAAGGTAATGAGTTCTTTCAAGATTAGCAAACTTAATTAAACCCTAGTAAGCCCTGAAGGTTTAAATTATTAAGTCATATCGAATGTTTATTGAAAGGTTCGCAGCTTTATTTTATTTAGCTCTTGCTTAATTAAAATATCATTAAAGAAGATGTTATTGAGAGCAAAAAAAACTAATACCACACACTGAGACACCTTTATATCAAAGGAAAGTTACAGAGGAAAGACTGACAGAGGAAAGACTGACAGATGGAATAAAATAAGTGATAAGGATATTGTTATTTGCTTGAAAAAAGCGCTTTTTGGAAGATGGCTCTTGGTTCATGTCAAAGCTATTTTTTTAAAACTAAAATTGAAAGTTCCACAAAAGGGGAATGTATTAATTTTTGTTGCTAAATATGGCTCGACTGAATGACTGAATTCTATTTTGGAGGCATTGCTATTCCCAAACATGTATTTGTCATTTAAAATTGGTTCGTGTTATAACCATGGGTATACTGCATTTTTCATTTAGGGTCAAATAGAGATGTTGAAAAACGCAACTTATTTATTTCCCGAGAACTACTGGAACTTATCTCATTTTGTCAGTGATCTGAGAGGCCTGTCGGAGAGCTCTGGCGTACCTTATGCAATGACTTTGTGAGCTGCAATCTTCGTTGCTCTTTTATCGCCAGTGGCACTGGCAGGAAATGTTCTGGTTTTGGCGGCAATTTGGAGGAACCCATCCCTCAGAACGCCTTCCTACATTCTGCTCCCTGGACTTGCCTTCACGGACTTCAGCACCGGACTCATCACCCAACCTGTTTATGTTGCAGCTAAACTGGTCCGATTGAAAATAGTAGAGGGCGGGAAGGATTTAAACATAGTAATGGGTGCTGTGACGAATGGATGTGCAGTTCTCTTTACTTCCACATCACTATTGATGATCACTCTCATGTCCATCGAAAGATGGTTGCATATGACTCGTAGATCGTTGGTTACGGAGCGGAGATCCTATATCATGTTTGCTGTAATGTTGCTCCTTCCAATTCCGTTAGCGGTTTACCGTGTGCTGTTTATAACTATGGGAACTCATTTACTTGCATTTGATATTTATTTCATTTCGATTTTGCTATTGTGCCTTCTTGTCACTTCTGTGACATCATCAGCAACAAATCAGCAACAAATCGTCAGCAACAAATTCAAGCACACAACTTTGGGCAACCATCGATCGATTTTGCCAAGTACAAGAGGTCGGTAATTTCCGGATCCTCTATATTATGATAGTTTTCTCTGTGGGCTACCTGCCAATGATTGTCACTTCAATGGCTCTTGTTTTTTCGGAAAGGTGACAGCAGTGATCATGGAAATTTCAACCATCTCAATTGTACTGACATTTCTGTCTTCGTCACTTAACCCTTTTCTGTACTTATGGCGAATGAAAGATATTCGAAATGAAGTTAAGCAATTGCTCAAGCAAGTGTTCTGCACAAGAAACTAACTTCAGTAACAAAGTATTAAAGTCGTATCTAATGCATATATTTTATTGAACTTGCTTTTCAAAAGCTTAAATCACCGTGCGTACGCCAGTATAAAGTGTAGATATTCACTGGTATTTGTCTTTCATGTCTTAATTTATATCATTTTTTCCTCTACAGTTTTGTATTATTGCCATATTAACTGCATATTTTAAATTTTTCAAAATCATTCGTCGTCACTAACAGCAAGTTCAAGCCAACGAATCTTCTCAAAACTTTGGCCAACCGGCAAAAGACATCAGTTTTAAAATATAAGAAATCTGTCTTCGCGTTAGTGAATATTCTAGGAGTTTTCTACTAATTAAAAGTTACTTGCCCTTTTTTGTAATTGGAGTAGTTTACATTTCTTCGGGCAATTCTCTGCAAAATGAATTAGGGGAGGCGTTAAACCCAACCTCTTTTCGTCGCGTTACAGTTGACCTGTTTCCAAGAGAGCCGATTCTCGTTCTTCCTCTATGCATCAGCTATTATCGACAGTTTCGGAACCTACTTTACAAATTTAACATTGACTCCTGTCACAACTATGTTCACCGAAAGATGGCTACACATGACTCGTCAATCTTTCTGACTGTGCACCGTTGCTGTTTGATCGTGGCGGTAGTTTCAATGCTTCTGTTACTAACTGTACTAATTCGCCTTGAAGGATTTATGTTTGTCTTAAAAGATATCATATATGCTCTTTTACTGTTTTGTATTATTCCCACATCAACTACATATTTTAAAATTTTCAAAATCATTCGTTGTCATCAACAACAAGTTCAAGCTAACGAATCTTCTCAAAACTTTGGCCAGCCAGCAATAGACATTTTAAAATATAGGAAATCTGTCTTCTTAATCCTGTATATTTTGGGAGTTTTCTACCTAACTTACTTGCCCTTTTTTGTAACTGGAGTACTTAACATTGTTTTGGGGTATTCTCTGCAAAATGAATGAATTAGGCGTTCACGATAACGCTTATGTTCGTTCTCCTTACCTCCTCCGTCAATCCTCTGATTTACATTTGGAGAATGAGTGACATTCGAGATGGTGTGAAGAATTTACTGAAGAAACTTTTTTGCATCCAGTCAAACTAAAAATATGCTATCTTTATAGACTGTAGACAGCAGAGTATCATAAGATGAATATGGATCCTGATGGTGTCTATGATTAGTCCTCTGTGATTTCAATTTTTTTTCTCAGTTTTCTTCAATGATTGAATGTTTTCGCTGGTTGTAGTGACTGGAAATCCGGTGCTTATTTTTAGTGGCAGTTTCGAAGAAACCATTGCAGTGAACTTTATCTTAAATGCTGTAACATCAGACCTCTTTTCCTTTAGTTCCTTCTTTTTTTACTATTTCCAGTTTCAAATGTGTTGCCAAACAATGTGAATAATAATTATAAGCAATTTTTTGTGATTTATTCAAATTAAAAGTTGATACAACATCTAAATTTGAGGTGGCAAATGCACGCCACATTGTCTATCCACGCTATCCTATAGTTCCTGTAAGTAAGTGACGTATTCTCATGGCACTGTAAAGTTGGGGCCGTACGCAGTTCTTACAAGGTCTTCTCTGATTTGCTGAGAAAACAATGAAACAGACAACAGAACAATGGACCCTAGCCCTGAAAACAATGGAGCTGCATTATACCAAGGTCCAAAGGTAAAGTTACCTGTAAAATCAGCGAAAGTAGGAAATTAAATCTAATGTATGTGCTCTTAGCAGCTGGTATATTCGTAGCGTACTAAGTATTTGTAGCTTTAGCTTAGTTTGGTTTTGAGGATTGCATTTAAAGTTTGATGAAAAAAATCTGTTAAAAATAGAGTCACAGTAAGTAGAAGTCATAATTAAGATCTGTCAAGCAACAGGATACAGCCGGCAGCATTGCGTGCGCTGTATTGATAAGGCATAAAAAATACTTGTTATTAATAACTGGTTCTGGCCTTATTGCACGAAGTAAATGACAACCTGCATGGCTAACAATGGTGCTCCTTTAATGAGATTGGCGATGTAAAACATATTTGCCTTACTTGATTGATTTTTAAAACAATACAAAGCAGGAAAATTAAGTTGACTAAATTGGCGGCTAAAAAAATATCCTACTATTAAAATGGTATTACTTTTTATTACGATAAAAAGCTGCCTCAGTGTAATCTTCTAGACGAGATTTGGCCAGAACCATGTCAAAACATCACTATGTTCAACAACACGACTTACTGTAATCTACATTATGGCAACTCATCTAGCTTCAGCAACGAAACAAGAAACCATAGCTTCAGCGCATATGATGCCGTTACTTTCTCTGCCTTCAATAAAAGATTCACAAAGCTTAAGCATAAACGAATAAACATAATCGGTGACAAAATAAAGGGCGGTATTTTTGCTGTTTGTTGGTATGTAACGAATATCAATAAATATATAAAAAAAAATGAATCCTCTCCTCTGAATGTGTATTGACAACGACAAGAAAACGTTGGGTTGTGGTACATGGCTTTTGCTGTTGTTGTCGTTTTTGTCGTGTTAAGCGGCCTTCACACGTCAAACTAATGTTGGCCAACTCGTGTTGACAAACTCGAATTGGTGTGTGTGAACGACACAATAACATGTTGGCAAACTGTTGGCGACAAATATAGAACTTGTCTCTATTCCCGCCAACTTTTCGCCAACAGTTTGCCAACGTGTTGTCGTGTCGTTCACACACACCAACTTGAGTTTGCCAACAGGAGTTGGCCAACATTAGTTTGACGTGTGAATGCCGATTTATTCTGCGTTGCAAAGATTTCCTTCTTTTACTTGAGTAAATGCTATACTAAAAGGTTAAAACCAACAAGAAATAAAACCTTAATTTTTCTGCACACCGCCCTGAAAGAGCCCAATTTTTTTCCAATTTTTAATTAATCACCAGAAGCAGCAGTATTTTGAATGATTTTTTGCAGCCATAAGTCATGATCTTATATTCATATGCTATTCTACGTTTTATTTCATTATAGCTTTTCTAGAAGTTCGTTTAAGACCCCCTGCGTTATTCTTTTATCAATGATGATGAAATCTTGCTTAATTAAAATAGGTAAACTTTTACCTAAAGAAAACAAAATCAGTTTTAGTCGCTTGTGTAAACAAAGGATACCTTCTTAACATTTATTTAAGCATATACCTTCTTCACGAGCCTGCATTCATCATTATATACATTTTAGCAAATGCAAAATGGGAGGACAAAGCATTACATTTGCCTCTCGATCGATCTGTTTATTAATCAAGTGTTTTTTGGGGGGGGGGTGGGGAGAGGGATTTTTGTTTATCTTTATTAAATTAGCTTTCAATTTTTTTAGAATTAAGAATCTCTGCTTTATAATATGCAAAGAAATACTACGACAGCGTTTTTTATAGCGGAGAGAAATGTTTGTTAGGATCGCGGCCAAAAAATTATACAAAGCTTTTATTTTCCACAAGATCGTTTAACACTCTATAGTACACCTAACTTGAAACCTTGCTTAGTTTGCCTGCACGCAAGTAGGATTTGTAAACAAATGCCTCACGCCGTTTCGAATATCAGTCATTCTCCACATGTACATAAGAGGATTCATGGAAGACGAAAGAAACAAAAATAACAAAGACATCGTAAAAGCCAACTCTAAGTCACTTCCCACATTGCGTAAAGCGAAAAATATGGCTTGAATGAAAAGAAAAGGCAAGTAACTGATGTAGAAAATTCCTAATATATACAAGATTGTTAATACAGATTTTTTGTATTTCGCTAAGTCTATTGCTGGTTGTCCAGAGTTTTGTGCAGATTCGTTCGCATTAACTTGCTGTTGGTGGTGGCGAATCACGCAGAAAACTTTAAAATAGGCAATAGATGTGGCAATAGTGCAAAACAGAAAAATTATAAACAAAATTAAGTCCGAGGTCAATTCAAATCTAGTCAAGCGAATTACCATTTGTGGTATGAGAAGCAGTGATACTAGTGCTACGATGTAATAGCTACGACGGGCAGTCAGCAACGATCGACGAGTCATGTGCAGCCATCTTTCAATGGACATAAGTGTAATGAGTATTGCAGTAAAGGAAGTAAAGTATGTGCCACATCCTATGTTGATATTTATGGCCTTAATAAGGAAAGCTGGTTGGTTCGTTCTTTCTGATTTCTAAAAACAAACAATCTGCACTGCAACGTATAAAGGTTGGGTGACGATTCCTGTAAAAAGGTCGGTAAAAGGCCAAACCACAAAGGAGAATGTAGGAAGGCGCTCTGAGAGACGGGTTCCTCCAAATTGCCGCAATAACTAGGACATTTCCCACCACTGCAACCGGTGACAAAACAGCGACGACAATTGAAGTTGAAAGAACTGCCGCGTTAAAAGCCTCAGTTCTGTTTCTCGCAACACCGTCAAATGAACAGAGGGTAAAATATTTAAATGGAGGTAAACAAGTTGAGTTGTTGCACATGACTGCTTCTGATTCTGCGTTACAAGTTTCCCTCGTTTTCAATAAAAGAATTTGATCCAAGAGACCGGAAAAGAAAACTAATAACAAATATTATTTGTGTTTACAAAATCAGAGAACAAATTCGCTCGTTTTAATAGGTTCTGTCCTCACAAGACTTCATCAGAGTTTAAAATTAATCTTCTTATGACAAACAAACTTAGTCAAAGATCTCGGGGCTTTGACTAACAAAATAAATAAATAAATAAAAATACAAAAGTGAGCTATAATGTTTTTTCATGTTCTTTCTTTATAAGATTAATAAGGCGCCAAGTCTTCTAAGTTTGATCAAAGCCCTCTGTGAACAAAAACGGTAAACAATCCAAAATTAACCTATCGATCACTTATGTGAACTGGATAATTCATTATTCCGTTCAGGTACATGAACTTCATCCAACAGGAAGAGGTTTAGTCATCCTTACAATGATTAAGGAGGAAACATAGTTGGACTAAGAAAAACGATTTGAGTAAACAGCAGTCAACGGTGGGCATGAAAGGGGGTGACGCTATGATTTTGATGTAATTAAAAATCCCCTTCTACGATTAAATAACTGGAATTCAGGAATCCTTAAATCTTTAATTGAATAAGGTAAACAGCTCAAAAGTCAATTAAACGCATAAAGAGGAAAACTGATCAGTCATTCCCAAAGCTTTTTTTCAGGTCTTTAATATAGCCCATTGTTCTAAAAAAAGCTTTATATCTCTTGTACGAAGGTAAACTCGCGAAAAAAAAAATACGTCTCTTAATGTATAATCTTCTTCAGTTCAGACCTGTAAACATTAACATGTGAATAAAAGTCTTATCATTGGAGAATGAAGAAATTTTGCGTTGCAGACAGAATTGGCTGTGAATCAACGGTGGCACAGAAATCATGAAAATTACTGACGCGTTTTGTAATGAAAATATTAAATCTGAGTGTTTGGATTTCTAAGACCAAGATATTTAGATATTTAGATATTTTAGATATTTACGTGTAAGACTTCCTGGTCATCCCCGTAAAACGAAGCGACACGTACCTACAGGTACATCGAGGCAGTTTCTTCGGTTGAATTGTTGCCATCGTTTCCGATCTACTGATTGTACAGCCATAAGTCAACTCCAACTGTGGTGAAAGCCAAAACAACTCCTTATTTATCGCAACTTGCGACAAAACAGCAATTACAACCAAAGCTCAAAGCGTTACTGCGTAAAAATAAAAAAAAATCAGGACTGATTTTTGGGGGATTCCGTCCAGTGAAGAAAGGCATAAAGATAAACTTTCAGGGGAAAGGTCTCTGTTTTTACACATGGTCACCCACTGTTTTCAACATTTCTTGGTTTTGTTAATGAACAACTGTTATCTAAGAAAGGTAGTCGCGATAACAATACTTGACGAAGCCATTCCCTTCTTCTAAATTGTAAATTGTGGGTGGACTCCTTGCCAGTTTTTAATTATGTCGCTTTTTAATGGAACTCTGTTTTCTATAGAGTATGATTTTATTTTGCGTTTTGTCTGTTTTTCTGGAATAAAGAGCTCTTAAGATAACAGTGAAGGTACATATAACGTGAAAATATAAACAACCGAGCTTAATCGACCATAACAAACCTTACCGTGTATTGCTTGATCTTTTTGCTGTGTAGCCAGCTCCTAACATCCCTCGTACATTTCAATTTATCTCTCTCCGCGTACCAAGTAGCCAGCTCCTAATATCTCTTTTATACTTCAATTAGTTTCTCTTGGTGTACAGCTTAGCCAGCTCCCAAAATCTTACATCATCAGCTATAATTTCTTGAGCCTTTCACCGCGTTCGGGGTGGCCACGTCTCTCAGTAACGCTTTCGATGTGACGGCGTATTCCACAGTTTATACCTAGACTTCTGATGGCAAATCAGAGTTTATCTCTATTAATTCGCATTCGCTTGTTTACTAGGTAGTAAGATTACCGTGTTCGCACAATTACACGGGCGATTCGCGACATCACTTCGTTCACGTGAAGTTATTTTCCTCGACCTTTCGTCTCATCTATAAAATTCTGAGTGTATACTAGGCTCAGGGCTCTATATTTATTCAAAAAACTTTCATGTAGCGTTATGTGGGATTTTCTTTTAGAGGGGAGAGCTTATTATTACAGGATTTATTATTTTTAGGTCTAAAATCTTTCTAACTACAATTCAGGATACTGCAACAAATCTGTGAACATAACAACAACAAACTCAACCCGTATCGACAAGAAAAAATAACAAGAGCAAGAAACAGTTGACGGATCCCAACACGACAGCTATGTGAAACAGTTAAATTTGTTGTATTATCGGAAGGATTTCAGTGGTTGTGATTTGGGATAATTGGGATATTTGTTCAGCTTTTTGATCCATTCTTGCATTGTGAGACGGCTTCCTCTTCGGTAGCGAGAGGCTTTAAGCTGTCATCGTAACGCGTATGGCGCCACTTCTGCGAGTTCGCACTTCGTCAAAAAACTTTGTTCTAAGTCGCTCTCAAAAGACCAGGCCGACAAATTCGAGGGAAAGCACATCCATAGCATGCAATGTTTGGCTCTCTATTTTCGACTCTTCAGTATACTCTTCTCCGGCCTTTGTTGTGGCGATGGTTGAGACTTCTACGTCAAGAGCAAAATTCACGCAGTTAGAGATAAGGCCGCTTCCATGAAATTCGCGTGCTTCTCTTTTGCGAATTGAGTAATGGCGGACGGGTTTAACGCGGTTTTCGAACATATATTTCTGGGCCTATAAGCATATATCGATCTAATTTATTGCGATTCATATAATATGGCATCTATTGAACTGTTTGAAGTTTAAAAAAGTTGAAAACAAAGCAAGAAATTTTCATCGTAGTAGTACTTTAATTATGATCCGTAATAATCAAAGAAGCACAGCTGTTTTCATTTCACCCCATTTGGATTTGGGGCGTATAATAAGAAGATAAGACATACCCTGAAGGCTGATTATAGGTATTCAACTTCCACTGAAATCGGTCATGCAATACACCGAATTCACAAATAACGGACGCGCGGAAAAAAGCCTGATACGTAAGACCAAAACGACGCGTTCTAGGATAAACAAAAAATAATTTTACTGCTAACGTATGCAAACTGCAGAGAAATTAGCACAAATTTCTTTAATAACATGCTTCGTGGTTACAGAATTCATTCAGGATGAGTTCACGATCCAGGTCATAACGTTTATTGCTGTGTTCCTTGCTGTAATCCAAAAGGAAACGTAGAATCTCTTGAGAAAAGAGTCTGATAACCTTGCTTTCGGAGGACAAGGAATTATATTTACCCGATTTGATGTGTTTATAAATCGAGTGTTTTTCAGTGGAAGGGAAATTTTGCCTATTTTAATAAAGTAGCATCCAAAATTTTAGAAATAAGAATCTCTGCTTTACAATACGCAAAGGAATACTTCGCCAGGGTCAGTTCATAGCAGTGAGAGTAATTTTTTTTTTTGGGATTGCGGCCAAGATCTCAAAACCAAGATGGTCATTTCCTCCATCCCCCCCCCCCCTCCCCTCCTTCCGCCAAAAAACTCTAGAAAGCTTTTATATTTACCAAAAGGTCTTTATACACTTTATAGTATACGTAACGTGGACCCTTCTTCAGTTTGCTTGCAAAGAAAGAGAATTTTTCAACAAAAGCTTTACGCCGTTTCGAATATCAGTCATTCTCCAAATGTACATGAGTGGATTAATGGAAGACGGAAGAAACAAAAATAATAATGACATCATAAAAGCCATTTCTAAGTCAATTCTTACAATGTGAAAAGCAAACGAAATGCCTTGAATGAAAAGAAAAGGCAAGTAACCGTTGTAAAAAATTCCCACGATAATTCTGTAGTGATACTAGTGCTACGTACGATGTAATAGCTACGACGCGCAGTCATCAACGATCGACAAGTTATGTGCAGCCATCTCTCAACGGACATAAGTGTAATTAGTATTGCAGTAAAGGAAGAAAAGTATGTGCTACATCCTTTGCTGATATATATGGCGTCAATAACGAATGGCAGTTGGTCAGTTCCCTGGGCTTTCTGCACACAAATAATCTGCAGTGCAACGTAAAAAGGTTCGGTGACGAGTCCTGTATAAAGGTCGGTAAAACCACAAAGAAAAATGTAGGAAGGCGTTCGGTGAGACGGACTCGTCCAAACTGCCCGCAATAACTGGGGCATTTCCCACCACTGCAACCGATGACAAGAAAGCGACGACAACTGAAGTTGAGAGAGCTGCCGTGTTATAAGCCGAAGTCCTCTTAAAAGTCAATCAATTCCTAGAGTGGAAAACTGATCAGTCATTCCTAACGCTTTTGTTCGGGTCTTTAATATAATCCATTGGCCTAGACTTCCTAGTCAACCCTGTAAAACGTAGCGACACGTACCTACAGGTACACTAAGGAGGTTTCTTTGGTTTCGATTTTGTCATCATTTCCGATCTACTGAGTGTAGAGCACAAAAAAGTAAAATCAAATCCAAACTGCGCTCAAGAACAAGTCTATGTTTACTGTAACTTGCAACAAAACTGCGATTACAACCGAAGTTCCAAGCGTTACCACGTAAAACAACAACGACAAAAAAAGTGATTTTTTAGGGAAGTCCATCCATAAAGAAAGGCATAAAGATATATATTTAAGTGAAAGAACTCCGTTTTTACACATGGCCACCAACTGTTTCGTTAATGAGCAACTTTTATCTGACTCACGATAACAACACTGGACGAAGCTATTCCTTTCTTCTAAATTGTTGGTGGACTCCTTGCCAGTTTTTAAATCATGTTCCTTTTTTTAATCAAATTCTGTTTTCTAAACAGTGAAATTATATTTCTTTTTCTTTTTATCTTTAACGCAAAATTCTCAGTGTGTCGTCTTTTTAAAACAATGTTTACTTCTTGCTCAATGAAATACTGTTTAATCTTAGTGTATGATAAACAGACTTAAGTCCTCTACCTACATCGAAAGTCGTAAATCAGTAAGGGATGAAGAATCAAGTATATGTGTTTAAAAGATTGTTCATGGCTAAATGCTGGGGAAAATAGTTTTCTAGTATTTGTGAGGAGAAACAAAATATGCACCTAAAATCTCATATCCTATCGATACTTTATGCCCAACTGCATGCATGGTCGATATTTCTTTCTTTTTTTTCCATTCCCGTTCAAGCACATTTTTTTCATAAGGCTTTCTTGTCACAACTGCGAGGGTCTTTCATGTCTTTCATCCGCAGTTCACACATATGATATTTCATGTAAGATATATTTCGATTTCGCTTACCATTTCCATTGGCTCATTTAAACCCAAAAACCATTAAAAAGAACAAGAACTGAAAGGTCGTTGTTATTTGCATTGAAAGCAAACTTTCAGCTAATCTTTATTCAAACTACTAAAATGCAAACATTTTATACTGTGCTTTCTCTGTATATTTTCAAACATCCTATTGTCTGCTTAGATAACATTTTAAATTTTGTTTCAGTCTACTGCATGCAGAAGAGTATTCTGACCAAATTCTTCGCTTCATTTCGCACATCATTCATTCTGTAAATATAAATAACGGGATTGAGCGAAGACGACAGGAACAAAAACGTCATGGATATCATATGTACCATCTCTGATTCTTTATAACCTTTAAAAATAAAAAGTCCTGCCACTACAAGAAAGGGGGAGTAACTGACATAGAAGACTCCTAAAATATACAAAATTGAGGTCATAGATTTCTTGTATTTCAAAATGTCTATTGATGGTTGACGAGAGTTTTCGCTGGCTTGTACCTGCTGCTGGTGACGGCGAATAATGCGAAAAACTTTAATATAAGAAATCGTATTGGCAATTATACAAACAAGTAAAAATACAACGAATAGAACAACAGTACCGACAAATGCCTTTGTGTAAAAATGAAGTATGGCAACTGGTATTAGAAGCAATGATACTAGAGCCACGATAAAACAGGAACGGCGCACAGTCAGCAACGATCGACGAGTCATGTGTAGCCATCTTTCGATGGACATAAGGGTGACGAGTACTAAAGTTAAGTAAGTAAAAAATGTGAGGCAAAAAGCCATAACATAGAAGAGAAACAATAGCAGGTAGCTTTCATTTCTTTTATGTAAACACATCAATCGCACTGCGACGTAAAAAGGCTCCGTTATAACTCCTGTGCAAAGATCGGTAACAGCCAGCCCACTGAGAATGATATAGGAAGGTGTTCTAAGAGACGTGTTTCTCCATATTGCTGCCATAACTAGACTGTTTCCCACCACTGCAAGCGGCGACAAAAAAGCGATGACTATTGAAGTTGACAGAGCTACCGCGTTGAAAGCAGAACTTCGATTTCTCGCAACACCATCTAATGAACAGAGGCTAAAAGATAAATCTGAAGAAGAAAAAGTTGAGTTATTGCTCATGGCTGATTCTGTTTCTGCGTTGGAAGTGTTTCCTTCTTGCTTGAAT
Organism: Siderastrea siderea; assembly: GCA_964030785.1. Classification (NCBI taxonomy): domain Eukaryota; kingdom Metazoa; phylum Cnidaria; class Anthozoa; order Scleractinia; family Rhizangiidae; genus Siderastrea; species Siderastrea siderea. Next base: position 29,347,740 of record OZ034979.1, read on the forward strand.
AAATGCGGACCCAGAAAAATCAGAGTCAACTATGAATTACAAAGGTTATTTGGTGCTTATCAAAACACCAGCAAATAATAATTAAAACCTTCATTATTATCGTACCTTTGCGCTAATGTCCTGCTGTTTGACGGATTTTAATTAACTTTTTTTTTCAAAGACCTCGGTCACTGAGTGAACCAGCAACCATAAAAAGAGATTAGCTTTTATACAGAATTGATCTTTGTACCTTCCACTAAATTTAATAATACTTTTTATTTTCAACTGAAAAACGATCAATCACTTTCAAGAGTGATCATCGTCACATTGCGTTTGACACGTATATAACACTTCTAGATGTTCTCTCTAAGGACATAATTATAATAAAAGAGCGTGAAAAATTACGGCCGATCTCTTGATATATTTTATTTGCCAAGGAAAATTATTGCAATTTTCTTTTCATTTGTTTTTCTAGAATTAAGAGCTCTTCTAAAAGATAACAATGAAAGTACCGTATTTTCAAAATTTAAATTATAGATAGAGAATCTTCATTATAATCTATAATAATCAAAGGAGCACAGGTGTTTTCTTTTCATCCCATATGGATTTTGGGTGTATAATAGGAAGATGAGCCATACCCTGACAGCTGAATTTAGACGCCTCCCTCCACTGAAGTCGGTCATACAATGTGATTGCCAACTTTCATGAAGAAATCAAGGACATGATCGACAACACGACGTTTCCAGTCTCTTCCCCGGATAATTTTTCCAACTCAATCTGCAGCTCGGCAAACGATGGCAGGAAAAACGATCCTTACATTAATGGGGCCACGTTCTCATGTTCTATCATTGTCGCAATTTTATCACTGGTGGCAGTAACGGGAAATGCGCTGGTTTTGGCGGCGATTTGGAAGAAGACCTTCCAGGTGACAACTTTCCATATTTTACTGACCGGATTAGCGTTAACCGATTTATGTACGGGACGTATCGCCCAACCTTTCACTGCTGCAACCAGTATGTTGTCACTGGTTTTTGACTGCAACAAGCCTCCGATTTATAAAACAATAGACGCAACTGGAGACGCAAGTGTAACGTATTTTGTTGCTAGCACGGCGTACATCATAACCTTCATGAGCGTTGAACGATGGTTGCACATGTGTCGACAATCCGTAGTGGGTCCTCGTCGTGCATGTTTCATCTTAGCTGTGTTACTGCTTATCCCGATTCCCTTTGTAGTTTTTCGTTCACTAGCAACTATAAAAGGAAATCCTGCAATTGAGTTGAATATTACGATTATAGCAGTAGCACTGCTTTGTTTTTTAACCACCTCTTTCTCTTATTTCCACGTCCTTAGAATCATCCGTCGCCATCAACAACAAGTGCAAGCCAATGCACGATCTGGGAATTTTGGTCAACGAGCCATAAACTTGGCAAAATACAAGAAATCCGTTTTCACAATCCTGTATATATTAAGTCTGCTTTATTTCTGTTTCTTTCCTTATGTTGTCTATGCTGCGATGTATGTTCATGCGAGTATTTATGACTCTCGAGAGCTGTCGGTAGCCTATCATGTTACCGTGTTGCTTTTATTCTTGTCTTCTTCTCTTAACCCTGGCCTTTACCTTTGGAGAATGAACGATATCCGTATTGGAATGAAACAATTATTCTGCTCAAACAACTGAAAGAAAACCCTGGATAACAAGGACAGTATGATCAACTGGATTTAAGTCTTGTTAGCTACAATATAACATTATCTTGAACTTTCTGCCTAGTTACTCAGTTAACTACGATTTTTTACTTTGGGTCGAGTCCATTACATAGGATAGGAATGTAATTAGTTTTCTAAACTAACGTTTTAGCTTTACTTCTTAAAAGTGTTTCTTTCCAGCTGAGCTCAATGCCTGTCATATTGAAAGGGTATCTCGTCGACCGTAAATTTTAAGATTAAGTCACAATGACTTTTGCTTACAGAATTTGAAGTTTTAAAGGGGGTGTTGGCGAATAAGTTATGCTTAATTAAAATTCCATTTAGAAGAAAAAACACTCTGATATCCGCGGAGATGGAACTTGCACTAAGGTACTATGACATGTCCGCAAAAAAAAAAGATAATTTGATGACATTTGAACCAAAACAAACAAAAGCACCTCCTTTAGTCGGATCCAAACAAAATTAGAAAAATAAAGGTTGATGTAAATGCCATTAAAAACCCGTAACTTAAGTAGGATGAACACATCTTTAATGACAACCCGTAATTTGCTGAAAATGAAGCTGAAATAAACTCATAGCTTAGGGTGAGTGAAGTCTATCCATTTCTTTATTATTAACTGGAACAAAAGAGTGAAGTTAAAGGCCCACCTTCACCCAAACGGCCTTGCGACCGTTTGTTATTGTTTTGAAATGGTTCTATTGTTCTTCTCGCGATCTGATTGGTTCCCAGGATATTCCTGCGAGCGAGGAAATTGTCACGTATATTCAAAACAAGTCGGAGCAGCCATATCGGATCGATTTACTTTGCGAAGTTGGCCCATTCTACGGCTTCAGTTTAGAAATCTTTAGGCTTTTATGAAAGTCATTTACTCACCCAAAACGTTGCAACTATCTGATGTTCGCCATGTGAAAGTTTCAATGACATAGAAAGCGAGAAGTCAGTTTGTTATGTTTGCACGTAAGCAAGCGATCTCGGCAGAAGACAGTTACTTCGACATTCGATTGTTTTAGTCTGCAGATTGCAATCGTATTGTCTTAAAAGGTAACAGTGATTTAAAGGTCCCTCCTAGTCATTACAGAGGTTGGTCTGAAGGGAAATAAACAGCGTATACCACTCGATAGCAACTCGTTGATCATCGCTCGCAAAATAGCACTTGTCCAGTGACTCCCGCATTACAATTTTAACCTTTGAAACCCAGCCGTATACGTTTGTAGTAATCGATCAAATTTCCCAGAACCTATGGTTAACTAAGAAACTAATTCTTTAAATTCAATCGTACGACTATAGATACAGAGGAAGAAAAAGAAAACAGTCCTGCAAAACCATTCATTTATTACTCACCCGCGAGCCGCTCTGTTTACATCGCGCGAATAAAATCAAATCAAACGAATTAAACTTACTTGCCAAGGTCCCACATCCGAATACAATCAGGAATTCAAACAACATCACTACAAGAGATTCATCAAATATCCGTTGCCTTGCTCCATAACACAAGTTCCTCTGAGACGAATACTGGCAATATTTTCCTTCGGTATAACCGTGCAGTATCTTCAACTGCGAGGTATCATTTGGCAGGAAACATATTGGACGAAGTAAGAGCGAAAAAAACACATTTGGCCGGCTCTGTCACAAAATAATTCCAGGAAACAACAGCCTGATAATTGAAGAATACGTTCCTGCATGCTTTTGCACGATTTTCAACATTATTGCTCTGGAGGAAACGGATTTTGAAAGAAAACCCGCTCAGAAACAATTTCTTGTTACACGAAATTCATAAAACAGCAAGCGTGGCGCGCAAGGCCTTTTGGGTGAAGGTGGGCCTTTAAAAGTTTAATGCGAGCTGCAGCCAAAATGACTCACACTAATAACACACACTACCGTGAAAGCCCATTAAGTGGCAAGCCCCCAGATATATGTTTATTCACGATGCTTGCAAAATACAAATGTCAGTGTCCTTAAATGACAGAATTAAGCGTGGCAATGTGTATAGTCCACTCCATGCTGCCCCTATAAAAAAGGGAAAAAACGTTAAAAATAAGCTGAAGAACGAGATTGATATTCCTCTTTAAAAACAAAGCACATTAAAAGAACTGACGTCTTGAGTATTGTCAGCAATATAGACTATTTGTAAGATGTATATATTGCCCTGCTAAAGCAGATACGATGAAAGATTAATATTCTGCTGGAAGGACAACAGATCACTGATTTAAGCACTAAAAGCTGACTTCTTAGGAACAACAGGGTGCATTAAATTAGATGAGTGCATTAGAGAAATTGTTCTGTGCACAGGGGCTTTCATGACAATAAAACTCAGTTCCAGGGCGTAACTGTGCTGCACTTTAACTATTCCTCGAATTTACATGTGTAGAAATCAAAATTGATGATCTGACAAGGTCGATCTGGTGCGAAGTCATCGGGGAAGAATCATGCCAGTTGCAAGGACGTGTGATATAAATCTGCTTCCTTTTCTTATTAAAAAAAAGCAAAACAAATCTTTATATTTCACCATTTGCTTTCCCGGGTAGCCAAAAGTAAAATAACAGATTCTTAAGAATTTTCCGCCTACTGATTTAGATACAGTTATAGAAACTATGCAAAAACATTTAAAAAAACGTAAAATGGTCGCCCAAATTGCCACCAAAACTGAAACGTATTCCAAACGTTGATGCCCTTTTTCTACAAGCCTGTTTATCTCACTTACGTTCGCCATATTTTTCAGAGCAATTTCGTGTTTCTAGTAGTCGTCCTGTTTTAGTAAATTGTCTTCGTTTACAAAGATGAAGGCCAGAACGTCATGGTAGCCCACATGATGAAAACACGTGAAACTGCTTCTATTCGGAACACAAGCATCAATTTTGAGGTCCTCTGGGATATCTATTCAAGAGACGTCAAAATATTACAGAGAAGCAAACGTTTGGTGAAAAAAAAATGGTCACATCGTGAAGAAGACAAACCGAGAACGGGAAGAGCAGCTGTTCTGAGAAGAACCGGCAAAACAGTTATTGAGAAAGCGAAGTGTAAACGAGTTAACTCCACTAGAAAGATTGCCAAACAGCTATCGAGCAAAGGCCTGGCTGGTTCTAGAGCAACAATGTAGCGATTCATGAACAATAAAGGATGGAAACCTTTTAGACGTCAAAAGAAACCACTGTTGACTGATAAACAACGAAAAGCTCGCCTGCAATTTGATTACAAATACCAAAAGCTAACAGCAGAAGAATGGAAGGATTTCATTTTTACAGATGAATGTCCTAAGTACCTTTTTCAGTTACCGAATCCAAAGAATGATGTGGGTTTGGGTTCTCAAGAAAGCCAAGTCCCACAAGCATACCAAGCAAAGGAAAGAGCAAAATGAAACATTGGGGTGGAGTGACAGGCCGCGGCTTAACAAACCTCTTTGTTCCGCAAGAGAAAATTTTAACAGCTGACTGTTGCATTAACAAAATACTTAATAAGGAAGACAAGCCTTTACTTAGCCGCAATCTACCGAAGAAGACCCGTGAAGACAAAGTTGTTCAGCTCTTAAAAGGAGAATGACTTTCTTACAAGATGGAGCACCGGCTCACATATCCAAGACTACTCAGACATGGTGCACGAGGAACTCATGATCGTCCAATCTCATCGAAAAATGAGATCCCTGCTAATTCACCGGACCTTAATCCCGCAGGAAATCCTTAGAGCATTACTGACGAGGTTACATCCAAGGAATCCGGTTCAAAAACAATGGAAGAGCTGAAAGTGCGGCTATATGCACCACGTGTGGAGAAATTTTCCTCCCGTTCCCTTGAAAGAGCCGGCCCATTCTATGCCGCAACGCCTGAAAAATGTCATAAATAACAAGGGAGGACATACAGGCTACTGTCATATTATTCATGGTCAAAATGTAAGCATTGCTTATTAACTTGCAAGGCTTCATAGACCCAACAGTTTGGAAAGCAATATTTTTTCTCTGTTCAAAAAAGGGTAGGAACTTTTGAAACACCCTGTATTATGATTTTCAGAAAGTTACCGCGTTAAAGGCAGACCTTCGATTTCTGAGTTTACCTAGCCTTCTAATGAAAAAAGGGTGCAAGATATATCTAGAGAGACACAAGTTCCGTCACTGTGACTTCATATCATCGAAACATCAAGTTACATTTTTATCGTTGATTTTCTTGTTGAAATGTTTTTCAAAATTTATTTCATTTGGTTTTAAAAAAAGAAGAAACAAACTTAGACTGCCGGTATAAGTGTAACAGGGCCAACCATGCAGCCACATTTTTTTTGTGCTCAAAATAAAAAAGAAACAAAAAAAATTAAAGCAAATGTTAAACGCAAAAAGCTTTCAAAAAACGTAAAAGCTTAAAAATGATTTGACAGCTTTTCCAAATTAAACTTGAACACAATTTTATTTCATGACATGTGACAGAGATGGATTGACTGGCATTTTTGCTTTTTATTTAAGAAAATATAAGGATTAATTAAAGATTACAAACTTCACAGTAAAGCGCTTTTTCTTACAGTAACTGTCAGCCGATCAGTGGTCGTCATGACCGCTGCGGTGATTCACATTTTCTGCTCCATTTGAGAAATATATGTACTTGTGGCATATTGGCAATCTTTTTCGTTACGAAATTCAGCATTTGAGCACGAAGACCAGTTAAGATACGTTTGGCTCATTTCACTTCTCATATAATGCGTAAAGACATTTGTTTGGGCAGTTTGGGCCCGTTTTTTCAGGTATGGGTTTAGACTTGGCTAAAGCAGTAAGGCCATAGACCCTACGTCGCAAGCTTGTGCTTTGCTGAGAGTGATGTACTTTTTATACTGCTGCATTTTCAGATACCTAATTCCCTCTTTTCGGATCTACGGTTAGCCAGTGTTTTTACCATCCCTTTCTTCATGTCAGTTAGGCACCTGGTGGGGTGAAAGTAATATTAAAGTCAACTTTCTTGGGCTGGTTGACACTTAATTTATCTTTTCAGTTTCATATACTTAGCTGGTATTTGCCAAGCTCTTGCTTAGTACCATACCATCTGTACATATGGTTTAACATGGGAAAGAGTCCTACTAGTCTTGGTGATTTACAGACAGTTATCATGTTTACATGTTGGAGTTGCATATACCTTGTGTGTATCATGTTTTTGTATTTTGGGACTATTTATAGACTAATTTTATCATGTTTACATGTTAGGGTTATTTACTTCTGCTGGTATGATGTTTATATCTTTGGATTATTTGTACCCTTCTCTTATCATGTTTACTTCTTGGGGTTATTTATACCCTGCTCCTATCATGTTAATATTCTGGGTTATTTATACCCCTACTTCTATCATGTCTACATGTTAGGGTTATTTATACCCTACTCGTATCTTGTTTATCTTTTGGGGTCATTTATACCCTTCTCCTATCATCTTTTCATGTTGGGGCTCATAAAGATGTAAGTTATATATTTGTTTTAACTCTAGACATTTTCTAGTCAATTCAACTGTTTATCGTTGACGATTCTTACCACGGGGTAGTTATTTTTTCTTCAACTGCCTCTCAATACTATAAGACAGACATCTTAAGCTTGAGGGCTCATAATCTTCTCCGTCTTTATGTCTAACAGAGCGAATAAACTCCGCAAGATACTTGTTTGATTCTCGCTCGTCGTTCTTTTCGTTTCTGAAACATGCTTCCAACAATTTCACATCTCCCTTCCTCTTCTCTTTTGTGTTTTTGCTTTCAAGACATTCCACATAATCTGCAACCGAAGTATCGTGGCCAACAAATTTTTACTCGCTTATGTTTTTAAGCTGAAAATAAAGTTAACTTCAACACTTGCGAAAGACTTGAGAAGCGAAAGCCTAAATGCGAATCACCTTGTTACTGCTCACACGTCCAAAAACATGATACGCGGCACCTGATTGGACGCATCGTTTTCTTCACACGTGAAAAAGGTGATACGCGACATTTGATTGGCTTTCAGCTACTTAGACCAGCTTATGAACGAACATTTATTTCGTGCCTTTTCAGTGGGTAAATCTCAGTATGTATATAATAAATGCATGTGTTCATTTTAATAGCCCTCATTTGCATTATTTCTTTTCTTACACTGTATTCAGATGACCCTGAGGGGCTACCAGCCAACCAAGCAGCCCAAGCTGTTAATCCAGGTGCACAGATGCGGGAGTCATCATCACTCTGTTGGAGCCCAGAGCAGAGGGTGCCTTGATCATCACACCATGTGGTACCAAACAGATGCTGATTTCCTCCATAGATACCTGCTTATTACACCTAGTACTGCATTCATGAACTTTTCTTCGTAGAGTAACCTACTCTTTATTCACAAGGTTAAATGTTTTCGCTATGTGATTGCCCCTATCTTCAGGGTTTGTGTGGACTGCAGTTGTCTGGAAGAAAACGTTCCCCTATATTTCTCACAGGGTTTTGGGGTTTTTTTGTCTCAGGCAGTCACACTAATCCCTGCCAGCCCTTGCTGGAATTTACATAATTATTTCATGGGGACTCTCAATGTGCAGGTCACCAAATAGTTAACTTGTTTTCTTAACGGCAGCTGGATTAGTCATTTACTTTTACATGCACATCCATTCTCTCTTGAGTTGTTATCGGTAAGCCATTTTACTTATGCAGGCAAATAACTTGACTTTCATCTCAGTAACCTGTACGGTATTGGCCCCATTCTGCGTCCATTCTGTACATGGGGAGTTCTAGTTCTCAGCATTCTAACATGCTCAAACTACATGTAATTTCCCACCACTTTTCCTACCAATTACTTTCCACAGGGACTATTACGAGAAATATGGGCATTCTAATGTACTGTATATTGGAAAGAGGCATAGAAATATTGCAAAGGTTAACCCTTTGGGCCCTGATGTCAAATGCATATTCTCCTCCCTGTTCTCCATACCTCTTTTATTGAACACAATATCAAGACATCTTATCCTTGGGGATCACCTTCTTTGTTCTAATCACCTGATAGTTTGATTTTTCAATTTTTAAGTAGTGATGGTGTGAAGAGAAAGTTCATTCTCGTCACTGTTACGGCTTGGGGGGCTAATATGAACTGTGTCGAGCTTTACACATTCTAAGCACACTGTCAGATTCAAATTTGCAAATACTACCGCAAATCATTTACTGAACACCTAGAAAACTTGTAATTCTAAATTATCAAGATCGGAGGACATTTTTGGAATAATTTTGGTTCTTATTTGCACCCGGGGATTATAGTGTTTCACATAACACGTGATTTTTACCCAGTGTAATTGTTATTGTGCTTTACATCGCAAGAGTGTCTTGTTACTATTGCCATTTTTTTTATATTAATATTCTATTTTGTGGTAACTTGTTAGCTGTCTGTATGAGCAGGGGCCATACAGTTGCGTAGTACTTCTTTCTGTATTAACTTGCATATGTCCGTAACTTTTACTCTCTTGGGTGATTCTCCTGAAGTGGTAACTTATTGCATAATTGAATGAGCAGGGGCCCCCATTTCATTCTTTACCACTAATCGAATTTTTATGGTAACTTTTCAGGTGACTGATTGAGCAGAGGTTATATAGTCATCTTGTATTTGTTTCTCTGGCAATGAACAGGCACCCCACCTCCCTCTTTTTTCCCTCCAAGCAAATTCCCAAGATATATGGCACGATTGTTTGAGCAGATAATCGCTTGCATCTCTAGTCATTTGTTACCACAATCCGTTTATTCGCTTAGGCTATTCTAGTTACGTAATGATTTATTGGGTGACTGTATGAGCAGGGACCATAAAGTGATCACGTGACAGTTTCTAGAGAACCCTATCTGTTACTCCACTTTTTGTTGGTGGGTTTTTGCTTTGGCCTCGAGTGTTGCTGCCCTGCCACTCGTTCCTCGATCTGGGCTGTGGCGGTCAGCCCTCACCTTTGCTGGGTTAATGTCCCGTAAAATGGGTTTTCCCAGCTTTCTGTGGTTGATTTCAAATAAACTGCCAAGCCCGTGGCCTCATCCCTTACAGATGTTTCATTATTTGTGTCACAGCAAACAGAGATCACCCAAAGCAACACCTTGCCAACAATCATGTGGTTCAGACAAGGAACATTAAGCCTAAAGTTAATTAATCCACATGGAGTACGTAAGAATACTAACAGTGAAATTATATTCCTTTTTTACTTTTCTTCACTTTTAAAACTGATTTAACGTAACGGGTGACAAACGGCTATTTATATTTTCATCCACAAATGCATGCATGGTCAATTTATCTTTCTTTTGGTTCCTGTCCCGTACTAGCAAAATCAAGTTGCAAACATAACTACCAGGGTCTTCCATTTCCTCAAAACTTGCTAAAAACAAGAACAGAATAGATTGAACAGCATTGTCGTTGACATTTGCATTTATTCCAAATGCTAAAATGAAGACATTTGTGCTGTGCTGTGTGTATACTTTTTGCAGCATTTTATTATATACTTAGATAGCATATTTTAAATTTAGTTTTAGTTTATTACATGCGGAAGAGTTTTTTCAGCAAAATTTTCACTTCTTGTCGAACATCATCCATTCTACAAATATAAATAACGGGATTGAGCGAAGACGACAGGAACAAAAACGTCATGCATATCATATGTGCCACCTCTGATTCTTCATAACCTTTAAAAATAAAAATTCCTGTTACAACAAGATAAGGCGAGTAACTAACATAGAAGACTCCTAAGATATACAGAATTGAGAACATAGATTTCTTGTATTTCATAATGTCTATCGTTGGTTGACCAGAGTTTTTGTTGGCTTGTACTTGCTGTTGGTGACAGCGAATAATGCGAAAAACTTTAAAATAAGAGACCGTGGTTGCAATAAGGCAAAAAAGTAAAAATACAAAAAATAGAATACCAAGGATGAATGCTGCTTCCATCGAGGAATATTGAAAATTTGCGAGTGGTATCACAAGCAATGACACTACAGCCACGATCCAACAGCTACGACGCACTGTCAGTAACGATCGACGAGTCATGTGCAGCCATCTTTCGATTGACATTAGGGTGACGAGTACTAAAGTTAAGTAAGTGAAAAAAGTGCTGCAAAACACTGTAACAGGGACGAGGATGGATAGCAGGTTGTCGTGATTTGCTTTGTGTAAACATATCAATCGCGTTGCAACGTATGAAGGCTCGGCTATAACTCCTGTGCAAAGGTCGGTTAAGGCCAGTCCACAGAGAATAATATAGGAAGGTGTTCTAAGAGACGTGTTTCTCCATATTGCTGCCAGAACTAGAACATTTCCCACCACTGCAAGGGGCGACAAAAAAGCGATGACTATTGAAGTTGACAGAGCTACCGCGTTGAAAGCAGAACTTCGATTTCTCGCAACACCATCGAATGAACAGCGGCTAAAAGATGAATCTGAAGGGAGAAAAGTTGAGTTATTGCTCATGGCTGATTCTGTTTCTGCGTTGGAAGTGTTTCCCTCTTGGTTGGATAAATGCGGACCCAGAAAAACCCAAATCAACTGTTAATAACCAATGTTATTAGGTGCTTCTCAGCCGATGATGTTGTAGTTCAATTTTATTCTTGGTTCAATTTTTATTGTATTTCCTTTTTTATCATTATCATATATTTACATAAAAAAGAACAAAGGAAAATTGAAGCACAACAAATACACCAACAAATAATAAAACCTTCAATGTTATCGTAAGATTGCGCTGTTATCATAATACGATTGTTATCGTAATACTGCCGTTTGAGGAGTTTTAATTAATTTTTTTTCCAAGACCCCAGTCACTGAGTGAACGAACAACCATTCAATAATAGATTATTAGTTTTACACAGAATTGATTACTCTACCTTCCAGTGAATGTAATTATAGTTTTTACAACCTCAAAAACAATCAATCATTTTAAAACAAGATTGATTATCGTGGCATTGCGTTTGACACGTACATAACACTACTAGGTGTCCTGCCTGTACGATGCAATTACAATAAGAGAGCGTGAAAAATACGGCTAATTTATTGCTCAAGGAAAGTTATTTAAGTGTCATTAATATGCCTTAATTTGCTGAAAATGAAACTGAAATACAGTCTTAATAATAATGCTCAGAGGCTTTGGGTGAGTGGAATCTATCGTTTGCTTTGTTATTAAATTGTAACAAAACAGCGAAGTTGAAAGTTTGTGCGAGTTGCAGCCAAAATGACAAGACTTATGGAATACTCCCTTGAAAGCGCATGAAGCGGTCTCGTTTCTTCCCCGCGCAGGCCGCCAGATATTATGTTTATTCATGACTTTTCAGGTCTCACATTTCAAAGTACAAACGTCGGTGACTTTTCTGTAACGTGTATATTAACAAGAGAATTAAGCGTAGCAAGGTGCGCGGTCCTCTCCACGGTGCCCCTAGAGAAGAAGAAGTAAAATTAAAGATAAGCTGGAGAGCGAGATTGATATTCCTCTTTTGAATAAAAGGAGCTAAAAAGAACTAAGGTCTTGAGCATTAAGTATAGTATATTGCCCAGTTAAAGCAGAATACGGCACGTTCATTTGCACTGATAGAATCGGAGATTAATATTCCGCTCGATCGACAGATGACAACTCACTGAACTACGAACAAAGAGCTGACTTCCCAAGTAGAACAGGGTGCATTTAATTAGCTGAATGCATTAGGGAAATAAATACACAAGGGCAATCATGACAATGGAGCACAATTCCAGAAATCCAGGGAAATAATTATGTTAGGTCGTGAAGGCGCCGCGCTTTAGCTATTCTTTGAATTTACGCAAAAACAAATTAATGATCTGACCATCGGTCAATGGTCAGATTATGCTCCGACTTTGCTACGGTTTCACACAGATGTAACTTACCAAGGTAGATCTGGTGCAAAAGTCATCGAAGAAGATTTTTGCAATCTCGCTTACTGTACTCCCTTGCTAATGCTGCCACAAAAAATGCAGGCTCTCCGCAACGGGTCTTGGCACGAAAATGCTATGAAATCATACCGTTCAGTAGGACATTTGATTTAACTCTGATACCTTTTCTAATTTGAAAAAAAACTTTGTAAAAATTATTGCAACCGCACCGTTATATTTCGGTTTTTACCCTTTTCTTTCCCGGGTAGACAAAGAGTGAAATAACAGTTTCTTGTTGGGACAGAAAATGGCCGCGAGAGCCTGAAACTGGTTTCAAAGATTAAGTTTGAACAAATGGTACACGAATTTCCGTTTGGAACATTCCGTCCGGAAAAACAGGACTACCCTTTCAGACGTTCCGTTGCTCCCGGAAATTTTCCACTGGAACGACCCGAAAAGTCGTGTACCATTTACTTTCCAAGCAGAAGTTCCGGAAAGTTGTTGTAAATGGTAAACAACCATTCTCTACGCATTTGTCAACGATTTTCTGTGTAAAAAACCTTGGGAAATTAAGAGAAATAAATACCTTCATTTTCATTCTTAAGAATAAAGATATAAATGAAACCTTTTATAAACAAACGAGTATTTTGTAATTTAATTTAGTTCCAGAAGTGATAAATATTTTAGATTAGCAGCGAATTTTACCTCTTCAGTTAACAGCAACGAATTTTAAAACGAAGAACATTTATTATAAAACTAGTCAGATCCTATGATATCCATGTCAGAGTTCAATAAAACGACATAAGTATTAAACACTGAATGAATAAACTGAAAATCTACTTAGGTAAAAAAAAAACAGCATCTCGCTGATTGCGGCTCTCGCTAAACAGCAGTTTACAGTTAAGTTAACCGAATTATCGGTTGACTTGTTGGTCATTCTTGGCGAAAGATACTAGTCCCTCGGCTGTTTGTTTTGTTTCGTAAGACGCGGAAGCAACCACTACTCTGTTTTTATTTTCAATGCTAGCTGAAAACCTTCAAATGAAAATTTCGAGACACGATGCGATAAAACGGGATACACACCGTTGCTATACTTCTCTACCCCAAGTGAGAGAGCTTGCGTCAAACCGAACGCCATTCTCAGAAGAGAAAGAAATGATGACAATTCTCCTAGAACGACGAGAATATCTTAGAGCGACATATTTACCTCGGCAGACTTTTTCCTTGGCGATGGCAGTTGGATCGAAATTGTGAGCGAGTCTCGTAGACAGTTTACTTCCGTTGACAGCTCTATTGTTAAAGGGCCAATGAGATTGCGAGATTCCCGCGGCCAAAATTTGGCGGCCGGCACAAGGTCCTGTGAGAGATTGTATCAGGCCCAATTTTAGCGAGCGACCAAAGTAAGAGAATATAAGAGCGATGCTAAATTTCGGCCTGATCGCAGGTTATTGCTTCTTAGAAATTCTTCATTTCGCTTCAAAGAATTTTGTCTAAAAACTAAGGTGCTTAAAATTGTTTTCTGGCTTTCAGAACCCTTTAAGAAGTTTAAGAAGCTGCTCCCTTTTTAATCGAAAATTTTTATTCTGCTTTTGTATGAATTCCGTACTCTATAAATTTCTTGAAGTCACGTGAAATCAATCCTGAGAAGAAAAACAAAAAGAAAATAAATTGTGGATTAATTTGTTTTCGGACGAGATGTAAGAAATAAATAAAATTAACCGCTATGCAAAGTTAGAAAACATGCTTCTTTTGATATCTCAACTAATTATTTTTTTGGGGGCTTTGAAAAAAAAAAAGGAACAAGCTAAGTATGCTAGTGTGAGTGGAACAACGCGAACCATGCAACAATTTTTTTTGCTCAAAATAAAAAAGGAAACAAAAATATTGAAGCAAATACTTAAACGTTAAAGCTTAAAAAAATGATGTGACAGCTGCTCCAAATTAAAGTTGACCAACTTTACTTCATCAAATATGACAGAGATTGATTGACTGAAATTTTTGCTTTTTACTCAAGAAAATATTAATTAAAAATTTACAAACTTTACCGCAAAGCGCTTGTTCTTAAAATTAAATAGTTTATTTCAACATCATTCCTTTTATTTTAATTTTCAATCTTTCCTCTGTTGATATAAAGGTTCCTCATATGTGGAATTATTAAGTTATTGCGAGTTTAATAAGCTAAACTTGGCTGATATTTTAATTAAATCTAAACACTAAAAGCTTTTCAATACGAAAAAACACACAGCTATTATAAAACTTTATTATTAAGAAATGGCAAAAGGTGAATGTGTAGGGGAGACGAACTCCATTTATATTATCTCACAGTAATATTGTATGAACAAGCGGAAGGGGTGATTATTCTTATCAATGCAATCGCAATAAATATATCTGCCCCTCCTTGGACATACAGTCGACTCTATTTACACATAAGAGTGGTGCTATGCCGGTGGGAGGAGAAACACAAATAATTGGTTCTGACGAAGGTCTAACGGTCGTAGCGTCAGCTTCTCAGTTCTAGGGTGGTCAATAAATCAAAAGTTCTTGCTATGACAGTTCCCTTTGTTCTGGTGAGACCAACTCTCAGCTTATCACATTTCGACCTTTGTCGACGAGGACAACAACATATCACAGGCTATTTTTTTTTGTTAGTGTCAAGATCGAGGCGATTTGTGTGTTTTTGCAACTGCTTCTAGCTAAATTTTGAGAATTGTTTATTTAATCCCCTGCAACTGAAAAACAAAACAATGGCCATACCTATTTCTACGGCTTGAAACTAAATCTATATTACGATATGTTATCGCTGTGCAAATCAAATTATTGACTCCTTGTTGGGAAAGAAATTAATGTTACTTTATGATGTGCTCATAATATTGCATTTATCTGGTTAAATTATACAGGATTCTTAATGCCTTAACAGCGTTAACGCCAGATTTCATTATACGATCGACCGAATCAAACACGTAATGTTCTTGTCATTTTTAGCAATAAAAAAAAGCTATCATTTCCTTTTTAATCATTGCATGTGTCAAGACATCCGATTATACAACTGCGGCCATTCCATACCGTTTCAGATCATATCAGAGTGCATATTATGAGTTTTTTTTCCCTGCTGGAGCCGAATAACCGTTTTACGCCATTGCGAATATCATTTATTCTCCAAAGGTACAGGCCCGGGTTGAGAGAAGAAGATAAAAATAAAACACCATAGAAATGCTTAATGCCTGTGTTTTTCCGTGGTTGGGGCCAACACTAACATACACCCCGACAGATACAACAAAAAAAAAAGCCGAAAATAACCAAAGCCAAAATATATAAGATCGTGAACACAGATTTCTTGTACTTCGCTAGATTTATCGCCGGTTGAGAAAAATTGGGACATTGTTCGTTGGCTTGAACTTGCTGTTGGTGACCACGAATAATTCGTAGCACAATAAAATAAGCAATAAATGTTGTTAAGAAACAAAACAACATCATTGCCGTAATCGAAATATATAGTCCACGACCAACTGATCCTGGATGTACGGTTTCCAGGGAACAAAAAACAACCACGGGAACTGGAATAAGCCAAAAGATGACGGCTGTGAAACACCCACGACGCGATGTCACCAAGGACTTTCGAGACATGTACAGCCATCGTTCAACGGACATGAGTGTGATAATAAGTAATTAAGGTAATGGAAATGAAGTATGTGGCACTGGCATTCGCAATTGTGACGATCGTGATATAAAGCAAAGGCTGATCTGTAACTACATCAGAGTTTACCGAGACAAAATAAGTGGTTAAGCGACAAAAGGTTGGACGACGAGTCCTGCGCACAAGTCCGTGATCGCTAATCCACTTAGAAGAATGTGGAAAGGTGTTCTTTGGAACGTCTTCTTCCAAATGGCAGCCAAAATCAGCGCATTTTCCACCACTGCCACCGGCGACAAAATAGCAATAATGATGACAGTTGCTAAAGTGCTACCTAAATGTACTAAGATTCATACATATTCTTCTTCAGGTATCGAAAAGATGTGGACAAATTATGCTGAGGAGACCAAGTCGCGTTGTTCACCATGGCCCCTTTTTTCATGAATGTTAGGAATAAGCACTGCGGATAAGGGCATTGGTCTAGATTCAGGTGTAGATTTTTATTATGATCTACAATGTCATAATTTTCACAAAGCAAAAGATACTGTTTATTTACTTTCTTTGTGACAGTAGTCAAAATAAAATGGCTTGTATTAACTTAGCTAGTGCAAACAAATTGGTTTTAAACCTTTTATTGTAGAAAGTGTTGTTTATTACAGGTCTATTTTTCCACTTACTTATGCTCTCTTATTTTTACAATGACTGGAATTTACAAGTGGCGGTATAGATGGAGAGATTGAGATTTCTAGTTCCATTCCACAAGTTATAGTGAGAGTTATCTGGATTTCCTATGATAAATGTCAAGTTTTATGTTTAAAACATTTCTTCCGTTTAGATTAAATTATTATCTGTAAATATAAACTTTGGAATCGAAATGACGTGTTCACTCAGTCTTCATTACGAAATTATATTGCTGAAAATCTTATTCAAACGCACAGTGAGCGATCTTCAATAGTGTCGTAAAACCAAATCCAACTTAATTTTTCTGACCAATCACAGCAGGCGCAAACAACACAATCAACCAAACAAAACTCGAAGCAAATGCATGTAACCGGAGACAAGTGCAAGAAAACGTAGAGCGAGAGTTTTAATCAATCACACAGCAAAGTAAAGCAAAACCAAAGGAAACGCAAAATGCCTTCGACACTCAATTGAAATCCGCCTATCACTAATCACCTTAAGATAAGGGTGAGGTTTGGGTCCAATCCAACAAATTGAAAGTATCAGTGCCACATTGGTTCCGCTACTTATAACCGGCTTCTGTAGCATAAAGCGACTGGGAGCTCTATTACTACCCCCTCCTTACACCCACCGCCCCCCCCCCCCCCAAAAAAATCCCACCCTTTGGATGGGATGCTAGTTTATAGCAACGTTTCAAAGGATCATTTTTTTTAGACTTCGATAATTAAGGTTTGCTCATACCCATGTATACACCTGGGGCAGAGGGAGGCGATGTAGAGTATATAGTTTTTTGTCTAAGGAAACAAATGGAAACGATGGAAAGACCAACCTAGCTTTGTATAATTCGACCTCCAAACTTCCGATCAAAAAATACAGAACCACCTCGCCTCCACTCTTTCCCTTAAAAAAGTGCAGAAGTTGCAAGTTTTGCATAACAGAACTGCAAGGTTTTTCTTGTGTTTCAAATGACAAAGGAAACAAAAATATTACAGCAAAGTTGGAAGGTAGAAGCCTAAAAAATCCAGTGATAGTTTCAGCAGTCCCAATTTTACCTCATCATATATGGTATTGATTGATGAATTTAGAATGTTCACTTTCTTACTAAAAGAATATAAGGATTAATCACAGATAACAATCATCGCCGCAAAGTGATTTTACTTGTGGTAAATATTATTTTCCTCGTCATTCCTTTTATTCCAATATTCAGTCTTTCCTGTGTTGATCAAATAATTTTCATGTGTGGTATTTTGTTGTTGCGAGCTTAATAAACTTGATATATTTTAATTGACCTCTAAAAAAAGGGTTGTCAACACACAAAACACAGCTTTGAGTGTTGTGTACTTTTTAAGATATAAATCTTTTACAAAACAGAAATGAAAGCCTTCAGAGACTCTAAATTAATCAGTAATTAAGTCTGTTTTTGTTGCGAGAAGTTCGTTAACTTTGAAGCTGAGAAAAAAACTCTTTCTAACAGGCGCTTTCTTGTAAAGAATATAATTTAATTTGGAATAAACCTAATTTTAAAACTGTGAACGGTGTATGCACAAGTACAGAGAACTGAATTTATCTTATCTAACTGGGAACCTCCATTAAACAGAGGTGCAGATCGACCCTTGTAAAAACAATTCATTTAACCCCAGTTAGTCCAAAGACTTAGTTCCTGTACATCAATGAAACTCGATTTTTTTCTTTACTATCAGTATTAAAATGGTTTGACAATTTTTAGCAGGACGTTTGGAACCACTCCTATATCTACTAGGGCATGAAACCAGCTTTCGTATCACGATATATGCTATCGCTGTGCAAAGTACCTCAGTGACGGAACCACCGCCAATCCATACCGTTTCTGGATTAGTTTGTAGAGTTTAATGTAAACTTTTTTTAGCAGAATAATTGTTTCACACCATTACGAACATCATTCATTCTCCAAAAATAAAGGCCCGGACTAAGGTTTGAAGATAAAAACAAAAACACCATGGAAACGCTTAGAGCCATCTCTGTTCCCGAGTTACGTCTAACACTAACATACACCCCAACAGAAACAATGAAAGGCAAGAAACAGAAACAAACTAAAGCCAAAATGTATAAAATGGTAAACACAGATTTCTTGTACTTCGCCAGATTTATCGCCGGTCGGGCAAAATTGTGACCTGGCTCGTTTGCTTGAACTTGCTGTTGGTGACTACGAATAATTCGCAGGACGTTGAAATAAGCGATAAATGTTGTTAAGAAACAAAACAACATCATTGCCGTAATCGTAATATGTAGTCCACGACCAAATGATCCTGGATTTATGGTTTCCAGCGCACGAAAAACAACAACAGGAACTGGAACGAGCAAAAACATTATGCCTGTGAAATACCCACGACGCGATGTCAGCAAGGGCCTTTGAGACATCTGCAGCCATCGTTCAACGGACATGAGTGTTATAACAAGTAACGTGATGGAGATAACATAAGTAGCACTAGCATTCCCGATTGTGACCATCGTGGTGTAAAGCAACGGCTGGTCTGTAATTATTGTAGAGTTCATTGAATGAAAATAAGTGGTTACTGCGACAAAAGGTTGGACGACGAGTCCAGTGCACAAGTCAGTGATCGCTAATCCACTTAGAAGAACATGAAAAGGCGTTCTCTGGAACGTCTTCTTCCAAATCACAGCCAAAATCAGCGCATTTCCCGCCACTGCCACCGGCGACAAAGCAGCAATAATGATGGAAGTTGCTAAAGTACTCATATTAATTTACTGAGAATCGTCTTTCCTGGTGCGTCTTGCACGCTGTAAGAAATGGACAAATTATTCTGGGAAAAACGAGTCGTGTTGTTGAACATGGCCTCCCTCTTTCGATGAACTTGAAGAATAAGCACTACGAATGATGAGCATTTTTACTTGCTGAAGTTACCACAAAACGTTTCTCAATTCGTCAGAGTTCAGCTTGTTTACTTTATTGTGGTAGCAGTCAAAATGAAATGGCCTCTATTTATTCAGCTTGTGAAGACGCATTAGTCTGTACAAATTATTTTAGAATTGAAGAAAACGCTGTTTATTATAATACCCTTTTTACTTTATTATACTGTTTGTCATTTAACATGATTGATCAATGATCAATGGCACTGGTCGACAAAGAGAAAATGAGATTTTGAGTTCTTTGCAGTTTTCTTAAACCTTGGTGCGAAATAATTGAATATTTAACAACACTTAATGACTGGTCCCGAGGGAAACAGTTAATTTTGTTTCCCGAGAATCTCAATGGTTTCCGAGGCCGAGCCGAGGGAAACATTGAGATTCGAGGGAAACAAAATTAACTGGTTTCCCGAGGGACCAGTCATTAAGTGATTTGTTACATAGCACAACGAAGAGATATTAGAAAGACGTAATGTGAAAACAATGGAGAATTAATTGATTTACTTTGAAAAACGCGCTGGTCAAACGCTATGATCACACCACCTTCAATCACGTTCTGTTCACGTCTCAACGGCGGTCTTCGGTCAACATTCGAGGGTAACATTGCACTGTTACTCTCTGACGTAATAGACTTTGCAATGTTGCCCGCTCAGAGGCTTTTGGCGGGAAACAGTTTCATTGTTAGATGCAATTTGTGATCCCGAACTGACCAATGAGAGCGCGCGCTATTGGAGAAAAAATTCCAGCTATATAACAAAAGCTTTTTTTAGGGGTTGTAATTTCCACCAAACATTTCAGAGCTGATTTTTTTTAGAATTCATTTCCACGCTGATATTGCCACAAATGTAATTAATAAGTATTTATTAATCTTGTAGAGCTAACTATGCTAAATAAATAAACCTTTGGACGTTTCAGTACATTCGTACCTATGTCGTGCTAAAAGAGGAAGGGCTTAAAATGATGTGTTTTTGGCTGTTTTAGAATGTTTTGAATAGCGTTTTCATGTTATTGTGTGGTCTTCTAAAATTTATCTTTCGTCATCATCAGGGCGACGGTTTTAAGATATTTTACCTTTTCCTCAAGAAAAAAAAAATCCTGATTTACTTAGGTAAAGATAAGGAAAATTCCTTGACCAATCCATTGGATTGAACAAGCCGGTTGACTGATCAGTTCCCTCCTTAGATCCGGTTTATATAGCATGAGGGGACTAGGGATACTAGTCCAGCAGAGAGCTACCCATAGCGTTAACGATTTTCTGACGATTTTCTGGGCATTCATTTCATATTTTGTGCGATCATTTTCATTTCCATTCATTTGTGCACTTAAGTAGAGAGTGAAAACCTAGAGTTAAGTTTCACGTGTAAGAGAACAAAATGGCACGAGGAATTGACAGGGATTACTCAGTCAGAGGTTTTGGGTATAAGGTATGCAGGGTTTTTTAAAGTATTTTAACAGGAAAATAGAAGTATTTAATATATGATTTGTTTTTAAACGAAAGAAATATATAGTTAATGTATTACTGTATTCTATATTCTCATTTATTTTGAGAGACAGTTTTGGTTTATCTGGCAATTAAATTAAGGTATATTGGTGTACCACTACCCAACTGGCCGACCGTGGAAATATGAACCTTCAAACCACAGACTTCTGATGTCCCATCGAAAATTAATCCAAAACTACGTACAGCTACTTCAACCGTTTATCAAAAAGGTGTTGAGATTGAAAGTTTACTCACCAAACATTCAGAATAAAATTGAGATATACACTCCGTTGCTTAAAAAATAGTTCAGTAAAGGTGCAACACGATGTTTTTACCTCAAAGTTTCCTGCCTTTCTACTACTGTCATACACCCATCTAGTATTGCTATAACTTAAGAAAAGAGTATTTAAAGCTATTTTTAACTGGCCGTTTGAAAGCAACGTAGGGCAAAAGGAATTACAGGAATCATCATCGCTTGGCTATTTACATGTAATAAGACAGAATTAAAACGTGATACTAATCTTGCTTTAGTTCAATCCTGCTTTGAACAATCGTCCCGTCGATGCAGAAACGTTGTCGGGACAAAACGTGTAACCGTAAAAGAAAACAGCACCGGCAAGTTTGTTAATAAATGGGTGTTCCGTGACATTCAAGATCAAAACTTAAGTAGGCATGGTGTGTTACTTTAAAGGGACAATCTATCTGAAAACACAGCAAACATTCCTATTCCCAAGCTCTTACACTCCCTGAACTATCTAAATTCCTATATAACAATTTCAGTGATAAACACATCGAATGCTATGCGCCGGTCGATCGCTCAAAAATTGCTTAAAATCGTTACAGATCTCGGCATTTCGTGACTGAATATTGGGAGAATTTAGTTTTGGTCTCACAGAGAAAAATAAAAAGTCAGAGACAACCAAATTGTGGTTTTGATACTTTGGCATGAAATGCTTTTTGCAGACAAAAAATCAAGCGATTCAATTTTACGAACCTGAGAACCGACCAGACCGCTTTTACAGAGCAAGGCACCTTAAAAGTTTGTGAGCTGTTCGTTTAAAACAGCTGTCTTACTCCATTTCGAACATCATTCATTCTCCAAAGGTAAAGTCCTGGGTTAGGAGAAGAAGATAGAAATAGAGCACTATGGCAACACTTAACGTCATTTCTGTCCCTCTGTTTAAAACTACACGAAACATACACCCCAACAGTATAATATAAGGTAAATAACAGAAGGAAAACACAGTAAGGGCATACAAGATCGTAAGTACAAACTTTTTGTAGTTCGCCAGGTTGATAGCTGGTTGGCCAAAGTTTTGAGAAGATGCATTCAAGGCTTTCACTTGTAATTGCTGACTTCGAATAATTTGTAAAACTTAAAACAAAACTGCATTTTTGTCATATTCAAAATGTATAACCCGCGCCCAATTGATCCTCGATCGATTTATGGTTTCCAGGGAACGAAACACAACTAAGGAACACGGTGGCAGATAGACATACACGGAGGGATGTAACAAAAGTTCGCCGAGACATGTGCATCCATCGTTCAACCGACATAAGTGTTAACACTAGTATAGTAACGGATATAAAATACGTCGCACTTGCATCTGCAATTGTTTCAAACATTATGGACAACCATGGCCTGTCGATAGGAGCTCGTCCGTTTACACTGTAAAACAAAATGACTACAACATAGACGGGATGAGCGATCATGAGCCCCGTACAGAGATCTGTAAACGCCAATCCACTGAGAATAATGTGAAAGGATGTTATTTGAAATTCTTCTTCCAAAACGCTGCCAAAATCAGAGCATTTCCTGTCACTGCTGCCGGTGACAAAACAGCGATGGCGATTGAACTTCCCAAATTACCTCTAAAAGTTAAAGAATTCCCGTCTCTGTAATTGTATTTATAGCTAGGAGAGGTGGAAAAAATATCTGAGGAGGAGCAAGTTGTGTTGTTGGACATGACTTCTCGTTTTTTCATAGGTATTACCAATTCAGTTTTGCTGTGTAAACTTCACGAAAATAAACCACCGGCTATCATTTTTGTGTGTGGAATTGTCACAATTTATACCTTCACAGATATCACTTTATTTACTTTATTTACTATTTCATGATTGTAATATTGAATTAAAAGCCCTAGAGTACTTTGGTCAAAGCAACACATGTCAAATTTCTCAGGAAACTCTAAATATATCCCACCACCTTGTACAGCAAATTAAAATCATTCCATAAAACGTTTCATATGAAGCATTCTACTTCAAGTGAAGCATTCTACCTAAATATCAAGAAGCTTCCGCTGCATTTTTAGCGGCATTTTAGCATAATGAGCTTTAAATTGACTTTTTGGCAACTTTAATTTGTGACTCATTATTTTATCGAAATACGCTATGGACGTGACGGAAATAATCAGTGTTTTTATAATTTGGTTGACGTTTGTTTTGACTGTAGCCAGAAATTTCCCTGCGCATTATATAAACGTCACTGTCTCCCATAAATAAATTCCATTTTTTGTTAACTGAGCTTCCGAATTTTAATCGTAAAGAGATAAACAGTTAATGATCTAGATTTTATGGAACCTTTTTTGTCTGTCTGCTACAAGACATAATATTGGATGAACAGCATAAATTTTACTCAACTCCGTTTTATTTGTTGTATGCTACAAAAAGAACTCATCTAGCCTCACTAACAAGCCCTGGGGTTGAGTTTTGGACTGATTGATTGATTGATTGATCGATCGATCGATCGATCGATCGATCGATCGATCGATTGATTGATTGACTGACTGACTGACTGACTGACTGACTGATTGATTGATTGATTGATTGATTTGTTTATTCATTTATTATTTACTTTTTTAATTTTTCTAGGGAGAGTCAGTAAGCTACACAGGTTTCAAATACTCTCTACACTAACTACCATAAAACAGAAATACGCCCTTATAATTGAAAATTTATAGCTCGGGACAAAAAGCAACTGGTTGCTGAGGTGCTATTTTTGTGACAGGATTTTTAAGGCATGTTTAGTGCGCTTCTGACTCACAAACTTATTGGAACATTCAATTACAGAAAGAGTTCTACACTTGAATTTCATAGCTCATAAGCTCATGAACGAACTGGTGATCGTGGTGTGCCAGGCTTCCGCATTTCATTAGCACCGTGTTTACCCGAGTGCACCTTCGTTCATACATTGTAGATGTCATCCTTCAAGGGTTATTACGCATGCTTTGCGCAAGAAATTTTTTCTTTCTCATGAGTCAGTTGTTTTTGCAGAGTATTCTTTTAACCAGTTGTCTAACTTCATCCCGAATATCTTTCATTCTCCACAAGTAAAGGAGAGGGTTAAGTGAAGAAGACAAAAATAGAAGCACCATGGACACGTCGAAAAATAGAATTGTGAAGTCGCTGTCATTTAATGCAACGAACAACAGCAAACTGATCAACATGGGCAAATAGCCTGTGTAGAAAACTAGCAGAATATAAAGTATCGAGAAAACAGATTTCTTGTACTTGGCAAAGTCGATCGATGATTGCCTAAAACCGTGAGACACTTCGCTCGTCTGAATTTGTTGCTGGTGACGACGAATTATTCGAAAAAGTTTGAAGTAAGCAATTGAGGTCACGATAAGGCAAGAAATCAAAAATACAATATACGGAGTATGCTCATATTCAGTTCTCTTTAGCACTGTTATGACATGATTGACCGCTAATGCTATAGGAAGGGCTGTTAGTACTGAGGAAATTGCGTAAGTTCGCCTCACAGTTAGCAAAGATCGACGAGTCATATGTAACCATCGTTCAACGGACGTGAGTGTTATGATCAACATCGTTGTGTAAGAAAAAAATGCGGAGCAGCTATGAGTGATAACGTTAATAATTATTCCTTTTAAAGTTAGCTTGATGTCGATTAGTTCCAAAAGTATCAGTTCATTCACAACATAAAAAGGCTGGGTGATGAGTCCAGTACCAAAGTCAGTTAAGGCCAGTCCAGCGAGCAGAATGTAGGAAGGTGTTCTCAGGGAGGGGTTCCCCCAAAGTGCCGCCAAAACCAAAGCATTCCCGACAACTGCAACTGGCGACAAAATAGCAGTAACAACTGCAGCAGATAACGTTACATTGCTACAGTTAGATGAGTTGCAATAGCTTTGGAGACTAGAGTCAGACCTGTTTTCAGACATAGTGACGTCTCGTCGTGGTGACTAAATCTTTCCAAGACATCCTCGGTAGACCAGCTCTTTATAGCGAACAGTACCGGTTAATATTCAATATAACGTAGGTTAATTTTCGGTTGACTTTTTCTTGTAAAAAAATAAACAATTAATGTTTCAACGATATGTGAGAACTGAACCGTTACGCTTCAGTTTATACGGTCCCCTCTTCTAGGCGCGCAAAAAATGATCTTTAAAAAAATAATTGTTATTTCTCTATTTGGAACGAAATTAACGTTCTACACCTAAAGCTGCTTATCACAATTTTCGGTTAGTTTTTTTTTTGTTACTATTGAAAACAAAACAAAAGCTTTCCTAGAAGGTCGCATTGAAACATTTCATTACTTTTTTTCTTGGAGACTGCGTTGAAAAATTTCATTATAATTTGAAGAAGGGGGTGTCATGAGGATTAGAAGGTAAACCAAACAGTGAATTGGTTTGAATGTATGTTAGATGTTAAGGAACTTTCGACGTTTCTCGAGGTTCTGATTGTCATTGGTAAAATAAATGATGTGTACTTAAAAGTAAAAACAAAAATGATGTTAATTACAAAACTATGAAAACTTCTAATCAAATGTCTTCCAGGCGACGACATTGAAAATCGAATACAACTTAAAAATTCATGATGAATGTGGAAGTGATTGATTGATGTTGAAAAAGTTCTGTCATTTTAGAATAAAGTTAATATTTCAGTTGGTCCGGTACTTATAATAGGAATGAGTGCTTTTAAATATATCTTGGGAGACAACCAAGTTTCCAAGTTTGAAAAAGACAATAGATAATTTTGACTGATTTATGTTTTCAAAGACTGGCTGGGACAAGTTATTTTAGTTTCAAAAGGAGATCGAGATTAAAAAATTAATTAAAAATCAGCTTTGATTAAATATAAATACTCTTTTTACGGCTCGTAGACAAACAAATAGTACAAAAATTAAATGAAACTGCATTTAAAATTAATGATGAGTAGGCATGATTGAAAATTGACAGCAATACTAGAAACAGGTGAGGCGATCGGCATTTTCCAAATACAATGAAAGAAGAATTATCACTCTCTCGAAATACATGTAGCACAATCCACTTTTCTCTGAATTATATTCTGAAGAAATATCCGCACTGCACAGAAAGGAAATGTATACCAACTTGACAACTTCCTCTTCAAGCAGTCTTTAGATCCTTTGTTTATTTAAAGACATTGCGAGAAATTCAAGTTCTGCTTACTATGCGGTAAACCTCTCAGCTTCAGTTATCATCGCACTTTTAGCGCCGCTAGCGGTGACTGGGAACGCCTTGATTTTGTTGGCAATTTGGAGGGATCAGTCTCTCAGAACACCATCCTATATTATTCTCTGTGCCTTAGCTTTTACCGATCTTTGTACAGGACTTATCACCCAACCTTTCCACGTTGCAGCTGAGTTGATTTGTTTAGGCAAACCTCAGGAAAACTCAAGACAGCTACCATTCCTTCTATTTGCAAGATTTATTTCTGAAGCCTGTGGCACATATTTTTTATCGTTAACCACAGCACTGATCACACTTATGTCCATCGAAAGATGGCTGCACATGGCTCGTCGATCGTTGCTGACTATGCGCCGTAGCTGTTTGATCATGGCAGTAATGTCATTTCTTCTGATACCAGTTGTGGTGTTCCGCTTGTTGTACGTGTTTGAAAAAGCCAATAGGTCTATCTCTGATGCAGTTTTAGTCATCCTTTTGTTATTCTGCCTTATTACCACATCGATCGCTTATTTTAAGGTTTTCCAAATTATTCGTCGCCATCAGAGACAACTTCAAGCAAACAGATCATGTCAAAACGTTGGTCAACCGCCAATCAATCTTGCGAAATTCAAGAAAACTGTGTTTTCCATCCTGTATATTCTAGCCATTTTTTATTTTTGTTTTATTCCTTTTCTTGTTTACGCCGGATTTGTATATTCCGGCAAATATCTTGAATTGGAGCAGCTTATATTTCATATTGCATCGACAATTTTTTTACTTTCGCCTGCAGTCAATCCGTATGTTTATCTTTGGAGAATGAATGACATTCGTAATGGAGTGAAGCTACTAGTTAAGCAGTTACTTTGCAAAGAAAACTAGACGAGAAAATTAAAGATCTCTGACTCTGATATACTACGTAAGGCACATACCTGTAAAAACAATTTTTGTAGTTTTGTTTAGCTGCTGAAATACCTTGTCTCAGTGGACTTAACTCGAAATTTAATAAAGTCATGGTTCTACCAAGTCGTGATTTCAAAGTTTCTTTTGTGTGGTTGCAGTCTGGTAAGTTTTGTAGGATTGCGATTGATTAAATCGTTCTGTATCTATTTACTGAAAAAGTGTTATGCATTTACTGCCTCATCCGTCCTGTCCAGCACCTCATTTTCGAATATGGTTCATGTCTCAACTCAGAACAGAGGTCTACCATTCGCAGTTGGAGTGGTGTGCTGTTCATTTTTAATTGCTGTATCGGTTTATCAAAATAGCAAAACTAAAGACGAAATTTAGGCCTTTTAAAAAAGTGCTGCTACGTTGTTTCGCTTTGTGTTTCTGTGTTTATTTTGGCAATTTGATGATGATGAATGTGATGTTTTCCAAATAACGAAAACATCACTTTCACAAGCCTTAAATCGCTAAAATAAACACAGAAACACAAAGCAAAACAACGTGAAAGCAATTTTAGTTTTTTTTCCATTTTCGTCAGCTTTACAAGACGTAATTTTCGCCTTGAGTTTTGCTATTTTGATAAACTGATACAGCCGTTGTAAACGCCAAGCACACTACACAAACAGAGGATGGAAGGCCTCTGCTCAGATCTCCTGCGTTAATCAGACAGACCTCGGAAAAGATGAAATTAGTGTTTAAATTCTAAGGCGTTCTTCTCCTTGTATACTTGTATATAATTTTAATTGTTGCTTAGACATTCACACATACACTGGCGTTAGCCAACATCCTTAACTATTTGTGTGGAATAGGCGTCTTTAGAGGTTTAACTCTTGTCATTGGATTTTCATTGTCACCGCCATTATCACATTCTATGGAGGTGATCTCCTTTAAAACGCCATTAAGTGTTAAAGTGGGGGGGGGGGGGGGGGCACAAAGTGCACGCGCTCACTTAAAACGCATTTTTGTTTTCTGGTTCCCTGACATGTGAAATAACATTCGTGTCTAAGGAAACGACAAGGTGGGCCTCGGATGCAGGCTAAAATCACCACCCTTCAGACCGAAATTCTGACGCAGTAAACACTACAGACCACTCCACCACATGGTGGTAAGGGTAATACAATCGGAGCGCTTCACTGAAAACTCAATCATAACTTGACTGTTATTCCATAACGTCGCTGAAAATGGTCCGTAGATAAAACAAGTCCACGAGAAAACGAATTGCAAGTCTCTTCCTAAAGCTTCAGATGGGACTAGCAGCCAAAAGTAGGATAATTCATTTCTTCATTCATAAAAAGTTGGAAATTTTTTGTGTGCACTCCAAACACACAATGGTTTGTTTGCTTTTGAAAATTTTAGAAGCGCCCAATATAAACACAGCTAAAGCTTTCCATTATCTTAAAAGATAATTAATATTAGCTGGAACTCTTCCATGCTGGTTATGGTGGAAGTCAATATCATAACAGGAAAAAAGAACTTTGAGCCAGGTGGGATCATTAGTTTCATAAAATTAATTTCCTTAACATGATTCATGTTTCATTTTGAGTGGAAAATTTTCCAAGAAAAAAACAAGAGCAGATAAATATCTTCATATTTCGGTTTACAAATAAATATATTCATATTTTGTTTTATAAAAAGCGCAAATAAACAGCCGCTGTTCCATTAACTCTAACAGATTTCAATTGGTAGCTTGACAACATTATTTACAGGTGGTGTATGTTTGAGCAGTAATCGATTGCGCTAATCACAATTTCCCTGAGAGCGTACAGCTTGAGTGACCGGTTGTTTGACTGTGAACGGCTCAGTGTTATGCAAATAAGTGAACGAAAAACTCAAGCAGCTGACAAGCGTTCAAAAAGATAGATCACAAACTGTCCAACAACCCTGAGTTGTCAGTCGATGAACCATAATCTTACGGTACAATTCAGAAACTACAAGCTTGTTCGTCGTCTTTGTCAACCTGGACGAAGATGAATTATAACACTACTAATATTTAGCTGACCCCACGCCATCAATCTTCGGCTTCGAAGGGTAGGCGTTACCGGTAAATAAATAATATCCCAAGCCTTTGTTTCTTTGACGGTATTGCAAGAAATCAAAGTTCTGTTTCCTACCAAGTGACGGTCTCAGCTTCTGTTATCATTAGCATTTTGTCGCCAGCTGCAGTTACGGGAAATACTTTGATTTTGGCAGCAATTTGGAAGAACCCGTCTCTGAGAACACCTTCCTGTATTCTCCTGTGTGGTTTGGCTTTCACTGATCTGTGCACAGGTTTAATTACTCAGCCATTTTATTTGGTAGCTGAACTGGTGTGTTTACAAGAGCCCCCCCAAAATCCAAGACAGGTTAAAGCTGCTTCGTTTTGCCAAGGTTGTCTCTGAAGGCTTCGGGACATTCTTTAATAGTATGACTGTAATGCTTATAACTATGATGTCGATTGAAAGATGGCTGTATAAGACTCGTCGATCTTTGGACACTGTGCGCGCGGCATGTTCAATTCTGACAGTGGTGGTTATCTGTCCAATTCCGATAGCTGTGTTACGCTTGTTGCAAGTCTTATACGGAACTCATGAACTTCTTTTGAACACTATTTCTTTTATTCTCTTGTTCCTTTGTTTTCTCGCCACGTCTATCGCCTATTTTAAAGTTTGGCGAGTTATAACCCACCATCGGCAGCAAGTTCAAAGCAATGCATGGTCTCAAAATTTTGGTCTAACGGCAATAAACTTGGCAAAGTACAAGAAATCCGTGTTTTCGATCCTGCTCATTGTTATGTTATTTTATATGAGCTACTTGCCATTTCTTGTTTTTGTTGGCCTTTATATTTCTCAACAAAATAACGCTGAAGTTGCGTTAGCATTTACATTTTCGATGATCTTCATGTTCTTGTCTTCCTCACTTAACCCTCTACTATACGTTTGGAGAATGAATGATATTCGAACTGGGGTAAAATAACTGTCAAGGCAACTATTCTGTCAGGAAAACTAGAGAGACAGATACATAAGGACTGAAGCTTTCGCCTTATTAAGTCTGGGAGGGTGTCGGCAGGGGGCACAAAGTGCCCGCGCTGACTTTGAACGTTGATATCTTATTCAATACGCAAAAAAATACCATCATACCTTGTGACTGTTTCAAAAATTTATCTGGTAACAATTTATTATGACTTGGCAATGATCGTCAAATTTATTTTTGCCATGGCATCCATATTTTAAAGGGGACTTTATTGAGAATTTTGAATGTTTTTGTTTTGATAAAATTAAAAAAAATCCAAGATGGCGGATCCAAGATGGCCACCGTTTGGACTTCATGACGTCATGCCATCATCAGGTCATGTTGTGTACCTCAAAGGGAACACTTTTGAACGTGCTATATACCCTAGAAGTTGTGTTGTCAAAGCTTTAATTCTTTAAAAGTTAAGAAGAGGGTGCACTCCGCGCACTCCGCCAACCGCGGCCAAGGCTGAGAACTTCGGACAACACCTTTACCAAACCATACAACGCCTGTTCTACTCAAGATGAACCTTTTTTCAATGATGCAATTCACAAAGAACCAGCTAGTGCATACTTATCTGCATCGCCATGAACAATAGCAGGACCGGGCATGAGTATATTACGCTTCTTGCAAGTCTTACATGAAACCCATGAATTTGTCTTGAACTCTAAGTCTTTTAGTCTCTTGCTCTTTTATTTTCTTGGGTACCACGTCTGTTGCCTATTTAAAAGTGTTTGGAATGAGAAGTCAACATCATGGACAAGTTCAAGCCAATGCACGGTCTTTAAATTATGGTCAACCCGCTATAACTCTGCAAGTTTAAAAAAATCTGTGTTTTCGATACTGTAGATTGTAGCTTTTTTCTATATTAGTTACTTTCCATTCCTTGTTTTTGTTGGGCTTCATCTTTCTCAACAAAATCACTCGGACATTTTCAAATTTTGTCTTCTTCACTTAATCCTCTTTTTTTTCAGGAAACCGATGAGGAAACCGATCTGTAGTTACTCTAATATAATATTTGGTGGTACATCACAAAAGTAGCAATATCGGCACTCTAAATCTACAAGAAATTCGCTCGACTGGCGGTAATTTCGTCTAGTGGCTAGACTTACTCAAACTGAGGAGTTATTTCAACTCACTATGTTGGGTAGACTTATGAGTGAGAACAACTAACTCATATGATGTTTGAGTAAATTTGACTCACACTCGATTTACTCAAAATAAAGAGTTGTAAGTTTCAACTCACTATGTTAGGTTAAAAGTCCAACTCATATCTTGAGTAACTTTACTCAACATATTGAGTAAAATACACATTTTACTCGAACAAAGAGTCAGTTATGAGTTATTCTTTGAACCAGTTGTCTAACTTCATCCCGAATATCTTTCATTCTCCACATGCAAAGAAGAGGGTTAAGTGAAGAAGACAAAAATAGAAGCACCATGGACACGTCGAAAAATAGAATGGTGAAGTCGCTGTCATCTAATGCAACGAACAACAGCAAACTGATCAACATGGGCAAATAGCCTGTGTAGAAAACTAGCAGAATATAAAGTATCGAGAAAACAGATTTCTTGTACTTGGCAAAGTCGATCGATGATTGCCTAAAACCGTGAGACACTTCGCTCGTCTGAATTTGTTGCTGGTGACGACGAATTATTCGAAACAGTTTGAAGTAAGCAATTGAGGTGACGATAAAGCAAGAAATCAAAAATACAATATACGGAGTGTGGTCAAACTCAGTTCTCTTTACCACTGTAATGACATGATTGACCCCTAACGCTATAGGAAGGGCTGTTAGTACTGCAGTAAGTGCGTATACTAAGTTCGCCTCACAGTTAGCAAAGATCGACGAGTCATATGTAACCATCGTTCAACGGACATGAGTGTTATGATCAACATCGTTGTGTAAGAAAAAAATGTGGCGCAGCTATGAGTGATAACGTTAATAATTATTCTTTTTAAAGTTAGTTTGATGTCGATTAGTTCCAAAAGTATCAGTTCATTCGCAACATAAAAAGGCTGGGTGATGAGTCCAGTACCAAAGTCAGTTAAAGCCAATCCAGCGAGCAGAATGTAGGTAGGTGTTCTCAGGGAGGGGTTCCTCCAAAGCGCCGCCAAAACGAGAGCATTCCCGACAACTGCAACTGGCGACAAAATAGCAGTAACAACTGCAGCAGATAACGTTTCATTGCTACAGTTAGATGAGTTGCAATAGCTTTGGAGACTAGAGTCAGACCTGTTTTCAGACATAGTGACGTCTCGTCGTGGTGACTAAATCTTTCCAAGACACCCTCGGTAGACCAGCTTTTTATAGCGAACAGTACCGGTTAATATTCAATCAACGTAGGTTAATTTTCGGTTGACTTTTTCTTGTAAAAAAGAAAACAATTAACGTTTCAAAGATATGTGAGAACTGCACCGTTATACTTCAGTTTATACTGTCCGCTCTTCTAGGCAGGTAAAAAATGATCTTTAAAAAAATAATTATTGTTTCTCTATGTGGAACGAAATGTTAATTGACGTTCTACACCTAAAGTTGCTGACCACAATTTTCTGTTAGTTTTTTTTTTATTACTATTGAAAACAAAACAAAAGCTTTCCTTGGAGGTTGCATTGAATGATTTCATTACTTTTTCTTGGAGACTGCATTAAAAAATTTCAATATAATTTGAAAAGGGGGGTGTCATAAGGATTAGAAGGTAAACCAAATAGTGAATTGGCTTGAATGTATGTTAGATGTTATGGAACTTTCGACTTTTCTCGAGGTTCTGCTTGTCACTGGTAAAAAAAATGATGTGCACTTAAAAGTAAAAAATACTGATGTCAATTACAAAAATAGCACCAACTTCTAATCAAATGTCTACCCGGCGACGACATTAAAAATCGAATACAACCTTAGAATCTCATGATGCTTATGGAAATGATTGATTGATGTTGAAAGAGTTCTGTCATTTTAGAATAACCTTGATACTTCAGTTGGTCCGGTACTCATTATAAGGATGGGTGCTTTTAGATATATCTTGGGAGACAACCTTGAAAAAAACAATATTAGATAAATTTTGATTGGATTTATGTTTTGAAAGACTGACTGGGACAACTTAATTTTGTTTTCATAACGAGGTTGAAATTTAAAAAATTAATTTAAAATCAGCGTTGATTAAATATAAATGCTCCTTTCACGACTCTTATATAAACAAATAGTCCAAAAATTAAATGAAACTGCATTTAAACTTAGTGATGAGTAGGCATGATTAAAAATTGACAGCAATACTAGAAACAGGTGAAGAGATCGGCATTTTCCAAATACAATAAAAGATAGAATTATCACTCTCTCGAAATACATGTTGCACAATCTACGTTTCTCTGAAACATATTCTGAAGAAATATTCGTACTGCAAAAAAGTCAATGTATGCGAACTTGACTACTTCCTCTCCAAGCAGTCTTCAGATCCTTTGTTTATTTAAAGGCATTGCGAGAAATTCAAGTTCTGCTTACTATGCGGTAAACCTCTCAGCTTCAGTTGTCATCGCACTTTTAGCCCCGCTAGCAGTGGCTGGGAACGCCTTGATTTTGATGTCAATTTGGAGGGATCAGTCGCTCAGAACACCATCCTTCATTATTCTCAGTGGTTTGGCTTTTACCGATCTTTGTACAGGACTAATCACCCAACCTTTCTACGTTGCAGCTGAGTTGATTTGTTTAGGCAAACCTCAGGAAAACTCAAGACAGCTACCATTCCTTCTACTTGCAAGATTTATTTCTGAAGCCTGTGGCACATATTTTTTATCGTTAACCACAGCACTGATCACACTTATGTCCATCGAAAGATGGCTGCACATGGCCTGTCGATCCTTGTTGACTGTGCGCAGTAGCTGTTTGATCATGGCAGTAATATCATTGCTTCTGATACCAGTTGTGGTGTTGCGCTTGTTGTACGTGTTTGAAAAAGCCGATAGGTCTATCTCGGATGCAGTTTTATTTATCCTTTTATTATTCTGCCTTATTACCACATCGATCGCTTATTTTAAGGTTTTCCAAATTATTCGTTGCCACCAGAGACAACTTCAAGCAAACAGATCATGTCAAAACGTTGGTCAACCGCCAATCAATCTTGCGAAATTCAAGAAAACTGTGTTTTCCATCCTGTATATTCTAGCCATTTTTTATTTTTGTTTTATTCCTTTTCTCGTTTACGCTGGATTTGTACCTTCCGGCAAATATCCTGAGTTCGAGCAGTTGGTATTTCATATTGCATCGATATTTTTATTACTTTCGCCTGTAGTCAATCCGTACGTTTATCTTTGGAGAATGAATGACATTCGTAATGGAGTGAAGCGACTGGTTAAGCAGTTACTTTGCAAAGAAAAGTAGATAAGAAAATTGAAGATCATCTCTGACCTCTGATATTCTACGTAAGGTAAATACCTGTAAATACAATTTTTGTAGTTTTGTTTAGCTGCTAAAATAACCCGTCTCAGTGGACTTGGATTTAATCTATCAGACTTGAATTTAATGAAGGTATGATCCTACGCAACAGTGACTTCAAAGTTTCTTTTTGTGTGGTTGCAGTCTGGTAAGTTCTGTAGGAATGCGATTGATCAAATCGTTTTGTATCTATTTACTAAAGAAGTGTTATGCATTTACTGCCCCATCCGTCCTGTCCTGCACCCTCATCTTCGAACATGGTATGTTTTAAGTCAGAACAGAGGTGTGCCATCTGCAGTTTGAGTGGTGTGCTGTTCATTTATAATAGCTGTATCAGTTTATCAAACTAGCAAAACTAAAATCGAAATTTAGGCCTTTTAAAATTGCTGCCCTGCTGTTTTGATTTGTGTTTCTGTGTTTATTTTGGCAATTTGATGATGATGAATGATGAATGTGATGTTTTCCAAATAACGAAAACATAACTTTCACAAGCGTTAAATCGCTAAAATAAACACAGAAACACAAAGCAAAACAAATGGCAGCAATTTTAGGAGGTTTTTTTTAAATTTTCATCAGTTTTACAAGACCTAATTGTCGCCTTGAGTTTATCTATTTCGATAAACTGATACAGCCATTGTAAATGCCAAGCACACTACACAAACAGAGGATGGAAGGCCTCTGCTCAGATCTCCTGCATTAATCAGACAGACCTCGAAAAAGATGAAATTGGTGTTTAAATTCTAAGGTGTTCTTCTCCCTGTATACTTGTATATAATTTTAATTGTTGCTTAGACATACACACACAAACTGGCGTTAGCCAACATCCTAAATTATTTGTGTGGAACAGGCGTCTTCAGAGGTTTAACTCCCGTCGTTGGATTTTCATTGTCACCGCCATTATCACAGTCTATGGAGGTGACCTCCTTTAAAACGCCATTAAGCGTTAAAGGGGGGGGGGGGGGAGGGGGGCACAAAGTGCACGCGCTCACTTAAAACGCATTTTTGTTTTCTGGTACCCTGACATGTGAAATAACATTCGTGTCTAAGGAAACGACAAGGTGGGTGGATCCAGGCTAAAATCACCACCCTTCAGGCCGACAACATTATTTACAGTTGGTGTATGTTTGAGCAGTAATCGATTGCGCTAATCACAATTTCCCTGAGGGCTAACAGCTGGAGTGAGAATTTGTTTGACTATGAACGGCTCAGTGTTATGCAATGAAACTCAAGCAGCTGACAAGCATGCAAAATGACAAATCACAACCATGAGTTCTACAGTCGAATTGAACCATAATCTTACAGTACAATTCAGAAAGTACCTGGACGAAGATGAATAATAACACGACTAATATCCCAAGCCTTTGTTTCTTTGACGGTATTGCAAGAAAGCAAAGTTCTGTTTCCTACGCGGTGACGATCTCAGCTTCTGTTATCATTAGCATTTTGTCGCCAATTCCAGTTGCGGGAAATACTTTGATTTTGGCAGCAAATTGGAAGAACCCGTCTTTTAGAACACCTTCCTATATTCTTTTGTGTGGTTTGGTTTTCGCTGATCTGTGCACAGGTTTCATCACTCAGCCATTTTATGTTGTAGCTGAACTGATATGTTTACAGAAACCCCAAAAACTTCAAGACCGACTATCACTTCTTCGTTTCGCCAAGGTTGTCTCTGAAGGCTGCAGAACATTCTTTAATAGTATGACTGTGCTGCTTATAACTATGATGTCGATTGAAAGATGGATGTACATGACTCGTCGATCATTGGACACTGTGCGCGAGCCATATTCAATTCTGATAGTGGTGGTTACCTGTCCAGTTCCCATAGCTATATAACGTTTGTTGCAAGTCTTATATGGAACTCATGAACTTCTTTTGAACACTATTTCCTTTCTTCTCTTGCTCCTTTGTTTTCTCGCCACGTCTATCGCCTATTTTAAAGTTTGGCGAGTTATAACCCACCATCAGGAGCAAGTTCAAGGCAGTGCATGGTCTCAAAATTTTGGTCTAACGGCGATAAACTTGGCAAAGTACAAGAAATCCGTGTTTCGATCCTCTTCATTGTAATGTTATTTTATATCTACTTGACATTTCTTGTTTTTGTTGGCCTTTATCTTTCCCTGCAAAATCACTCTGAAGTTGCGTTAGCATTTACATTTTCAATGATATTCATGTTTTTGTCTTCTTCACTTAATCCTCTTTTGTACGTCTGGAGAATGAATGATATTCGTACTGGGGTGAAACAACTATTAAGACAACTACTCTGTCAGGAACATTTGTGAGGCAAATGCATAATTTTCAGTCGTTTTAGCCTGGGGAGTGGGGGTGCAAACTGCCCACGCTGTCTTTGAACGTTTATATTTTTAGTGAGGAAACAAAACCATCTACCCTTGTTTCCTTCCTAAAATTTATCTGCAAACAATTTATTGTAACTTGCCATTGTTCGTCTAATTTCATGCTGCCAAAGAATTTTGAGTATTCTGCTTTGGAAAAATCAAGACATCCAAGATGGGGGATTCAAGATGGCCGCCATTTGGAAATCATGACGTAATTCCCACGTCATGTGATGACATCAGGTCATTTTGCGGACCTCGTAGGGAACATTTCAAACGTACAATGTACCCTCAAGGTTTTGTTGTCATAACTTTAATGCAGCTTAATACAATTTGCGCGCAGGCTTAACAACGCAAACGCCCAGATAAAAAGAGGTTAATGGACCTTTTAGGTTCATGTAGTTAATGGTAAATAGTCAATATGTTTTACTTTAGAAGAATAATGACGAATATACAGTATTAGGTTTGTTTAAAATGAAATTAACGTAACTCGCTATTTTTCATTTCAGAAACTCCTTAGAAAGTTAAAGCAAAACCCAGTCGGTGCTAGAACACTTTGAAGTTCATCCAACATACTAATTGTCTGATATTTATATGTATATATTATATTTATTCTGTTTTGTTTGTATGTACATTTTTAAGTCATTAATCTAATAACTAGACTTTGTATATAGAATTGTAGAAAAATTTATTAACGGCGTGCAATTAAATCCTATACTCTAAACTGATATCATTTCATATTGAAAATGCTGTGTAGCACATTTCTCGATAGTTTGCAAAATGCAGCTTGGATCTTTTTCGATTGAGTGAAATGTTCTAGCTAGGTATTCTTTGAAGACTGTCTAATGGCCTCATTTTTCGGAAAAGGCAAACACGTTAACACGCCTAACTTTAAAAGAAGGCTTCGCCTTCTGCTCTCTGTTACTGATTTCGTTCTCAAGGAAATCGATGATGACGGCAAAAGCCCATGGTCCCTCAAAACGAAATTTGGCCTTTTTAGGAGTCGATGGGTTTTTAAATTTCAGTTCTTTCTCCCCGTACACTGAACGAAATGACCCCCATAGTAAAAAAAGTGGACGATTTCGAAAAAGGCGCCATTCAGTGTACTTGACGTTAAACCATTCTAGCTAGATACGCAAAACTTTGGATTTATCAGCTGAATTGATGAGGTAAATTGGTCACCATAAAGAGATTGAAAGCTGACGTTTCGAGCGTTAGCCCTTCGTCAGAGCGAATTAAGGAATTGTGGATTGCACTTGGTTTATCTGGAGAGTGGTAGAGCTGCACTATTGGTTGGAACATGGCAACGTGAATAAGTTAGTTGAATGAAAGGCGTTCATTGATACCGTGGGGATTAAGTGTACTGGTTTGAAAAATGAATTTTTGTTCTAAATTTTTACGGCTGTCCATGTTACCCTGGTGTAGAGAAAGGCCACAGATCGTCATGTTTTGGTTATAATGATTAGGGAGATTGAAGTGTCGGGCGACTTGTTTGGACGCATCCTTGTTATTTGTTTCAACGTGTCATAAGTGTCCGCGGAAACAGTCACCTAGTCTCCTCCTTGTTTCAGCAATGTATATCAAATATACCAAGTCTTTCCCTACACCAGGGTAACACGGGAAGCCGTAAAAATCTAGAATAAAAATTCATTTTACAGATCGGCACACTTCATCCCCACAGTAAAAATGAAGGCCTTTCATTCAACTATTTTATTCGTTTTTTACGTTGCCATGTTCATACCATTAGCGTAGTTCCACCACTCTCCATATAAACCAAGTGCAACCCTCAATTCTTGATTATATTCGCTCTGACGAAGGGCTTACGTTCGAGACGTCCGCTTTCAATCTCTTTACGGTGGCCAATTTACCTGGTCAAATACAGTTAATAAATCCAACGTTTTGTGTTCCACTTCTCCTACGACGCAGCACCACAGTTTCTTGAGAAACTAACCCCCTAGCTAGATTGATTTAGCCTGCGTAGCACGCTTTTCCGTAGGTTTTTCCGCCCGTTCGAGGGGTTTTCGCTTTTTGGCAGCGCGAAAATTTTTGCTCTCGCCCCAATTTTCCCGCCTTCAAAAAAACGAAAAATGCTTATCTTATGTGATAAAAAGAAGGACACAATCTAAATTCGTCTTTTGCCGCTAACAGGTGCTGATCAATATGAAGCGAAAGTTAGACGAGAATGAATAGGAAGAGAGTGTAAACGAAGATAACGCTGATAAAGTGATTGATGAAGAGGAACCTCAAATCAAAGAAGACTTAGACAATCTTTTCCAAGCCGTTTCCAGAACGCGTGCTTCTGAACTGTTGCACAGTATGGCCACGTTCTTGCTTTGGTTACCCTGTGGGCAAATACTCCGACATCAGCGGATAATTCCAGTGACAAATATCTCAGAGGTGGTCGAGGATGCGTTACTTGCGCATAACGATGATGTAGCCAAACCTCGTGCGTTCAGCACCTTCTGGATGGACTGGCAGAGCTGGGCTCGACAAGCGTTTGATAAAGAGTAAGAAAATTCTGAGCGATTTCAGTGTTAGAAACAGAAAAAGAATACGGACATAATGAAGACTCCAAATAAAACACTAACGAGGAACGATCTACAGATCTACAGACAGCATTGAGGAGGAGAAGACAGCTTCTGATAGTAGTCAGCCCCGAGAGTCCGAAAACAGTGACTCGGAAGCCGAAAGCGAAATAGAGGCCGAAAATAGCGACTCAGAAAGCACACCATTCTCACAGGAGAACGATCTAAATACATTTGAACACTGTGAAGGCTTAAATGTTTATCACACTGAGGTCATGAACGGTCATGGAATGTCCCAAGTGCTGTTGGCAAGATAACTGTGACAATTCCCCTGTATGCAGTCACAGTGTTTCTATAGACTGAAAACATATCAAGGATGGATTCAAGAGATGTTTCGATTGTAAAGCCGCCCCACATTATGACCAGAACAAATCAAAAGTGACGGAGACAAGGTCAAGTCGATTAATTATGGAATAATGATTTTGTACTGTAGTTGAATTGTAAAGCGATTGAAATAAACGTTTTGCCCGACTTGACAATTTGTGTGTTTGATGTCGAATTATTTTCAATCGTTTGCGCACGCGATCCTTTGTTACTTGTGCCCAAGCTTTTGAAACTTAATATTTACCTTTAGGTCCTGTCGAGCGCGTAAACGAGTGACTCCTTTGTGTGAGATCTATGAATGATCTTGTGTTATATACCATTCTGAATAATTTCCCCAGTGGTTTTGCCACAGAATTTGAGTAAAGGGTCCGCCCACTTATAAGGCTTTTTTTTTCGGCATTTCAAGTTTGCTTTTAACGTTTTTGACATATTAGCGAACCCTTTAGCCGCTTGTTGCGGAATAATACTAAAAATTAAAAACCACTTCCATACATTTATTTCTTAGTCACACTCGTTGCTTGGAACATGTGTTCCTAGAAAGTCTTCGCGGGGAGCAGGGATGGCTCAGTGGTGAGAGCACTCGTCTTCCACCAATGTGGCCCGGGTTCGATTCCCGGTCCCGGTGTCATATGTGGGTTGAGTTTGTTGTTGGTTCTCGTCCTTGCTCCGAGGGTTTTTCTCCGGGTTCTCCGGTTTTCCTCCCTCCACAAAAACCAACATTTCCAAATTCCGTCTGGAATCAGTGGTCGAAGAGCCACTCTGTGGAGGTGCCACTGCAAATTCCAATTTATTTATTTAGTTATTTATTTGTTAACGAGGTTAATCATAGAGACGTCCAAGTCCCTTTGTGAGTGACAGTACATATAGTGTAAAGTGAACTCTATAAATACTGATGCACTTTCATTTCGTAGTCACACACATCATTTTAGATCCTGCTGGGCGTAACTGCTATCTTCAGACGGTAAGATAGTGACTTTGACTGGACTGAACATCTGACGTTAGAAGGTACGCCGAACGTTACGTTTTGTGCAACTCGCTCCGGAATCCTCCGCAAAAAGTGGGCTAATTCGGTTCCCATACCACTACTCACATATTGAACCATTGTTTCAATCCTTTTTTTTAAGTATCTGAGAAATTTTCACTATTGTTTTATTTTGTTTTAACTTGGGAATGTCACAAATATAACCATTGTTTCAATTCTTTTTTCATCTGAGAAATTTCACCATTGTTTAATCCTTTTTAATCCTTTTTTTTTATCTGAGAAATTTGACCATTGTTTCAACAATTTTTATTACTTAGAAATGTCATAAGTCTAACAATAATCAAGATTATTAACAATATTACAATTAGTTTACAATACATAAAGTACGGACAGGATTAATAAAGAAAAAAGAGAGTGTAAAGAAGTCAACTAATTACATAACTGATATAACGCACACAATATATTGATCGATCACAACATATTGAGCTGTGACGTCGTTATTGTCCACTTCCTGTTAAACCGATGTAAATTGTTTTTAGCGCAAGTACGTTTTTCTGTGTTTTTCCTGCATTTTCACAGATACAGTTTACCGACATGTAATAGACAGTTTAGTAGGACACATTTGGAGGTCATATACCAAACAAAATGTCTCGTAGGCTTTCAAGGTGACTCCTTGTTAAGGAGAAGGAATAGAGTTCAAAATCAGTCGAAAATTGTTCAAAATGAGGACAATGAAAGGTAAGCTGGTGTAGAGTTTCAGGTTTATGACTACAGAAAGAACACTTTCCATCTTCAAAATAAAACCTATCTTGTAAAGTTCGGTGTTACGTTAGTAAAGGGAAGGGCATTTAGAACGTTGTGAATGGTGTGAGGTATATACTGTAGATCTGTATTAGCTGAGCCTCTGCGAAATTTAAGTCACGGTCAATTTTTTGAGAATAATTGGGTAGTTTGTGGCTTTAGTACTCAACAACATTGAGTAATAGTCCTTAGATCTCTATTTTGTTACGTCAAACAGGCCACTGGAAATATTGAAAGAGGCAGATCTGTTATCGAAGGGTGGCAAACCGAAACGCGTTTGCCTTGGCTGATGTTAATTACCTATTCACGAACTCCTCTTATCTCAAAAATACGGCAGTCTACTGTATATCTACTGTATAAAAGTATAACAGGGTTCTTATGGTAACAGTCACCTTGTACACTGCTACCCATCTTATAGATAAAGTATTCCTTCTTTGTTTGTTCATTTTACAGGAGCACCCTATGGCTCGTTTCGGGAACAGCTGTTCGGAAGGCCTAAAGTCGCCTGAAACATTGGACTTAATTGCAGTGAAAGCTAGAGATTTCTTTGGTGAAACACCTCGGACTTTCGTAACACGGGGACTTATTAGTTCCTATTGTTTTCGGAGGGACAAATGTGTCTTTTAAAGTGCAAAATAAGGTCAACTAGCATTTTCGGAGAGCCATCAGCAGCTCGGAAATTCGGCGGATAGGAGTCTCTTTAATTTCCTAAAATTTTCTGCTGCCT
Organism: Siderastrea siderea; assembly: GCA_964030785.1. Lineage (NCBI taxonomy): Eukaryota > Metazoa > Cnidaria > Anthozoa > Scleractinia > Rhizangiidae > Siderastrea > Siderastrea siderea. The sequence goes on from OZ034979.1 coordinate 29,390,447, forward strand.
AAATTTTCAGCTAAAAACGCCGAACTGAGATCAATATATATTAGCTCACACAAATATGCCTTTAAAAAGTTCTGAAACAATCTAAGAAAGCAGAAATTGATATCTCAAGTATTTTGCTTAATTTATCTCGTTGGGTGCCCCTGATTTTATAGTTAAACTCCAGCTTACAGATAAACTGATGTTTCTTCTTTGTTTGTTCATTTATGGTTAAAACCCCGTTTATAGACAAAATACCCCTTCTTTGTTTATTCATTTGTTTGTTACCATTCCTTCGCCACCATAATCTGTTCTCCTAGACGAAAGGCGCTTAGCGCCACAGAAGAAGAGAGTCTGTTTGGCTATTCAAGTAGTCCGTTCATTTCTGCGTCGCTATTAAGGATTTTTTTCACACGATTTGCCATCTGCCGGACCACCCCTGGATCGATGTCTTCCAGAAGGTTTACACCAGGAAGCCAGTAAAGTGGAAGATTTCCCTCCTCCAGATACCCATGTAAATGTTGAAATAAGCCATGGAAATGTTTTCCCAGGGAACATCTATCCCAGTTGTAGGGCTTCTCTCTCATGTAGTGCATGAAAGCGGTCTTCAAGTGATATGACTTCAAACGTCCAAGGGACGACCACTCTCCGTTGACAATGGTTTTCACGATTCTAAGGAGCTCGTGCCTGCAGCTGCTGTCTCTATCCATGTCACGCAGTACTTCTTTTTCCTTCAGTGAAAACGAATGCCTCCACAGAAGGCCTGGGCTAGCAACAGGTCTTCGCCCAGTGTAACGCTTAGGGACATAGTAGCTCTGGTCTCGCCCAATTTGGAAACAAGGCACAAGATCAACTGACAGTAACATTTCTGTGCTCACCATCCCTGCACCATGGCTTTCCTTTTTGCAGATATCAAGTTGGACGGCAGGCCCATGATCCCTTGATAACGCACGTTCATCTCGATGTCAGAACATTGCCACCTATCTTCGAAGTTTTTGACTGTTTTGACAATGAGACTAAATTAGTATAGGTAATCGCATGAGGCCGAGTAGAATTAAGGATAAATTTTCACGCGAGTTTTCAAAGTTTTCACAAAATTGCCTGAGTCGCGCAGCGACAAGGGCAATTTGTTAAAACGAGGACTCAATGCGATTACTTGTTTATAACACAGAGGGCAAAATTTTCGGAAAACTTTCCACGCACGTTGAAACACAATCAGCCGGCCCTCAGAATAAAAGTACCTGCTCGTAAACAATTCACCAAACAAGCAGTTTAACTGTTACTCAGCGCACAGAACAAGAAAGACTGACCATTATGTACATCTTAAGAGATAAATGCAATTCTAGTTCATTGACAAAACACATTTAAAACTCAATTAACTAAGTAGATTTTTTTCACCTGAGTTGCGCAGCTTCCTCTCGCTGGAAAAATTATCGACCCCGTCGCTCCAAGATTTTCAGTAGTTTTAAAACAACTAAACATTTGCTGTTTCCCGTAACACATATAGGTTCACCTTTTGGAATTTCTCTTCAAGCAAACACCCGATTTCCACACCATTTTTACCAACCAACCCGGTTAAAAGTCAAACTTTGAAGCGATCCTTGTAGTGTTCAACAACTCAAAATCCGTTTTTCGTTTCAAGACGCCTACAAAATGCAAATGGCGCGCTCTCGCGCTTAGCCAATCATATGCGAGAAAATTTCGGTGCTTGGCCAATCAGGAATTAGTAATTTTGCCCTCGTCCGAAAGAAAATTAAGAAAAAATGCCCTGTCTCTCAACCAATCAGCATTCAGTAATTTTGCCCTCTATGTTCTGTATGTTATAAGTATATCTAATCGCATGAGGCCGAGTAGAATTAAGGATAAATTTTCACGCGTATTTTCAAAGTTTTCACAAAATTGCCCGAGCGACGAGGGCAATTTGTGAAAACTTTGAAAATACAAGTGAAATTTATCCTCAATTCTACGAGGACTCAATGCGATTACTTGTTTATAACACAGAGGGCAAAACTTTCGGAAAACTTTCCATGCACGTTGAAACACAATCAGCCGGCCATCAGAATAATTATAAAAGTACCCGCTCGTAAACAATTCACCAAACGAGCATTTTAACTGCTGCTCAGCGCACAGAACAAGAAAGACTGACCATTATGTACATCTTAAGAGATAAATACAATTCTAGTTCATTGACAAAACACACTTATAACCCAATTAACTAAGTAAATTTTATTCATCTGAGTTGCGAAGCTTCCTCTCGCTGAAAAAACTATCGACCACGTCGCTGTAAGTTTTCAGTAGTTTTAAAACAAATAACAATTTGCTGTTTCCCGTAACACATATAGGTTCACCTTTACGAATTCCTCTTCAAGCAAACACCCGATTTCCATACCATTTTTACCAACCTTCTCGGTTAAAAGTCAAACTTTGAAGCGATCCTTGTCTTGAACAACTCAAAATGCGTTTTTCGTTTCAAGACGCCTACAAAATGCAAATGGCGCGCTCTCGCGCTCAGCCAATCAAATGCGAGTAATTTTGGCGCTTGGCCAATCACGAATTAGTAATTTTGCCCTCGTCCGAAAGAAAATTAAGAGAAAAATGCCCTCTGTCTCAACCAATCAGCATTCAGTAATTTTGCCCTCTATGTTATAAACACAGAAACACAAAGCAAAACAACGTGAAAGCAATATGTTTTTTTTCCATTTTCATCAGTTTTACAAGACCTAATTTTCGCCTTGAGTTTTGCTATTTTGATAAACTGATACAGCCGTTGCAAACGCCAAGCACACTACACAAACAGAGGATGGAAGGCCTCTGCTCAGATCACCTGCATTAATCAGACAGACCTCGGAAAAGATGAAATTAGTGTTTAAATTCTAAGGCGATCTTCTCCTTGTATACTTGTATATAATTTTAATTGTTGCTTAGACATTCACACATACACTGCCGTTAGCCAACATCCTTAACCATTTGAGTGGAATAGGCGTCTTCAGGGGTTTAACTCTTGTCATTGGATTTTCATTGTCACCGCCATTATCACATTCTATGGAGTGATCTCCTTTAAAACGCCATTAAGCGTTAAAGTGGGGGGGGGGGGGGGGGGCACAAAGTGCAAGCGCTCACTTAAAACGCATTTTTGTTTTCTGGTACCCTGTCATGTGAAATAACATTCGTGTCTAAGGAAACGACAAGGTGGGTGGATCCAGGCTAAAATCACCACCCTTCAGACCGAAATTACAGTAAACACTACAGACCACTCCTTCACATGGTGGCAAGGGTAATACAATCGGAGCGCTTCACTCAAACCGCCATCATAACTTGACTATTATTCCATAATGTCGCTGAAAATGGTCCGTAGATAAAACAAGTCCACGAGAAAACGAATTGCAAGTCTCTTCCTAAAGCTTCAGATGGGACTAGCAGCCAAAAGCAGGATAATTCATTTCTTCATTCATAAAAAGTTGGAATTTTTTTGTGTGCACTCCAAACACACAATGGTTTGTTTGCTTTTGAAAATTTTAGAAGCGCCCAATATAAACACAGCTAAAGCTTTCCATTATCTTAAAAGATAATTAATATTAGCTGGAACTCTTCCATGCTGATTATTAATAATGTCAGTCTCTGCAAGGACCAAGAAGTTCATATTAGCGATATAGCATGGTTCTAGTGGTGGAAGTCAATATCATAACAGGAAAAAAGAACTTTGAGCCCGGTGGGATCATTAGTTTCATAAAATTAATTTCCTTAACATGATTCATGTTTCATTTTGAGTGGAAAATTTTCCAAAAAAACACAAGAGCAGATAAATATATTCATATTTTGTTTTATAAAAAGCGCAAATAAACAGCCACTGTTCCATTAAATCTAACAGATTTCAATTGGTAGCTTGACAACATTATTTACAGGTGGTGTATGTTTGAGCAGTAATCGATTGCGCTAATCACAATTTCCCTGAGAGCTTACAGCTTGAGTGACCGGTTGTTTGACTGTGAACGGCTCAGTGTTATGCAAATAACTGACAGAAAAACTCAAGCAGCTGACAAGCGTTCAAAAAGATAAATCACAAACTGTCCTACAACCCTGAGTTCTCAGTCGATGAACCATAATCTTACGGTACAATTCAGAAACTACAAGCTTGTTCGTCGTCTTTGTCAACCTGGACGAAGATGAATTATAACACTACAAACATCTCAGGCCTTTGTTTCTTTGACAGTATTGCAAGAAATCAAAGCTCTGTTTCCTACCAAGTGACGGTCTCAGCTTCTGTTATCATTAGCATTTTGTCGCCAATTGCAGTTGCGGGAAATACTTTGATTTTGGCAGCAATTTGGAAGAACCCGTCTCTGAGAACACCTTCCTATATTCTTCTGTGTGGTTTGGCTTTCACTGATCTGAGCACAGGTTTAATTACTCAGCCATTTTATGTGGTAGCTGAACTAGTGTGTTTACAAGAGCCCTCAAAAATACAAGACAGCTTAAAGCTGCTTCGTTTTGCCAAGGTTGTTTCTGAAGGCTTCGGGACATTCTTTAATAGTATGACTGTAATGCTTATAACTATGATGTCGATTGAAAGATGGCTGTATATGACTCGTCGATCTTTGGACACTGTGCGCGCGGCATGTTCAATTCTGACAGTGGTGGTTATCTGTCCAATTCCGATAGCTGTGTTACGCTTGTTGCAAGTCTTATATGGAACTCATGAACTTCTTTTGAACACTATTTCTTTTATTCTCTTGTTCCTTTGTTTTCTCGCCACGTCTATCGCCTATTTTAAAGTTTGGCGAGTTATAACCCACCATCGGCTGCAAGTTCAAGGCAATGCAAGGTCTCAAAATTTTGGTCTAACGGCGATAAACTTGGCAAAGTACAAGAAATCCGTGTTTTCGATCCTGCTCATTGTTATGTTATTTTATATCAGTTACTTGCCATTTCTTGTTTTTGTCGGCCTTTATATTTCTCAACAAAATAACTCTGAAGTTGCGTTAGCATTTACATTTTCGATGATCTTTATGTTCTTGTCTTCTTCACTTAACCCTCTACTATGCGTTTGGAGAATGAATGATATTCGAACTGGGGTAAAACAACTGTTAAGACAACTATTCTGTCAGGAAAACTAGAGAGGCAGATGTGCAAGGACTTAAGCTTTCGCCTTATTAAGTCTGGGAGGGTGTCGGCAGGGGGCACAAAGTGCCCGCGCTGACTTTGAACGTTGATATCTTATTCAATACGCAAAAAATACCATCATACCTTGTGATTGTTTCAAAAATTTATTTTTGCCATGGCATCCATATTTTAAAGGGACTTTATTGAGAATTTTGAATGTATTTGTTTTGATAAAATTAAAAAAATCCAAGATGGCGGATCCAAGATGGCCACCGTTTGGACATCATGACGTCATGCCATCATCAGGTCATGTTGTGGACCTCGAAGGGAAACTTTTGAACGTACTATGTAACCTAAAAGTTGTGTTGTCCGCGCTTCTCGCCCTTCCCTCCCTCCAACCGCCAAGGCTGAGAACTTCGAAAAAAACCTTTACCAAACCATGAAACGCCTGTTCTACTGAAGATGAACCTTTTTCTCATGATGCAATTCACAAAGAACCAACTAGTGGATACTTATCTGGATTGCTTTGAACAATAACAGGACGGTATGAGTATATTACGCATCTTGCAAGTCTTACTCATGAATTTGTCTTGAACTCTAAGTCTTTTAGTCTCTTGTTCCTTTATTTCCTTTATTTTCTTGCCACGTCTATTGCCTATTAAAAAGTGTTTCGAATTATAAGTCAACATCATCGGCAAGTTCAAGCCAGTGCACGGTGTCGAAATTTTGGTCAACCAGCTATAACTGTGCGAGGTTAAAAAAATCTGAGTTTTCGATACTGTGTTTATTGTAGCTTTATTCTATGTTAGTTACTTTGCATTTCTTGTTTTTGTTGGATTTCATATTTCTCTAAAAAATCACTCCGACATTTTCATATTTTTGTCTTCTTCATTCAATCCTCTTTTATACGTTTGAAGATCGGGAATGAAGGATATTCGTACTGGTGTGAAGCAATAATTGGCAGAAAAACTAGCGAAGCAGATGCAAAATTTCATTGGGATTGTTAAGGCTCGGTCAAACAGTTCACTGAAATCATGTAAGGTGTGGAACGCGGTGAGCAAACAAATTCAAAATTGTCGCTTACACTTAAAAACAGATCAAAAGTTGACACAACATCTTTCTATATTTTTCAACAGGATGCCCAAACAGGCTTAAGATATTGAATCCAACTGTCATGTATTACATGAAGTAGTAAGGGGGACGTATGGAATTGCTAAGAAAGGCGAGCACATGGAATAAAAATGAACAAAATCAAAGCAGTAGTGTGGATTCCAAATTATCTCTAATTCATGTATTAAGAGGACACACGACTAACAATGCTGAACGTTGTTGGAAATACTGAGGTGAGTGGACCCAGAATAAAATCACCGCCCTTCAGACCGAAATTCCGACGCGGTAAACACTACAGGCCACTCCACCACAAGGTGTCCTACTGCAAGGGTGTTACAATCGAAGCACTTTACTCAAACCTCGATCATAACTTGACTACTGTTACATGACGTCGTTTAAAATGGTCTGTAGATAAAATAAGTCCACGAGAATACGAATTGCAAGCTAATAGTATAAGTCAAAGATAAACCAAAAAAAGAGCAATGAATGGATTTCTTTTTCTTATGATTAACTAGTCTTGCCCTAAGAAAGGCCCTAATGTTATGCTAGTCAGCTTATATTTTGGTTTATGTTGTGTCTCAAGGAAAAACAAAACCAAAGCGTTGCGAGCACAAATGAAGTCTTCATTTTTTCGTAGGTTACTCATTTTTGATTATTTGGGAGGTAAAACCGGAATATTCGGCTACTTCTAAACCTGCAGCTAATTGTCCGTTTTCTGCCTAATTAATTTCGAGATATGCAGATGTTAATAAGAGCCCGTTAGCTAAAAAATGAATCATGCAAATCAGATTTAATTCACTCTGAGCTTGCACTCATGGGTTTATTCCACTTTTACATTTCCTATTTGAGTCAATCTTTCAGTGGATCTTTCAGTGGATCTTTCAGTGGGTCTACCAGTTGATTTTTTAAGTTTAATAAAGTCAGTCAGTGCAACATCAATTAATGAGAAGTTAAAACTTCCCTTTAATGAATGTTGCGTCAGGAATATTTATTCGCTTCCATTAGGAGGCATGTGCCTATCAACTGCTTATATTTTCTTTAAATTAGTGTGCTAAAAGGAAATTTAAGAATATTATCAAATTTCTAATAGAGCTTACATGGGAGCTCATTATAACAGTTGTAAAATTTTGTACACCAGTTTTTTCAGCATGTGTTTCCAAAGGTTAGCCATAGCCCTGACCGTGCTGTTCTAAAGTGGTCAATCTATTTTTCCTACAGATCTCTACTGTGCGATTGCTTTCCGTCAGATAAAACAACTTGTTCTACAACCATTGATTGAAAAGCAAGTGGTAAGTCCAGTCAAATTTGCCATTTCACCTTCTGAGCACAATTTAGGTCTGCAACTCTTACAGTTGTGAGTCGATAAGTTAATTCTAATGAACTAGACTTCTGTTTAAGGTTTAATCTCTTTATCTGTTCTTCTTCTTATTTTTTTCCACTGTTGGTTATTTGGCCTCATTTAACATAAGCCACGCACCTCTTCGGAACCTGTAATTTTATTGGCTTCCTATATCACGCACCTCTATTGTTTTAAGGGCTAGGGTCATTGTTTTATTGTTTGTTCTTTTGTCTTCTCAGCCAATCCTGTTAAGCCTTCCGATAGGTGCGTACCGCCTCTCATTTAAGTTAGACATCACTCTTTGTTGAAAATTGTTGAAACAACGATAAGATTTTTCATTTAAAAAGGAGATTGAAACTAGGATAGATTGGCTATAATCCAAGGCCAAACACTTGTTGAAATAACGGTGAGATTTTCCAATTAATGAAAAGATTAAAACTATGGATAGATTGGCTAAAATCCAGGGCAAAAAAATGTTGAAACAACAATAAGATTTTTCGTTTAAAAAGAGATTGAAACTGTGGATACATTAGCTAAAATCCAAGGCCCAAAATTATTGAAACAACTTTTGGATTTGCCATTTGAAAAAAATTGAAGCCATGGACAGATTGGCTAGATTTCAAGGCTAAAAATTTGTTGAAACAATTGCTAGAATTTATAATGGCAAATAAGATTGAAACTATGGATAGATTTACTACAATCAAAGGGCAGAAATTGTTCAATCAACGGTTGAATTTTCGAATTGAAAAAAGATTGAAACTGTGGGCACAGGGTGCTCTCGCAGTTCTGCAGTCCCGTAGGCGATGACTGACTAAGTTTGAGTTTAAGTTGAACGAGTGCTTCCGCAGTCCTTATGTTATAAAAACAACGACACAATCTAAATTCCCAACATTTAAGTGGCAATGTCTGTAAGAGCGGTCCACTGCATTTCGGGTCAGAAAAAAGTTTTCCCTCAAACTTTGCCCAGGAAACCATCTTGGGTCACAAGTAAATGAAACGAGTTTCGTTTTAGGAAATACGTTAAAATAGTTTTTTTACAGCCCACAACAGTAAGAGCGGCAAAAGCCGTAAATTAGCAACTGGCCAGACGCGAAAATTGCATAAGTTAGCGACCTCACTGCTCAAAAACCACAACACGCAGCAAAAAAGTGTTATTATTTTTAAGTTAAGAGGTCCTTCAAGGGTGTAAAGCGTGTGTTAAATTTAATTTGTGTTGAAGTGGAAGCTCGTGATAATTGATATATTAACACTCATCTGAGCGCTTTCTGAAAACTCGCAAAAGTACCCTGTCTTCGTCGGCCTTTATTTCCCGAGTCCAGACCGAGTCGCTCTAAATTCCTATCGAAGTGCGTTAATGACATGTTAGGGAGTACAGAAATATAAAAATACCTTGCGCTTATTATCGTCCTTTACCACAGTGACTTCGAACTTTTGGTGATTTTTGCGAATATGACACATGCATTATGCAAATTAGGTTGTTGAGCAAATTCGGATCGTGTGAACTGAATAGCTTCTAGATTTTAAGATTTCTCCATTTCAAGTCATAAATACAGAAAAGCATACACAAATAGAGGTTTTGAACTGTTCAAATTGATGAAATAAGCGAATTACTGAGTCCTGATCTTTGGATGCTAATCCGGAGAATTGCGTGACTCACATTATGCAAATTAGGTTGTCTGCTAAACTTGGTCCGTTCCGGTAACCGTTGCAAAAAACCTTTTTAAAACTGTTTGGATCCCACTTTTGGTTTAATGGAATATTAAAGAAATGTTGAGACTACATGCACTGTAGGTAGTTAAAGCACTGACTTCTATTCACGTGTCATTTGAATAACTCTGTTTGCAATGAAATGGACAACTTGTAACAATTAATGAATCTCTACTTTTTTGTAGTCGGGTTTGGTTTTTTATTCCTACAATTTGCTCTTCGATCTGCCTTTTCCACAACGCCTTCGAAATTTTGGTGCTTTTGTCCCGGGACTTTTGTCAAGCGTTTTATCTTGTTTATACAAGTCAAACTAGGTTGTTCGCGTCAGTGGAGCAAACTCAATAAAAAGACCGCGAATTATAAAGTGCCAATGTTTGGATGCTTTGGGGCAAAATGTGACGAGAATTATGCAAACTAAATTTTCTGCCAAACGTTTCATCAGGTTATAAGAAACTTGAAAGTTTTTGTTTGATTTGAAACGGCTAAAGCTACGTCTTGGTAGGTTCCTTTTCTAGGGTTGGTTAGATGGCCTTTTATAATATATAACAGTGCTCTGGTTCGTTTTGTTCTCTCAATCAGTTTTATTGCATTCACAAGTATTGCAATTAATGTATAATGAGAAACATAAGAGAATGAATACAATATCAGAATCACAGGAAAATTAACAACAATGAGGCTCAGGCAGGCTGTTATAATTATAAGCTTTTATGATATTTTCAGGCTGAGGCCTGAGGTGGCCAAAAATTACTAGAAGCTATTGTTTCCCAGTTAAATAGTAACGTCCAACATCGAAATTAGTAAATGCTTGTCAGATAATTTTCCACCTCGGCACGTCAACAGCAAGCCAGTGAAGAGGGTTTGTACAAAAGCCAGTACCATTCTTCGTTCGGCGAAGCCCTATGGGCGGGAAAAGCCCCGGAAATACAAAGGTCATAGCTAGGTTTCCCCCCCCCCCCCCCCCCGCCCCACGACATGATCGCTAAACTGAGATCGTGATCGTGTCTAATAATTCAAAAGAAATGTTTATCCTTCAAGTGAAATGTTCAAAGGATGCGGAACTTAGGGGTAGTTCTTTGTTTAAGTCGAGAATTTAATCAGACCTGTGAGCGAGAAGTGAAATAGGCCATTTCCCAACTAATAATAATAATAATAATAATAATAATAATAATAATTATAATAATAAATTTCCATAGCGCCATTTCCCAATGGTTCAATGGTGCTTTACAAAGTTGTCATTACGTTAATCTACAAATAATCTTAAAAAACAATAAATAAAAATGAACTAAAATTGATCATAACGATAAATAAATCAGAATTCCTAGCCAAAAGCTTCTTTAAACAGCCAAGTCTTAAGTTTAGACTTAAAAGTCGAAAGAGATACACATTTTCTTAATTCTAAGGGAAGGCTGTTCCATATGGTCGGAGCGGCAACTGTAAAGGAACGACCGCCATACGTTTTCAGATTAAATCTGGGAAACCAAGGAGATAATGACTAGATGATCTCAGTGTACTGTGTGCTAGGCTTGTAAGGCCTTAGAAGTTCCGTGATGTAACTGGGAGCAGCGTCATGAAGAGCTTTGAATCCAACCAGAGCGATCTTGAAAATAATCCTTTGTTCAACAGGAAGCCAGTGAAGATTTAAAAGCAAAGGTGTGACATGTTCAAATTTACTTGTTGAATAAATGAGTCTTGCTGAACAGTTCAAGACACGTTGTAAATCTTGTAGAACACATTTAGGTTGACCACAATTGCTTTTAGCCTCCCTTTCAAAGCGAGGCTATGTGCACAACCTTCCATATGAAAATTAGTTTTCATTCACGTGTAAATAAGACCATATTTTTAAATATTAAAGGTGTGCACCTAGCCTGCCTTTGATAGAGAGGCTTAAGACAATTCCGAAATGGCTTATCAAAAGACACCTTCACCAGAGTGCGAAAGTAGCTCGAAAGTTAAGCGATTCACCGTCGTCTGTGAGGCGCTTCCACTCGAAGTCAGCAAGGTTCCGAGAAGCCTCCAGTTCTTTAAGAGTTAGGTCTTAATTGAATTTGGACATGAAATCAAAACACGCGATGTAGAATGATGTAGAATTAGACTTTTTTGTTTTCGCTGTTGAAGCTTTTTTATATCAAAACTGATACAATGATATCCAATTCTTTTGATTGAACTGAAGAAAAGGAACCAGAGCACTGTTTTAAAAACGGGCATCTGTGACCAGGTGACTATCCCATGAACACATGGCTTTAGCCGTTTCAAATCAAACATCGATGAAAGAGAGATCCAAAAAGTTACACGTCTCTTATTTGGCAAAAAATCCAGTTGGCATAATTTTCGTCACATTTTGCCCCAAAGCATCCAAACATCGGCAGCTTATAATCCGCGGTCTTTGACACGCAAACAACCTTGCTTGTCTCAAGCGTTTGCATAAACAAAATAAAGCGCTTAACAAAAGCCCCGGAAAAAAAGCCCAGGGCGGGGGTTACTCCCCTATACTGCCTATACGGGGACGTGCCGCTGGACAAGGCATGGTTTTTGGCCTCTCTGTCCTAAACAGGATACAAAATTTTAACCGAGTCTGTCCTAAATAGGATATCAACTTGTCGTAAACAGGGTATGGTCAGACCCCATTGTCGTCATTAAATATGGCTTACACAGTATTTAGGTATCCTAGATCGGGGACGTTTGCTGGTCTTTGAAACACTTAAAATTGTGTAAAACAAGGGAGTTGGTATAATAATCATTTGCTCTAAACAGGGGCCTAAAATAGAGGGTGCTGTCCTAAACAGAGTAGGTAATTTAGGGCTTTTTTTTGTCCTACACAGTCCGGCCCTCAAACCCTCAGTTGGTCAAGTGTCTCTCCCCCTGGGACAAAAGCACCAAAAGTTCGAAGGCGCTGTGGAAAAGGAAGATCAAAAGAGCAAATCGAAGACATAAAAAATCAAAACCCGACTACAAAAAAGTAGAGATTCCTTTTTATCCAACACGCTGTCCATTTCATTGCAAACAGAGTTATACAAATGACACATGAATAGAAGTCAGTACTGTAACTTGCTGAATTCATCGTCAACGTTTTCTACCTACAGTGCATGTAGTCTTAACATTTCTTTAATATTCAATTAAAACAAAAATGGGATCCAAACAGTTAAAAAGGTTTTTTGCAACGGTTACCGGAACGGACCAAGTTCAGCAGACAACCCAATTTGCATAATGCGAGTCACGCAATTCTCCGGATTGGCATCCAAAGATCAGGACTCAGTAATTCGCTTATTTCATCAATTTGAACAGTTCAAAACTTCTATTTGTGTATGCTTTTCTGTATTTATGGCTTGAAATGGAGAAATCTTAAAATCTAGAAGCTATTCAGTTCACACGATCCGAATTTGCTCAACAACCTAATTTGCATAATGCATGTGTCATATTCGCAAAAATCACCAAAAGTTCGAAGTCACTGTGGTAAAGGACGATAAAAAGCGCAAGGTATTTTTATATTTCTGTACTCCCTGACATCTCATTAACGCACTTCGATAGGAATTTAGAGCGACTCGGTCTGGACTCGGGAAATAAAGGCCGACGAAGACAGGGTACTTTTGCGAGTTTTTAGAAAGCGCTCAGATGAGTGTTAATATATTAATTATCACGAACTTCCACCTCAGCACAAATTAAATTTAACATACGCTTTACACCCTTGAAGGACCTCTTAACTTCAAAATAATAACATTTTTTTGCTGCGTGTTGTGGTTTTTGAGCAGTGAGGTCGCCAACTTATACAATTTTCGTGTCTGGCCAGGCGCTAATTTACGGCTTTTGCCGCTCTTACTGTTGTGGGCTCTAAAAAAAATATTTTAGCGTATTTCCCAAAACGAAACTTGTTTCCTTTACTTGTGACCCAAGATGGTTTCCTGGACAAAGTTTGAGGGAAAACTTTTTTCTGACCCGAAATTCAGTGGACCGCTCTTACAGACATTGCCACTTAAGAAAGGTAGACTAGGATGAAGAGGAAGAGAGCGAAAAGGATGATTACTCTGATAAAGAAGTGATGAAGAGGAACCTCGAATCCCCCTGTTCTAAGTAGCTTGGGGTCTCTTATATGATAAAAGCAAGGATATGATCTAAATTCGCAGCATTGAGGATGGATTGCAAGGATGGATTCAAGAGATGTTTTGTAAAACCAACACTTCCAAATTCCAATTCCACCTGGGGCGAGTTGCATAAAACTTAATTAACGTCCGGCGTACCTTCTAACGTCAGACGTTCACTCCAGTCAAAGTTACTATTTCAACATCTGACGTTAGCAGCTACGCCCGGCGTTAGGTTTTATGCAACTCAGCCCTGGACGGCAAGTGTTTACACATGAGTCCCTGGCTAGGGAGATTAGGCGACTACTCCCTACATTATGACGTTAAATTTGATTTACCATTTTTTGAACAAGTGCTGATCAATATGGAGAGAAAGGTAGACTAAGATGAAGAGGAAAAAATGTAAAGGAAGATAACTCTGATAACGAGATTGATGAAGAGGAACAACCTCGAATCAAGAATGTTTTGGACAACCTTTTTCAAGCCGTTTCCAGAAAGCGTGCTTCAGAACTGTTGCACTGTTGCACACTTTCAAAGATATCTTGTTTTGGACACCCTGTGGGCAATTACTTCGACATCAGCGGATAATTTCAGTGACAAAAATCTCAGAGGTGGTCGAGTATGTGTTACTTGTGCATAACGATGATGTAGCCAAACCTCGTGCGCTCAACACCTTAATTCCTAGATGGACTGGCAGAGCTGGGCTCGACAAGCGTTTGATAAAGAATAAGAAAATTCTGAGCGAATTGTTAGAAAAGGAAAAGAATATGGACATAATGAAGACTCAAAAAACAGCACCAACGAGGGAAGATCTACAGACAACATTGAGAAGGAGGAAACAGCTTCTGATAGTAGTCAGTCCCAAGAGTCTGAAAACAGTGACTTGGAAGCCGAGGGTGAAAAAGAGGCAGAGAATAGCGACTCTGAAAGCACACCATTCTTACAGGAGAACATTCTAAATGCATGTCAACACTGTGAAGGCTTAAATGTTAATCACACTGCGGTCATAGAATGTCCCATTGCTTTTGGCATGATAACCGTGAAATTTGTCCTGTATGCAGTCACAGTATTCCTATAGACTGGAAACCCATCAAGGATAGATTCAAGAGATGTTTGGTTGTAAAGCTGTCACACATTACAACCAAGAGAAACCAAAAGTGACGAAGACAAGGCTCAAGGCGATTTTTTATTATGTAATAATGATTTTGCATTGTAGTTGAATTATTAAGCGATTGAAATAAACATTTTGCCCGACTTGAAAATTTGAGTGTTTGATGTCTGCTTGTTTTCAATCGTTTGCACACGCAATCCTTTGTTACTTCTGCCCTAGTTTGCTTTTAAAACTTGATGTTTACATTCAGGTTCAGTCGAGCGTTAACGAGTGATTCCTTTGTGTGAAAATATAAATGTAAATGTAATTTTTTCACCCACGAAACACTTAGGAGCTCGGAAGCTCGTTAAGACGTGTTCGTGCGCTCCAGATCTAATTGGAATTTGGAAGCGTTGGTTTTTGAGGAGAGGGAAAAACCTCTCGGAGCAAGGACGAGAACCAACAACAAACTCAACCCACATATTACACCGGGACCGGGAGTCGAACCCGGGCCACATTGATGGGAGGCGAGCGCTCTCACCACTGTGCCACGCCTTCCATCCCTGCACCACCCCTGCTCCCCTGAGAACTATGAATGCTCTTGTGTTATTTACCATTCTGAATAAGTTGCCCAAGTGGTTTTGCAATAGAGTTTGGTTACGGGATCCGCCTACTTATAACGCCATTGTGTTTTTTTAACATTTCAATTTTGCTTTTGACGTTTTTGACATGTTAGCGAACCCTCTAGCCACGAGTGGCGAAATAAAACTAAAAACAAAAACAAAAACAAAAAACTAAAAAACACTGCCATACATCTATTTCTTAGTGACACTCGTCACTTGGAACATGTGTTCCTACCGAAGTCTTGTTAACGAAGTTGATCATAGGGACGTCCAAGTCCCGTTGTGTGTGACAGTACATATAGTGTAAAGTGAACTCTATAAATACTGATGCACTTTCATTTCTTAGTCATACACATCATTTTAGATCCTGCTGGGCGTAACTGCTATCTTCAGACGTTAAAATAGTGATTTTGACTGCACTGCACATCTGACGTTAGAAGTTACGCCGGACGTTAAGTTTTATGCACCTCCCTCCAGAATCCTGCGCAAAAAGTGGGCTAATTCGGTTCCCATACCACTACTCACATATCTAACCCTTGTTTCAATCCTCTTCTTTTTTTGTATCTGAGAAACTTCACATTGTTTCAATAACGTTTTAACTTGGGAATGTCACAAATATAACCATTGTTTCAATTCTTTTTTTTTTATCTGAGAAATTTCACCATTGTTTCAATATTTTTTAACTTACGAATGTCACAAATCTAACCAATGTTTCAATCCTTTTCTTATCTGAGAAATTTCACCACTATTTTAACAATTTTCATTACTTATTACTGTCATAAATCTAACAATAATCAAGATTATTAACAATGTTACAATAGTTTTACAATACATAAAGTATGGATGGTATTGATAAGGAAAAAAGAGAGTGCAAAGAAGTCAACTAATTACAGAACTGATGAAACGCACACATGTTGTTCGCTCATAACATATTCAGCTGTGACGCCGTTATTGTCCACTACCTGTAAAACCGATGTAAATCGTTTTTAGCACAAATACGATTTTCTGTGTTTTTCCTGCATTCCCACAGATATAGTTTACCAACATGTAACAGATAGTTTAGTAGGGCACATTTGGAGGTCATAATACCAAACAAAATGTCTCGCAGGCTTTCAACGTGGCGCCTTGTTAAGGAGGAGGAATAGAATTCAAAATCAGTCGAAAATTGTTCCAAACAATGCAATGTAAGGTGGTGTACAATTTCAATTTCATGTTTAAAGAAAGAACACTTTCCATCTTCAATAACAAAACCTATCTTGTAAAGTTAGGTGTTACGTTAGTAAAGGGAAGGGCATTTAGAACGTTGTGAACAGTGTGAGGCATATACTGTAGATCTGTTTTAGCTAAGCCTCTGCGAAATTTAAATCACTGTTCAATTTTTTTGAGAATAATTGGGTAGTTTGGCTTTAGTACTCAATAACATTGAGTAATAGTCCTTAGATCTCTATTTTGTGACGTCAAACAGGCCACTGGCAATATTGAAAGAGGGATCTGTTAACGAAGGGTGGCAAACCGAAACGCGTTTGCCTTGGTTGATGTTGATTACCTATTCACGAACTCCTCTTATCTCGAAAATACGGCAGTCTACTGTATATCTACTGTATAAAAGTATTACAGGGTTCTCATGGTAACAGTTACCTTGTACATTGCTACCCATTTTATAGATAAAATATTCCTTCTTTGTTTGTTCATTTTATAATTAAAGGAACTATGTCACGGTATTTACATCCATTTTTCTGATCTGACAAAATTATTTTCTTATTGAAGAGAATTTCAAAATAATCGTTTCCTAAGGTAGAAAAACACTAAAGAAGTAATAATAAACCAAAACTGAACAAGGATGGTTACAATTGAGGGAGATTAAGACGGATTACGAATGAAAACCTTGAAAAAACTTGCCAGTTTTTTCAAGATGCGTTAATCCATGACGTAGCTCTTTTAAAAACCAGTTTATATATAAAATATTCCTTCGTTGTTTATTGATTTCTTTGTTACCATTCCTTCGCCCCACAACCTGTTTTTCTAGAGGAAAGGCGCTTACCGCCGCAGAAGAAGAGAATCTGTTTGGCTATTCAAGAAGTCTGTTCATTTCTGCGTCGCTATTTAGGATTCTTTTGACACGACCTGCCATCTGCCGGACCACCACTGGATCGATGTCTTCCAGAAGGTTTACACCAGGAAGCCAGTAATGTGGAAGATTTCCCTCCTCCAGATACCCATGCAAATGTTGAAGGAAGCCATGAAATTGTTTTCCCAGGGAATATCTATCCCAGTAGTAGGGCTTCTCTCTCATGTAGTGCATGAAAGCGGTCTTCAAGTAATATGACTTCAAATCTCCAAGGGACGACCGCTGTCTGTTGACGATGGTTTTCACGATTCTAAGGAGCTCGTGCCTGCAGCCGCTGTCTCTATCCATGTCACGCAAGACTTCTTTTTCCTTCAGTGAAAATGAATGCCTCCACAGAAGGCCTGGGCTAGAAACGGGTCTTCGCCCAGCGTAACGCTTAGGGACATAGTAGCTCTGGTCTCGCCCAACTTGGAAACAAGGCACAAGATCAACCGACAGTAACCTTTCTGTGCTCACCATCCCTGCACCATGGCTTTCCTTCTTGCAGATATCAAGTTTGACGGCAGGCCCATTATAATGCACGTTCATCTCGATTTCAGAACGTGGCCACCTATCTTCGAAGTTTTTGACTGCTTTGACAATGAGACCATAAAACCAGCCATTTCGAAGCCGTTCTGGATTGACGTACCCTTCGGGACCTGCATATTTACGAAGTTTCGAGTCTTCTCCTACCTTAAGTCGCACATAACCAGGCACATCTGTGTCTTCAACCATCACTTCTGGATCGCCCCACAACCACGGCTTGGTTGTTTTTAGCACCACCATAACATCCACTTCATCTGCAGCTTCTGTTTTCAGCTTTTCATACACGCTGCCAGTGTACTCCAGTCTCAGGATTGGAAGAGCGGAGTTCTCTCGACAGTACTTCATGACTTCATCTTCAACGTATTTTCTCACCAGCTCTCTACTTCGAGCCATGTCAGCTTCAGCGATCTTCACATTCTTTGCGGAATAAGCACGGAGTTTCTTCGTAAGTGCATCCTCTCCGACCAGCCATCTCCACACAAACATATCTAATAAATAAATAAATAAATAAATAAATAAATGAAGACATTCCACGAGAGGGTCATCATCATAATCTTAATCATTATCATCATCATCGTCATCATCATCGTCATCACCTTCATCATCGTCATCATCATCATCATCATCATCATCATCATCATCATCATCATCATCATCATCATCATCATCATCATCATCATATTCTTACATGCGCCCTACAAACTTGTCAACCAATTACACAATTTTCCTGGAGCATACAAAAATGCAAAAATGACCTTAATGGAAGGGAATAATCCGAACCTCTGTATACTAACAGATGAGCAGTATAAAGTGGGGGGCCCACTATAAAGCAAAGTGATCCTATTTGTAATGAACGTCTGGACGAAATCGAAGTTACTACGATTGTCTTTTACCAAAAGACGATCTCGATGAAATGAATATGGTCCAGATAAAAAAAAAAAGTTGTTAGAAGCATATGGCGCAGCCGGATAGAAACCCTGAATGTGATATTCTTCATCATCTATGCCAGTGGGCGTCTTGATCATTATTTCTCGGTGTAGTAAATGAATCACCTAATATGTCGCCTGAACCATGCATGAAGTATGTAAATATTGCTTTCAAAAATAATTTTCTGTTGGCATGAACCTCGACAAGAACTATATATGCATAAACCACCCACAGAGACCCTCAGGTATTACGTGGAGCTTCCAGTTTATTTTTAAATGATAATTCTTGTATCTCTGTCGTCTGCCTTTTGGCCAAGCGTAATCAGTTAAATTTTGTACTGAATTCTTGCTGCATTTGTGACCACTGGTAATGAATAAATTGGACTAATGATCTCACATTGTCAGAGTTAGTAAGCAATAAGTCGAAATAAGCCATTGCAAAGACATTTTGCTAAAGAACTTAAATGTCGATAAGATCTCCAAACCATGAAAACATTTACATTTAAAGAAAGCTTGCTTTTCTTTATGTCAGTACTAATGGAGGAAAAGTCCATTACCAGGTATATAACCCACCTGCTCAAAGATTAAAGGCTTGAAGTGGTAAAAGTCCAGTCGGCCAAAGCTATAAAGCACAAAAGAACTGAGTTATCGAATTTATGTAACGTGTTAGATCGTACGTATCCATTGTTTAGCCAATCAAATTCCTCGAAGACTATTCAAATAACACTTCCGGTTTTTCTCGGAAAAGTAAACAAAAAACAAAAAGAAAAAAAAACGGAAAATTGCACTGAAGCAAAATCTTAGGAACGAGAACAGGTCTGCAGTTATTCTCGTTGGCAAAACTAGCGATCCTTCGGTTCTGGGGACGATCTTATTGTTTCGCTTTTTTTAAAGGTCTTGTTAACCCTTTTGGTGTTGGAGTATTTTAACTATACGAGGTTTCAATACGCTGCAGAATTAAGAAAACAAACCTCTAATGCAATGAATAACAGTCTATCTGAAGTTTTGATTCGATAATAATAAGCAAAAAAAAGTAACCGGAAGTGCTGCCGGAAGTGACTTGCGGATTTCTTGGAAAACCACGTGGTGTAGAAGACACGACCCAAAATAAAAGAAGGGGAAAGGCCCTGATTTCGAATTCTGGATATCGATTTTACTTTCGATTTTCAAATTTTCGAAGCACCAATTTATCCGCCGTTGAAAAATTAAGCACTTCATTCAGACGGAGGAGAGAGAAATTGTATGGAAATTAACGGTGAGTGAGCATTCGAGCGTTCGACGAACTATCTTTGGTATCTTTAGACTGTGAGGGTCAAATGAATTGAAACTGAATATATCCTTAGAATTTACTAGAATTGATTTGGCGAACTTAAGCTTAAATCATTTGCAAAACATTGAAAAGAAACAAAAATACGTGCATTCGTTTCCAATATTTGGTTTCTTGGTGAAAGGGTATTGAAGAAATAAGACAGTTAACACAAGCCAAAATAAAGTTTATTTGTAAATGCAGATTGTGACAAGCTTACAACTCGGCTGTCATTTCAATTTATCTCACGAAGCTCAGTGCTGGTTGCACTGATTTTTCGAGATAGTGTACCTACTGCTTTTAACGACCAGAACGTTCAAGGTGGTTCCTCGAAAGCAAAGTGAAATGTTTTGGTTTTACTATCCAAATTATTTCAATCCAATTCTTTTATATTATTAAAATTTCTAGCGTATATTTTCCATTTCATTGGGGGATTCCCCGATTTGACACGTCATCTTTCAGTTTCTGATAATTCTGTTCTCTTCCCTGAGATCGAGAGACAATATCCCAGTTTTAACTAGTTCGTCACTAAGTCGCTGATAGCGGGGCATTATGATCACAAAGGATGAGAGAAAGAAAATTCTGGCTGTTGTCATAGCAAGGTACATTACCTAAGTATGTAACATAAATCACATTATTTATTCTTTATAAGCCTTGAAATCTTATCGATCTTTGTTTGCAGCATAAATTTGTCCAATTTGAATACGCTTGACAATTTTCATAAGGCAAAATCTTAAGGTTTCAGAAGAGATTCAACTTTGCTGGGTGATACTAGTCTTACTATCAAAAGCTGCACTTTAATTGTGCAAGAACAAGTTGTCGGTCACAGAAACTATTGCATTGGATGCCAAAGTAATTAACAATCATTATTGATACTGCTGTATTGCAGTTTTGTCGTCATGCTTCAAGCAAAGGAGAGTGGCTGTGACAAAACACTGCTTAATCAACAACTGCGACGATACTCTGCTGACCATGTGAAAATAACAAAAGCAGATACAGACCAAGCCAAACGCATGGTAGACGATTACATTAAGAATGAGATCCTGTCTTACATCTGCAGTCACTCACACCTCCCCATCAGCAAGCAAGAGTACACAGGGAGCTTGTATGAGAGGCTCAAAACTGAGGCAGCTGATGAGGTCGATGTCATGGTCATTTTGCAGACAGCCAAACAGGAGGTGACACAGCAAAATGCTGGGGTCCCTGGGTTTGTGTTGCTAAAAGTGGCACAGGATTCCCCCCTTCAGAAGTACACTAACGCAGATGGATATCTTTTGCCTGAGAAGCTGCGAGCCAGTTGGTTTTATGGCCTTGTTCAGAAGGCTGTTAATGAACTCACGGCAAAGAACCCCTCATTACCTGTTGAGCTAGAAGTACGTGCGCATGGCCCAGCAGTGCAACTTGACATCACCAACAAGAGTACAGCAAAGAAGCTGTCAGCTGACTTAGTTCCCTCCTTTCAGCTCAGCTCCACTGACTACTTTGTTGCAAAATCCTACAATGGGAAGAAATCTCCAGCCTGCCACCCCAGTCTTCTCTGGCGACAGTCCTTCTCGCTGCGAGAGAAAGCCAGATTACAAGAAATGGACAAAGAGGACCACGGCTGCAGGCATGAACTCCTCAGAATCGTGAAAACCATGATCCGAGCTGAGACTACCTTTGCTAAACTGACCAGCTATCATTTGAAAACAGTTTTTCTGCAGTACAATTCCAATCCAAGGCTGTTGTGGGGTGTGGACATGTTGGGAGAGAGATTTGTTGAATACATGGAAATGCTGTACAAAGCCTTGTCAAGCAAGACCCTTGACCACTTTTGGGTGCCAGGAGTGAATCTGCTGGACAACATACCGGATAAAACACTGGAGAACATGGCTGATCGTTTGCGCAAAATTTTAGGCAGTGAAAAGGAGAGAAGTAAAGTCCTTAAATGTCAAAGTAAGATACCTTATACATTTGAATTAGCACTGGAAAATATGCTTCAACTGAGACATTAGTAACTAGTTATATTGAATGGATGTTATTTGTAAAACTTAACCCTGTCAAGTATAAACAGAGAATTGACGAAGCTGGGCTGGAAGGTGGGGGGGGGGGGGGGTGCAGGAGAGGCGTGAGCCTGGTAGTGAGGGGGCAAGATGGCTAAAGGAGTGACTAAGAGGGGGTAAGGTGTGGGGCAAGGGGCAGGAGAAAAAAAAACAGTTTTTCCATCCTGTCACTGGTGAGTGACATTGAATGCTGTGCAATTAAAATGTGAATACCACACTTCCAGGCAAATCTACCAGTCATATGAAAGCATCAGCAAACATCAAATTTCCCCACACATTGTTAGGGTAGCCAGATGATTTGACATTGTCTTCATCATGTACCATGATCACCATGCTTTTAAACTGATTTCATCAGCTGTCCAGTCATTGAAGCAGCTCATTCAAAGTTTAGCTCAGTGGGCTCAAAAAGTCAAGAACGTGTGCTACGATTGGATGGGTTTCAATCCAGTTTCTGTTTTTCACGGGTTTGTTGGTCATTGTAATTGACGGTAGTAAAAAATGAAATTGTCAGTTGTCAGAAATTGTCAGAGTGTGCGTGTTATTGAAAGGGGCAGTAGCAGGATTCACAGTCTGAACTTGCGTCTTCTAATTATTTTTCTGAATGTTCATTTCAATTGTGTTTACTTTTCTGCTTAGCTTCCTTGCCGCTCACTACAAATGGACAGAAAATGACCGACGACTGTCCTGTCACAACACTTGGACAGCAAAGTCCACCAAGCACACCTCAGTCTCCTACAGATCTTTTGCAGCTGCTCCGAAGATTCCTTGACCAACTAGGCACAGTTCTTAGTGAAGAGACAAAGTGGTCTAAAGAGGTGATTGATAAGTTTATGAAGGATGGTATGTTCAAATACTGCCAAGGGAAGTCTGCGCTGATAAGCAAGTTTGAGTACGGTGGAAGTTTGTACGAGAACCTCAAGACGCTGCGCCCTGACGAAGATGATGTTGTAATTCATGTTGTCTTGAAAGCGAAAAAAGGTTTTGTCACTTTTGATATGAAGGAAACTGGTCACACACTTGTTAAGGCATCAGAAGGTTCTCCTTACAAAGAATACTCAAATGAAGATGGTTTCTTGATGACAAAGAAAATCAAGTCCTGGCTTTTTAATCTGATTTCCTCAGCTGTTCAAGATATCAGCAGCAATGGAGCTTCATCTGTGTCCATCAAGGCCTCCAGCTGCAGCACAGGTGTTAAAGTTGTGATCACTGAGAAATCCAAGATGTTGGAGGTTCAGCTTGTTCCTTCATTTCAATTCAGCAGCGATGCATACTTTACCCCACCAAATCAATATGTTCCAGGTAAGACAGGTCACGGTTGGTGTGGGAAATCCAAAATGGGAAAAACCCTTTCAATCCCAAGAGTGCCTAAAATCAAAATACAAGACGAATCCCAAATTTCATTTTGTATCATACTTAAATATAAATAGTACCATGTGAATGTACTGCTGAAGAGGATTCATTTGAATGGTCACACCATAGGATTTTGTGTACAGACTTGAAAGTTAGAATCACCTCTGTTATTGGCTCCACTACTGATTTTGGGAGTGAAAGGGCTAAGTGAAAAATGTCCTCTCCGTATGTGTCAGTGGAACAGATAATTTTTTTTTTCAACAAGTTATGTGAATACTAGCTTCCAGTGTTCCAGGAAGTAATGACAAGAGAAGTGGCTAGGGTGTATCACTGGTATATCAGACAGAGGCACAGAAGTTCCATTTATTACTGGTAATTTGGCAAAAAAAAAGACTCATCTACCATGAGTATCAAATGTAATTTGACTGTGTTTCTATAAAATAAGATACTCATGTACTTGCATATAAACACACAGTCTTGCTATTTCCATTTTATAGTGACCTTTAAACTACAGCGTGATGCATAAGTGAGAGCACTAATAAAAATCTCTTTACTTGGATAGTTTTCTGAGATTGACTAATTCACAAAATGCACTGACCGTGTTTTAAAATTGTTATAGATATAGCAATTGTTACTTTGTAAATTCATTTTTTAGCAGGTGCAGACCTTGACACAACATGGGTCAAGTCATACACCTTCGCACAGAAGTCCCTTCTCAAAGACATGAACAAAGATCATGGATGCCGTCATGACTTGTTTAAAGTGGTCAACACAATTCTCAAGCAGGAGCCAACGTTTTCTCGTCTTTCGTCTTTCCACCTGAAAACGGCCCTGCTGTGGTACAACCAGAAAACCGATGATTGGGGAAAAGACAAGCTAGCAGAGAGGTTCACAGAATTTGTGGAGTTTCTACGAGATGCACTTCAGTGTAAAGTTCTCCAGCATTTCTGGATCAAGGAGCTCAACCTGTTGTCAGATATTTCAGCCAGCACTCTTGGGAATATGCACAGCAGGTTGTCTAGGATTCTTAACAGTGAGCAAGAGAGGAGCAAAGTGTTGAGAGTAGAACAACAAGGCAAGAAGGAGAAGAAGCAAAGTGCACTATAACAATATGCAGTGAAATCTCTGACTTGAGTATCTCGCATATGTGGATACTTTGCTGTTTGAACATACAGCACGGTACAAGCTGACCTTTACTTAGAAATTTGGAAACACCAGCGAGGAGCCAATGAACTGAAAGACTGATAAATATTCACTTAGCAAAAACTCAATTTCATAAGATGAACACCTGTGTTGCATACCTTTTTGTACCACTATTCAGTTTGGCAAAAGCATAAAGTCAGCCCAAAAAAGAAAGAAAAATTTTTACTTGACCCATGTGGGTTTTGAACACAGGATGCTTAGCACTGGAATTGAACAAGAGATCAACCACTGAAATTTATCAAGACTTATACTCTCTCCTCTGCAGAGGCCTCCTACAGTCGCGCCTTGACTGTGCGCTTGGGAAAAAATGCGCGGAGGCTGGGAAGAGGGAAAAATTAAAGCGCGCATTCCCCATGCTCCCGTTTTCTCTCTCCAGCGCTCCTGCTCCCATATTTTTCTTTCTCTGGCATTTAATAACACGAGCCTTTGCAGAGGAGAGAGAGACTTTATAAATTAGTAACTAATGAGTAAAGAATGCCAGCACAAAATCTGGCAAGCCCAGGGACAAATATTGCAGGTGCTGGTATGGTGTGGACTGAAACCACACAAAAACTGAGTCGCACTCTTTCAAGGAATTCTCTTTACAACATCTGTTAAATAATATATATTTTTTGCTGTAGTGAGGACAGAGGTCTTTTACAAAACTGTCAAGTTACAAATGATCGTGAATACAATGTATGTACAAGCATATATAGAACTCGCAATCCTTGGGCTGAATCCTACAGATGCCTTGAATATCAGATTTCCGGTCCCCTGGAAATATGTTAAGGAATTAAAACATTTCCCTTGGAAAACCAAGCTTTTAGCCTAAAGAACAACTGGGAATCCTGTAATTCATTATTGAAGTCAGTTTTGGGGAAATTTTACAAGGCAATAAAAAAATAGAAAATATGTTTGCTGGTGTTGAGTATTCTGTGGTTACAGAAAATATCCACTCTCAAAATTTTGTAAAGAAAGTGAGAAACTAAATAAATAAAACTGGAATTTCCAGAAGGGTGGTGGGATCAAAACCAAAAAAAAACCTTCTTTTGGTGGGGAAGAGGGGGGAGTTGTGGATATTTTTCGTAACAACACATTGTATGTAGTTTGATTAAAACAATGCATGTAACTGGGTAAAAAAAATGGGCAGAGAATTGAACATAAATAATAAAATATCATCATCATCATCATCATCTACTCAATGAATCGAAGGATCTAATAATAACCAAACATGAGATAAAGACAATAATTAAAATAAATTTATCATCTTCTATATTTCAAGGATACTCTCCACCAGGAATGAGCTGGAAAAAAGAAAGGAAAAAATATTAAATGCTTGAATTATTACATTCAATGGATGCAAGTCAACAACAATGATTGAAAGCACATAACAATAATAATTCTAATTATAATTATAACAACAAAAACAACAATAAATTTGGCCTGGCGCACGCTAGTGGTGTACACGGCTAAAACTCACACTTTGTTTGGCTCTTTTGAAATTATTACAAATCAGATCAAGGAGATATTTGGTAAAGAGTTAAAGTTAAAGAATTTCTTTCCATTGAATAGTTTTGGTCCTGGCTATAAGATCCACTAAAAGAGAAAATTTTAAAAATGTCGACTAAAATGGGGCCATTTGGAATACTTCGCGTAACATTTCGAGTCTAACCATGCACAATTTAGGATTCCTCCGTTTTGATGAAAGGTATCCTACTTATATTTTTCAACAAAAGTTACTGGTTTATGAGTAACCACTATCTTAAAAATTATAGCAAATAATCGAGAAATAAGGACGTTAGAGGGAATCATAGCAGGATGTACCATTTTGCAGCCACTCAGAAGCAGCCTGAACAAGAATTTAAAAGAGCGTTTTAATGTAAGTTTCGTTTGTTATGGAAAGGAAGACAAATGACTTTCGAAATTCTCAAAAGTTTAGCTTTCTATCTAGGGTAATTCTTACAAATTGGGAAAATCCACTTCTAAACTACGACCAAATTTACAAGGTTAGACAGCGTTTTTATAACACGAAAGTTCTTCGGGTCGTGCGCTTGCTCGAAATACAGATTCTGAAACGTGCCTTGGCACAAACAGTCCGTGCATAAAATGTGCCTGGGTTGTGCATAAAGTGTGCGTTACAATTTTTTATGTGTGCCTAAGTTGTGCCTAAACTGTGCCTAGATTGTGCCTCAAATGTGCCTGAGTTGTGCCTAAACTGTGCCTTCGCTGTGCCTAAACTGCGCGAAAACAGTGCCTAGCTTGTCCGCCAAAATCGTGCGTAGTAATCGCACGCCAAAGTTGTTTGTCAGAGCGCCAAAATTGTTTTTTAATTTATCTGTGTGAGGTCTGTACACTCTTCCTTATTCGATGGCATGAATTTTAAACATTATCCTATTAAATTTTTTCTTTGAGCAGTTTCTGATGCATTAAAATTATTTTATAGCAAAACAAAAAGACTTATGAGATTAATTGTTATACCCGGGTCGTTAGATATGTCGGTGTTTTAAAAATTAAGTTCGCTTCTGGACCTGATGAAAGTTAGTCATCTTCCCAGGTACATGTACAATTACATTATTGCGATAAGACGTGAAATCTTAGGATAACCTGGAATTTGCTGTCGCGAATAAGACGTTCCAAGCGCATCTCAAATATTATAATTTTGTACAGTACTCTGTACAGTGTTTACAATTGCACGCCCGCATGCGGCGGCCTTTTGATGAGAAGAAATTATTTGACCAACGTTTTAGATGCTTTCAGCTAGAAGAATTTCAAGTTCATCTTCCACATCCAATGAAATAACGAATCACAATATAGCTAGGTGGTTTGACGATCTTTTATAGTTTTCGTGAGAGCCGATGCAACGATCTTGAATGCACTAATGTGTTTACAGATCGGGCATGAGATAAGAGCGCTGACAATTCCGCACAAAGGAATCTTCGAAAAACCGCAGATATCCTAGATTTGTATTTGAAATGTCTGGTCCTCATTTGATTGCAAAATTTCCTTGCTGCATTGTTACAGAAAGAGCATCGCATTATTTTTCCAAACATTTTAGGGAGCCGTAAAAAGATACCAAGGACACGGCAAAAGTCACGGTGAAAGAAGCGGACGAGTATTCAGACACAGTCAGACGACGGAAGCAGCATAAACTTCCGTTCCCTTGTATCTTTCTTCTTCTTGACGTCCTTTAACATTATTCTTGATTAAAATATCGAGTGATCGAGCAATAGAGGAGCAGCTCGCACTATACGGTTCCCCGGTTCAGTCACGCTGTTTCTTGACTGAAAGTTCTCGATGTTGACTTGCGCTTTTTCGACATCTTTGCCGAAGAAAACGGGCCAAGATTTACGCTTACGTTTCCAGGGAGGCATGACAATAAATAAAAGCAAACTCTGCGAACCTGTTACGAAAATCAAAATGACTTTTCAAAGAGAAAAACGTGTTACAAGATGCGCGTGTTTTTATTTCATTCAAAATCAACTGCTATTGAATGAGAAGGTACTTGGTTTTGAGAAAATAAGCTAACCTTCTTCCACAAAATATAAAGTGACCCATTGATGTAGGGTACGTGACTTCAAGAATACATGTACACTTGCACTGAATCCAGGCGAAAAGAAAACGCTAACTGACCTTAATTCTCCATCAAAATCTGTAAAGTATGGAGCACTACGATTCTAATCTGTTGATTTGACGTGGCAAAATGTGCCCCAGACGTGCCAAACTGTGCCTAAAATGTGCCTCAGCTGTGCCTGAAATGTGCCTAAGTTGTGCCTAAACTGTGCCTAAGCTTTCTGTAAAACATGCCTTAACTGTGCCTTGAGTGTGCCTAAAATGTGCCTAGATTTGTGCCTAGAAGTTTTTTTCTTGTGCCTTGGCATGAAAGCTGTGCCTTTCACTGAAGCCTAAATTAGTGCATAGGCACGGTGTTACGCTCGTGTACACCAGTAGCATGCGCCAGGCCATTTATGTTGCACAAATTCAATATGCACGATAAATATGTTGAAATGCACATCACAAACCTATGTAATAACAGTGTTCCTACAACAGTAAAAATTAAGTGAAATTAAATAAATGGTTAATTAATTAATTAATTTACATTACGCAAAAATTATTAATAAAAACAACTTTAAATAGGAGAAGCGTGAACGTGTGAAAGCTTTAGCGAAGAAGGTAGGTCTTGAGTAAAGCTTTTAATTAAAAGCATTTTAACCTTTTAAGTACTAGTAGTGACCAGTGTCTTATTTCTCCTTAGAACGACAGTATTAAAATGTTAAGACGATTTCCGCTCAATGTTCGAGCAGTAAGTGCAAAAATGAAGTTACCAAAAAAATACTTGCAGCACTGTCACATTTTGAGAACAGATAAGAAGAACTTATCGTTACTTTTGCTCCCAAGCTGACCCCGCGAGAGAAAATTGGATTTGAAGTTATCAATATTTCAATTAAAAAGACGCTTCATGTCAGTTCAAAACAAAATGGCGCCCGTTTTTAGCATACTTTTACGAGATTTGAAATTAATTTTCTTGAGAATGCTTGAGAATTTCATCGCGGGGTCACTTGGGCAAGTGAACTAGAGTGAGATGTTTCAAATAGCATTTAAAATGTTACAGTGCTATGAGTAGTTTTTTGGTAAATATTTTTTGCACTTATTGCTCGAACGTTGAGCGGAATCCGTCTTAAAAATTATGTTAAAACAAGCAGGTCATGAGAATGAAGGAAATGATCAGCAAATGTCTTGATCGTTAGACAGATTCTCCTATCTTGTTCCATAAAAAGTATATGGAGTCAGTGAGAAGAATATGTAAGTTGACCTTGGGACTTCAAGGTTTAAAAAGTACATGTACATTTACCATTGTGATGTTGTTTCCATTCAAGAGAATCTGGTCCAGTTTGGTCATTCTGCGTCCCTCAGGCGTATTCTCGCTGTTAGAATTAACATGCATACCATAATTTGTATTCAAATTATTTTACTTCTACACTGACAGTTCCATTGAAGTCACATAGCTACATGACTAAGTTTCATTTCCAATTGAAGGGCTGAGATCACAACTGTCTCGTAGCATGTATGTCAAATGTTAGGCTTTTTTTTCACTCCAAACTGTCTGAATGTTTTCAAAGGACCTTATGTTCATTCAAAGAACTTCACACAGAAAGCCTTGGGCAATGTTTCTGAACTGAGGTTTCCATGCAAAAATTGAAACAGTTTGGAGCAAAAAGATAAGATGGCCTGAAACTTGTATGCTGTCAGCCCCAATTATTTCAAATTATACTTACAACACTGTGACATCCTCTAAAACAATGTCTGTGAATGAGTCAAGGATTTCAAATAAAGTTTCTGTAAATAGAAGGTAATATAAACCAATAACAAAAGTACATCTGCAATGTACAAAGATGGGAAAAAACAAAAAATATATATATGAGTGTTCTCCAGAAATCGTCACTAGGGGAAAAACTAATGGCAAGCAAGCAGTTGCTCAGAAATTCTCCCACAATTTCTTCCAATTTGCACTATCAGTAATTGACTGCAATGTGGAGACATGTAAGATGCCAAATGTGATCACTCATGTGAGGAAAATGGTTAACTTCCTCATTCTGGCAACATAATACTGGTATCATTAGTAATGATAAATATATATATAAAAAAGGTAAATTTCAAGCCAGGTGAATAAATAAGAAAGATGTTACATTTGGCTTGTCACAAGCGTGGAGAAATGGAATGCTAAATTTAGTAACTAAAGGTGAATTGATCTAGTAATGAGCCAGGTTTTGTGTTTTACCCAATGTCTGAAAATGCCAAGCTCACCCCAAATTCTGCTATTGCTTGATTAGTTTTATAGTAAGCTTACATACAGATGGCAAGGATACTGACATAGTCATCAAAACCCAAAAGTATGCCTACAATTTCCTTGTCACTTTTCATTACAATGTGAATACGAGATCCAATGCACTTGTCTATTAACTCTGTAAAAAGACAAACTTTGTTGTTATTGACAAATACCAGTAAAGTTAAACCTTTCTAGCTTCTACAAAAGCCATCTTGTGTAGAATTATTTTTAATTATTGGCTGTCTTAGAGAGGTGGTGAATGGATCAGTGATGGAAACAAAGTAGAGAGATGTTTTCTCCTTTTGTTTTTGTGTGGTGGAGGTTCAAATGTATGAAAGTGTATTGTATGGTGTCTCTTGGCTACACCCCCACCCTCACCCCCCTCACCATGGGCACAGATTTCAGTGCAAGAGTTGCCATGACAACTACCAAGAGATACATCCAACCCTTTCTTTTTAAAATGTTCTAACAAATTGAAGGGGTGCATGGAATAAGGCCCTTAGTGACTCCTGATCTGATGTCGAATTCTCCCTTTGATTTACAAACATACACAAGGAAAATTGGAAGGAGAATTTAGCAATTCATCAGACATTACTTGGGACTTTATTCCAGACAACCCTTTAATTACTACCCGTTTGTCAGAGTCCCCAAATTTTCTCTGGCAACTTACATGTAGTTCAAATGGCTGCCATCTTATTTTAATAAGACAAGCAGAAATTATTGTGAGGAGAGAGCTAAGACAACTGAGGGGCAACGTGACACCTGTCATATTAAAACAAGATGGTGGCCATCAGCAGCTGATCTCAACAAACTCAGAATGCAAAATGTGTAAAAAATTATTTTCAACACCCAAGTGGAGACACAATAATGAAGTGGTTTGGGAGTTGGACCTTCAACTTCACTGTCATTTGCTCAAATTATGTTTTTTGTCACCATGATTGGCCTACCCAGGTGTACTCATGACAAGCACAGTACTGTTGGGAAACCTATAACGTATAACGTTATGTTGCTGGAGGGTAGGAATTTATGGTTTGCAACCAATCCCTAGAGATTCAAATGACAATAATGTGACAGCCTTGTTGGTGCACCATAACAAAAGAAGCTAATGAGGGACCTTTTGTTAATGGTACATGGCTGCAATGAGATAATGTGCAAACCAAGAATACCATGCATGGGGAGTGGTATTAGTAAAAGTTGCTTCATGCTACATGAAACTGGAACTAAACAACTGCTCTGATGAACCTCCTGTCCTTAACTTGAGAAAGGAAGGAAATTGAATGCAATACATCTACATGTAACTTTAGTTCAAGAATGTAACATGAAATTTGCATTACTGAGGAGGTACTTGTGATGGTAAAATATGAAAATAAAGAGCCATTTCCATTCGACAAAGTACTCCCATGGGAATTTCCGAAAATTTCAGGTATCAAATGAAATGGAACAGCATTTTTCAGTCGACAACACCTGTCAAGAAAACAAAGCTGTTGCACTCGCAAGTAGCTGCCCAACTGAATAGACACAATCTATTCATCGTTTTAAAAAACCGTCATCACAAAAAGGCACCCAACATTTTGAGTAGCAAAGCTCACATTGTGCATACAAGACTTACTTTGTGTAAGGTAATTAAACAAGTTCCAGTAGTTATCTTTTACATATACCCCCATGGGACTGCTGTCAGACACATCACTACATCGTGGCTCTACACTTCCCAGTTTACAACATATTCTTAGTTCAAAATGCACTTCGTGGACCAACTGATAAT
This sequence comes from Siderastrea siderea, assembly GCA_964030785.1. Lineage (NCBI taxonomy): Eukaryota > Metazoa > Cnidaria > Anthozoa > Scleractinia > Rhizangiidae > Siderastrea > Siderastrea siderea. The sequence goes on from OZ034979.1 coordinate 29,422,510, forward strand.
TCAGAATTTCGTGATCTGGAGGAGTTGCCCTGACAGCTACGTTAATCGAACGTACTACCCGTCTAATAGCCCCACGTGCAAGAAGTAGGAAGCTAAATTTGAGCATTTCACAGTTCACCTTTCGGAAATCTGCATTGCTACGTTTGGTAACTCCATCGATATTGATTACTTTGCTTCACATTCGGGGATGCTTGCAACAAAATTCTATGAAAACAGACCAAAAACTTACCAAGTGGTAGCAACTGCGATTCGTTTCCCGCGGCCGCCATTTTGTTTTGGTCATATATAACGCACTGAGTGTGAAACAAGCAAAGGTGCTGGCCATTACACGTACATGCGGGCTCTAAATCTGTACCAAAAGAAAAAACAAGCTAGGGTGAAATGTAAAGTTTTTGGTTCAAGTAATTTTCGACTTTTTTCCGCAGTTTTGGAAAATCTTTCCGCTTAAATGGCAGGGGCAGCTGTTAAGAGACTTATGGCTGAGTATAAACGTAAGTAACGACGGCAAAACGACTTGGTTTGACGTTAAGACCATGCGACAAAATTTTTACAAAATTTTATATCTGCCATGGCCAGGATTCGCGATCGATCGATCTAAAGGGCAAAGTTTAATACACCGTATTAACGCTTATCTGTGGTTTTGCCAAACCTAACAAGAAACAACTCTTCTATTTTGACTAAAATAAAGTTTAGGCTTCGTTTGATACCACCTCTTCTTATAGTTCATATTTTTAGGCAAGTTAGAGTTCAGTTCTTCCAAACTTCAAGAGCTTGAGTGTTGCTCTTCTTCTAAAATTCATAGCCCTCTTACCGAGGTCTATGTGCTTGTTATGCCACACAAATCAAGCTAGAGTTTGGAAATAAATAAAATAATAAAATAAATAAATAAATAAATAAGCAATACAAATAAATGCATGACATGTATTAAATTCCACACATTTGGACCTTGATTACGTGTATATCCTCACCATGAGTGAAATTTTGAGAATTTGCGCCTCAGATTAAAACTTGGAAATGATCATTAAAACAAGAAACTGTTTTTCACTTACAAAAAAATTGGGTGGTCAGGCAATGGGAAATGAAAGCTATTGTTAGGACAGTCCTATTCCTTAAAACGTGTTGCCATCTTTCCAAACTGCGACAGTCCTATTTACATTTAAAAACAAGATCCTTGGCATTTGTCAGATCTTTTTCTTCCAGTTTTAGAAACATGGCTGTTAAGAATCAGAGTTTTATCTGTTGGCTTTTCTTTACAGTTTGATTTTTTATTTCATGTTTTTACAGAGCTGACCCTGAATTCCCCAGAGAATATTGTAGCAGGTGTGTTGTGCTTACAAATTTTGTATAGACTCTTTTTTTCTTTATAAGAATGCATAAAATTTGGATGAACCTTATTTTAGCCCATACATTTTGTTAAATTTTGGGGCAAATCTCAGCCTCAACGTTCTTATAAAAATGGTTCTTACAAAAAAAGGAGTGTATTCATCTGCATAAAGGCAATCTAAAGGCCTGTTCACAGTGTTAAATTGGAAAATTCTCCCACAAATTCTTTCAATTTGCACTGTCAGTTAACAAGGGAAACAAAATTGACTGCAATGTGGAGACATGTAAGATGTCAAATGTGATCCCTCATGTAAGGAGTAAGTCATGCAAAATTGCACAATGCGAAAGAAAATACAAAGAAATCCTCTCTTTGATATTTGAACATTATTTCAGCCTAAATTTATATTCCTACCTTTCAAAACATCTCAGAAGCCATCCACAGTGTTTGTTGCAGCACACGAAATGAATGTGATGAGGCAATTAATGTGCAATGTTGCACATTGGGAGCCTGGTACTAGTTGATTCTAAAGTTATTGTCTATACAATTTTATAATAAAGTTTTGATATAACGCACACTCTGATTGGTTGAAACAGTGTGATTTATCAGAGTACAGATGTACAGAGTAACCGGTACCCATGATGCCATTCTGTGCGTGCTGGCAAGCTAAAAACCTTTTCTTGCACGCACTTGCAAGCTATGAATAAAACTTGTTTTCTTGCAAATTTAAGCCAATTTCCTTACAAATGTGAGCAAAGCTATACTATAAAACAAATAAAAAAGCCAAAGTAGGGAGAAGCACTCGCCTTTGTGAAAAATGTTGCTTTCAATATTAATTTTTGTTTTTTGCATAATATCAGAGGCCTTGTTATGACTTGTCACAATATGAGCCTGATAACTGGGGACAAATTTTACCATCTGTTCCAGTGAGAAATACATGTATTTTTAGCTTGGTTACCAAGTTAAAGGGTGATGAACAAGCATAGCATACTGGAAAGTATTGCTGAGGCTCTGCTCAGGACACAAACCTGTGACCTCCGGTGCTGCAGTCTGGCAACCTGTGAACTGAACTAATCAGGTGGTAGCCAGACACTTGGAGCCGACCCTCTTTTAACCTCATCCTTAAACACATGAGCCAATGTTATTCAGCTGCATAATTCTGTCACTTTTGTGTTATATTTCCTTTCTTATTCTTAGGTCCACTTTCAGAAGAGAACTTCTTTGAGTGGGAAGCTTTAATAACGTAAGTCTGAACAGTAATAATAAATTTTTAAAAAAGAAACAAAGAAAGAAATGTTTGATTATTTCTTGTGTCACTTAATAGGGTAAGCCACTCAGATTCTAGGTAATTTTAAAACCACTGGGCAACAGTAACAGTAGTCATAGTTAGCCTGCCATTTGAACAACCCCCTAATGGGTGCAGCACAGTTATTGTGACAAAAACAAAGTCTTCATGCTTTTTGGTGTCACACTGATGTAGTAATGTTTCTTTTCATTTCGTCATGTACGGAAAACATGCAGTAATACGAAAATAAACCAGTATTATTGGTACGCCTGTGATACACAGTTTGGTATGCTTTTGACCTTATCAAAGGCAAAAGTGCTCAGAAGTCACGGTTTGTGAATCACGGTGAAAGCAATAATCATGTGAAATCTATCACATCATAAAATCATCGGCGCGCGACGTCTCGCTTATTGAAGTTAATTAATCTTTGAAGCAAAGGAAACAAAAGGCTATTCAAACACCACCGCGTCCTATTCTTTACCACGGTATTTTTGACTGCAAAAAACCGAGGTAAAACCAGAGTTTTCAAAGAACTTAGACGAGGTTTTCCCAAGGTCAAACTGGAGATACAAACTGCGATTCCACCGCGGCAGTATCGCGGAAAATGCACCAATACTTTTGAGCGGTACTGTATTACTGACATGTACAATATCTCCATGATTACATTATAGAGGCCCTGAAGGGACCCCATTTGAAGGGGGCGTATTCACCACAAGATTAGTGTTCCCTCCTGACTACCCTCTGAGCCCCCCAAAGATGAGGTTTGTCTGCGACATGTTTCACCCCAATGGTGAGTCCAAATAGTGAGACAAATGCCCCTTATCAACCCTTTAATAACACTTCATGTATCAACTCATTGAATTTTCAAATTATCTGACTATTATAGGCTAGAGTCATCGGGTGCATTGCTCAGCTGCTTTTATTTGAATGGTCACACTCTAGCCCTATTTAGCCTGGGCTTTTATTATTTTTTCTTTCTTTCTTTTTCTTTTTTTTTTTTGGAGTTTCTGAGCCTTGGCTTTTTGTTTTGAGTTTCACAGCAAAGTACTGCCCAGCAGCACTCAATTGAAAGCTAGAAACCACCTTGCACAGCATAACAAGTAGCACCAAAAGAAAGTTCTACAGAGAAGACCCATTTTTGGTCACCCACTTGACAGACACCTGCTTGTTAAGGACACCTTTCTTGGTTCCTGTTTATACTTTTTCCAGGAATAAACATGGTCTCAACAATATCATTCTGTAATAGGAGAGTTCACTGTACTTAGTAGCTTTCATTTCACTAGTCAGTCTTACAGGATTTCCTCCAGAGTTTCAGAACTAAGGACCACCTTGAGAGCCACAATAAACAGAACACAGGAAAATACTGTGCAACATATCCCACACACCACATTTTGTTATAATTGCTACTATTTGTCTACACTAGTGTACCCTGATGGCCGAGTATGTATTTCCATACTTCATGCCCCTGGAGATGATCCCATGGGATATGAGAGCAGCGCTGAGAGATGGAGTCCTGTTCAGTCTGTTGAAAAGATCCTCCTGTCTGTTGTCAGTATGCTTGCAGGTGAGAACAGTGTGAATATTTTGTTTCGAGAAGCAAAGTTTAAGTCTGTAAAGTCTGTCACAGCACAATCAGTTGTGGTCATTGCTGCTGTGTGAACTTTCACTTTGATAGGCCAGTTGAAAGGCAACAACTGTGGTAGGCCAAGTTCCTTGTTAATTTTTGGTTTCTCTTCGTATTGTATCATTTCTTGAAACATCTGTTTCAATAATTGCAGTCCGAAGACTGAATTACTGTTGATTTAAAATGTACAGTTCTAAATATATTATAATAAAATCAAAAAGGAATAATAATCCACATGCGAGGTTGCGAGAGTCAAGTATGACAAGAGTATGATAATTGCGAACTTCACCTAAGTAGATCTGGCATGAAAGCCTGCATGTAAGTTTTTATGGCAGCACTGTACACCACTTTATTATTCCACCATTGTGTCATTTTACCACATAAGGGCAAGAGAACATGCACAATATACTAGTGTATTACACTGTACAGTTTGACCAGTTTTTTTGTTGGAGGATGAAGCAAAAACAATTAATATGGTGGAATAATAAACCTCTTATTCTGTGTTTTGGTTGATATTATGCGCAGACATTTTACTCATTACAAGTCCGCATTTACACAACTCATAAAATATCCACACGTATTATCTACCAAAACACTGAATAAGGTGTAGGTTATCCACCTTTGGAGGACATCTGATTTTGTTCTCTCTTTTTTTTCAATTGCTTTGCTCCCCAAGGAATGATTTCTCACAAACTTAGTCATCTAAAAGTTTTTCTCTACATTTAAAGACATCTTTTTTTGTCCACAGAACCAAATGATGAAAGTGGTGCAAATGTAGATGCCTCAGTAAGTGTTTTATAAATAATTATACCAAATTTAGTACTTCAAAAAATCCTTCCTCTTTTGGGAAAAGTTTGAAAACAAATTATTGTGAATCCCTAAAATGTACCTCTGATAATAACCTCTAACATTGTTCTTTTGCCTTTTAATCTTCAGAAAATGTGGAGGGAAAATCGAGAGAAATTCAATGAAATAGCAAGACAGATTGTAAAGAAATCATTAGGACTTTAATTCAAAACCTTCAGATTCACAATCATAATAATTTAGAAAATATTTAATCATTAAAATATTAATAATCATCACATAATTATATTATATTTTTTGCTCCCAATGTTCAGGAATCTAGATATACAAATGTCTTACATTTCACACAGAAAGTCAACCTGCTACCACACCCTGATAGGCTTTGTTTACACCACACCAGAGAGTTTTTGTACCAACATGCATGAAAACTCCATCAGATTTGCCTTTTTGTTCATGACAGAAACACCTCTATTGGAATGAATTTTGGCTGGAGCGTTCTGCACCATTCTTCTCTTGAAAGCGAACTTTTGAGGGCTTAGTGGGCCATCTTTGGCGACTCTAGAAAAAAGGGACCCAGTGTTTCAGAATGACACATACATGTTTGACACTTTGCATGTTAGGGTAAATGGTAGACAAGTGGAGGTTTGTAGGAGGGGAAACAGGACCCATCAGATACTGGTCAGGACAGTTTTTTGTGCTAGCACAAGTATTTACCCAGTGTGGTGTAAACAAAGATAGCCTAAATGTCTTTCCCAATGGCCACAGAGTTAAGGAAAGCTTTCTCTCTTTCTTATTCGTTCTTTCTTGTTCCTCCCATTTGTTTGGGGATAAAAGACCCAACGATATCTGATCTTTATAGCAGTATAGCACAAATCTTGTTTATTATAATTAATAATTTTCTCAATATGAATAGTTAGGCAAGCATATATTATTTTAATTAAGTTAATCAACCACAATTAATCTTCATAATTTTCTCATCTAATAATCAGCATAACTTATTTTCAATCAATTTCAATCATAAAACTTAGACTTTATAAAAGCTATGACAGGCATGCCACAAAAATTCAAAAAGTGAATTTGATTACTACAATGTTGATTTCGTTATTCTTTCTAAATAATCTGTTTTTCAGGTGAAGAAAGGACTATTCAAAACAAAACTCGATTTTTGATTGAATACATTATTTTTTCTGTTTAAAAATTCTTAATGCAATCAACTCCTTTCACTCCTAGTCTCCTACCAAAACCTTTTTGACTGGAAACACTGGTGCAGGAGAAGAAAGAGGAGAAAAAATTGAAGCTAGATCACCACTGGATGGCAGCTAGGGAAACCTGCCAAATTCCTACAGGCTACTCAGCCAATTTGGCTATCACACTGAGTTTCATTTTGAAATTTTTTTCTTCATTTGAGAAGTTGAGTTTCAAAAATAATTATGATGAAATCAAAATTGCAATAATCAACTTCACTTTTAATTCGTTTAAGACTATTTTTTGTAATAAAACAAGAACACTGTGTACATGAACTAGATTACCTAGATTAGGTACATGTAGAGAAGCACAAACCGAAGTCCTGTCATGTCATGTTATCAACTACAGTGTAAGATATAAACTGCTTTTAGGCTTTTCACCTTTGAAAATAATTTGTTGAATGGTTTGAACTCACACTGTTGGTTAAAAGTGTAAAAGAAAGATAACTACAACCAGTTTATAATTAACTAAAAATAAATACCAAAACTAACCTTTAATTTTAACCTAGACTAAATCTGTGTATGCCCTTACTGGCTAAAAAAAAGCCATACTCTATCTTGGCATAAAACGTAAAAAAGCGTATAATATTGTTTTTGAAGCAAGTTCCTTAAACCAAAACTTAAAACTTTACTTCACAGGAAGCATTTTTGACATTATACCTGTAGAATATCCAAATTTTCTATGGAATATCTTGAAAAGTACAGATCCACCTACAAGTGACTGATCACGAAAGGACACGAAATAAAAGCTTTGAAAACTCGCCTCATTTTATGCTTTTACAGTTAAATTATAGTCTAGTAATTATATTTCTTTTCCTATTTTTGACTCATTAAGTGGCAGTATAGGGCATATGCACGTGATGTCATCGCCACCAATGTTGGTGTACCTTTCACAAAAGGTACACCAACATGGCCACCAAGCCATTGTCGTTTGAATCTCTAACGACTCTTTGCATATGCCCCATACTACAATCATGTAAATCAAGGCTAGTTTTGTTAACTGTTATGAATAAATGTTATCTCTGATTTTCCATAGCTTCTTTCACATCAACTGTTACCAGGGTATAAAGGCGGTATTCTGTCACCTTCTCTACCTTATATTTGAGAGAGTTTAGTCCATCACTGCCCATCCGTTGAGCAGAGTCTCGCAGTTTTGCAAACCTGTTAAATTGACAAGAATAATAACGACAATTTATTATTTATCAGCCATTTAAAACCTGTTTGGTTAGTGACCTGAAAAGCTGGAGTTTTTACAAACCTTCCTGGCTTTCATATCTGCTACCTTAATAACAACAGTGCTATTTGCATATGAAAAGCAGTACGGTTTTTATCAAAACAAAGTAAACTCCAGCCTTTCTTTCACTTAAAGGCCAAGCCAAAGAGTTGTAGAGTTTCACCGTTCTGTTAAAAGTGCCCAACAACAATAATAATTGTTTTTGGGTACTCTTGACATTTTTCTGTCGAGTGATTTTAACACCCTCTACAGTTTTAACCTAGCTATAACAATGTTGAACAGCACTGAATTTAATTTTTGCATTTTACAACCTACAATATCATGGTCAATGGCAGTGTTGTACCCCCCACCCCCCCTTTCCCCAGTGGGTAGGACTCAAACAATTTTTTGTCAGATCTTATGTGGAAAAGCCAGTTTCTGGACTTTTTCCTGATTGGTTTGAAAACAATACTTATCAAGCAGTAGTCTTGTCACACGTCATGTAACTTCCTGTCAACTAAAAGAATTGCAGTTGACAGACTGGTTGAGAGGTATATGTAGTTAACCTTTTTTTTAATTGGGGCAGTTGGTGGCTCGTTAACCAAACGTCCATCAAAAAAATAACAATCAACTAAATTGATTAAGTATATCAAACATCCATTAGAAAAATTAGCAGACAGTCAAATAACTTACCGCTCGTCATCAGCTTTGGCAGATTGATGAAATATTTGTACCATTTGATATCTGCCTAACTGCATGGATGGCCGTGTGAGTTTGAGCCCCTTGGATGATATTCTAAAAATTGAAAAAAACCGCATACAGACAATAAAGTTATTATAAGGCCAGAGGAACATGAATTCAGTAATAAATTTTACACAATTTCAAAGCCTGTACATGTCGTTTATTGTCGTTTATTGATCTCGCGAATTTTTGACGATATGTCGGCGAAATTTCGCGCGATATTTCGCATCACTCAACTGCACTTGGCGGTTTCCTTCTCACAGTTGTTTCACCTTATTTTGGCCAGTTAACATGGAAGCCATAAAAACACAGTCAGAAACATGTTAACCCTTTAATCCCCAATATCAGCATGCAGATTCTCCTCACCGTTCTCCATATATTTCTTATAACATTAGCCGGGAGAATTAATTTTGCTCATTTATTATAAACATCAAGACGTTTTATCTTTGGTGATCATTTCCTTAATTCTCATGACCTGTATGTGTTATAATCCACTGATATGATTAGGAGAAATTTGATGCTGATCACTGCTGGGACTTAAAGGGTTAAGATGGAATCCATTAGGAAATTGAGTAATTTTAATTTTCAGAGGACAAAAACCTTGTACCAGAATAATTTAAGGCATATCGCATTCTTTTTTACCTTTTTTGAGAGCTATGGATGTAATTTGTTATCTGTAATAACCCCAAAGACAATTTCTTATGGGAACCCGAGAAAACAAATTTCAAATTTCACAAAATGAAATGTTACGCATAAGAATTTACCTATTTTACCTGTGTTCACACAATTCCTGTGAAATTTGAAATTTAATTTCACGGGCTCCCATAAGAAATTGTCTTTGGTGTTATTACAGGTAACTTATTACGGCTATAGCTCTTAAAAAGTGTAAAAAGAATGCGATATACTTTAAATTATTCTGGTACAAGATTTTTGTCCACTGATTACTCGATTTCCTGATGGATTCCGTCTTAAAAGTTGTCATAAACTAGATGAAGGGCCCGGTGGAAAAAGGGCGTAAGTGATGATTTGAGGTTAAAATCGGAATTGCTCCTATTTACGCTGAACATTGGCACACAGGCTGGTTTTCATGTGAGGAACGCTGTTGCGCACTTATTTCTTGACCTGAGATCTAAAAATTGAAGAATTAGTGTATTACTTTTGCGTGAAAAGTTTTGTTGAACTGAACTTGCTCAAGTGTTGCGTGAAAGATTTCTTTTGTTCTCTGCCTGAACTAAAACAAAGGAATTCAACCTAGAATCTGTGGTCCTGTTGTTTTCTTTGTGTCAGTTTTAAGCAAAAGTAATAGGCTAATTCTTCAAATTGAAGCTCTCAGGTCAAGAAATAACTGCACAACAATGTTCCTTACAGGAAAACCAGCCTGTGTGCCAACGTTCAGCTAAATAGCAGCAATTAAGATTTTCAACCTGCAATCATCACTTACGCCCTTTTGCCACCGGGCCCTTTAAATGGAAACACTACAGCATGTAGCACTGTAAGTATTTATACTACATAAACACAATTACGGCATGTACTGTGGGCACCTGTTGTAAAGGTCATCATCTTCTCCTCCCCATCCCCAAAACTTGTTTGAAAATCCATTGATGAGTTCAAAATGCTCCTTTGAAAATGAACCTGCTCCACCAAAGATGGTTGTATACGGCAAACTGCAGAGGAATGATTAGAAGAAAGGTTATTCAGATATCACACACCACACTCAAAATTAAAAAAAGGAAGAATGTGGACTCCAAACCTTTTTTTTTCCAAACCTCAACCTATTATGATAATATACATTTGGAGACTGGGATCCCTACACATGTAACATGCAGCTTCAGTAAATGCAAGGTTCATAATTTCAAATAGGCCCAGACAGCTGGGAACTAAAATTGAAGGGCTACGAGTGTAACTGTGTTATGTGCTGAATTTTAGATCATTTTAATGTTTGCTCAGATTTGCTTCATTTTTTGCACAAGCTTAAGACGATTTCTCCTCAACATTCAAGCAGTAGGTGCAAAAATTAAGTTGCCAAATAAATACTTGCAGCACAGTCACTTTTTGAGAACAGATAAGAAGAACTAATCGATTACTTTTGCTCCCAGGCTAACCCCGCGAGAGGAAATTGGATAAATTTGTCACTCATTTGAAGTTATTTACATTTCAATTAAAAGGCACTTCCTGTCAGTTCAAAACAAAATGGCGCCCGTCTGTAGCATATTTTTACAAGATTTGAAATTAATTTTCTCGAGAATGCTTGAGAATTTCATTCCGGGGTCATTTGGAGGAGTGAATGTAAGTGAGATGTTTCAAATAGCATTGAAAATGTTACCATGCTGTGAGTAGGTTTTTAGTAAATATGAGTACGTTTTTAGTAAATATTTTTTGCACTTATTGCTTGAACATTGAGCAGAATCCGTCTTAAGGACGGTGCCTACTTTTGTTACTGCCCATACGTTCTACATATCTCAGGATATTTCTGTGTCTTAAGGAATTTGCCCCCTAATACAGGCCATCTGATATGGTGCGGAAAAAAATCAAAACTTATGCGGGAATTTTCAGGCATATTATGCGGAAGAATTTGTTGATTACGCGGAAAACACGCTGGATTATGGGGAAATTTAAATAATTTATAACATTGATAATTGTGTCTTTCCACAGTTTTTTCTGTTATCTAAACTGCTTAGTGAGATTCCTTCTTCCTCTTCTTCATCTCTTAAAATTTATCCTTACTATAAGCTTAAACCATGAGATGATTCTTTGAGATGATGAACGAGCAAAAGAAGGCAACGTGTTCAAGTTTCCTTGCACAAGTACTAGTCAAATGCAGTTTCTTATCAATTACTGTTATTCGCTGAAATGTCGCTGAAGAATAAAACTAGTACCCAGGCTCACTGCCAAAAGATGCATGGAACGCCTGGAGGTTAAAAATTGCTTGTGAATGAAGTGGCGTGTTTTCGCCGATGTTTAGGAAAACTGCTTCAAAATAATCAATCTCTTTGGCTTTTATGTTTGTGAGAATGAAAAGCAGCTGCTTTATCACCAATATTAGGCAAATTTTTCTGTTTTATGTGGAAAATGCTCTGAAAATGCGGAAGATGAGGACGTTAAAGAACTATGTGGATCCGCACCACTGCATCCTGTCAGAGGCCCTGCTAATACAACAATATTTTTGCGAGGTTTATGACTGTGGAAAAAGCAGATCTTAGCGAGGGCTATCAGAATCCATAAACAAAATTGGGGGGGGGGGGGGGGGGGGTAACCACACATTTTTCAGAAATAATTGAGCTTAAATTTGAAATAATTGCCATTGATAGATTGTGTATTTTAATGCTTTTTTAAAATTATGGTTACTTAATTAACTCTGAAAAATGTGTGGTTACCCACATTCTTTTTGGATTCCAATAACCCTTGCTAAGATCTACTTTTTCCTCATAGTCATAACCTTTGCAAAAATTCATCTGTAGTAGGAGGCACCGCCCTTAAATCTATTTAACAAACACTGTCCCACATTTTTTTTATTTTTGGCTGCCAGCAACAAGAAAATATTTGACATTATGGGCAGGACTTTAAACCACACAGTTGCTTCTTTAAGACCTATGTTAAAATAAAAACAAATGAACTTTTGTGGATGAAAACAAAGAGGGTGGCAGAGCTGCATGTACTGTATCTAAATGGAAGTAATCTGCCTAATTTTTGGAAATTTCATTGAAATGATGGCAGCACTCAGAAAAAAAGGTGCCTAAGCTACACGCAAACAATGAGGGGATGGTGCCACACTGCACAAATGGCCTCAAATTGCACCCAATCGCACCCTGATCAAAACATGTATAAGGGTAGGGTAATTTTGAGAAGACGCACAATTTGAGAACACTTTTAATTAATCTTCAGCAAAAACTTCTCACACGAGGATTCCCCAGTTTTGTCAGTTTCTTTAATTTATGTTTTAATAATCCCTCTCTTCACATTGGAAACTTTAGAACAATAATATAATGATTCAAACAGTTACAGTCTGTGTAACAAAACACAACTCAGGTAAATTATCTGTGAATGATTTGACTCCCTTACCATCAGCTGTTAGAATGTCATGTAATACTACATGATCTGTTCAAGGAGCATTACACCTAATTCCACCACCCCTTCCCAGGAAATCCTCAAAAGAGCTGTTTCCTATGGGCAAAAATTGCATACTTACGCATAATTAAATTTATCAACAGCAACTGACAGATGTCTAGGTGATGTGGGACAGCTGTATTCATTACGATCATCTTCTGGTATCAAGTCCACATCATGAAATATGAAGCATTCATACTGGTCAAACTTCAGTGCTTCTTTATAACCAATGTTAAATAGCATGGCACGGTTAAACGGCGTATCTCCTGCCTTTCAGCAAAATCAAAACACAATAACGAAATGTTAGATTGTAAAGACTGACTTTCTTGAAAACAAAAAGCTGTTTTAGTGATGAAAATAATTATAATTACTTTTCCATGAAAGGACATGTACGTCTCACATTCATCATTTACACTGTACAAAATACATGTAGGAAAGACAAAACAATGATCAAGGTAGATTTTAATTCATCCAAAAGTAATACGCTAATTCTTCAAATTTTTGATCTCAGGTCAAGAAATAAGTGCGCAACAGCGTTCCAAATCAGCCTGTGTGCCAATGTTCAGCTAAATAGGAGCAATTTCGATTTTAACCACAAATCGTCACTTACGCCCTTTTTCCACCGGGCCCTTCATATGATAGTGGATGTTGGAAAATTTTCTTTGCTGGGGCACCCCCTTGAAATGGCCTGAATTGATACTGCCAGAGAAATCGCTCACCCTACAGGGAGTACAAAAAGTGCTATGAGAGGGAGTGGATGGATTAAAGTTTTAAATTTGACTGAAACACACCTGTTCTATAACAAAGATCCTGTAATCCAAGTTCTGTCTCTTTAGCATGGGGTGCATGTGACGAACAAAGATTGACAGTTGTTCATAACGATTACGATATGGGATGATCAGGGCCATCTGGTGAGAGATTGTAACAGACTGGTAAGTGCCTTGGTCATGTCAATCAATATCATATCAATGATATGATCACATATTATCCGCAGGATGCTAAGGCCACCACAGTGGCTAGGGCATCTTTGGTAGCTATCATCACCATTGTGTTGTTTCCTTAGACAAGAAAGTCTGCACCACATTGCATCTCTACAGTAAATGGGTGCCAGTAACCCATTACGTAATTTTCTATAACAAAATGCTGAGGGAGGGGTGGTTGCTCAAGACATGCTTAAGGACTAGTATCTTATTACAGTCAATCTACAGTTGTACATCATGATTAACTAGTAGTTAATAAAATTTGAATCAAGTTGGTTGGAATTAAATAATTAAAAATAAATGGCAAAGTAATAAGAATTGAGAATTTGTGGTGAGATTCCAAATCTGGATAGAAATTCCTCAAGTACACATCGAACATTTCATCAGAGACTCCAAATATTTGAAACTCTGGTCACAGGTGACATATATTGCCTGTGAGGGGAGAGCACTTGTAATTTTCCTTCCAAAATACATGATTTTTCATGGTTATTTTGGTAAATTGGACCTTGTTTTTCTGTGTTTAAAAATAGGTGTTCCACGTCACTTTCATCAACCCATTACGACATGAGGTTTTTAAATATTATTGCTAAACACTTAAATTTGGTACAATGTAGAGTCAATTATTATGATTTTTGGTAAAGATAAATAGATTAGTGCTGATGGGCACTCTGCATCAATGCTATATCCATTTGGATGGCTTAACCCTTTAACCCTTCCACTCTCAGAGTCAGTTATGGAGACATTAGGGTGACTCTAACTTCTGAGTCTGTGGATGAAGTCCCATGATGTGACCATTCAAATGAAACCTCGTCAGCAGTACTCTCACATGGTACTATTTATATTTAAGTATTTTACAAAATGAAATTTGGGATTCGTCTTGAATTTTGATTTTAGGCACTCTTGGGAGTGAAAGGGTTAAGCCCCAAGAGTGATAAGCATCTTATTTCTTCTTACAATATCACTTGTTGATCAAATATACAGGTCATGAGAATAAAGAAAATGATCACCGCACATAAAATGTGTTGATGTTTAATCAAAATCTTCCAAATAGTGTCAAAATCCTACAGATTCTCAAGTTGTCCTAAGTTTTGACTTTGGGCTGTTTTCAAAGTGTCTTTTGAACAGTCCTAAATGCCCAAGTTGTGTATAACTGGCTTCCAAAAAATTTCCAAGGAAACCAACAAAATACTGTCTACAAGATTTTGGATACAGACAACATCTCACCTTAACCCTTGCTTGGCATTCAGTTGGCCTCCAGCCCCCACCTTTACTGACCCAGCCATTAAATTCAACGGACATTTCTTTTTCGAGCTCTTCCATTTTGGGAACTGATTTGTCTACATAAAGAGGTCCAACTGGAGGGATGAAATAAAGTGAGATTAAGCACTGAAGACAATAATTACACAATATATTTATTTTCTTAGTTAACTATGGACCAAAACTGGCACTGCATGTGTACATCATGTACTGTATGGTATCATTCTTTGTTTCCATACAAAGGCTTTTTTAGTCCCTATCGTTGTCATTGTCCTTAAGAAACACAAAGCAAAATTTATAGGTTCAAGGATAACTAGCAAAAAGACCTTTCTTCACCCAATATATTTGATCAAAATTCAACAGTATGAGCCACTAAACTCAGAAAACAATAGGAAAAGAAAGTGGCATGCTGAAAATAACAGAAGAAATGCTTGCACAGTTAATTGTTCTTTTTTCTTTTAAATTTTTTAGTTGTGTGTATGTCCTTGGTGAAATTTTGCAATTCTTGCCTCGTAGTGAAAAGGATTTTTAGTTTTCACGAAGCAAACAACTTTCTTGAAAGTTTGGCTGCAATTTGGCTATGCACAGGTAACTGCAAGGGTAATATTCAGGCCAATCACCTCCACGCTGGATTTCATTGGCTACAGAAACCAAAGCCATAGCTATCCTACCGGAAGCCCTCTAGGAGGCAGATGGAGACAAGGTCCAATGGAAGGCTTTGGGGCAGCCCTGTGCTCCACAAAGAGCAAAGAGGATTAAGTGAAACAAGTCACATTTGAAAAACAAAACAAAAAAAAACTGTTGGTAAACAACTGTCTTTTCTATAGTAACATAATGGCATATCTTTTCAAATTAATGGTTATCATAATAAGTGACAAGGGTAGCAATTCATCTGATCAGGGGGGGGGGGAAATACACAACTATAGAACTTTAGTAATCAACCTTTAAGACTGGGAAAACTAAGAATCATTGTGGCAAAAACATTTTTTCTTCTAACTGTTTCCTCTGTGGTTAAATTAAAAACTTAGAAACATGTTTCTGAAGCAAAGTTTGTAGCAATGTTTTTCGACTTGATTCAAAAACAGTTTTTGGTTTTCAAGAAGCAAGTTTTGCTTTCTCAACATGTGTTTCTGGTGTGGCTAAACTGGACAAAATACAATGCTTCTGCAACAATGTCTCTGCAACAAAGTTTTCTAGGTTGGCCAGTCCCTTGGACAGACGTCCGGCCAGAGTTAATTTTCATGTTTCTAATATATTTTTTATCACTTTTAAGTTCTATACTATAGCACGGTTTTCCTTTGTCGGTTTGTTTTCTAAAACTTACAAGCTGAAAAAAAACAGACATTTCCAGCTTGCCTCCAACTTAACGTGACTCGAAATTTCCTGCTTACAAAAATCTACGGTGCAGTATGATGTCTGTTGTAAAATTAGCATATAAACACATGCAATTGCGTTTTACGTACTTCCTTGATCTTCGATTATTATTATTATTATTATTATTACTTTAATGACCATAGGGGGGAAGGCAAATTGACAATACAGGAGAACTGGTCGAAATGAATTCATAGCCTGCGGGGCCATAGACACAACAAAACAAACATAGGAGCATAAAACCAATGTAAATAGTAACCTTTTACCTTGCTTGGAGCCGCTGGGACACAATTCTTTCGCTTGTTCATTTTCATTCCTTGCTGCTGTAGGTTTATTTTCTTCTTGGTGTTTTTCTACTACTTCAGTCTTTGGTTCTGCTACTTCAGTCTTTGGCTTTTGTGTTAATTCCTCATTGGCGTTATTGTTATCGTCTTTAAAAGCACCTATAACTTCGTGTAGTTTGTTTGAACTTAAGCTTTCGAGAACGTCGATATGCCTCGAAGCATTCAAGTTTGATGAACCACTCGTTGACCCCGTAGTGTCCAAGTTATTTTCGCGAACGCCTCTAGTCCATCCTTTTGAATTAAGATATCCATTTTTCAACGTTTCCATGTACCTCACCCCCATCTTCGAGTACTGTGTAAACGCTACGGAGTAGTAAAACATAACAGTCAGAGATGCTATGGCCACGAGCAATGTGCAGAAAAGGAATGCTTTCATCTTGCTGACGTCCATCGTTTCGTCCAAATCTCAACTCCCTTATCGTTTGCCCACGACCGACAAAATCAGGAACCTATGACCATAAATAAAGTTAAGTTTAGCCGGAAACTACAGAGAAATTCGTAAGTATATTCACGTGGATCTACATGACTTCTTATGTAAAATTCCTCGCCATTGCCAAGTCGACGAATCTTACGGTTGATTGCTGATTGGTAGCGAGGCTCGGACATGAACGTGAGGCAACCGGTTGACTGGTCACGGAAGATACTGTTATTCAATCCCAGTTCAATCCCCATTGGGATTTAACACACACAAAAAAAGGAAAACGAGCTAAAAGGAAGAAAACAAAAACTAATTGAAAGAAAGGAAACACGACAATATGTGTGCTACCTACGTTTTTAACATTTGGCATTCAGAGTTTGTTACTCGGCTGTTCGCATGTCCACCGCGGTCAAACGTCTGAGGCTGTTTTTCGTTTTAATTCGCAAGATTTAGTCGACGATGCAGTCGAAACATGAGCAAGGATATATAAAATAGTGGGTGAGTGTAAATATATTTTCATTTCTTGCAAATAAACGAGCTTCGTTGCTATCTAAATGTTCCGTGCCTGAACAAAATTACTCTCACAAATTGCGCCGACAAGTCTGTTTCCAGTTTTCAAACACTTAGAACTTTTTTAGTAAAGTTCGAGACATTTTTGTAAATCTACATGAAACTGATAAAGTATTAAACTTTAAACAGTGAAAGTAATTCCCTTATCTTTGTTTGGTATGTTAATGATATATAGGGGTACGGGTGGGGATTGCAGAGGGCTGATATTATGACCGTGGTTTACTTGCGGACGGGGCTAGGTTAATGTAATGCCTTTACCACCTTTATTTGGAGGAATTCGAAAAATGGTGGCGCGAGCGGCCGATTGTTGTGCACAACAATTTTCAAGGGGGTTTGGCATTATACGGATAACAATAGGTCATTTAAAAGGTGAAAACAAATGGAAAAGCTCTGGAAGTCTCGATTCAAATGAACAGGATATTGAAGGGCTCAGAGCTGCTCAAAGGAACGAATTAGTTGTTCCAGGACCGGAATATAGTATTTTCCTCAAAGAGAGGGCTCAGCTGAATGTCGCCAACTGAGAAATGAGGCGTACATTTCGGGCCTTTTCTGGGTAAAATAACAAAGCAAATTCCAGGAGTAAATTACACGCATCGGATAATGAATTCAGATTTGGTTACAAAAAGTCTGTCTTTAACTCAGACAAATTATTTCAATCCACGCATTTGAAATCTAGCTCATATAACAAGGAAACAAAAACACTAGAATCGACGCTGGGACAGTTTTGTCGCTCAAAATATTTAGCGCTGAAAACAAGCTTAGACTTCAACCAAATGCAATTATATAAAAAAAAATTTTAACTCCGCGCGTCAGTAGCTGAGGATCACCTTTCGACAAGTAGTCACGTAAATATCCCGGGGGGGGACTCCCATATGAAAGGGACGGGAATGCTCGTCCGAAAATTAGAATTAAAACCCTAAAGGAGACTAATCTGGGCGTGACTTAAGCTTTATTTGACCCTTAAAGGAGACCATGCTAAAACAGACAACCAAATAGGAGAAATGGTGATTTAAATTCGAATGCTGTATTCTATTATTGAATTTTAGAAGCATTGTCGTTTAGTTTTCGTTTATAGTCAGTGCCCTATTGGCTCTCTATTCTGAACACCCTAAGTGAGACCAAAATCTGCAATTTACACCCCTTTTATGTGGGAGTTAACCCTCCTCTCGGGTAAATATACAGGTAAAGCAATTTTATAAAACGCATGGCATTTCTAATACTGAAAATGTGAGGGCTGTAGGAGAATTCAGAGTTTAAGTCTAACAACTACGCTTTTGTTTGAAGTTCTTGTGGGTTTTCCCTTTTACTATATGTATTTTTTGCAATTTAGATAACAGAAAAATGTTAAGAATTCCTTTAGCTTATGTACCTAGTGGCTCACAAATTAACTCCAGCTTATAAAGGCCGGTCTTTGATAAACCCCAGGTTTTCTTGTCTCGGTAAAATACGCATATAAATACGTACACGACCGTAACAATTCACACAAACCTCGGCCTTATATAATTACTGTCGACGGAAATTTTGTTCATTTTACTTTTGTCGAATTTTTTTTTTCCTTTCCGTATATGTAACATTTAAAGCTATAACCGCGACGCCAGACTGACTATTTTAGTAGTATCAATCTTACTAGAGGGCCAAGATAGGTATCTGCATAAGAGCTAGGATATCAATTTTAGGTCATTTACATACAACTCTATTTTGAAACGCTGGTCACAAACGACTAAAAGCCCTAGTGCCCATGCCATTGTGGGGCGTGTGTAATAAGACAAACAAGTTATAATAAATAGACATGCGGGAGAAACAATACAAATAACTGACAGGGACAGGACTTGAATCTTGAATTGACCTGAATTCCAAAATAGCGTTTGTTTGCATGTAAATGGCAAAAAAAACAAAAAAAAAATTCACCGATAACTTCACAAGTTGTGGTTTTGATCTCAACATCTGATTGGCTGATTTAAATATTGGTTTAGTTTTTCCACGTTGGTGTCAGTATTGAACAATTGAAATTCAATGAAGATTTTAAAATACGTTTTAATATTATGGCTCTAAAGTGAATTTAATGTACGCACAATAATATACGAACACGCACGATAAGGGTATAAAAGTGTCACACTTTTGTATACATTTCAGCCTTGCGCAGAAGCTCTGCCAAGTTAGGAATTAAACTAATCAATTTGTGTTCTCCAATGAGCAAACGAAATAATCTCTTTCTGTTAGGTGATGGTTTTCAAATAAAAACTGTTAAGCAGTTCTTTTGAGAGGTGTGAGGTTGTCAGTTTCTCACTGACATTTCGCAAAATAGAAATGAAAACTTTTTTCTTTTTGCCATCTAGTCAGTTCGTCTGTTTTTATAACCTGCGTCATCTAATATACTCACAAATAATTCGTCTGAAGCCAGAAAATAGAATAAATCAATTTGTATCTTTGATGCATCTTTCAAGCGGACAATGTTCCAGTCGTCTTTATAAGAATATTTTCGGTCGACTGTTCATTGTCTCTCTCAGATCTCTCACTATCCTTTGCTACGGTTTTTGCTTCGGTCACTCGACAATTCGAAAAAACAAAAACAAAAACAAATGTAGTGCCCGTGCGGAATACCTTCTCTTTAAACTGGTGGATTCTTCGTCGCCCAATATTAATAGGAGCAAATAAAATATTAAGGTCGAGAGCCATGGAGAGATTGAATAATTTGCAGAGTCTGTTCTCGGCGAACTGGCGTAAAACATTTCCCTCGAGAAATTTACACGTTTCCCGTAGCTTTCCAACGCCCTGCTACAAAACAAAACCAAAACACCGTTCAAATTCAACTTACCAATGTTCGCCGAAGGAAGGACAAATGTAAATACCCTAAACAGGATCTCATTTCTTTAACAGAAAATAATGTTTATTCAACATTTACGACCGAACATTCTTTATTTCGCATGTCAACCCGATTGTTGCTAGGAAGGTCTTAACCCTTTCGTGGCATTTTGTAAGGCGAAGCACTCGCTCATTATAATCCGCGTTCCAATATAGCTACAGACATTTTGAGGTCATGTATGATGTCTGCACAAAAAATATAGTGAAAATCACTTCAAGTACAAGCACAACGTAAGACACTGCTTTACTAAATAACACGTTGCCTTACTCACCCGATTACGAATATAATAGTATGAAGAAATATGAATAATAATATAAAGAAACTTTGATTAAAATAAACTAGGGCCGCCACAAAGCTCTTCTTTTAACATATTCTGCACACCAATGAGAAAAATCTTCAAAGAAAATTTCATTATAAATTACAAATCATTGAACGAAATTTGCAGGGCTTCTCTTACTTATGATTGCTTACATTTTAAGGTAGTATTAGCTCTGTAAACTCATTTCATGTGAACATTAATTATTTTCAAATTTGATGAATTTCGCACTGAAAGCCTGATCCACACTAATTCTCAACAGACGTCATAGACTATTATTTGGCCACGCTTTTCAATTCTAAAGCACGATAGTAATGTAAAAGCGGCATCTAAATAATACTGAAGAGAAACTAGAAAAATTTATTAAGGGGGACAGCGTGAACGAGTGGTTAGCGCGTTGGACTCGCAACCCGGAGATCCCGAGTTCGATCCCGCTCCGGCCACCAGCTGGATTTGTTTCTCGGTATTCCCGAGTTCATCTCCTCGGCCACGCTTGTAAATAGCCAACTGGTTTGCCTCCCGCCTGTTGGGGTGTTTAACCGTCTTTATGTTTAATTTGATTATTTGTTTATGATTATTTCAGTGGAGTGCCTGTGAACCAGCTATATTAGCTAAGTGCACTTCCGCTTCGTTCATCCGCAAAAAACTTCCTTTAGAATATAATCTAAAATGTTATGATGGGCGTTCTTTTGCTGTTGCTGCGGCATCGCTGTGGAATGCCCTATCCCAATGTGTTAAAGATTCAGCATCAGTTGAAATTTTTAAACGCAGACTCAAAAAACACCTTTTTATTAATGCTTACCACGGAAGCTGATTTTCTCGTTTTATTATTATTATTATTATTATTGTTATTATTATTATTATTATTATTATTAGTTTCTTTCTTTCTTTTTACACTGATGTACAGTTTTTACTATTTAGCAAATTTTTAAACATCTGTAAAGCGCTGTTGAGCCACCGAAAAAAAGCGCTAGATAAATGTATTATTATTATTATTATTATTATTAAATAACAGCATTTACCATTATCTTCCTTGGTGTCCATGTTGGACACCAACAAGGCCGACGCATATTAAGTCTTGAAATTTTCTAAAAATGATTTCCTCGATAACTTTATTTCACTCAATCTTGTTGGATATCAGGTGTTCAAACAGTCAGTGCGTTATCCCCTCATATCCAGCGCCGGCTTTGTAAGAATTGTGCAATATCGTGTACTATACTCCGTGCAGAAAGCAGTAACTAATTTCAATTCAGTACTTTTTAGATGATTAAGCTTCGGTCTACGTGACAGTTGCAATAGCGCATGCTCCGATCCCGCCTCGCCACTTTACTTGTTAATGGTGATTATTCTCGGTTTTGAACAATAATCAACCGCTGACCGGAAAGGAAAGACGACTACTGGGATATGAGTCAAACTTCTATATGACTTGGTTTATGTTGCACATGGGATCATCTAAGATTACAGTTCTCTCAGCTTCCCAAATTAGGTATGCGTGAAAGTTAAAAACAAGCAGTCAAAAACAAGGCTCATCTGAAACTTTCAAAGCGCGGTCTTGGTACAAAGCCTTTTATATGAAAATCATTTTTCATTCACATACAAATAAAACTAATTTTCATATGAAAGGCTGTGCACTAGGCTTCGTTTTGACACAGAAGCTAAAGGTATTTTGGAAATGGCCAATTCGCAAAACATGTTCTTTATTTTACAACATTTCTTAATATACCATTTACAACAGTTGTACGAATTAATTCGAAACAATATATTTAAAAAAAATTAATTAAATTCAAAACAATCTATTATAAAAACTTACTTCAATTCAAAAAAAACATCAAAAGGAAAACTAGCCTTAATAGCTCTTAAACAGTGACTAGTTTCAAATCTTTAGAGAAGGAAATTGCTATGCACAGTCATGTCAATATGTATATTCCGCCGAGATTAGGTCATTAATCACCTTCAGCACGTGCAGAGCAATGTGTTGCAATAGGACTTGTTGCTCATTGGTCGCTGGGTAATATAAAGGGAAAAGGACGCTCATAACTCGTGGTTAGTTAATTCAAACCGACGAAGAGGGAACTTTAGTTGGCGCCCACCCACCCACCCAGTTCAAGCCGGGGTTGATGCCATCTCCGGTATGGGAAGGTATTCCGGGAACTTGCGGTTGATTAAGTGAAATACAAGTAACCTGTCTGTCCTGAGCTCCTTAGTTCCCGGAACCCTTTTCCCATATTCATGCCACTTCGTATCGGATTAGTTCCGGTCGGAGTTGTGCTTCCATATCTCATTAATGACAATAACCAAGGCGGAATAATACACTGTACACACTTATTTTCTTAAGTTTTACGTTTTGTTTCGTTTATTTTTAATTTCAATGATGCTTTTCTTTACAGAGCCCCTTTTGAAAATTCAGTTGGTGACAGACATCCCCTCGTCGTATAACGATCGGCATTACTATTTAAGTACATTCTCGACGTGATCTGACTGCCTATCTCACCGTTAGTTTTTTAATTTCCGAAAAAAGCCTGGGAACACAAACGCCTCTTTCGACATGCGTTTTTCATTCCCAAGTACGTATGGACGTTGCCTAGTTGCTGCACGGCTTTTTCCCAGGCCTTCACGGTCAATCCATTTCGGTGACGTATCCGAGATTCACTTTTTCGCTCGGACCACGTGACGCGAAACGGCTCGACCGCGACGAAAACGAAATAAAGAGGCCTAGGAACTAGGCAAGTGTGGACGTAGATCTCCCTATCCGTTTTCGAGACACTATAACGGAGGTTTTCCAAAACGTATCAGTGTGAACGGGACCTCAGTTGAACTCTAGGAGACTACCTCACGTCAGGCCCTGGCTTAAAAGTCTTTTGTTTCCTTTAGTTTCTTGTTTCTTTTTGTTTGTTTTGCTCTGTTTTTGTTTCTTGTTTTGTTTTGTTTTTTTTTCAATACCACGTTGGGTGATCCTGAAATTGTTCCTACAACACCACATACACGAGCTAATAAAATGGTTAATGCTATCTCTTTGAAGTATAATCGCTGATTTGTTTCCTACGTAAACAGTAAACAGGATCTCTTTGATGATTCGGTACCCTTTTATCCATGGATTTCCATCTGTGGTGATTGTCGTGGTATGAATGGGCGATGTCGATATTCTGAAATAGAAATACGGACAGGATCAAAAATGGTCAGGACACTTAAATCTGATCACAAAATTTCTGCTTCTCCCCATACTTAAGATTAATGCACAATCAAGGATAAAAGCGAAGAAATTTTAGGTGACCAGTGAAGATAGATAGGGTAAATGATGCCCGTATCGACCCCAACGGAATGAACGACTAACCAGATTTCCTCCATGCTTAAGTCCGCTTTCTGTAGCAAGAGGCGAGTACAAGAAGATTTACTACTCAACGGATAAAATTCTAGTCCATCGCAAGGGTTCCACCCATAATTTTGTCAGCCGAGTGGATGGCAGCAATATGGAGTAGTTTCTTGTTTATTAAAGAAAGAACACGATTCGGAAATCAGGGCACGAACCACTACCTAACTACTTGACTTATTAAAATGCATTGGACCTCTACTGATAATCAGACATCACTTAAAATTTGTCGTAATAGCTCTTACTGTTAAAATTTTGCACTTTTAGATTCTTGACGCATGGTTGCCAAGGAGTAAGAGAAGAGGCTCTGCAGCTAAAGCTCTCTGTTAAGCCCTCTACCTTTTATTTACTCACCCTCTAAAATTCAACTTTCCAATGACCTCCTACCTTTTCTACCCAAGAGGGTAGACGTAAGCAAGGAAGACCAAGGAAATAATAATAACAATAATAACAATAATAATAATAATAATAATAATAATAATAATAATAATAATAATAATAATAACAATAATAATAATAATAACGGTTTATTCACAGCATAGAAATGGCTCTTCATCTGTGAAAAAGCTAAAACTACAAAACTAGAAATAAAGCTAAAATTTATGTACATATATAAAACATCAAAGGTCGCCGTGGAGGAGATCCGCCGACGCTAAACTGGAGAGTAAAGTGGCCACGAAAGTTGCCCAAGAAAGGGAACTTTGGAGAGTTCTTGTGAGGGCAATGTGTGTAACATGGCGCAAAACTGGCTATGCAATTCAATTAACAGACTGCCCTAGGTGACTGATGTCGGGGAGCGATGGTGTAGTGGTTGGCGCATTGGACTTTAGATCCTACGGTCGATGGTTCGAGGACCAATCCCTTCCATCGTGTTGTTTCCTCAAACAAAAAAGGTTACTCCACGTTGTCTCTCTCCACCCAGGTGTATAAATGGGTACCAGCGACATACTGCTGTGGGTAACCCTGCGATGGACTTGAATCCCATCCAGGGGGAGTAGCAATACTCTCAGATGCTTCATGCTACAAAAACCGGGTTAAGCTCCGGCCGAGTGGGTCCCCTGTGGCTCATATGCCACTTTACCTTATCTAGCTGACTGAAAGCTCTTGAAAAAAAAAGAAAAAAATTTCACGTACCTTTCTGGGGAAAAGCCAGTCGAGAAACCATAATATAAACAGATCAATAACAGCTAACATGCAAAAGATTTTTCCAGCAACGCGGCCACGATGGTACAACCTAGAAATATCAGGCCAGTGACATGTCAAAGCAATTCTCAATACTCAATGGGGCGATTGGCTTGTAACTAAAACTTATTAAATAATGATAGACTTGCTGAACGTCACTCGGTTTGATTCTCTGGAAGAAGCGCCCGAACTTAAACAGAAGTTCGTGAGCCACGGGCGTCAATCGAAAGTTGAATTTCATTTTTGGCTGGAAAACTCTTGTTTTGATGTCTGGTAACTTGCCAGTATGGACGTGTTGATGTCAAAATGCATTAAAAGGCAAAAAAACAACATCAACAACAACTTCGCTTTACTTTCCATGGCTCAGAAACGTCTGTGCTTAACTGACTTCCGTCAATTCGCCCGCTGGTCATGTACCAAGAATTAAAATGGCGGCTGGCGCTCGTGTCGCAATCATTCGTGCTGCGCACTCCCACCTTACCAACGAATTCACAAATTTTTGGATGCACTTTCCACGTGTGTTACAGAAGCATTTCATCCTGAGATTCAAAATAGCTTTACCTTCGCAGAGAAAAAAACGAGCGACTTGTCCAGGCCAGTTTACAATAGGGCATTTTAACGATGGCATCAACTAACTACAACTTCCAGAATCCTTCAAGAAAGACAAACCGGATGAGTACGTAAATCAGTGAATGAACGAATTCTGGTAGCCGTAGAGAATTTACCCCTTCAGGAAAATGCCAGGTCTTCATGACCGCAAATAGCGAAATGATGCGACCAGAATTTTAGGCAAAAAATTCAACAGGTGCTTGGAGCAGAAAAAATACAAGGAGAGGAAAAGTGCTTGCTGCAGACAGCATCGTTTCACTAACAGGTTATATCAAGTTGAAAGCAAAACCAAACATATAAAAAAGAAAACGAAGATTTGGGAACATGAATGAAGAGGGAAAGTCAGGCGCTACCTTCTTAGTCTTTCATCGAATGAGACATGTGGCACAATGCTCACTACATCATAAACCTGTAAAGAAGAAACAGAGAATATTAGAGCAAGTATAAAGGAGGAAAAAACATCACACATCATGGTTAATACATCATGCCCAAATAAATAAGATCACAACGCAATATATCAATTAGACTACTTTGCCACAACAGGATGTCGTTGTCAACCGCGTGAGAACGCGCAAGGCCGGTGCCGAGCGCGGGAACTGAAGCGCGCATTAGGCAAACAACAAATGGTTTTGGTTTTGCTGGTAATTGCTTGTAAAACGACGTCTTCTCTGATTTGTTGAAGAAGGCTGGAAATGCAAAAATATAACAGTCCAGCTTTGAGTTCATTTGGATTTCTTGCAAGTGTCTTATGACAGCCGCAAAGCGGCGAGTTACATGTAATAGCCGGTTAGCGGTATGAAGCGGTTACACAGCGTGAGTATCGAAACTACGGTTTCCCTTTTGACAGTCTAATTGGTGTAATTTTTATCTACGAATTTCAAAATCGGCATTTAGCGTGAATTCGAGTCAAATTTTGGGCCGATGCAGATTTAAAAAAATGTTTATGTCGGTGAAAGGGAGCACAGAAGAAAATAACCGAAGGTGTGGAAGTGAATAACAAAGAGAAAACGCGTTGAAGATAAACGCGTTGGCCAGTGCGTTGGCAAAAATGCAGCAACACGTTGTCAACCTGAGAGGTACTGTAATTTGAGTTTTCTTTGGTTTTGCCTTACTACAACCTATGAATGGTTAAAGAAATGATAAAAAAAAAAACTCGGACAACTTTCTAAGCCAGTCAGAAGTAAAACCAAAACAACTGTCAATTCCCGCTGACAATCGCTCAAAAACCAATCAAGCGAACCCGCTTGCAGGCAAGGGGATCATGGAATAGGACAAAAAGAAACAGCGGGTAGCGAGATTTGCAAGGCCACTTTTGGGCCCCCGTGTAAGGTATGGGGCGGGGGGGGGGGGGCAACTTACTAATTCCGTACGCCTTGCTACATTTTCCCACGTGTACATGGTTCGTATCCGCTCATGAGCTTCATCCGGTGGAACAATTCTGTTGTCTCTTGCATCCTGAACGGCTTTATCCAGGGCAAGCACAATAGCTGTTAGAGTCAAACAAAACAGACAGACTATATACATGTATGTCAGCTTGGTTTTACAAAAACGAAAGTAAAAGACTTAATTTAATGGTTTAGTTTTGTTCAAAGTCTATAAGTACTATGAAAATGTTTTTGGCTAAGAATGGCCAGTATGGGATTTGACGGCAACAAGTTCTGCAGTTAATTGTTTCGTGTAAAAAAATGCTACTGAAAGTTAATTATCCTTTGTTCTTCCTTTCAGAATTCTCTGAATATCTTCCTTGGCGTTGTGGGAACATTTTGCATGTGGCCGAGAGCACTTTGTCTTAGTCATCATATAAGCACAGTTTTCACCAACAAAACAATATCATTTTAGGGCTCTGTTGGGATTCTGAGCACAATTTTGATTCTCGTACACGTATGCACTGAAATAATAACAACAAGAAGCTGCAATATTAACTGTAAAAATGTAAACTGTAATCCGTACTGTGGTTAATGGTCAATAAAGTTTTTATTATTAAAAAAGAAAAGAAAAAATTATGGCTCTGTTAGGAGTGTTGGGATTCTGAAGCACAATTTTGATTCTTGTTCTTGCGCTCACACTTCTCAATGTTTGTGTGGACTCTTGCACTGCAACTTGAACTTCCGTTTGCTCATGCGTCGCTTGCTCTTGCAAACCTAGGCTTCATCTTTTTCTCGCGCTTGGCAACCGTTACATGTTTTCCCGCGCTTAGCAAACGTTACATGTCTTCCCGCGCTTAGCAACCGTTACACGTTTTCCCGCGCTTAGCAACCGTTACATGTTTTCCCGCGCTTGGTAACCGTTACATGTTTTCCCGCGCTTGGCGACCGTTACATGTTTTCCCGCGCTTAACGCTGACTGATGTTCTACAACGGTTCTACAAAGATACAGCGAAAACGTGTATAATATAATAATCGTTTACACCTAATTGAAAAAGCGTTGTCGGGACTCGGGATAAAAAAGTAGAAACCATGAATTATACGACCCAATGGTTTTCTGGGAAGCGGAAGAACCTGCTTTGATTCTCAGACACCGTGCACATCATATTGACTTGGAAAAAACATAGATGTTCTCCAAAATCTCTCCATGGATGAAAATTACCTAGAATATCAATAAACGGAACGGAGTAACAAACTTTCCAGTGCTGTTTCCCAGAAAACCATTATGTCGCATCGTTCACGGTTCATACCAAACAACGTTTTTTCAATCAGGCGTATACAACGATACCGTGTATAAGTAAAGCTTATGTACATGTATGTATGTACGGCTTCTTATTGGTTCATTTCGTTATTTTCGTTTGACGTGATTGGTCAGGAATCATTTTGGTTTTGACTTCACAACAATCATCAGACAACCGCTTCTTGGTGTTGTTTAGTATTGTCTCCTTACATTTAACACTCGGTTCCGCCAATTTGATCATGTCGCTGGGTAAAACCTCAGGAACTCCACCCACTTTGGTGCTGACGACCTGAAGACTGAAGAAAAGGGAATGGTGAGATAAATAAGACACAGGGAGCCCACTTGTTCTGATGCAGACAACACATAGAAGCCTTTGCGAAATGGGTTGTCTAAAGCCAACGGCGCACCGTTTAACATAAGGCAATTTTTGGACGAGTGTAAGCAAAATATCGTGACTTGTCTTACCGAAGGCAGAGGCAAATAACTGATTTGCAAGGCAATAAGAAATAACGATTATATTCCTTTTTTGTTTTTTGTTTTTTGTTTTTGTTTGTTTGATTTTCGTTTTTGTGCGAAAACCATTATTCGTTGGAAGCTAATTGCAGTGGAGTTATGTTTTCTCTCCCAACCAAAACGCATGAGAAAATAATTTGAAGGATGACGTTCAAAATTCGTTTATTTCTTAACAAATGCTACAACATGTCTGGGCTTACTGACGCCGCAACAACTGCTTGATGTTTCTTTCATCTTTTTCTTAATTTAGAAAGAAGTGCCTGCCATCTTGAATACTGGAATTCGGTATAATCTCACCCGCAACTAGCTGCTTCAACGATAGCAATGCAAAAAGCTTCCGTTAAGGATGTGTTAAGAAAGATGTCACCTTGAACAAGCACCTAGAAGCACAAACAAAAACAAGGTCTGTCAGATGAGAAAACTATGAAAACACAACATATTCTCTCGTAAACGGCTACATGTGCCTTGAGAATCAGATAAGGTAGTTACGTACGCGAAGTGATCACTTATGACTCATTACTTCGTTCTTTCGTTCGTTCGTTCGTTCGTTCTTTCGTTCGTTCAATCAATCGATCGATCGATCGTTCTTTCGAGGATGACGGTAGCCTGCGTTGCAAGCGTTTCCGTAGCCAAGGGTTTTCCGCCCGTTCGAGGCATTTTTCGCTTTTTGGCGGCGCGAAAATTGAGGCGAGTGCGGTCAAAAAGCGAAAAATACTCGAAACCTGCGGAAAGCCCTACGGAAACGCTTTCTACGCAGGCTAGGATCAGTGTTATTTGTAATTCCGTCTTATAGCTAAGCGACAAGCATTCCTGTAAATCCCTTGTGCCTCACGTTTCGATTTTGTTTGCTTCAAAATGGTCACTGGAAATTAACTATGAAACTCTTTTCAACGAGAGAAACAGGAACCTCGATTATCTTTTAATCCTGGGATTAATCCTTCAGTAATCTGCTTTCGAATAACGGAGCCCAGGCCTTTGTAGCCTGCGTTAACGTGACATTTGCAAATATAATGAAAAACCAGGTGCCCGCATGCCATACATTAAAAAAAAAAAAAAAAAAAAAAATCACGAAATTCAGTGTTCTATATTTCCTTGAGTTTGAATCAGAGCTCTACGACAACTTCAATTCTACTTACATCTCTGACTTTATCATGTCCTAACTTTCCCAAAAGTTGAACTCTGTCTTGAAGTTTACACTGCTCACAAACTTCTTCCAAGAGGGCTCGTTTTGGACCGTCACCACCTGCAGAGCAGCAGCATCACCAACATTAGACAGCTGCATCATACGTGTAGGAACCATATTCTATATTTAGTGTACACTTGTATGGGGCGTCACTAGTACATACATACATACATACAAACAAACTTTATTATAGCTCCCAAAGGGGCTCTTCCGCTATAAATACACAAATAATAATAAACTAATAACAAAAAATATATTATAGAAAATACTAATCTTCTCAAAAAAAATATAAAATACTATTGTAAGAATTAAAAATTTCGTAAGTATTATAGTAAGTATTATAGGTGCTGTAAAACACAGTAAGCATGAGCCTCGTCCTTACACCTTTCGTGAGGTAAAGATAAAGTCGCAAACGAGCCACGCGACGCCCACACTGCCAGGATTATCCCTGGTTTCTGTAGAATGAAGCAGTTGTGGGAGTTGTGGGAGTTGCGGCGGTTGTGGGAGTTGTGGAGGTTGTGGGAGTTGTGAAGGTTGTGGGAGTTGTGGATGTAGTGGGAGTTGTGAGGGTTGTGGGAGTTGTGAAGGTTGTGGGTGTTGCGAAGGTTGTAGGAGTTGTGAGGGTTGTGGGAGTTGTGAAGGTTGTGGAAGTTGTGGATGTAGTGGGAGTTGTGAGGGTTGTGGGAGTTGCGAAGGTTGTGGGAGTTGTGAGGTTTGTGGGAGTTGTGAGGGTTGTGGGAGTTGTGAAGGTTGTGGGAGTTGTGAGGGTTGTGGGAGTTGTGAAGGTTGTGGGAGTTGTGAGGGTTGTGGAAGTTTTGAAGGTTGTGGAAGTTGTGGAGGTTGTGGGAGTTGTGGCGGTTGCTGCAGTTGTGGGAGTTGTGACCGTTGTGGGAGCTGTGACAGTTGTGCCGGTTGTGCTGGTTGTGGAGCTTGTGAGAGTGGTGACAGTTGTGGGGGTACGTGACAGTTACGGGTGTTAAGGAAATTCGACTTTCCACTGGATTATATACTTATAAGACAGGTTCCATTAATTGTTTCAAAGAATATAATTCTAAACTAACTCTTCTATGGAAAATAGAAAAAGATTGACTCAGCATCCTCTGTAATCACTGTTCTTTCACTGTTTTCTTTTGTTTGGTTTCCAAAAAAGCAGTATTATAAATTGTTAAGGTATTGTAAATATTCTATTTGTTTCTACTGTTTGTACTAAAAATAAAATAAAGTAAAAAAGACAAAAACATTTACAAAGAAATAGGAAAGTTGATGAAACAGTTATCAAGACCCCCACAACAATATGTATTTTAGTTCCTTCATGATAAAAGGAGTTCTTTTTTTCTTTATCTATTTTTAGTTTACCTTGTGCTTAAGACCTTATTGTGTGAACTTGTTCTTACCAATAATAAACTGGACATCTGAGTGGTTAGCACACATGATAGGAAGTATTCCTGCCAACAGGTCCATGCCTTTTCTGTAAACCAGTCGACTCACAACCACAATGGTAACTGAAGATTACAAACAAAAAGAAAACTTGAATAAACTGTGACTGGGGTGCCAAAGTCAGGCCAGAACGTCATGCTAGCCCACATATAAGGCACTAATGTGAAGGAAAGTGAGTACAAGTGAAGGGAAGTGAGTACAAATGAAGGAAAGTGAGTACAAATGAAGGAAAGTGAGTACAAATGAAGGAAAGTGAGTACAAGTGAAGGAAAGTGTGCGTTAGTGGAGGTAGGTGCATTAATCAGTTGGTGTATATATTCATATAGGATTGTAATGTTATTAGTGCCTTATGTGTGGGCTAGCATGACGTTCTTGCCCAAAGTCAGTAACAAAGAAATATGTAGTTAGGTGTGTTTTTTGCTTTTTGCTGGTTGAATCCTAAAGACAAGGCACTTAGTGCTTTAATCAACAAGTAGACAGGCTCAGTAGAGTTATGTGAGATTCCGTCTTGATTTTCAGTTTGTTTAGAAAAGTAATTTCAACAACAGAATGAAAAACAGGTGTATTACATTTTGAAATTTATTTACTAATCAGAATGGCTTACTTCTGTATTTAAATTATAAATTATTATTATTACTATTATTGTTATTATTATTATTATTATTATTATTATTATTATCGTATCTATAGCAAAATGCTCAATTGTGATTGGTTCTCCACATGCCTATTTGATATGTTATTGGAGGGCGATCACGCGGGTGTCCAATTACAGCTGTCCAATTTGAACTTTTTGTAACTGGATAGCTTTAATCGGACAATTACGCTGTGCATGCCTCAATCAGGTGCACTAAAATGGGTTCTTTTTATAGCTGTTTCTCCACTCCTCGCAAAACTCATAATTAAAAATATATTCCCAAGGCCACATATTTTTTCTAATCTCGCAATTTGTTATAGATACATTCAATTAATTTGTAACTGGACTTTGTGTCGTACAATTCAGGGGGATAATCGTGGTCGTAATTTCAAATCATCCTCATGCTATGTGCTTTGCCGATTTAAAATGACTGGCCCAATTACTCCCTCAATTGCGCTCCACTCATTCCAATTACCATTCCTTATTATTAAACTATTTATAAAATGAAATTGTGAAACTTACCTTTTCCTGAGATTTTCTTTGATGCATCAGGAGTAAACACATTAGCATCTACAGCATTGGGAATCACAGACACCGTGTGAGGATTCATTGAAGCACGCAACACTGTGTTCTCCTTACTAAAAGAAATCAGACAATCAGTTAGTCAATGAATTATTGTCACACCAGGGGCCCATAAGGTTATTGGAATGGTGATGTAATGAGATTTACATAGTGCATTTTTCATTATGTATGTTTTAACCATGCTTTTTAATTTACAGTAATTAAGTGGTGAGATCAGATGGCACCTATTATAGTGAAACCCCAATATAAGAAACCCCTTTATAACAAAGTCTCTGATATGACAGATGACATTCTTTAGCTTGGCTAAAGCTACTGCAAACAGTAAAATGTACGAAACAGAACCTTGATATAAAACACCCTAGTATGACAAAATCCCCAATACAACGAATACAACCCAGAGGCCCAACCTTAATGACGTTCGTACAAAAATCTTCTACAACACAGATTTTTTTCTTACTTTTGCTACAGTCAGGTATTGAGTTACCTATGTCAGAAATGCAAAAAAAATTGGGGGGGCGGGTCACCAACTTTGTTTTTGAAATAAGGCACGAGGAAAACTACCCCAATTTTGACAAATTGGCCTGTGTAACTTGACAAGGCCTCAGTGGTTGGTAGTTGAAAAATATTAAAAATGATTCGCTATACACCCACTTTCTTTGTCCAGTTTTACTTAAGTGGGCCTGTTAAGTAAGTAATTTGAACCAGTGTCATCCTTTCAGTTAAATTCAACCTTTAAGATGAGCTTTTGCCAGCACTGTGCAGCTAAAATAAAAGTGGAATTAGATGATGCGTGGGCAGAAAAGTTGAACAACACTTCCACAGCACAGACTTTCTTCAATTTTTCATAAAACATACATAGATAACCGATAAAGAAAGTGATCCATCAAAAGAAAATCTGGGGTCACCTAACATTTAAGAGAGTTTGACCCATGCATTGATATTAAAATGCCCATCAGCGCTATGTATCTCTACATTTCTTCAACAGTGCACAGTCGCTCAATGCATGACATGGCATGACATTGCCACATGACCTGCATGCGCAGTAGGGATGCGCAGAAACAATTAGTACGAACATCCTTATTTAATAAAAATTTCACCCAATATAACAAATACATGTACATTGAATTTCACTACACAATTGAAGTCATTAGCACAATATGTGACTGCACAAGGCAGTCGTTGTGTCAGCCCACAATTGACCATCGCTCACCTCTAGGGTTCTCGTAGCTCGGCGGTTAGAGCATCCGACTAGCGTACGAAAAGTCGTGGGCTCAAATCCCACCTGGAACTCAGAATTTTTTCTCTGATATTCCTCTCTCCACACATCATTCTATTTTCATTTATTTACTCTGAGGTTATTCTTCGTCACTGCATGATGCAGTTACACGGTCAACATGTGTTCATAGGCACAATGTGACTGCTCGATGCAGTCGTTGTGTCAGCCCACAATTGACCATTGTTCACCACTAGAGTTCTTGCAGCTCAGTGGTTAGAGCATCCGACTAGTGTATGGAAGGTTGTGGGTTCAAATCCCATCTGGAACTCAGATTTTTTTCTCTAAGTTTCCTCTCTCCACACATCATTCTATTTTCATTTACAATAATTGAAGTTGAATATAAAATAGATCAACAGAGATGCATGCAAGCACTAAATCATGAATGTTGTTATCATAATGAACACATCCTCTCAGTCCCTTGGCACTTTGTTGTATTGGCACAAATGGCAGCCACCATCAGTCCATTTATAATATCAGTCCCCATGTTACCTGCCTAGGAATGAACATTACTAACACAAGGGGGAGCAGGGATGGCGCAGTGGTAAGAGCACTCGCCTCCCACCAATGTGGCCCGGGTTTGACTCCAGGTCCTGGTGTTATATGTGGGTTAAGTTTGTTGTTGGTTCTCGTCCTTGCTCCGAGAGGTTTTTCTCTGGGTACTCTGGTTTTCCCCTCTCCTCAAAAACCAACATTTCCAAATTCCAATTAGATCTGGAGCACATGAACACGTTTAAATGAGCTCCTAAGTGTTTCGTGGGTAAACAAAATAATAAATTTTTTTTACACCACATAACAGCACTGGGCACTTTGCCCTCCTCTCTCTTCAGAGGGTGGCATGGGTTTTTCGCTGCCCCCTACTTATTATGATATTTTTGTAACCAGGCAAATGCCAGGCTTGATTTCTGCCACTCTCTCGAGTCCAGTCTTTGTTCCTCCCCAAGAAGAGATGGGGAGGAGCGTGGGCTCGCTGCCCAAACAGTGGCTGGTAATCGAGCCTAGCCGAATGTTTAACTTTGGTTCTTGTTTCCAGACATGGGGTAGAGGGGAACATCCAAAACATTTTCTAGGGTGACATAATGGTTCCTATAAGCCCTTTTCACCACCAGTATAGACCCATCTGGGCAAAGAAAGCAACCTTAAAAGCAAGTTGACTTTTAAACAACTATGGGATGAAACCAACAACAACAATTTACATGTAATTTTTGGTATTCCCACATGAGCACATGGTATTTTCTAAAAATAATATTATATAATAAGTTTTCAAGAAAAGATAATAAAATTACCAGTAAGAAAAAGAAAACTGAATTACAAATAATCTAATTTGACCAAATTAAAAGGCATGCATGCAATTTCTGTCCATAGCCCATACAAGCAGGAATCAAAGGCATATTGGAGTGCACAAACCTTGTATGTGAAACACAAATCACATGGTCGATATCCGCCAATGAAAACTGTAAAAACTTATTGGTGATAATGGAACTTGCATCAGCGAAGCCAAACAAGGAATGGTCAGTGAACACAGTGCGAAGTCCCATGGTGCGGGCGTGAAGGAGGGCATCATGACAAAGAGTAGAAAAAGCCTTGAAAGGGATGACAATGGTTAGAAGTTAACCTTTTAAGCCCCAGTAGTTACCAGCATCAGACTTTTCATCACATCAGTGCATTACAAAAGAAATGATCACCAAGTTCTTCCAAATATGTAGTACCTAAAAAATGTCTGGAGACCAATAAAAATTAGGAGAATTTGTATTGTAATGCTAGAGCTTAAAGGGTTAACCCCTTTACTCTTAGAGTCCGTTATATAATATTATGGAGACATTTAAAGTGGTTCTAACTTATGGTTCTGTGGAGGAAATCGAATGGTCTGACCATACATTTGAAACCTCTGCAGCAGTACTTTCACAAGGTGCTATTTATATTTGAATATTTTACAAAATGAAATTTGGGACTTGTCTTGAATTCTCATTTTGAGCAGTCTTGGAAAAGGATTAAGTCACTCCCATACCACAGGCAGCCCACACTTAACCACAGTTCAACCCAGATTCTGTAACAAGAAGAAACTTTATGATTATCCAGTCTTTTCTCAGTGGCCTCGATTAAATTATGAGTCACTTTTAAATTAAACAACTTTGAGCCAAACAACAGCGAGTAATCCATAAAACGGGCTTCATTCACTCCACAACCCAATGAAAATCAACTGAGAATACTATCAGAAACTGGGTGATTTTATATGTTTGTAGTGGTATCCAGCAGAAACCACCAGGTGTGCCCCCTACCAGGTAGCAATTTTCACCAAGAACTCTGATTGCTGTGACAAGCAATTGAAATCACCAATGGAGGGTATTGGCAAATAAATTTTGCCAGCAACCACCTGGTACATGTATGCTTGCTCCCACAACAGTTCTCAGCAAAAATCACTAGCAACAATTGTACCACAACATGGGTATAAAATAGCCTAGTCTATCACCAGCTTTTATAGCAGGTATATTTATTTATTATCAGCAAAAAGTGCACTTACAGAGTGTCCATGCACCATTGTAATCTTCTCTCGCAGGAATATGCATCTCATCAAGGGCAATGTTGTGTAAAGAGTAGGCAATACACACTGATTATGGAAAGGGCCAAATGGTAGATAGTACACCTAAAATGAAACAATAATATTATTTGCATATAACAAGCGCAAGCAAGGCTTAAATATTTTCTAAGGATAGTGTTTTCGGTGAAACAAATGACTATCAAAACCCCCTTTTTAAGGGTATATCAAGAAAAAAGTCACATGTTCTTTATACTTCTGACAACCATTGAATTTATAAAACTGTGACAATTGCCTTGAGACAAAAATTGTTGGAAATTTTGTAGACGATGAATGTTTGGCATGAAAATCAAATTAACAAATTGACGTCAGTTTTTTATGCGTCTGTCCTCTTATTGATGATAAATTTCGTCATAACATTGTCAAAGTGTTGTAGATCCACGAGCCGCAGGCGAGTGGATCTACAACAAACTTTGACAATGTTATGACGAAATTTAT
The DNA here is from genome assembly GCA_964030785.1 of Siderastrea siderea. Lineage (NCBI taxonomy): Eukaryota > Metazoa > Cnidaria > Anthozoa > Scleractinia > Rhizangiidae > Siderastrea > Siderastrea siderea. The sequence goes on from OZ034979.1 coordinate 29,459,443, forward strand.
CATCAATAAGAGGACAGATGCATAAAAAACTGACGACAATTTGTTTTTTACAATAACAAAAAGCCAAAACTGATTTTCAAACGAAGGAAAGAAATCCAAGAGTCCATGGAAGATGCGATTGCCGCGGAATCAGAATTTCATCGCTATAATTCGGAGAATCACAGGCTCGTAAATCAAAACTTAAGTAAGAATAGGCCAGAAATACAAGGAAAAATTCACGTTTCTCAACTAACCTTTAATCCAGTGAAAACTGTTCACAAAATAATCCGCTAAAACACGGTTCAGCTTAATTTCATCGACAGCACAAATTCCCGCTCACCGCCGATTTTCAGGTCTGAATTCTCAACAAACATCCTCATCCTTTCGCTCTATGGTTGCAATGGTTTCTTCAGTTTTAACCCATAAATTTTAGATGATTTCCTCATTGAAGACTGCTAGATTTGTGGTACAATTATCGCCTCATCAAGACTGCAGCACTGAAAAGTTTGACAAAACTTTTGCTGATTGCGTCAGCTTTACGTGTTTCATCCGTCTGTACTCTTATTGACAATAAAAATTAGCCAATCACCGCGCGAGAATTCGCTCAGTTATTGTAAAAATGGTCACACATGCTTTTTCATGCTACTTTTGACATCTAACGTAAACATTTGTTAAAATAGAAAATTATTTTTTGGAGGAACAGGGTTTCTTTATCGAGGTTTCAATAAAATAATACAATGCACGTACTTTATAGGTATCTTTTCTGATTTGATAAATACTTAGTGAAAAGTTGTTCTTCAATTCTTCTGTCTTGGTTACTTAGAAATATATGAATAAAGTTTGTATAGGGTGTTGAAGAACACTAATCGTTTGTGCCAGTTCAAATATAACCAAGAAACTGAAACAAGAGTATGAAAAAGCAAGAGTACCTTAAGGTAGTTTGTTAAATAACGAATTCCACTTCGCTCACCATACGAATGAGTGACCACAACAACCTAGAGATCATATCAAAGGAAAGAAGCTTCACTGTTAAATTATGTTTAGTGTACTCCTTGCAGTGTTCTGGAGAGGGACGAAACCCTTAATTACTGTACATAACATAAAAAGATACAAAAATTTGGATTTATCAACTGAGTTGATATGGTAAATTGGCCACCATAAAGAGATTAAAAGGTGATGTCTTGGATTTTTCAACTCAGTTGATAAATCCAAATTTCATTTGCCCACCGATGCAGTACCACACTTTCTTCAGAAACTAGCCTCTTTATTCATGAAAATATAGTTTATCTTTAATACAGAATTTTGGATTGCAGTCTAATAACTTTCTTCCTATTCAATTCAAAACATCACAAGTTTTAGCATCCTGTTTCAGCTAAGTGGGTTTAGAATCAGTCACTAACAAGTAAAATAGATGCCTTAATCTTTCAAATACATGTAGTCTTGTTCCAAGTTGCTGGTATTTTGGGGGACAGAATTAAAGAGTTTTTTCCTTGGGGACATGCAAGAGAGATGTTAATCAGGAATGTTCCATCCCCCCCCCCCCCCCTAGATGGCAGGAATCCGCACCCTCAAATGTTTGTCAGCACCCTTTGAAGGAAAAAATCTGAAGGGTTAATTTTTTGGCGGCACCTTTGAACAAAAATCCGAGGCCTCCAAATTTTGGTGGCTTCTTTGAAGAAAAAATCCGAACCCCCCTGAGCAAAAACTGGCCATCCTAAGCTGGGGGGGGGGGGGGGGTAAAAACGTAACGTTAAAAATGTAGCATTGCTTCGCTCGCTGTGCATGTGCGTATGTAGCATGCGATGCTAGGTAGATGTTAAAGACAACCAACGGGATTAGCGACTTGGAGCAATTCTATCACTCAATCGACAAGGATAACCCCATGCAATCATAGTTTTACCTTATGTCCCCGTTGGATGAGACACTGTGACAGCTGGTAAATATGACTCTCCACTCCACCCATGTTAGGGTAGAAGAAATCGGAAACCATGCTAAGAATAAATAACATATTACAATTGTTAGCCTACACTTCAAGTTCAACTACTCCTAAAGCCCATGGACATGAAACATAAAAGACTGTTTCACTACCAAATGTTGTGTTTCTTTTGAACCCGGGGAGCCGCCATCTTGGTTTGTCATTTTGAAAGTCAACCGCTTGCCAGGTGAGCCTGGCGAGCCCGCTATCAAACTCACTCCAGGCCCTTTGCAGTCGTGATCGCTCGGGGGACTGCGGGTAGTAGACGCGGAAAAATGTTGCTACAAATATTCCCTTTTTTTTCGAAGTTTTTGTTGACAATTACAGATTTTGCGCAACGTTCATCATAACTCCTTTTTGATTTCTCTTTTCGTAAATCTTACTGAAGTACGGAGGTAAATTTAACTGGTTTCATGGAAATAAAATGGGAGACGAGTGTGGACGAATTAGGGTAAACGTAGAAAAAAAGTTGAAATTAGCTCAACTTTTTTTCAACTTTTTTTGTTAACTTTTGCGTATGCATCGCCGTTGATACCTTTGATACTCCCTTGATCAATTTATGCACGTAAAGCCAGTTAAATTCACTCGTCCGTACGTCCGTAAAAATTACGCGGCAGTGAAAAACATTTCACGGCTGCGTGCTTTTAACAACTTAAGCCTCTCATACAATGTATCTTCTCTCGTAAAACCGTACGTAGGTAAAAACTAGAAATAGTTCACACTACGGGTGCCCCGGCTGCAAAGTACTAAATTTTCGCTGACAACCCTGCAGGACTTACGCAGATGGTTAAGGTCTCTGTATTTAGCTAAGAATGTCTAGTTTATGATTCGAAAAGCTATCGCGACGTGCCAAGGTAATTTTTTAGTAATGAAGTGACCCCGGGGGGCACTTAAGGGAAGTTTGGGTGGGGGTGTGCCGCCGAGGCCTTCAAACCCTGACCCCGTTTAAGACAAAATTCGTTCATTTCTCTACCCTGTTTAAGACAAGAGACTTCTATATTTTTCTTGTGTTCTGCGTTTTTCTATCTGCCTTGTTTTTCATTTCCCATTCAGAAAGTATTTCTTTTTTATATAAATGACATCACAGAATTAGACTTAAAAACAATGCTGGTACCCACATGTAGGATTCAAGGCTTCCGGTGCAGAAAGACACCCTGTTCAAGACACTAAATACTGAAATTGTATACCCTGTTTAAGACGTATGACCCTGAAAACCATACCCTGTTGAGCGGCACATACCCGTTTAGGCCAAATAAGGGAGTGCCTCCCCGGGAAACTGACGTCGAGGGTGAACGGTCGACACCGCTTTTTCTCATAGTTGGGTGTTTGTTAATTAATTAGTTGCGCGTGCAAATTGTGTACTTTAAAAATTATCTCTGCTCGAAAATATGTACACGTAGCGTAAAAATTTGTCAGACCTCCCGATACTTACTTGCGATACCGGATACTAACCCGATACACTCCCGATACCCACTCGATACACTCCCGATACCCACTAAAACTCCCGATACCACCTTACGTCCCGATTGTGGGTAAATCGAGATTTTTCCTGCATAAAACCCTGCGGGGACAATTAATCTAGCTACAGTGGAATTCCACTCTTATGGCGGCCACTTTAACGGGGTCTCCTCGTTAGAACGTTGTTTTGTCCGGTGACCCCGTTAATAAGGCCAGATCCTTGTTGCCCTTTGGTGGCTGGATTAACGGAGTTCCACTGTACAAGTATCTAGTGATGTATACTAACCATTATAGTACAACGCTAAATCTTGGCGTGCTCCAATTGGTCTTGATCGATCACATGACGCGATAGTGTCTCTCCTGAGCGGGCACCTATCAGCGCATAGTGCCCGGTTTTGGCAATTTTCGCTCAAAATTTAGCGTTGTACAATAAAAAACAATAGAGTCCTTCTGTCTCAGGCCCTATGTGTGATAGGTTCCCTAGGAAATTTGATGTTCAAATTTCATGTAAGCCTAATATTTGTTGTGAACATCAGATTTCCTCGGGCAACCTATCACACGATAGTGCTTCGACAGAAGAACTCTATTGTTTAATTAGTGCAAAATTTCAGGTTATGGCCCCTCATGTTATTACCCTGTGATTTGCCCAGAATGCTATGCAGGCCTGGACATCCCCCTCCCCCCCCCCCCCGTATAATTTGTCCTCACGTGCTTCCCAGTCAGAGTAATTTAAAAGTTGTTTTCGTTTTTCGTTACGCTACTGTTCGCTCGTTCATCCAGTGTTTGTTTACTAATTGTGAGTGAGTTGAAAAAATTGGATAATGCTCCGAAAGGTGACCTATTGTTTTACCTTTTGCGTCCAGTTTTAAGATCTTTTAGCAACTGATTCTTTGGGTAGGCGTACTTTGTATGTGGAATAGAACTGAGAGGAGATGTTGGTTATTTGTTATTGGAAAGGCATTGCATACAATTAATAAGGATCATGGTTAGACAGTGCTCTGGGGACCAGAATACACAAATAGAATAGTCAGAATAGTGATGGCGATGATGACGCCGCCGACTACGAAGACGACGACGACGACGACGACGACGACGACGACGACGACGATGACGATGATGATGATGATGATGATGATGATGATGATGATGATGATGATAATAATGATAATGATGACGACAATGACGATGACAACGACGACGATGGTTATGATAAATGATAATGTTGGGAAGAGCTATACTGAAGGCTAAGGACGACTAGAGTAAGAACGATGACGATGATGATGATGATGATGATGATGATGATGATGATGATGATGATGGTGATGACGACGATGACGATGACAACGACGACGATGGCTATGATAATGATAATGTTGGGAAGAGCTATACTGAAGACTAAGGACGACTAGAGTAAGAATGATGATGATGATGATGATGGTGATGGTGGTGGTGGTGGTGGTGGCTATGAATGTTGGAGGAAAACAAACAAATCAAGCTCCCTTGGTCAGTTTGCTTAATTGTTTATTTGGCCGCGTAAAATGCAAGTCAATTGACAAGTAAAGGGCAAAAAACGTTGTAAATCAGGCAAAAGCACCTTAATCACTGACTTTACAATTTCAAAGCCGAAAAGCCGTCCTTTCACTTGACCAGCGATCAGAAAGACACTTTCATTTCGCGACCGCTAGCCAAGTAAGACTAATTCTCTTGACTAGAACCTAGCTCTTTTTAAAACGTTTTCCTTTTCACTACAGAGCTGAAATTCAGTGAATCTGAAGTCGCTTCATTCTTCCTCGTCATCAGGGGATTCATAGGCGTCTTCATCAAAAGAACGAAGAACACAAGAAGCAACGACCAGTTCATCTTCTTCCTGTGAAAACAAGTAAAAGAAAAGGGGATCGGAAAACTTAATATTTTATGCAGAAATGGCTTCAAAAAGGGCCGCAAAAGCAGAACAAGAAAGGAGTGCTCATTTGCTCATGTGCTCTTGTAAGTTTGCCACACCGAAGATTTGCCTACAGACTTAAAAAGTTTTCAGCACAATAAAGAAAACAGCACCACAGCAAAGTACTGCTCAGATACAAGAAAATTATTGCTTAAGTTCACACGTTAAGCCACCGTGTACAGCACAATAAACATTGAGCACTACAGGGAAGTACTGTTTAACAGCATTCATTTAAATGGATACGCTTAAAAATCTCCGTAGACTAAAAGGTTAAAGACAGCTAGCTTGTACAACATAATTTAAACATTACCACGGTAAATGCATTGCCAATAGTTTTTATTAGAACAGGGGTAAGAAACAACTTGGACCCACCGCTTGCTTTAGCTTTTCGTTCAAGGCCTTGAATTTGGAAGCGGGTATCTCCGACGCTTTCCTTTTCTGGGTGAGAATGGGCTAACAAAGAGAAATATGGCGGTTAGTAAGAATGTACCCAAAGGGGGAAAGGTTAGAAGTAAGAATAAGGCACTTTTAATATCGTAAGACGATATACTGGTTAATACATCGAAGCGTGGCTGCGTCTCGCATATTACGCTACGTGCAAGGGTTAGAAACGGCTTCCATACTGGAAGGAAACGAGTCTTTCAGCTCTTATATAAGTGAGTGGGACTTTGCAGAGACTCTGTTCCCGATGCGATTTAAGATAGCTAGAAATAAAGGAGAGATGAAATTCTTGCACACACCATAAGACAGTCCATCTCCACGCTAGACATGGAAGAGCACTTGGCGCTGTCAGCAAACTGCTTTGGTATCAGTAATGAATTATTGACTTCAAATTCTAATCTTAAATGGCAATTAAATCTCTTCTTAGAAATTCATCAATCCCCCACTCCTTGCTTTTTTATATAAACATTCCTAAAATCGTGAACCTTGCACAACAAGTTTGTAATGGCAATCTTGGATTGCGTGAACCTCAGAGAGGTAATAAAGCTGAGGAATTATTCAGTATTCACCATCCGCATCGATTGGCGGATACCAATACGTATAAATTCGCTAACCGGTGTTTATCGATTGATTTTCGATGACTGATTTTCTGAGATCTTACCGAGAGCCAAGGATCATCTAAACAGGACGCTGCAGTCGGTCGCCTCCTAAAATGCAAAAAAGTTCACTTTAAATAAATGATTTCTAAAACAAAACAGTTTATTTCGTTGTGAACAACTTGGCTTTTCCAAGAAATAAAGAAAGACAACTGTATAATGGTTCCCTATTTCAGTGAACTCAAACAGATACTTAACTCATTTGGTATGAAATACCAGTAAGACTTACTCAGGCTGACGAACAAGCAGTTTCTTTATCAGGTTTTCAGCTTCTTGAGTAGCGTTACGGAACTCAGTCGCTGGCATGATAACATTTGCAGCTCTGACTTTCGCGGCGACTTTCTCATCGACATCTTCATCATCGCCAGCGTCTTCCACAGTAAAAGGTAATGTAGCACTCAAGCTGTTGACACGTGTCAATCAATCAATCAATCAATCAATCAATCAATCAATCACTCAATCAACCAATCAACCAACCAACTATTCAAACAATCATTCTAAATCAATCCGGCTATCGTTCAATAAGTCATTCAATCTCACGCAGTAAACTCCCTTTCCTAACACTAAAGGTGGTGTCTACAACAGATATATTGTCAAATAAGTACAACAAGACGGTGCGTAACAACTGGTGAAACGCAACATCTTTTCACTGATCTAAGGGCAGTTTGGTATACCGGATTCATAAACCTCTCCTTTAGATGGGAAGGTTTAAGTGGGCTCCATGAATTGGAATCGTGGTTTGTTTAAGACTTGAAAAAGGGAAACAAGAAATTAACTTTGACACTTATCAAACACCGTTTCTAGAATATGGGGTGGTTGCTATAAAAAAGAAAGAAAAACTTTACTGACTTCATTCGTACCAGAAAGAAAATCATTCTTTCTAAAGACGCAAAATAGGTAGATTCAGCGGACCCTCCTCTCCTGCGGCTCCCACTTGTATGCGATTAATGCTCCGGACATAAAGGGCATAATTGAAGGGCCTGGCCTCGTTCAAGACTTACAGTATGTACAGGAGCACTCCCACGCTCCACATGTCAGCTCCCCAGTGTGTCATTTCGAAGTTGAGAACTTCAGGCGCTGAAATGAAGAACAGGGCACAACAACTGATGTTTACGTTAGCTTTATGTTACACTCCTTCTTACATAAAGTCGTATAGGAATTGAAAGACCCTACCACATTTTTCGAAAAGGGTAGAGTACAGAATCTCTGCTGTTGGTAAGATTATTATGGTGAGTTAATAAACTTTCTATGGTGAAGTGAGAGGAATAGCCAAGCGGTTGGCGTGAGCTGGTTCCGTGAGAGGCAATTTCTGCTTCCCTCTTCCGTAAAAATCTGAACGTAACTGTAACCAAGTCAGTAAGTTAAACTTTTCAAGTTTAATTTGAAAAAGGCTCGGAAAGACGGGTACACCATAAGGTGCAGATTTTAGTTTATACTAGGTGCTCGTCCACTTCTTAAGTTGTAGTGCACAACATTGCGGGGGCAAGAAGTTCAAAGTAGAATGTTAGGGTTAAAACTAGGGCTGACACACACTGCAGTCTAACTGCAATCAGCGGTTGCTTGCAATGTTTGCCTGGGACTTGGACACCCTGATCAGACAAAGCCAGGCGTTCCATAGACTGGGTGATTATTTAATATTGGCGAGGAATTTGCCTGCGCAAACGGACCTTGTCAGACCACCGTCAGGAGCCAGCCAGTCTGATGACGCGAAGGACTGGTAACGGGTACTAGACTACACATTTCTAAACGTTGACATTAGATGAATTTCCACGTTCTAAACAAACTCCACTTTTTTGTTTATCTGTTTATTTGTTTCTTTGTTATTTACCTGTAAACTCTGTTACTCCGACCGCATCCACAAGTTGGCCGTCAGCTGCGTTAATCTTCCTTGCATTTCCATAATCGATAAGCGTCAACTTGAAATCTCTGGACACGAAAATGTTCGCAGGCTGTTTACAATGGTAGGAAGATAATAATAATAATAATAAAAAAAGAGATCATCAAAAGGAAGTTTATAGATGACATACATCTTACCCGCCGTCAGGAGTCTATCTGCCAAGTTTCGTCGGACAAAAAAATCTTGCTCGACATATTCTCTCTTTACTTCTCTTGAGTTTTGAGAAAGGAGGAAGGAAGAGATAGTAATAGGCCGATTCTCTTGCGATTCTCTTGAAAGTTGAACCATATTCACCCGATATACTACTAGACATCATAACTAAAAAGAGCATGTAGAAGTTAGTTAGCATGCCAAGTTGAACAAAAAAGGATGAAATCCGACTTCAAAGGATGCATTTAAAAAGTCATAACATTTACAGACATTTGTATGGCTCAGCGGCAACTCTTCCACACAGTCATACAAACATCTGCAATATGAAAATTGGGCGATTTTCAAAAGGAATATCTCCTTCAATTTTCAAAAGTTTCCTTTTATATTTGCTACATTTAGTAGATGCGACAGTCTCTTTACATTAATATTTATTGTAGTTTTTCGTTTGCTAATCTTAATCTATAACATTTTTGATAATTGTGATAATAAGGGCATAAACGACTGTCGTCCTAAACACTGAGATCGGCCATACCGGCACCCTTTCGACCTCGATAAATCCGTTAGATTGGATAATCAAAAACATGTCTTTAACTTTTGTCAACATCCTAGCCTAGAGAGTCAGAGTGACGTTTACACCTCTCTTACCCTGATATCGAGGTGCACAATATTTTGCTTGTGAAGGTAGCAGAGCGCTTCAACAAGTTGCGCAATAACGAGGGAGGCGTCTTCCTCATTAGCTTTAGACTTGTCTGCCAGGTATTCAAGCACTTCCTTGCCGTCCACCCTTCAACACGAGACAAAGATAAATGTCCTTTATAGCTATTTACACTTGGTAAATAATCGTCATACAATTAAACTGCCAGGAGCTCGTTGGCTAAGCGATCTAAAATCTAGGCTTGAACCTTGTACCTCCGGATTTCAAGACCAGCGTTTTTACCTCTCCGAAGGTTGACGACAGTCCCAGTTCATTGATAAGTTTTACTTCAGTTTGACTTGATCAGAAAGCTGCACTTTGACAACGAATTGTTGAAAATGTTCATCCCTGAGAAAACCAACCTCGTAAAAAAGGGAAAAGGTCCTGGGAACGAGGTTGTGAGAAAACGTAAATTGGTTTTTGTAGTCTTAGTTGGGGGACGGAGGGGAGCTGGTCTGAACTTCCCGCTTTTCGTACCCTTTCCTACCCCTTAGAGGTTCCTCCCCTGCACGCTTTTTGTGCAGCTGCAAAATATAACGCAAAGTTATCAAACATTTTCCTATATTTTCTTCCATTTTCCGCCATCATCCTACCTCCCGCCCCGTCTTCTCTAGGCACCCCCCTTCCACCGCCCCTCTATCCTTCCTTCCGCTTTTCTTACCAGGTTCCTGCCTTCTTCCTCTCCCCTCCCACCTCATCAAGCGTGCCCATCTAGCCAGATATCCAAACACCTCGAAGTCGCCTCGTTTTTTTCAACCTACTTCTCGGTGATTGGACATCCTGATGAAACACTCTTTCTCGTGTTTGAGATATTACTTTCATGACACATGTGTTGCTGTTTGTTTGTGAAGATTTTGCGAAGTAAAATTTGGCACCTTTATCCAGCTTTAAGCTTATGAGCTCCTAGGAGTCAAAGAGCGAATTGTTGTTGCACTGTGTTACCCACCGATCCATGAAAATGACAACGTATTTGTGAACAATATATCCATCCTTAGCCGTCAAAAGTTTGTCGTGTTTGAAGGACTTCATGATGTCAAACTCTTGTTTCGCGTTGTTTTCGGTCTCCGCATCATATTTGATGAGCTTGGCCACCAACTTTTTTCTTGTTTTCTTGTCCGAGCAGGTTTTGACAACAGCATACTTCCCTCTGTAAAATAATTAAAAATGTGCAAACTGATGGCATAACTCTTGTTAGTCCTAAATCACACAGTGAAACTGTCAGACGTGTAACATGGTTCTCTCCTTTTGCATTTGCCAGCGGATGAAATCCTAAAGTGTGACCATTGCACTAAAATGAAAGCTACTGAGCAATACTTTCTTGTGGCAGTGTGGTTTATTACGCTTTACAAGGTGGTCCTAACTTTTGATCCTGCGGATGAAACCATAAAGGGTGGCCATTCAAATGAAATCTAGTATAAGTATTTTTATGTAACCTCCCGTGTAGCCGTCAATGTGACCCAAATAACGGCTGCGCATGCGAAGGAAAGAAGCTGTGCAATCGTGTAAGGTGTTTTTGCGAAATCCTTACATGTAAGTGTAGCGTTTTCAATAAAAGCCATCCACATTACTTTCATGCGGGGATGTACATGGTGTTTCTCACTTTTCAGCCAATGAGGTAGCCCTGGACCATCGGGTAACTAATCCATAATTCAAAGAATAAAAGTCCAAACCATAGTTGCTTGCGCTTAGAGAAGGTCTAAGCTAATTCAGTGTAAACGCCAACTTTGAATTCAGTTTTATTCATAGCTTAGCGATGTTAGGAACCCTTGAGCCCTTGTCGGTGTTGTTGCTTATATTTGCTTATCTTTCTTCTGTAGAAACTAATTTCAAACTGTAACGTAAAAATGCGAGCGTCATGCCTTGTCCACTTATGTGTGCCGAAACTTAATCCCGATTTTGCGTTAATCATCATTCGAGCAACACAGGGCCGAGACAAAAAACCTTGGATTGGGGATACAGTGGTCTATAAGGTGGACGGGACAGTTGATCGTGCCTTGGTTCTTCTGTCTTGCAGCTTCTTACCTTTCCTTTTGCGGTAAAGCCCGCACATCGGCGTACAATATACGATATGTGACCAAAAGAGGTCACCTATAGCTATCCTCTCCACAGAAAGTTAGTCCCCGTCTGGGATGGGATATTACCTTTTGGTCTGAGATAGATCGATGCTTTATTCGCTTAAAACCTGCAGCCAACGGCTGAATTACGTTACGAGTTACAATAGCTAAAAACGGGGAAAAGTCTAAAATTATAAAACCACGTATTGCGACTGTGTTAGAAGTAGAATAAAAACTACTCTAAATGGAATTATCAACTAAACAAATGACTCATAATAAAACTGTTCTTGCATCTTTCCGTTTTGCATCTCGGTGCAATAAAAGTCCTCTGGACAGAAAGGGTTAGATATTTTTGTTAGATATTTAGATATTTTTGTTAAGTATTTCGATATTTTTGTTTCCAGCGGAAAAATTCGCCTAAAAAAAATGTGTCCCACTCCCCCGTGTTTGCACCCCGTCCCGCCCTCGGGCCAGGATATGCATTCTGCCCTAGCAAGTGCCCACATGAAAAAAAGGAAAAGCTGAATGCTGAACAGAACGATCAGTGTACAGTAACGGGACTCATTTTGTAGAAAAAATTGTCAAATGTGTGTCTGAGTAATAGTTAATTCCGAAAATCTACGAGTGCTATCACCGGCGTTTACACTTTGACATGTACCGGTCTGGAAATGGCTCTTACCATTTACTTTTAAAGTAAACTTGCCAAAATAACCAGTTTTGATATGCCCTTTTGATCATCCTCTCTTGCTTTTGAGAGAGTCGTATTCCGGGTCTGTTCCGCCACTAGCCGATAGCCTGCAATCCTACACGTTTGTTGTAAGAGTATCTTTAAGATTTATTGAAGATTCACTATTAGGGGCAATTAACCTAGTACTCGCCCCAAGTCCCCGTGTACCTGAGGGCCCCATTCATGCGATCCAGCTGAAGAACCATGAACATACCAGAAATCCAACAAAAATCGAATTCAAAAAGAGGCTCTGTCAATAAAAACGAATGTGGGAAAAACCTGTAGGATATAAACAAAAATCTCTGGGAAGGGGGTAACTTGAGCTTCCCCTGGTGTGCAGTTTTGTGTTGTGGGAGTGAAGATGCTGTTAAGGTATTTAGGCTGTATAGTGCACCCTCCCCAGGGCCCGCCCCTTGATCCGCCCCCCTCTTCTACATTGCATGACTGGCGTACCTGATACAATTTTAGAAAATAGGTACCTTTTAATAACTTCTTGTTTATTAAAGGTTATCGTAAGAAATTTAATCATTGCTAAGGTCTTTTTCAAGTACCTTGTTTCCGTGTCATCGCGTACAATCAGCGAAAGCATTCTGTCTGATAATAAACATTATGAAAAGAATTTTAAAAAATAACTTTTAAATCATCCGTGTCTGTCAGCCAATGTGTTAATGAGCTATGAAATATTCCATTTCGAGCCACAGGCTAAATACTCCGAAAAGTAAACTCCAGATGCGAGAAAGTCGGAGAAACGAAGATACCTAGTACTGCCCGAGGATTTTACTTAAGATGTCCGCCTGATAAGCGCTTCAACTCGCTAATTGTTTCCCTTTTCGGTGACAACTGAAAAGAGTCTGTTCGTGAATTGATTATCATGACCTCTGGGGCCAGCAAAACGATATTTTTTTCCTGCGAAATGGAGTAACATAAACAGCAAGAAGAAAGGACTGCTCAAACGGAGTGTCGTTTACGACATGCTTGCTTACAAGGTAAACAGTTTCTGTTTTTCTTTATGTTTTAAACTCAACACAGCTGGCGATTGAAAAAAGTCACAGGAACATAAACTGTGCCAATAATTTGCTTACGTCAAACTTATCCGAAACGAAATGCCTCAAATGAACCATTTATTGCTAATTAAAGATAAAAGAAAATGAAGGAGTTTCTTCAACTGAACAGTTTTGCTAAATTCCTGGTTAGCTCAAAGTTGTAAAACGTGCAGTTTAAGACACTTGAGCTTGCAGTACTCCATACTGGGTTTCGATACTTAGTTTAATAGATAGTATTTACATGACTATAAAAAGCTGCGTGGTTGAAAGCACGGACATGTTCACAAGGTTGAAACAGTATTCAAATTCCCCACAAAATTGAAAAACTTTGCATCCACTGGGAAAATATTTCTTGAAAATATCTCAAGAGGAAGATGGGCTTAGCTAAACCCTCTTACCGTTTCTAAACGGCGTAAGCATTACATTACACACAAACTTAACATTAATAAACATTGAAGATTTTTAGCTTTTAGTGTGCCTTAAATGCCGCTTAGCACGATTATCTAGGACAATTTTTAAACGGAATGAATTCAGCTTCACGATACCTTCCAATTTCCTCGCCAAAGGTGTAATATTTCTCCGGGTTATCCCGCAATAATTCCATGTTGTTTCAGCTAACCTTGAATCCTTGACTCACCCAGCAACGGGGCGTAGATGTATCGGCTCAGGTAAGTTGTTTATAAGCCGAAGAAGACATTGATACCCCTTTCACTACAACTATGACATTAAAATACGAGTTCTGATTGGTTCTCGGGTCTTTGCAAAGAACTCCTTGGACACCGAATGATGAGAGACAGATGTATTCGTGACCTCGCTGCATTTTTTCAAGTCCTTGAGTTTCGTTCCACAAATTGTGAAGACTAAATGGTGTCTGCGGGCATTGATGGATATGACAAACCTTGGGAAAATTCAAGGAGTTGTAACTTTTGTAGCTGTGTGTGAATTCCTAAAGAGTTACCATTCAACTGAAAGCTATTGAACAGTATATTTTGTAAATTGCAATTGTATCGTTCCACTTAAGTTTTTCGTGTTTGTATTTAGGCACTCTTACAAGAGAAGAGCTTTTAATTAAACTGCCAACAAAATTAATAACCCAACCAAATTATTTGCGTGAGTTCTTACGTTCCCACACGTTCCACGCGTTCGTTAGAGGAAACTTATCAGTCCCTTCAGAACACGACTTTAAACATTTTCTATTCGAATATTTAGAGGTTTGGTATTTTTCCGAAACACAGTAATTATAAGCTCGTACCACTCTTTTGAAGTGCCAGTCTAACAAAGATACGTCCAGAAGTGGTCGGAAAGAAAGAAACCCTTGTTTACGTTACACTTGAGAGTTCCCTTCGGAGGCTCAGTTGAAACAAAGGGGTCTTCCAATACTACTTCTTCCCGCCTTTATTAGTGTCCCGATCCCCGCCATCCTGCGCTAGTCAAAATCAGCGTCTTGAGTCTGCTTTGGCATGGCATGAAATGGGGTCGGTTGTTGCCTTTCATTCTTTCCTTAACAAAAACCTTAATATTTTCCCGCTTATGTGTATGTCAGATCCAAGCGTGCCCATTTTCCCCTCCCCCCGCGCCCTAGCCAAACCCCTGAGCATTTGTCTTTTTTGAAAAAAATTGGTCAAATTCCCCACGATGTTGGTAGTCTACAACGTCAACTGCCCTGACCGGTTAGATCTTCACGGAGAGTCAAATTCCCCACCCTGTAGATAAGTAGTTATTGATGCTAGTATTTAGGGACCGGTCATTAATTATGGGAGGGAGCGGTGGGGGAGAAAAGGGGGGACGCCCCCAATTATTTTTCCATGAAAATGGCGGGCGGTCTTAAACCCGAAAATATGTTTCAGTGTATTCTACTCAAAACACTTGTACATTCAGCTCCACAAGTGTAAACTGTGAACGTGTTTAACATCATCTTTCAGTCAAATATATGTATTACACAGAGTCCCTGGTTTAATACTTTAGGTGTGATGGCTCATAGTGAAAGTCTTCACACTAAATAACAATGTCAGTTGTTTCATAGAACAACGTTGATAGTTCAACAACATATTGATCTACCAACCCATCTTCTTGATTTATTGCACATCAGAATCAGACTCGCTAGGTTCTGACGAGCTACAAGCACTACAGGGCAGTAGACAGTATGAGGCAAACCGGGGCACTTGCCTCAGCCATTTTTTCGTTTTCTTAGTCATTTTTTTTTTTTTGCGTTTAACACGCTAAATACCTAGGAAGAGAATTAAACCATCATGACATTGCCTCATTCATAATTTTAACCATGGAAATTGGCACCTCAGTCATAATTTTTTTTTCTGGCTACGGCCTTGCACTTATTTGAGAATCTGATAGCGATGATCCTGAAGACTCACCACGAAAATAACTTGATATCTTTATTGTTGAATGTACTGTTTATGGCTTTGGTCTCTTTCTCACATCCAAGCGCAAAGCGGCAGAAGCCAAGAGTTGTGACAGTTACAACTGGCTTTCGTTAAAACTTTCTGGTGGGATTAACAAACCGGAAAGTTTCCGAGCTTGACAAATACTTGGAAAAGTATAGCCTGCGTAGCTGGCGGTATTGTTGGGTTTAGCGCGCACAAGCAAGCGGCGAAGCCGCGACAGCGAGCGGCGAAGCCGCGACAAACGAGCGGCGCAGCCGCGAAACGAGCGGCGCAGCCGCGAGTGGCTTGGGGCGGAGGAGCTGAAATACAGCTCCTCCGCCCCAAGCCACTCGCGGCTGCGCCGCTCGTTTGTCGCGGCTTCGCCGCTCGCTGTCGCGGCTTCGCCGCTTGCTTGTGCGCGCTAAACCCAACAATACCGCCAGCTACGCAGGCTAGGAAAAGTATGGGCCGCCCAAGAGAGGAAAAAAAGTGAAGTCAAGTCAATATCAATCCTGCCACGTTTTGAGAAATGATTCAGAGCAAGAACAAAATTCAGGGCCGTGACCAGACTTTCAGAACAGACGAGGCAAGTGTCGCGAGCGCCAAAGGTGCGAGCTTCAAGGGGGGGGGGGGAGAGGTCTGGGGGCATGCTCCCCCAGAAAATTTTAAAATCTACTCTCTCTGAAATGCTATTTTTTCACACGTGGTGGCGTTACATAGATGACATCTTCATGATATGGACACACTCAGTAGACGACCTCCAGACCTTCACTACGTACCTCAACAACATTCACCCAACCATCAGATTTACATCTAACTATTCTTTCACATCCATACCATTTCTTGACGTCAACGTGTCTCTCATTAACGGTAAAATCACGACTGACCTTTACACTAAACCTACCGACAAACATCAATACTTACTACAATCTTCATGTCATCCTAAACACACTAAGAGAGCTATTCCATTCAGCTTAGCTCTTAGACTCCGCCGTATTTGTTCTTCTGACGACACTTTCACGAAACGCACTACTGAACTCAAAACTTATCTTAACAAACGGGGATACAACCTGTCCTTCCTTGACCAAGAAATACGACGTGTTCACAACATCACACGTATTGAATCACTCGCTTCCAAAGACACCAAACCGGCAAAACCAACCCAAACTCGCCCAACTCGCTTTCAAACAAACCAACCCAAACGGGTACCCCTTGTTATCACATATAATCCAGCCCTTCGTTCTGTATCATCCATTATTCACAAACACCTCAACATCTTGACCTCATCTCCCCGCTGCGCCAACGTTTTTAATGCTGCTCCCCTCGTTGCTTTCCGCCGCAGTAACAATCTTAATAATTTATTACTGAGTTAGCGCCAAACTTCGTAACCCTAACCAAAGTAACCAACCCCGTGGCTCGTTTCGATGCGGACACAACTGCTTGACATGCAACTATATAACAGACGGACTCACTAGCTATACATTTTATTCTACAGGCGAAACAAGACCCATTCATCATCACATTGACTGTAACTCTAAAAACGTTATTACATGGTACAATGTAATCGTTGTCACAAACAATACATAGGAGAAACCAAACGACGACTCAAGGACGGCTTCAACGAACATCGTAGACCTGTTGACAAACGAACTAACATTTCTAAACCTACTGCAGTCTCAGAACATTTTCTTTCTAACGACCATAATGCTAATGACATGCAACTTATTCCTCTTGAACTAATGAAATCTAACCGTGACAGTGTACGTAAAGCTAGAGAGGCAAACCTCATGGATAGAGGTCAAACCTTGGAACCACTAGGTTTAAGAAATAGGAGAGATGAAACATGACACTTTTTCCGGTTTTTCATCCTCCGTGTTTGTTTGTATTTTCAGTTGTATTTTTTTTTGGTATTTTCCACTTTCTTGTTTCGAATTGAAATGTATTTAGAGTTTAACGCGGTACGTTATCCCTATCACTTAAGCTTATGTTATTATAGTATCACGTATCCTACTTATGTTATATATTTTTCAAATTTTAAATGGTAACGTTTTTAGTTTTTTCGCCAGTTTTTTAACGTTGTAATATTAGCTTCTTTAAATATAAATTTCAAATCGTAACGTTTTTATTTTTCACGCCAGTTTTTAAACGTTGTAATTCAAGCTGCTTTAGTTGTTATTTTAGTATCATATTTTATACCCTTAGTTTAAATTGTAACGTTTTTGCCCTTAGAGTCATTCTCTGTAAGACCCTGAAGAAGAAAGGCTGTGCCTTTTGAAACATTGGTAAATATACAGTTTCCCTACCGTTGAATCATCATTGCTTTTTTATCGTATTTTCAGCATCTTTTTTTCATGAGATTTTTTTAAAAATTTAATATTGTTCAAGTGTAAAAAGGCAAGATTTTTTTGTGCTTTCAGCATTTTTATACCCGGTATTAGGGCGTGTGCCTGTCTGGCACCAAGTAGATGGATATCCCGAATTTTGCATTGCTCTTATATACCCCCATCATCACCTTCCTGCTCCCTCGCCAGCAATGGCTGGTTTTCAATTTCTAACTCATGCAAATACCTTGCTGCTTCAAGATTATCAAATCCAGTTGCAGCTACGAACTGTAGACCTCTACTGTGGCCTGAGAGAAAACTTCATCTCCTGATCTCACCAGTGAACTGCACGGATGTTCTAAAGAAAGACCTTTTACGAAAACTCCGCTCGGTGAAAAACTTTGAGCCAGCCAAAGAGCTTTTTTAGTAGCCATCACGAAAGTGAAAGTCTTGACCAGAACCGGCTTTGTAATCTTTTATTTTAACTTATCAATTGATGATTTATGCAGTTTTTAGGCAATGTATATCAAAAAGTGTGAGAATGTAGCTTAAGAAAACATGGGCACTGATTCTCTAAAAGGTTTGACTTTTGTAAGCCATGATTCTTTGGATGAGCTGCCTGTGGATTAGGGTCAAGTAGCTGCCTGTTGGATTAGCTTGCCTATGAATGTAGATTTCGACACAAATGAAGCTGATAGCCGAAATACAAACCACTTGAGTCTTTTCCTCAAAGCCTTTTTCCTACACCTTACTTGGGTTAATCTTTTCTCACTCAGCGGCAAATGCTTTCTAGGGATTATTTTTCCAATAGTATTTTTTTTTTATTTTGGCATAAAACCTAGACGAGGCACTTGCCTCGTCTTGCCCCATGCTAGCTACGGCCCTGAAATTAAGAAAAAAGCCACTGAGGAACACCTGACTGAGTGTTGAAGAGTCGTAATTTTTAATTTTTATAGTGGGAAGGGGAAGGGGAGGGGGAGGGGCGGTTCTTGGATTTGAATGACACATTACAATCCATGGCACATTTAAATTTCGTGTTCCGCCTTGTCCATTTCTTCTTGTATCTCGCTCAAGCTTGCTCTCAAAATTTCGTCCCATTTCGATTTCAAAGGGCCAAAAGGCCCATGTCACGGAAGTTTGCTGGCATTTTCTCCAAATTAAACTCTGCAAAATCTATACTTCGCCCATACAGAAAAAGCCCCTAGAACAGCAAGAGGAAGAAAATAAGTGAACTTTCGCAAGGAGCCTGTATTAAATTAGCAAACTGTATTAAATTAGTTTTTAACTGATTTTTGAAAGACAGATCCGCGGAAATGAGGAACTTGAAAACGTGACATGACGGCGATCATTCGATTGAGCAGAAAATCGTCTTCAGCCTTCAGAAGCTTGGGAAGGGGTAAAAACACAGAAGATACACAACAGGTGAGGTTTTTCGAAGTTTATTTCATATTTTCGAAGCAAAACTGGCGATTATTTTCGATCGAATTTCAGGTCCATACAAAACTCTCGTACCATTGCATACATGCATAATTAATTCAGGGGATTTTCGCGCCTTGTAGTCGCAAGTGGTCATGGGATATAACATTCCAAGCCTGTCTTGTCAAATAACGCACGTTTCAGTATTATTACACATTAGGTCTATTCGCTCGATCGATCTCACTAGTATAATACGTTAAGCGCCGAAATGCAAGCGGATCAAACGCCTCTTACAACTGTAACAACATCATATAACCCTGCCACAAATGGAGCTGTTGAAGTTCACGTTCAGCTTCAGGGCGATTCCCCGCAGGAAGCGCAGACGGTTGGCGAAGATGCGAGCGATCTAGATGAAAGTACTCCTTCGTCAGACGACCTAGAACAGTTTGCGAAAGAATTTAAGCAGCAAAGGATCAAGCTTGGATCTTCCCAGGCGGATGTCGGAATGGCTTTGGGTACGCTGTACGGCAATGTCTTCAGCCAGACCACGATATGTCGCTTCGAGGCTCTCCAGCTGAGTTTTAAGAACATGTGCAAGCTTAAACCTTTGTTGGCAAAGTGGCTTGAGGAGACTACTAAAAACAACGGCATACCATGCGGGGTCGACAAGCAGGCGTCTCAAGCTGGAAAACGCAAAAAGAGAACCTCAATTGAGAACAATGCCAAGAATGTGCTCGAAAAACACTTTATCAAAGATCCAAAACCCTCCGCTCAGGAAATTGCCGAGCTCGCAGAAGCCCTGCAGTTTGACAAGGAGGTAATTCGAGTCTGGTTTTGCAACCGACGGCAGAAAGAAAAGCGATTGTCCTCGTTTCCAGTTAATACTGAAGACGCGGACGAATGACATTTTGGATAGTTTTAGTTTCTCTTCGCTTCAATGGATCCACGCTGGTTTGTTTACATTTTAATTGTCGGAAATGTTTTTATTAATGTTCGGAAAATAGCTATAAATATGAATACTCGGTAGCCCTTCGGGAAATGCCGTACTAAATACAGTATTAACAAGGATTGATTGTCGTTGTATTTCTCCTGATCGTGTGGTTTTGCAATTGGTTGCATTAATTTTCAGGAAATATCTATAAGTTAAATACTTGAGAAAAGTTCAGAAAGTATCATTTTGTTATAAACTCAGACTGGTAAATGTGGTCATGAGATTTTCTTGAGGCAACACGTTTAGTCACCTTTGACATGCCTTTGTGCTCAGACAGTTTACCATTTTATAGCATGAGCATTTGTAAGATCAGGCTGAACAGTGGAAACCTGCCTTACGGCCCTCACATATTACAGCCACCTCCTAATTTCTGTAAATTTGTTTTGCCCGAAACAAAAGCTTATACAACCCTCTAATCCAGTCACCTCATTAAAAGGGTTTCTGTCCCCTGTTCTTAGTATTACTATCAAAAGCTGAAAATCAAATTGGAATCACGTAGCTTTTTGACAAATTAGTCTAGTAGATTTTACCCAAAAACTCAATACTCTCTATGACATATCCCATTAATATAACTAGTTTCGATTTTCCTGGCCTAAGCCTGCAAATAATTTTTCTCTGATCAGGTCATTTGTCAGTCCAGGGGCACTGTTGACCTAATAAAAAGTCAGTCACAGGTTTTACAATTTTTTTTCAAACAAAGTTACCTTAAAAGGTCAGAAGTAAAATTTTTGATTATTAGTAATTATCTAGCATATTATTATTACCTGTAAAATTGTCAGGCCAAACTGAGCTTTCACCAGTGTAAATCCCAAAAAATTCACCGGACATTTGTCAGTTGACGGCCTGTTATTTGCAGGCTTGTCAGGCCTGTTATTGGCTGGATCAATGGCTGGCTCCACTGTACCCTGAAAAGTGTGTAGTATTTAGCATAGCCCTTTTTGATATATTTTTTCAAGACTGTCAAAAACTGCTACTTCAGTCAAATATTGGGAAGAGAATTTTGACTTAGCTATGTGTTTGTTCCTGTTATTAGACATAGAAGGTGTGGTGTATCCTAGTGTGGTTCTGCAGTAGACAGATAAAAGAACAGTGACTAACTTCTTTGGTCACCAAAAGAGTGGATAATGGACATGCATCATGCATCCTTGTCAAACATTGTGGTTTTAATGTCCAAAGCTTTTAATAAAAACTTGCTTATAGTTTAACTGTTAGTAGAGTAGACTATTAGTCATGGAGTAGTGTCTTGTTTAAAGCCCCCCCCCCCCCCCCTTCACAAAAAAAAAATATATATGAGGCAGTGTACTTGTGGAAGTGTTGTTTCCCACAATGTTTCATTGGGCACCTAAACAGGCAGGAAACAATGCTTCCTCGCAATGCAAACCACAAAACATTTCAGTGTAATCACATGTGCTCAGGCCCTCCCCCAGAAAATCTGGCATGGTTAATTTTCAAGAGTGCTCAGGCTGTGCAACCCTAGAATTCAGTCAACATTGATTCCTCAGCAAACAAATGAGGAAATATTTGTTGTACAAACAGAATGTTTCTAAAAAAAATTCAAAAACATTTTTTGTTTCTAGGAAACAAAACGTTGCTGCCACGAATATCTTGTTTGTGAGCAAAATAGGAAAACATTCAGGGAATGGTGTTTCTGCAACAATGTTTCCTCATTTGCTGGTGCCTTAACCCGTTAAGCCCTAACAGTGACAAATGAAATTTCTCTTTACATTAATTGTCACTACTTGTTCAAACATTCAAGTAATGAAAATAAAGGAAAGGATCACCAAGGATAAGATTTCTTGATATTTAGACAAATTCTCCTTACTAGTTCCATAAAATATTTATGAAGAACAGTGAGGAGAATATGCATTTTTATATCAGGGCTTAAAGGTTTGAGGTAAGGGCACAAGGTGTCGACCAGGTTTCAATCCGTTGACTGTCAGGTCAACAGCTCAGGCCGTTTTCAACTAGACCCTATGCCTCCACAGGATACTGTGTGCTGGCATTGATAGGTACCTCATTAGTATGACGGGTGGCAGAATTTCTCATTAGTATGCAGAAATTTTTCACTGCTGGATTTATTTGCGGTATACATGTATGTTGATTGCATTTCCCTCTTTGACCTGTTAATTGTTCATTTTTTTTGTGCTCAGCCACTGGCAAATGCAAATAATATTCATACAAATCAACTCTTGTAGAGGAGAATACATAAAGCATGGAGAGTTAAATCAAGCATATGCAAGAATGCCTCTTTAGTATGGAGAAATGCCTGATAATTTTGTGGAAATACCCCGTTGTAAAAGTCTTCACCATTGTCAGTGTGCTCACTTTTGTACATGAGAGTTCAGTGGAGAGTGTGGCAATATACTCTCACTAGACATCAAGGCTGCTATACTTTATCATTTTAACAGTGCAAACTGGTTTCTCTAAACATTCTCTTTTTTCAAAAGCAACTTGTCATTTTTGTGGATTTATATGCAAATTTTATGTAGATTTATGCAAAGTTGTGAAAATGTATGTAAGGTTTAAATGTAACTTGATGCATGTTTCTGTCATGCAAATTTCCTCCCTTTTTGCTCTGTTGGCCTAGTTGGAACAATGGAAAAATCTCATTGGCCCTTCAAATGCATATAATTTCTCCTCACAGTTCTCCATACAATTCCTATGGTACTAGTTGGGAGAACTTGTTTGAATATTTCTTTGCTGATAATTTTCCTTATTCTCAAGATGTGTATGTCTCATCAAGTAGTGATGTTGTAAGGAGAATAGCATAGCAGGCATAGAAGACATTAACATCGGGGGGGGGGGGGGTAGGGGGAGTGAGAAAGTGGGAGGAAAATGGGAGCCATTCTTCCTTCCACTTTCTTGCTGTCCCTACCCCTCCCTGTTTACGCCTGCTGTGCAGGCTATGAGGAGAAACAAGATCCTGGTCACTGCTGGGTCTTACAGGTATAGAATGGGGATGTACCTCTTTAGTACAAGGAAAAAACCTTAAGAGCACACAGTAACACCTTTTTAGTACCAAACATAAGTCACTTTATCATACGGAGTGTGGGCCCCACTCATGCCCTTCCCCCTTTTTTGTAAGCTCCCCTCAATCCCTTCCCAATATAGTTTTCATAATTTTAATTTGAAAAAAAAAAGCTTTTTGAAACAATACAAAAGTATAGGTGGACAAAACAGGCAAAAGAAAAACAAATTTTGGTCAGTTTGTTGAAAAATTTTGTCCTTAATGTACAGGGGTTCTATTTTTAAGTTAATGTTTGGGAAGAAGATAGTCTGAGTTTTCCTGGAAATTCATGATTTAATACTCCCCCCACCCCTCCCTGCTTCTATACTAGCCCCCTCCCCTTTCTGATAAGTGCCTTTGTCTCGAAATATTTACAGTATTTGGTCACATGATACACTGCTACCTGGATATCCCAGCCGGTACTATGCCAGTCTGTCGAGAGAGGGATTGGGGGTTAGGGGGGGGGGGGGAAGGGATGAAAGTATCTCAAACTTCTGATGGGCACCCTGCCACCTCAATATGGGAATCTCTCAAGGGATTCCCATACCTCCTGCCCTTTTTTTTTCTCTCGGTGAGTGAGAGGAGGGTGTATTCTGTCAAGTATTTTGCGGGGGAATAATACCGATTATGATGGAAACCTGTTTTGTGTCAACTTGCACGTGCAAACACTCGAGAAAATTTGAGGTGAGGGGAGGGGGTGCTCGTACGTGTAAAAGTATTTGTGTTCTGATAAATCTTGTCTGCGGGTTCTTGCAAACTTGTGGGCGGTGGTACAGAGCCTGGAAAAAGGCGGAGAGAAAATCCGAGAAAATGGGGACAAAGCAAGAGGTAGCCGGAAGTGAGGAGGTATCTGGGAAAAAGGCGAAGGGGAAAGCCGGAAAAAGAGGAGACGATCAGAGAAAAACGGCATTTTAAGACAAGATGTCACATGGAGGAAAATATTCTATAACACATTTTGCAATATTGAAAGCGCAAAAAGGCGAGAGCTGCAAAGGTAGGAGAGAGGACCCGGAAGTGAAGAGTACCATTGGCGGAAGTTTAAATACTTGCGCGCCAAAAGCAGTTTTGTCCAGTGAGAATGTCAGATCTGTTATCTACCGTAAGACGTTCGGAATCTAATCAATGCAAAAAAACTTTGCGCACCTTAAAGGGGTAGTGTCCTGGCTGCTATCGTATTTTCTAAATTACGGCCTGAGGCCTGCTTCAGCTCGCTCTGTTATCCCAGGAGGCTCCGCTCGAAAAGGGGGCCATTTTTGCGTTTCCAGTACACAAAAGGGAAGGGAAATGTGTTGTTTTAGTACGTTAAAGGGTCACCAAAACATACCTCGAACTAAAAGAGGCAGCAGCTAAGTGTAAGCAGGTAAGTGCTATAAATGGTTGCAACATTTTGGCAGAAATCAAACGTAAACTGTACGAAAGCTTGGAGCCTTCGAGCTTCTTAAAGCTCGCGATGATCCAGCGTCTTTAAGGACGGTGCGCCCTTTTCTTACTGTGCATACGTTCTGCGCATCTCGCGATATTTCGGGTTTTCTTAAGGAAATTGCCTACTATGACAGCGGTATTTTTGCGCGGTTTTTGACTATGTGGAAAAGCAGATCTGAGCAAAGGCTATTAGAATCCAAAAAGAAAATTGGGGGTAACGGCGCATTTTTCAGAGATAATTGAGCTTAAATTTGGAAAAGAAATTGCCATACATTCTTTATATTTTAACCTTTTTTTTTAATCATTGTTGCATAATTATCTCTGAAAAATGCGTGGTTACCCACATTTTTCGTTTTAGATTCCAATAGGTCTTGCTAAGGTCTGCTTTTTCCCCATAGTCATATCCTTTGCAAAAATGCCTCTGTATTAGGACCCACCATCCTTAATTTGGGTTATAGTTGAGGTATAAAAAAGGTGCAAGGTTGGTACATGGAAGGGGCACCATTTTGATAATATAGTAAAGAGTAAGGGTTTGGACCTCGGAGCGGACCTTCTAGGTACAAAATTTGAGCACTCCCCGGTCTCAGACGTCCAATCTCGCCCCTTAGTTGTTGCAAAGTGCATTCACTCTGAGTATTAATATTTTTTATGCTGACGATGATATAAAAAATCTGGTAAATAGATCACATATTAAGATTAGCAGAACTCGAGGCGGTAATAAGTTATTATTTTCCCCTTTTACGTAAGTTTATGAAAGCCTTCCAAAACAGATAATTATAGGAAAAAATGGTGACATTTATCATAGTCACCATCATGCGCACAGGTCAACATTTCTTGTTTGGTTAGCAGAGTTCCCCTGTTGGCAGAGGGTGAAATCGTTGCCAAACGACTCGAACCCGCTATTTATGACTCCTACTAGCCGGCATTGATCCATTGGTAATTAGTTCACTTTGACCTTGGTGATTCTTCTTTACCAATCCTTCAGCTAAGTGATGGATCGACGAGTTATTGAAGGAATTTGTGTGAGGAAAATCCCGATGTTTTTTGTTGTTTGAGAACAAGCTTTGCCCATCGGACATCAGATCCAAAAGTCTCATTTCCAGTTTCCTCTTTTCCGACAATTGGACAGTGTAATCAATTATTGCGACTAAAAATGTAATGCCCAGGAGAAATATTAATAGCATAGCTATTTCTAGCTTTCCTACATGCGCCATTCTGCCATCCAAAGGAAAATATTCCCCTTCTGCTGTTTCGGCATCTATACAAATCAGTACCTGGGGACAAATTATGAATAAACAAGGAAGAATTAGTTCAACTTTACAGACACTGGTGAGGTCCCTCGAATTATGATTCGCAAAAGTGCACCACTAGGTCTACAAAGTAAAGTTAAATTGCATTCAGATATTAATCCAGTTTTCTGAAAGAGTAGCAGTGGCCCCCCCTCCCCCCCTCCAGCGCCTTTATTCTCTACTTACGTTGACCTTGCATGGGATGATAATTACTCCAACGCAGGGTTAGTCGTGGCACCTTATTAGGTTGTTAAAAGAATTCGTACATCTGGGTGGAGAGAGACAATGTAAAACGTGCTGTCCAAACATCACGTAAACCTCGATCGTCAGTTCCTTTACATCTTAACCTTACTCAGACCGGGCTTTTTTGTTTTCTGGGACCGGGTGGAAGCGGATTCAGCCCTCTTCTATAACTCCGAGAATGCTAAACCCATGACAACGATAGTACGTCAACGATAGGCAGATAGTACGTCTAAAAGCGTTTTCTTCGAGATATTTCCTGATGACATTCATGACGTAATTCCTACGTCATGTTCTGAAATGGCGGCCATCTTTGATCCGCCAGTCCTCAATTCCTTGATTTTTCCAAAACCTTCTTAAAGCACCAGAGTTGGCCAAAGGGTATTGAAATCAATAATAAAGGAAGATTCAAACTGCTTAAAAATCTACTTGTCAAGAATAGTTGCCATCAAGTAACATTAAATTTAATGATGAACAACGACATGTTATACCGAATCGTTTCCCCATAAACGTTAGGAAAAGTCACCAAGTTTCGTGTTCTTGGCTTGTACTGACTAAAAAAGCTATTAACGTCCAAGGTCAGTGCGGGACTGGCTTTACCTTGGTGTAAGAGTCTGTGAAACTCACGGATGGCGTAAAACAAAGTAAAGAAAACATTTTAAGTAACAGCGTACAGGAAACGGCAATAGGCTACAAAACAAAGCAAATCTTGTCAGGTTCTTACACCGAGGTACACCTGCGGAACTTTAATTTCCAACCCCCACCCTCCCCCCCCGGCCTCAATAGGATTAAATCAGGAGAATGTTCCCCTAAACTCAACACTGCTTTACCTGAACAAAGGAACTACGCTAAATACTAAATCGTACTGCATTTCTAAACTTAACCTGACATGTTGTTAGGGTTGCTTAATTAATGCAAACGTGGATGACAGCGAGCTACTTTGAAGTTGAAAAACTTCATGTCGTAGTGCTGACCATTACTGCTTGTGACAGTGCGATTTTTTGGAATTGCTGATACCTATTAGACGGCAGACGACAAAGTTTGATTAGTTTGACGTTTGCCGTTTTTTTGTGTGGAACACTGCTTAGCTTAACGCTGCCGGCGTTGAACAGCTTAGCCAGGACTGTTAATTCATGCGTTCGTCCAGTGTTTCATGCTCCTTTTAAAGCACTGATATTTCCTATTTCCTACCTTCAGGCTACGATTCCCCGCTTGATAAACAACGGATTCAATGATTAGCCAAACCTTGAGTGAAGTAGGAAGATAGCGCACGTAACTTCAAAGATTCAAAAATTAGCATTTTACTAGGAATTAGCATTTTGCATTGTATTGTTCTCCGCAAGACCTCAGAAAAAGATTCCAAGGTCCTCTGGGGGAAAGATATGATTGTTCTAAGGGCATAACGTGAAGTGGAATCTGAGTCTATCGTCGCTTTGATTTTTCACATTGAGAGAGACTTAACGTAGTAAAAGTAGTAAAGAAAACGAATACCACCTGTTGGGCGCTAATTTAGGAATAGAAGTCAAGCGTGAAGATGGAAATGACAAACCGTTGACAAAATCATCGAGGCGTTTAAATAAAGTTAAACTGGGTAAAATTCGAGTAAATCTACTTCACTTCAATCCCAGAGAGCTATTTAATCCAACTCTTTTATTCGGCAACAGGTAAATATTGATGAGCATTCAGCAGTTCGAAATTCTGGAGCAGCTAACCGCATAGAAACACTGGGGAAAGTTTGAGCTTGTAACATTGGCATGAAACATGGGTTTGCACGCAGTTTCAACAATTCGGATTTTTAACTACTCGATGATAAGCTTACCACCAAGCAAAAATTCTCAAATAAGCTTTCGTCAATCCTGAAGTTGTATCTTACTTTTCTATTTCCATTTTTTGTAATTCCATTTTTGTACCCACGCTTATTATTGTAGTAACATTTTCCGTATAGAACTATAATAGCTACCGACCGTGCATTCATTTTATCTCGCCGGTCGATGAGAAAGAAAATAAAAAATTCTTTACCTCAGCCTTTCAGTAATATTAGCTTAAGTGTTGACGATTTCAATTTTTTTAGGATAGTCATTTTAGAGTTTCTCAAGATCTCTACTCTTTAGTTCAGTTTTGAGACGTTTACATTTCTGCATGAACCATGTGTTCGAATCAAACAAGAAAATTATCATTTAACTGGACTCATCCTTCGCATGTGCAATATATTATTCCACATGACCATCAACCAAGTCGCCAAAGCCAATGAAAAGGTCCCTTAACAGACTAAATTCACGTTAATCATGGCTAAAACACACCATAAATTCATGTTTTCTACAAACCTTTCCGTTCATTCCACGTCGTTGTCTTGTATAGAACAACAAAGAATCGCACCAGAATGTATACTCATTAAAGCGTATTGTTTGTAACGTTCTCGATGCTTTCGCCATCGTAGCCTGTGCTTAAAAATACAAAACTTAGACTCGGCACATGACGAGAAAGATTTTCATTTAACATGGATTTACCTTTAAAATTTTATATTGAGCATTCTTTCTTCAAGAAGCGGAGTTAGAGGTGATCTTGTGGTATCCAACATTACTTCCGCATTCGAACGCGTCTTAGGCAAAGATGCAAATATTGAATAGCTAGGAAATCATCACTTTCATATACCTTGTAATTCCCAGGAAGCTTTGGAAATTTGTCCTACGTACAACTTTCAACAAGACAGCTATCTCCGTTTAGACAGTCTCTCGTCGAGTGAGCCAAGTTGTGATGAGCACATGCTCTCGTTCACACATTCTAGTTATGCGGAGTAGTCGCTGGAGGGTGAATCTTGGAGTGGCGCTTTTCTTCAAGCCAATAAGAAGCTCAGGTGTCAGTGATTAGAGAGGCTCATTATAAAAATCAACCTGTCTAATGGTTGATTGTGTTCAAATACGCTTCAAGATACTTGGTAAATAAGTATCCGTGAAGACATTTTCCGCAAAGGACAACTTTGTTTCCACGTTATGGTTGATAAAATAAGGCTCCAGTTCTAGAGATAAATAATTGAAGCAGTAGGGAGAGGCATTGGATTTAGTCCAATGTACACCAAAAACTCATGGATTACCGCTCGGATGTACATGTTAACTCGTACGCCATCATGTTACAAGGCAGGGAGGATGTACATTGCAACCCCTCCCCAGGGTATTGCTGAGTTATAATATTTTGAAAAAAAAGTTTTAGATAGCCTGTTACGTGTTCTACAAGATAACGTTAATATTAAACAATTATTGGACGAGGTTGAGCAAAATATCGTGATTTGTCAGTGGCGAGCAGATCAATTATTTGCCGATGCCGAAGGCAGAGGCAAATAACTGATCTGCGAGACACTGACAAATCACGATATTTTGCGAAATCGAGTTCAATAACTGTTTTATCATTCAACAAGACAATGTGTTTTTGCATTTAACCAGCACGCTTGTTTCACAATTATTTATTCCTACACCAAGTGTGCGCTTTCATTTCGTTCAAAACTTTAATATTCTGCACAAAAAATACAAAATTAGTACTGATTCCGCTTTCGCCAATAATTAATTGCTTTAAAACGAATACGCCAAATACGCCAATTGATTGATTGATCCAATTGATTGATCCACCCGGTCCCTGATTTGCCAACGTTCAAAAGGAAGATTCATGCTTTTTTCTTCAAATCTTTTAGTCAAAAATCGCAGAAGTTCCGCACTTTAATGGCTTACTTGCCCGCGATTAAGTTTGAGCTCTGAACAGGTGACTAAACTGCGCACGAGCAGAATTATTCGCAGCAAAACAACTTCGCACCGTAATACGCATAAGCAGACTATTATTCGTAGGCAGTTATTTGCAGTGACGTAATGGTCTCTCGGCCAATTAAATCGCCGGATGAAATAACGTGAATGATAATATGGGTTATGGCACTGTAGGGATCTGTGACATCATCTCAAAAGACGAGCAAGATGGCTGCCATTTGGATTTTACTCAAAATTTAAATTTACTAAAAAGTGCGCAAACTGAAACCTTTTTATCCTAGCGTTGTAACATATCATGTGGTTAAGCACTTTGGTAGCATTTTATATTTTTCACCAAAAGAGATGAAAAAAGGCATTTCAATTTTAAAAAGGCTTGACTTCATGCTACTTATGACGTGACGTCATGTAACCATAACAACCTGTTCACACCAAATGTCGCCGGAATGTGTCTCAGGATTCGCAAACAGCTAATGATGTCGGTAGGCGCTGATGAAAAAAAAAATGGTCTTGAAAAACACTGCGAAAAAAAGACTTATGGGGATGGTATCACCTTCCGCCTTTCTTGAACGATGGATGGTGAACTTAGAGACTGAAAATTGGTAAGCTAAACCCCCTGTAACAAGAAACGGTTTTACCCACTTGATTCATTAACTTGGAAAAGTAATCGTGCCACAAGTGTTACACTGCAGTGTACCAGTGTCTTATAGGACTTGTTGTTGGATTAAAAGAATGAAATTAGAAACCGTGAACTGGGGATGTATTTGATAAGAATAAATTCATAACAGATTTCATACACTCCACGTTTGTTGATTGAAGCAAGGAATCAAATTACTTTAGTTACTGCAAAAAGCAGTTTTAGCCCTGAAAAAAATGAGAACTTATTTAAGAACGTGGACAGCATAACTTCTCATCAAATATCGTATATCGTGAGGACGTTTTTAATTTCACGAGAACTATCTTAACAAACAGGAGCAGTTTCTAGCTGAATCTTTGTGTAGATCAGGGTCAACAATCAAGTTGAACGAAAAGAGCAAAGCTGATCATGCAGCTATAGAAAGTGTCTTCTTTAAGTTTGCCCAATGCTTCCTTTAGCCAGAACTAACCATCATCTGGCTAACTGAAATCAGTGATTTGGGAAAAATGTTTAAGTGCACTTCGTACAGCTGTTTGACCAGCCTTGCATTTTTCTAAAATTCTTTTCTTTATTTCTTAATCTAATCTAGAACTTTACAGCGATAATACGAAGATAAAATAAATATTTATATTAAACATCTAATAATACAAAGCTAACCACTATTCACAACTTGCAAACCTTTTCTTAAAAGATAAGATTTAAACATAGTTTTGAGCTTATTGAAATCGTTCTGTGCTCTCGAAAGGCAAAAGCTATACCCTCATAAAAAAAAAGGCAAACTAGTGCCCCTCCCCCCCCCCCCACCCCCCGCTCCGGCTATCAAAAAAGTCGAATCCCAGGTCCTGAGTTTGTCAGGCGATTACTCAGTGTTGGAATGGACAATGGGTTATCCAAGGGCTTCTTTAACATCAGCTTTCACCAAAGTATAAAGGCGATGCTCGATTACATTCTCGACGGAATATTTCAGAGAGTTGAGTCCATCATGAGCCATCCGATTGCCAGCGTCTCTCACTTTTTCACTCCTGTTAGATTTAAGAAAAAAAACGTTTGTAGACAAAAAATGATGCCTCTCTTCTTTCTTTTTTCTCTTTTTAATCACATCCCCATCTCATAAAATATTCACAACGCAGTGCCCCCTCCTATATTTTTTCCGTGACAAGTTAGCATTTGACCGGCTTTATCTTCTCGCCACCAGTGTCTTTGGAGCTCAGTGATTAGAGCAAACAACCGGCGTACGGAAGGTCACGGACTTGATTCCCGTCGGGGACCCTTTTTTTCTGTCCCACGCTCTTTAAATACTGAACATTACTTCTTTCTTAATTGTTCACTGAGCTTAAAATTAGCCATCTTTTTTTTATAATCACACAGAATGCTTTCAACATTGCTAATCCTAGCAGCATGCGAGACACTGTGTCACAATGAACCTAACAAACATGAGCTAGCTCGTCGCCAGTCTCCCAGCAGCTCAGGGGTTAGAGCATCCGACCGGTGTACGGGTTGCCAAAGGTTCGATTCTTGTTCATTTCATTGTTTTTCTTAGCTTTAAACACCTTGAATATTGCATATTTCTAAAAAATTGCCAAGATTTTTCCTGGACTCGAAAAAACAGCTGCGGAAAACGGAAACTTGTTAAGGAAAAATGTGTTGAGGAACCTGTGGAGAGAGCCAAGAGAGCCAAGAGAGTCAAGAGAGTTTGTCAATCGCTCACTTATCAAACGTCTACTTGGCAGTAATTTAACCCGCCAATCGTTTACTTGTCACAATGTAACTTGTCAAGGGTAATTCATTTCGGAAATGTTGTTCACTCTTTAAACACGAACAAGTAAAAATTGCCAAACGATGGTCGAGCCGAAAACTTCCCCCTTGTGCAACTCTTCTGAGGCCGAGTAATAAGGAGTTTTTGCATTTAAATCCAATTTAAATGCTACCTTAATGTACCTTTGCATTACAGCTCCGAAGGAAAAATCGTTAATGCCGACTGGATAGAGCAACTTCAAATAAACAAAAATTGAGCGTTTTCTTCTTCTTCTTAATTGAGGTAAAGGCGAGTGAGTTTTGAGACGTTTGTATGACAGCAGCAACTTCTTGCAAGAAACCACAACTGATACTGCGACGCGAACTCATTTAGTAATGTTAAGGCATCATACACGGCATCCTTGTAAAGCAGGTTTAACTGTTAGTTAGCTTATTAATTAGTGTAGTTAGCGTTTTTATGTTTTTTAATTATATTTAGTGAACCAGCCAGCCACCCAATGCTATAAAGATGAAACAAATAGTAAGTACACAGTGAAAAATTATCGGAAAAAAATTCCGAGCCCCCAGTAGGAATCGAACCCACGACCTTCCAGTTACCAGTTGGATGCTCTAACCACTGAGCTATAGTGACTCATATGGTAAGCAGGCCGCAGGCTAGGGGTTAAGTCTCAGGACATCGCATCTCGCGAGTACACTGGACACTAATCATAAGCAACACACTAAATTACCTGCATCTCGCAAGCACATTAAGGTCGTGGGTTCGATTCCTACTGGGGGCTCGGAATTTTTTTCCGAGAATTTTTCACTGTGTACTTACTATTTGTTTCATCTTAAAAATATTTGTATAAATTTCTCTCCTGAATAGATTTACCGTGTTAAAATAAAGTTTTACTACTACTACTACTAAATACCCCAAAGTCTGCAATAATCCGGATTGCTCTGAAGTCTTTCCTCAGTCCCTCATATTTCTTTCATAGATCGCTTTCTATTTCATTTGGGTGCAGTATATGATTTCCGAGTAGTGAATATAGCTTACCGCTCCGGGTCTGGCCTTGCCGACTGATGAAACATTCGTACCATTTTGTACCTTCCTAGCTGTATGGATGGACGTGTCAGCTTGAGCCCCTTAGCAATTATTCTAATGCAAATTAACACATGACATTACACAAGGTAAATATCTAGGATAAAGAATAGGCCATTTCCGAGTTGCCTTGTACCCCTTCTTTCGAAGCGAGTCTTGGTGCATAGCCTTTCATATAAAAATGAGTTTCCATTCACATGCAGATAAAACTCGTTTTCATATGAAAGGCTTTGCACGAGGCCTTGCTTTGAAAAGGAGGTATAAGACAATTCGGAAATGGCCTATTTTCAACATTATTTTTCATTAATACAACACTACCATACTGATGGTTATTTCCTCTATGTCATTTTGATTGTATTTTTTGCATGTACGTACGGAAAACTCTAGATCTTGTATACCGTCCTATACTTCCTCAAAAAGCTGCAACTTCCGTCTTGGAAGTATTTCCCCTTCCCCCTAAACCAATGTGTTCTTAAAAATCGACTGAGTTTTGAACGGGGACGCGGGGAAATTTTCCACCACAAATATAGTCTACGGTTATAGTCCTTGTCGTCGTCGTCGCCGTTGTTGCTGCTGTTGTTGTTTTTTTAAATTTTTTTTTTCTATGTAGTCGAGCCTGCATCAGAGTCCACGTCTCATAAGGGGCCACCTATCTCAATCGATCTCATGTCCATGATATCGTGTTTCTTTTCTTTCAGCTAAACCACTACATGCAAAACCCTTACCTCATCTTGCATGGGTTTGGGGTCTGGGTTTGGAGTATTTGCAATTGCAGCAGGAAGAACTCGAGATTACATCTGCCGTTAAATTGGAGCTATTGTCCTGTACGATGTTGCTTGACAAATAAACCCTGACTTCCTTAAGTAACAACCCCTTGACAGTGACCTTCGTGTTAATGTCTCTAACTTTTTGGTGTTACCGTTCTTACCAAATTTTTTTTGTTGACGTAATTTTTGAAATGTACAGATCAATGCTTTCAAGTAGTGCATCATGCATGGGTAGAAGGGTTACATTTAATTGGAAAAAAAGCCCATGTAACGTAGTGCTGAAGGGGATAATTACCTTCTCTACAAGTCGTCATCTTCTCCTCCCCATCCCCAAAATATATTTGAAAATCCATTGATGAGTTCAAAATGTTCCCTTGTAAAGGACCCTGCCCCACCAAAGAGGGCCTCATACGGTAAACTGCAGAGGAAATAGAAGAAGAGATTAAAATTTTCTTCCCTTATTTAGGTATAGGTGGCATGCCCTACTATTCCTGGCCCATTCCAAAATTTTTTTAAAAAAACCCTCGTAAAGGTGCTTTCTCCTCCTCAGGCGCTAAACTGATAGAAAATGTTAAAAAGGTTGCATTATTTCTTGTCTTATTTCGGGATGAATGGCACGAGCAACATAAGCAGTTTGTGTAATTCAGTCTAACTGTTGACCCTGCATGGTGTATTTAACGTGTTCAAAGCAACCCAGTCCAAAGCAAATATGTTGCAATCAATTATGCATATTTGAGAAGGTCGGACGACACTTCATGTTATAGGCCGTCTGCTATAGAAATCGTCTGTAACATTCCCGACTCTTAAATTGACCTTAAAAATAAGCTCTCTGGCGTCATGGAAATATCATGAATTTCAAAGGTGGAGACCTGACATTATTTCGTCGTTTCAAAGATAAACAAAAATAAAATAAAAATGGGAATTGCAATGACATATCCACAGAGCATCTTCATCAACTTTATTAAGACCAGACTATTTTCATTAGGACGTCAAGCATGCAAAGGTTTCTGAAAGTTTCTAAGGATCTCTCCCAGAATAACTCGATCGCGGGAAAGTGCCAAGTAATCCTCAAAAGCACCATGAAAGTCAAGTCGGCTGCGAACACAGAACGGGATGGTTTTATTTGGTATGTGCCGGATTGCTGTAGCAATTCAGAGAGAGTGGAGTTATCTTCTTATGTTTTGCCGAACGACGAAAATTTGCGGGCAGCGTAATTAAGACGCCATGGAAAACTTTGTTCCGAATTCGAGAGAAGAAGAGTGCAGAATACATTTCAGGAAGATAAGAAACCGAGCCTTAACAATTTGCTGATAATATTCCCTCCTAAAAAATCAAGAATCGATGGGGGAGGAGAAAGCCGAGGTGTAGCGTGCCCAGAGGGTACCCAGCTATATTACTGTCGGGGAGGTGGGAATGAGGCCGAATTTTTAGACCCAGAAACTGGGGTAGAACACTGAACCTAAAACAGTCCAACGGCTCAGAATGTAACCTTTTTTACCTGATACAATCAATTCTATACATAAAATTGAGAATGCTGAGGTACGCATAGATTTTATGAAGCCTTAAAAAGTACACCAGAAAATTCATAACCTACGAAAAGGTCCAACTCGCTAATTTCAAACCCTAACAGGCTTTCGCCCCTCCCCTTCACTCTGAACGTACCTCGGTAATCCCCTCCCGGGGTTGTATGAGAGACAAATTCATGTACGGACATCCTTGCGTCGTGAGAAAAAATCTAGACCAATATAACGTGGTGATATTTACTTTTTTGCCTTCTCATTTGTTCTGCTGTCTTAGGAACCACCCTCCCTGCATTTTCGCCTCCAGGTTGTTGGGTTTTTATGGTCAGGTTGTTTGCAAGGGCTGCAATAATAAGATTTGTTTTATTGGCCACTTGAGTTCAAATCTATTACAAATAAGATTCGACTTGGCTAACAGTCTCTATATTAGAAGGTATTAATAAAATCTTTCAAAATATTTTAACACAACATAAACCCTAGGGGTGGGGCCATTAACCCCCCCCCCCCCCGTCCTTCCCTTGTACAACGGCGGAGGTTTGAGTTTGCTTTTGCTTCCGAGGGATAACATGCTTTAAATGCTATAGGCGACGACGACAGAAGCAGTAAGGATTTTGTAGTTGATACTTGCCGATAACGAAATTTGTCAACAGCAACTGAGAGATGTCTAGGTGATGTGGGACAGCTGTATTCATTACGGTCATCTTCTGGTATCAAGTCCACATCATGAAATATGAAGCATTCATACTGGTCAAACTTCAGTGCTTCTTTATAACCAATGTTAAATAGCAAGGCACGGTTAAATGGAGTATCTCCTGCCTGTTGATTTAAAGTGCAACCTTGGTTAGGCATTTTGTTTATTCTAGACGAAGTGGTTAAATATCAACAAAAAGGGTCGACTAGTTTGCCAATTGATTCAGTATGGCCGACAGACTGGCCGAATAATTGACCTCTAAAAATGTGACTGACTTTTCAATGTTTAATTGATTGATTGTTCGTTTGATTGCTTGATCGATTGATGGATGGATGGATGATTGGTTGGTTGATTGATTGGTTGATTGATTTTTGTTGGAGGAAGGCCATAAGCAAAGGCCCGAATTCCTGATCCTGAGATGGATCCTGAAATGGATGGCACGTGTTCGCCCTGGAGACCCAAAATCCCTGATAAAATATACCTGTTCTACAACAAAGATCCTGTAATCCAGATTCTGTTTCTTTAGCATGGGGTGCATGTGACGAACAAAAATTGACAGCTGCTCAGAACGATTGCGGAATGGAATTATAAGCGCCATCTGATGAGTTTGAAAAAGAAATAGCCATTGAGCACCAGCACATTCATAAGCTAAGCAAAAGCATAAGTTCAACAATGCGCATAAGGATAAGTACAACCAGAAACATAAGCATGAACGTAACCTCAAGTATATATCCAAGGCAGGCATGTATAAACCGGGTTACAAGCCCAAACAAAAATTGGTTGCCTCTATATTCTTGCGTCGCTGCGTCTTCAGTGTAAACCTGAGTAATGAAAAGGCAAGTGCCAGCCTAGTACCCAGGCGTTCTCATCTCGCTCACACGACTTGGCGCGAAATTTCGTGACGTCACCGAATGACATACTGCGAGGACCTCATTCGGTGACGTCATGACATTTCACACCAAGTCGAGTCGAGTGAGCGGTAGGAGAACGCCTAAATACCAGGCTGGGCAAGTGCAAGCAAACACCGTCCGCCATATTGGTCTTCCGTCACGCACTATTGATTAAAGAATAAAGGAAATGTGTTTGTGCCAAACGCACGGTGAACGTCCTCCAAAACAAACAAATTTGCCTCGAAACTGCAAACACTATTGTTTCCCTTTTAAAACAAAAATTCCCTGACTGTAAGATTCTGGACATCAAGAAAACGCCTCACTTTTCAAACTTTATACAGATCACAACCAACAAAACTCACTAAACACCAAACTGTAGAAGCCACAGCTCTATGCTACGGAGACGTTCCTTTCTGTGGAGTACCTAACATCAAAGAAACTAGTC
Organism: Siderastrea siderea; assembly: GCA_964030785.1. Classification (NCBI taxonomy): domain Eukaryota; kingdom Metazoa; phylum Cnidaria; class Anthozoa; order Scleractinia; family Rhizangiidae; genus Siderastrea; species Siderastrea siderea. The sequence continues at coordinate 29,497,055 of OZ034979.1, forward strand.
GAATGCTCAAGGAAAGAACCACAGGAAGACCAGGAACGTGCCGATGCCGCGCCAGATGCGCACAAATCTCTTGGTTGTCCTCTACCTAGATTAACAAATAAAAGAGCCAAAACCGTGCTTTGTTCCATGATAAAGCACGCAAGGAAGTGATAAGAGCACGAAAGAAGTGTAGGGTGAACACGAGCCGCAGGCGAGTGCTTCTCCCTACTTCTTGACTGTTCTCGTCACCCCCTTGCGTGCTTTATCACAGAACAAAGCACGGTTTTGGCTTTTTTATTTGTTTTATAACATAATATAAGCGCGCCCAGAATGGCGACACGGGTTACTCTGTGCATCTGTACTCTGATAAAGCACGCTGTTTCAACCAATCAGAGCGCGTGTTATATCGAAACTTTATTTATATTAAGAAGACATATGGATTGACATCTCACCTTAACCCTTGCTTGGCATTCAGTTGGCTTCCAGCTTCCTCCTTTGCTGACCCAGCCATTGAACTCAATGGACATTAACTTTTCAACATCTTGCATTTTAGGAACTGATTGGTCGACATACAAAGGACCAACTGCCAAAGTGAAATTAAACAAGGAATTTACATTACAAGATTATTGAAAGGCGGCTTTCAAAGCTGCTCTGAAGTATTTAATCTATTTGCAACTTGGCAGGTTAAATCCATTTTCATGTGCGCTTAGTAACCTGGCCTTAGAGGGGAGGTAAGACTGTCTCTGTTTTTGACACAAACTTTTCTACTTTTCATACGCAAATCAAATTGTTCTTTTGCCAACAAGCTTTTGACCACCATTATTTACATCTAAAAACAGGAGGAACTGTAACAAAACAGTCATCCCCAGCCTCGTTTCTATTTTAAGGCGTCGACACTCAGCAATTCTCACTTGGGCTCTTCGGTATTCGCCTTCATTGATTGTCGATCGCGAGCGATGATGACTAGAGAAAACGGCCAGCCTTTTTCTTTTTTTGCCTCGCTCACTGTGATGAGATAGAGGAGACAGAGGCTATCTCCGTTAATTAGAAACTTTGAAAACGTCGAGAGAAGAGCTAATCTCAAGCTTAATGTTGATGAACAAATGTAGAATGGGCCGAGATATGTTGACGCTACAATATATTGCTTGGTGTTTGTTTTTTGTTGGGGGGTGGGGTAGGGAGCCTGACTCTACTTTGTTCGCCTTCAGGAGGAATAACGACTGTAGGTGTACTTACAGGCGATTTCACTGCTATGTATAGACCGGGGTATTTCAGCATGATTCGCCGGCTATTGTTCGCCCGTCGTGATGCTCTCATAATCATAGAGCGATAAAGGAAATTAGCAGATTCTCCGCTTTTTTAGCATTGTTTATATCTCAGGAAGTTAGTATTTCTACTGTCAACTCGTTCCATGTGCAAATTATCCAGAATTATCTTGTGACATGGACAAATCATCCCGAGTGGACTCCCATATGAGGCTCCTAAAGGGACTCCCATTATTTGACTCCTAAAGGAGACTATGCTAAAACAGACAACCAAATGAGAGCTACAGTTTAGTGATTTTCATTGCGCTAAAGATTGACGCTAAAGATTGACGGCTTTTGGTTTTTTCATATAGATATTTCTTTACGCACAACCCTAAGCGATACCTTTATGGGTAAAAATATTGGCTTTCCGTCCTGAAAACCCTAAGCGAGACCAAAATCTGCAATTTACACCCCTAAGCGAGCTGACGAGCATCCCCGTCACTTTCATATGGGAGTCCCCCCCCCCCCCCCTCCTCGGGGTGAATCATCTCAGTCGGCGAAAAACAGTATGATTCGGACATGATCACGAAAGAAAAATGAAAGGTTTCGCGTAAAAGAACAATACAGAGGAACAACTAACTTAAAGTTAGTTATAAAGAACCGGAAGATCTGCAAACTTTCATCGCCGTTTTGTTATTATGCATGAACCATGACAGGTCATGACGGGCGAATTCATGAAGCCTGGGGATCATGCTTGAAAACCCCGGGTCTACTCACAGCATGAACATAAATAACAACACTTACCAAGAGTTGAACCGTTTTTAGGACATAAGCTCCCGTTCCCAGCCGCTATTGATCCATTTGTGATTGGTCCACTTTGTCCTCGGTGACTCTGTGACAATCCTTCGGCTGAATGATGGACCGTCGAGTTATTGGAGGCACTTGTGTGCGAAAAATCCTGCTGCTTTGTGTTGTTCGAAAACAAAATTTGCGTTTTTGACATCAGATCAACACGTCTCATTTCCAGTTTCTTCTTTTGCGAAAATTGGGAATTGCAAATTCTGCAAAACAAAGCAGCTAAATTGATATTAGATAGATCACTTCACTCCTCATCCACTGATGCATTAACAGTCTTGAGATGGCTGAAACTCGAAGAACGTAGGAAATGTCATCGATGTATATATGCATACAAGTGTATTAATGGCCAACTTAATCATTCTTTGGACATTGTAAGAAAGAGTGATTGCACTCCTACAATACTCGCAATAAAGATACTATAAAGCTCCCCAAAATCAAATACAATTGGGGAAAACATCGTTCGCGGTACCACTGTTTCATAGACTTTAATGAGCTAGAGAGAACTGTAAGAAACTCAGCAAGTTTGTCAATTTTTAAGAAGCGTCTTTTTTCTGCTTTTTATAATTAAGAAATTTTTTTTTTAATCCTTGTAGTGTATATGTTGTAATTATTTATATATTTCGGTTTTAGCTCTAATTTATAGATTTCAATTGTATCATTATATAATATATATCTAGTGTTAGGACCTCTATGTAAACCACTTTTAGTGATGGAGCTTCCTAATAAAAGATTGTTATTATTATTGTAAACGAGCATTGCAATTAAAAACATAATGCCCAGGACAAATGTTAATAGCATGACTAATGCCAGCTTGCCTAATTGTGTCATGCTTCCACTGAAAGGAAAACACTCCTCTTCAGATGATTTGGCATTTATACAAGTCAATATCTGAGGACAAAATTATGGATAAAAAACAAGAAATTAGTTTAACTTCACAGTCCCTGGTGAGATTCCTCGAATTCAGATCCGTTGGAGTGAACCCTCAGGTCTGCACAGTAAAGTAAATCGTATTCGTGCCACAAGCGGCACATTGATAGCCAGTGTAAGCTACCTGATGAAGCAACAAAAAGTAGAACTATCCTTCTTCCTTCAACTATCCCCGACCTCGGATGGGACGCTATTCCATCCCAGGGTTACTATCACAACCTTGTTAGCTTGTCCTACCCGTTTATTTACCTGGGTGGAGAGAGACAATGTAAAACGTGCCACCCTAACATTATGCAAACTTCTAACGCGGGTTTTTTTAATATCTAAAATCACGAAATATTCCCTAAACTTAACACTGCCTTACCTGAACAAAGAAACTACGCTTGATGCTAAATCGTACTGCGTTTCTAATAATAATAATAATAATAATAATAATAATAATAATAATAATAATAATTAAAAATATTTATACAGGGTAACCACTTCAGTTATGCAAGTGCTATCAGTGTGGGCCCTGCGGTAAAATAACAAATGAATAAAAAACATAATAAGATATAAAAATAGAAAACTGACCTAGATGTGGTACGTTCTAGAAACAGTAGGAAGTTAAAAAAAGGCTAAAAATGCTAAAAATTATGACTTAAAAATAACTGCGCCTTTATAATAAAAAGCACGCTTAGAAATTTGTTACTTAATTTTATCAAAAAAAAAAGGTTCTTGCTGAATCTAGTATTATGTGAATGGATATCACAGCGTCTAATGTTAAAAAAGCGCTTGAATAAATCGGGAACAAGCCCCTTAAGACAGTTTTAACTAATTCTTTAATGTGCTCCTCTCGTCTTTCGGAGAGCGGTTTCCATCCGAGTCGTCCGATGATGGCATCACTTATCAATTCCTGAGAGTTTTTGAGAACAATGCGACTAGATCTTCTTTGCAAACGTTCGATTTTTTTTTCTGGTTCTTATGACCACAGCCATGCCATGTGATGCCATCATCGCTTTTAGTGAGTTAATGCGAAGCTTACGAAGAAAATCATGCGTACGTATTAAACAGCGGATCTGCCTTTTTCCGTTTTTCTTGGAACGCTGGTCAGCTAAAAATATAACGCTCCTTTGAACAATGAGACAGAAAGCGTCTATTTATATGTCCAGCGTTTCATGCTCTCTTTCAGCACTGATATTTTAAGATTTTTCGACCTTGAGGCTAAGATTCCTGGTTTGATAAATTGCTGGAGTCAATAAGGTGCAAAACTTTCAGGCAATTAAGCATACCAGAAGGAAACTGTGATGGAAAAATGGGAACTGAAACGTACACTTTCAGTTTAAAACTTCAAAGAACATGTTTTTGTAAATTAGCATTTCATTAGGACTTAGCATTTTGCATTTTCCGTAAGACTTGTGAACAAGGTTTCAAGGTCCTCTGGGGAAAAGATGTGGTAATTCTAAGCTCATAACTTGTAGTGGAATCCAAGTCTACTGCTTAGCTTTTTCGCATCGAGAAAGACTAAAAGTAGTGACGGAAACAAAGACCACCCGCTAACTTAGGAGCAGAAGTCAAGCGTGAAGATGGAAATGACAAACCGTTGTCAAAGTCCACGAAGCGGTTTTATAAAGTTAAACTGGGTAAAATTCGACGAAATCTACTTCATGTCGATCTCAGATAGCTAATTAACTCAACTTCTTCGGTCACAAGTAACTATTGATAAAGGCCAGGTAATACAATGTAATGCATTTTCTTGCAACTTAAGGCGAAACCCTGTTGCGTCGCAAGTTAAGATTGTTGCTGCACGTACAGAACTAATTCCAAGCTAAAGAAATGTTTATGTTTCAAAAAGTAGAAGTGTCTTCTACTTTCTGCAATAAGAAAATTTGTTGCATAAGGAGGTAAAAATACGCGCAATAAACAATCTTACCTTACAACCCACCATTGTTGTGGGAAAAAGTGTTGCTCGTATTGCTTGGCTTTAAGCATTCAGCTGTTTTAAATTTCGCAGTAGCTGACCGCGTACAAGCTTAGGTGTAAGTTCCGTATGAAACATGCATCTGCTCGCACGTTGCAGATTTTTACTTAAGAATTTAACTAACGATAAGCTTTCCCACAAGCAAAATAGTCTTGAATCAGCTTTTGTCAACGCCAACGTCCTCTCATTGCTTTTCTATTCCCAATTTTGTTTGGGAGCGCGCACGCATATCATTGTAGTAACATTTTCCGCGTAGACCGTGCATTCATTTTTACTCGCTTCAGGTCTTTGAGAACGCCTTCAGTTATCAGGACTTTTATCTTAATCGTTGACCATTTTAGTTTATTAGAACAGGCTATTTAGAATTTCTCACGATCTCTAGTCTTGAGTTCAGTTTTGAAACGTTTACAATTCGAAATTAAACTTTCAACCAACGTGAACCGTGTTTTCGACTCAAACTGAAAACCGTTAACATTCAGCTGCATGGATTCAACTGTCGCATGGCCATTATTTTATACCACAGGTTCGTACGAAACCAACGTCGTTAACGCCAACGAGAAGGTCTCTTAACAAACTAAATTCGCGTTCTACCGAGTGATCTACGTCAAGATTGTTCCAAATCGTCCAGTTTGTATAATGTGGCAAAACTATTTAGGTACGAATTCGTAAAGACCGGGGGTTTTAAAGATTGGGCTCCATAATAACGTTTTGGTCGTTTCGCGTTGTTGTTTTGTATAAAATGACAGAGAAGTGTTTTGTAACGTTCTCAACCTCGTCCCCTTCGTAGTTGCTTAAAAATACCAAACTTAAATTCAGCACATGGCAAGTTAGATTTTCAATAAACTTGTATGGCCTTACCTTAATTTATATTGAGCGACTGATGCTCGTTCTTCAATATGCAAAGTTAAAGATGATCTTGTGGTATCTGATATTGCTTCCGTGTTCGTACGAGCTTTTGGCAACATACAAATATCTAATAGCTGGCAAGCCGTCACCTTTTATACCTTGAAATTCATTGGAAACTTTCGAATTTTGTCCGGCTCGACGTACAACTTACAACAAGAAAGCTATCGGAATGTGCTTTGATAACGCATAAGTAAGCTCGTAAGGATGGGCTGAACTAAACTTGAGAGTGTACTTTGGCTCCTTTGAAGGAAATGCGTTACCATGGCCACCAAGTAGGCTACTTGAGCTGAAATTAAACCCGTTCACATCTGAAGTAAAGCTCAAGTGTACTTGAGGTCTCCTTACTACGCTAGTTTGAACCCACCTAATATCTCCTCCAGCAAGCCAAGTTGTGATAAGCACATGCTCTCGCTCACGCATTATTATGAGTAGTTACTGGTGAGTGAATCTTGGAGTGGCCTGTTAGGCGAAGCCAATAGGAAACCCAGTCATCAGTGAGTCTGGGGGCTTATTATAAAAACCAGTCTGTCCAGTGACAGACATTCAGTTCTGGGTGACTGGGAAACTGGGCGTTCGTAACAGCATTTTACACAAAGGATAACTTTGATGATAGTGAATATATGAAATAATCATACAATTATATGAACTGCGGATGAAATAAGAAATAATGAAAGAACAACATGAAAAAACGGGATTCGAACCCATGACCTCTGCGTTAGCGGTGCAGCACTCTAACCAGTTGAGTGGTTAGGGTAATATAACATATAGGGCCGAGGAAAGGGGTCCAGGGGAGTTTGGTTGGGAACTCCTTCCTGCCCTCAATGATTCATGGCTTGCAACAATGCATTGTCAATGCGAGGCTAGTAAAACAAATTCTTCCGTTCATGGGTGGTACCGGATACAATATTTTTACCTGGACATAAGCCCACCTAAAACGACTTTCGAATTTGTATGACTCTAGGGGTAAACACCAGTTTTTCACTCCCACATTTTTAAGTTAAAATCGATTTTTCTTTCTGTCAGGAAAAAACAGGTGTCACGTGATGACGCCAAGCTAAGCAGACACAGATCCGAGCTCTCTCCAAGAAACTTTCAAGAAAATGTTTCTTAATAGTTTTACTATGACCGCGTGATAACCTTTTGAGTATATTAATTGTTGACAAGCGAATGTCTACTCGATTGACAAGGTCAAAAGCAAAGCAGCGAACCGAAATGTCAGTTTCTGAAGCGAAGTTAGACGCAGCACTTGCAAACATGGACGACTTGCTCGCCGCTAAAGACGAACAAGAGTCGAAATTGAACGCCATCCCGCTGAAGTTAGAGAGTTTGGAAAAAAGTCAAAAGAAAACTGCTAAAGATGTCAGCGAATTGAAAGACAGTTATAAACTTTTAGACCACGATGTGACAGAGATTAAAAGCGCTATTGAAGAAAAGGCGAGCCGCAAAGAAATAAACACCCTCAACAAAAAAATTGATGACCTTGAGAACGGGTCTAAGAGGAACAACGTAGTCATATGGGGTTTAAAGGAAGGCACCGAAAAAGACTGCAGCTCCATAGAAGAATTCTTAAGGGAAGAACTATTCAGTAAGCACATGGGCCTCGAAAATATCGAAGTTATGCGAGCGCACCGTACGAAGATCAACCAAGCGGCTGAGAGCGCTAGCGCTCCGCAACCAAGGCCCATCCACGTTTACCTACTTAGATATCCTGATAAATGAAGAATTCTAAGGGCTGCAACGAACACCGTGAAAGATAATCCTTTCTTTGACAGCCAGATATTCATATCCGACGACGTGTCAAAAGCAGTTCGAAGTGAAAGAGCCAGACTAACAAAAGATCATTTAAAGCAACTTAAAGAAAGAGAAGGAGTTCAGTTCGCGTTCATCCCATGGTCAGTTCCCGCGCAGATATTGTATAAAGAAACCGATTCTGTAGGTCTCAAGTCCTTTAAAATTAGGCATGAGTAGTCCTTATGTTGTCATTTTGTTGTTATTATGAACTACGTAATCATAGTTAAATAAACTGTATGATTTATAGTTCGTTTACAATTCAGCGCAGGCAAAACTGCTTGTCACTTTTAATAGCATAGTAAAATACAATCATTTGCTATGGAGATCTCGGCGAAAGTGTGCAGCAACCAAGATGGTAAGTGCACTTTGGTTTGTTTGTATATTTTGTGTGTTGTTTTGTGTCTGTGTTGTACTTCTTGTTCAAAACATAAATTATTCTCTTACTATTTTTGCATTTGTTTTACTATTTTATTCATATTCCGAGCAAATAGCACCTATTAATGTGATAACGATTAATCATTTTTGCATTAAAAATGCATAACTCGAAAGCTAAGCCTGAAAGCATGAAATTGCTTTCCTTGAATGTTAGAGGCCTTAGCAACTTTCACAAGCGCAGAGCAATTTTTTCCTGGTGTAGGAAGCAAAAAGCCGATTTAATATTTTTACAGGAAACCCATTCCACAGCAGAACGACAAGATCAGTGGCGAAAAGAGTGGGGCGCTTCTGTTTTATTTTCACACGGGAGTACAAATGCTAGAGGTGTTGCAATTCTCATAAGGAATGGTTTGAACATTACTATTCAACTGAGAGAAATAAGTTCGGATGGCAGGATTGTTATAAAAGCTGCTATTAACAATGAAATATACACGATTGCAAATATATGTGGTCCAAACAAAGACGCCAAAGCTGTTAAATTTTATCGTAATTTATCAAAATTGTTAAGAAATGATGAATTTGGTAATGAAGAAAACATTGTTATTGGTGGCGATTATAATTGTCCTCTCGACATCACACTTGACAAAAAAGGCGATCTACCGATTCCTCGAAAATATGTAATCAACTCCATAGATGAATTGCAAAATGAATTCAGTTTACACGACATTTGGCGCCTAAAAAACCCAACATTGCAAAGCTTTACATGGGGGGCGTTGTTCACCTTTTGTATTTTGCCGACTAGATTACTGGCTAATATCTGATACATTACACGATTTGGTAACTAAAATATCATACCTTCGATCAAAACAGACCATTCCGCTATATTTCTAGAACTTGAAGAAATCGAATCAAGTGGAAGAGGGGCTGGTTTCTAGAAACTAAACACTTCTTTATTGGCAAATGAAAATTATAAACCTATGATAACAAACAATTTACCGACCTGGCTGGATGCAGGTAAAGATATACATGATCCCAGACTTTTGTGGGATTGGGTCAAGTTTAATATAAGGTCAAACTCCATCATATTCTCGAAACAAATAGCTACTATTCGACGTAAACAAGAGGAGGAATTGAATAAACGTTATCAGGAGGCATCCCGAATGTTTCAAACAAATCCTTGTAACAATACACGCTTGGCACTAGAAAAATGCAAGCAGGATCTTGAAGCACTGTACGAGGACAAAGTAGAAGGGATAATACTACGTGCAAGAGCTCGATGGCACGAGCACGGTGAAAAAAATAGCAAATATTTCTTAAATCTCGAGAAACGTAACCATGTTAAAAAGCATGTAAGAAAGCTGCACATTAGCGGTGTAATTTCTACTGACCACTTTATGATTATGGATTCACAACGCCAATTTTATAGGAATTTATATTGCAGTAAAAATGTTAATCTAGATAATGTAGAATCATCGATTTTCTTTGATAGTCCAAATTTACCCAGTATTTCATATGAGTCAAGAATAATATGTGATGGTAGAATGACTGCGGAAGAGTGCCAGAACGTTCTCAAAACTTTTCCAACTGGAAAAACGCCAGGCAACGACGGGATACCCATTGAATTTTATAACACCTTTTGGCCGTTACTTAGTGATACCTTGATTAATTCCTTTAATGAAGCTTTTATGAAGAAGGAAATGTCCCCATCCCAGAGACAAGCAGTGATTACTCTTATTGAGAAACAGGATAAGGATAGGACTTACTTAGAAAATTGGAGGCCAATCTCCTTAACTAACGTCGACGCCAAAATCGCGTCCAAAGTTATAGCGACCCGTATTGTTAAAGTTTTACCGCAAATTATTCATAGAAATCAAACTGGGTACGTTTAAGGTCGCTACGTAGGGGAAGCTGCAAGATCAATTCTGGACATAGTGGATTACACGAAAACTTATGATATTCCTGGATTGCTACTTTTTATAGATTTTGAGAAAGCTTTCGACAGTCTGGAGTGGAATTTTATGTTGAAATGCTTAGAAGTCTTTGGATTTGGACCCAGTCTTACAAGATGGATAGAAACCTTTTACAGTAACATAACAAGTTGTATTATCAACAATGGAACACTTTCAGCTAGTTTTGAAATAAATCGAGGTGTGAGGCAAGGGGACCCCCTTTCCCCTTACTTGTTTATCATTGCTGTGGAACTATTAGCAGTCGCTATTCGCTCATGCTCAGAAATAAAAGGAATTAAAATAGATTCAAAAGAATTCAAAATGGTGCAATATGCAGATGACTTAACAGCTTTTGTGTCAGATATCAGATCTGCTCAATACCTTTTTAAGTTACTTGATCAATTCGAAAAATGTTCTGGCCTAAAGGTGAATTATACAAAAACCGAAGCAATGTGGATTGGCTCCTCCCGTAATAACACCGAAACACCTCTAGCATTGAAATGGTGTAAAACTGTAAAAGCATTAGGGGTTCACTTTAGCTACAATAATGAAGAATCAGTGCAGAAGAATTTCTATGACAAGCTTAGAGGAATCAAATCTCAAACACGCTTGTGGAGTTGGAGAGGCCTCTCTCTGTTTGGTAAAGTCACAATTAGTAAGAGTTTATTACTTCCTAAAGTTTTATACATTTCGTCAATTCTTCCTTCTCCTTTGGAGTTCATAAAGGCTTTTCAAACGATTATATATAATTTTCTTTGGAAGGGCCCTGATAAAATCGCCAGGACAGCAGTAATGAATGATTTCGAATTTGGTGGGTTAAAGGTAACTGATCTTACAACGTCAATTATGTCACTCCGACTTTCATGGATCGGAAGATCTTTAAGCCATAACTTTTATCCCTGGAAAGCCTATCTATTACATTTACTAAAACCTTTTGGTGGAGAATTGTTTATTTACTGTGATTATAATATTACTGACTATAACATTTCCCCAATATTCTATAAGGAAATGTCACATTGGTGGTCAGATTTTCGTTCTAAGTTTGACCTTGTACGTCTACGTGAAACAATTATCTGGAACAATCATGATATTAGAGTAAACGGTAAACCTATATTTTATAATAATTATAATAGCGCAAGCATTGTTCTCTTAAGCGACTTAAAATTTGATTTGAGTAACACAGAGTCCTTTAACCTTGCAAAACAAATGGTTTAAGAGATTCCAACTTTCTGACCTGAGTGGACTGGTGTGCGCTGCGCTGTACCAAGTCATCTTAGAATTCGAAGCCGCGAAGTTAATAGAGATCATGTCAGATCACTGCAATTTAAAATCGGTGACAGAATTTTTGATCCAGCACTTAGTAAGTCTAGGGATTTCTACGGTCTGCTTACATCCAGTAAGGCGACAGAGTCCAGAGGCTTCATAAAGTTGAAATCAAAATTCAGTTTTATTGATGATGTGGAAGCAAAAAAGGCTTTCTCATTAATAAGGTCCTGTATCTGTGAAACATATGTGCAATGTTTTCAGTTTAAAATACTGAACGACATTTTATTCACAAATTCCCGCTTAGCTAAGATAGGTGTAATACAAAGCGCTCTTTGCACCTTTTGTAGTACTTGTCCGGAAACAATTGCTCATTTATTCTTTTACTGTGTTTACTCACGTGCATTTTGGGAAAAATTTGAATCTTATTGGATCGCTATTGCCAAAAAACGAAGGAAACTCGAGTTGAAGACTATTTTAATTGGCGTCACAGATACTAAATGTCCTCTGTTTAACCATTTAATCGATTTAGGTAAGCTACATTTATGGAACTGCCGTAGGAATAATAGCCTTCCTTTTTTCTCTTCCTATAAGAAACTAGTTAGAAGAAAATATGAAACTGAACGTCACATTGCTGCTAAGTATAATAATGTGAAGATGCTAGAGGCTAAGTGGAAACCCGTTTCGAATTGCAATTTGCTAGGTACATAGGTGTGTAACCGGAAAACAAACTGTATAAAAGTAGTGTTAAAATCGTAGTCTAAGGAAGTATTGTATAGTAAGTAGGGTAGTATAAGTAATGTATTGTAAGTAGTATTGTAAGTAGTGTATGTCTTGTTTTGTAAGTAGTGTTCTTTGTGTAGCAAAAAAAAAAAAAGGAAAAAAACCGACGACAGTGAAACCGAAGTGTTACGACAATTTACAATTTGAATGGATTGAATCTCATACCGTAGAATTCCGATAATATCCCTCCCTTCCCCCGAAAATAACACCTACCCGAAAACAACGGGTAAATTCAGAATTCAAAACTACCCGAAAGTAAGGAGTAAATATATTCAAATTAATAGTTGCACGTTTGTCGAAACGGAAATCAGGTAAAGTGAAATTTCCTCATGGTTTTTAATGAAGAAACTGGAATTAATTTGGTTAGTGTGCTGCTAATGTTTGCCAAATCTACTTCACTCCAATCTCGGATTTGTAGAGATACCGTATTTTCTCTATTAAACGCCGGGGGCGTTTATTTAAAACTCGGCCTCGTAGACCTTGCTTTTATTCGAACCCAGCGTTTATTTATTAAATGCACTTTTCAGTACTGGACGTTTATTGAACCAAGAACCAAAATTCAGCAGAAACGTTTAAGACATGTAAAACGATGTCATCAACTTTGTCTAATCTAAGTGATTCTGGTAAGTTATTTATTTAAAAAAAATCATCGACAGAAACAGTGATTGAACTCTTCTCAGCGTTACGTTTCTCCGTGCGTGAAACACGGAGGAAGTGTATCGGTAACTGCTCGACAGCAAACGTACTAAGCAAGCAATTTTGAACAAGGTGATGGCGAGGTTCCTTCTCCATCAACTCCGAGAAAAGCAAAATTATGCAACGATTCAATTGCAAGGAACTGCTGGAGAAACGCTGGAGAGGCCCTCGAGATGATCCTTGCTTGATGTACAAGCCCTCAGAAAAGTTACCATGATTTAAAAGTGATTGATGTGATACCTGATGCGTCGTTTGTTTCAGCTGTTTTAGCGAGAAATACTTTTGTAAAAGGTAGTTTGGTTTGAATATTAGCGTATAAATTCAAATATAATGGTAGAAAGAGAACTGTATGCAGTCACGACACATAATCCTGATTTAATATACCCATCTCGAATAAACGCCGGGACCTCAAATAAACGCCGGGACCCCGAATAAACGCTGGGGGCGTTTATTTTTTCTTGTGCACCCGGCGTTTATTTGAACCCAGCGTTTATTCGGGGTCCGGCGTTTAATCGAGAAAATACCGTAACTAATTAATTCGATTTTATTCTGTTACGGGTGACTGCTGGCTGTTTTTGTTTAGATATTCAGCGAAATTAGTTGGTTTCCTGCGGCTGACTACGTAAAAGCATATTTGAGCTTTTATCGTCAGTATAAATAAACATAAGTTTGCCCACATTTGCGAAGTTTTCAACAATTTTCAACAATTTCAAAAACCTTATTGTCGAATTCTATGGCTAATTGCTATGGCCATGGATTTTGTCTGACTAGAGGAGTTAAATACCGAAGGGTGAATCCTTTTTCTCGCTTCCTAGATCTACTAACAAGCCAATAGGAAGTTCAGATTTTAACGATATAACAAGAGTCCTGTTAAGCAAAGTTGGGCATAGTAGGCAACGCCATCGAATTTTTATTGCTTTTCTACCTCCACGTCTCTATTTGTTTGGGTTCAAACTTACAATTGTACTAGAAACAACAACAGCAACAACGAGCAGTTTTATTTTCATGACTACAAATTCAAACAGAGACCGACAGGAAACAGTGAATTGCATCATTCTGAATTTGCAATAATTTTCTACGTAATTCAAAGCATGAAAAGATGAACGTCGTCATAATTTTCCGCATAGAAGGCACCGAGTAAGCTTGCTACCGGGCACACAATTGTTTTCTTCGCAAGACTCCTTTTAGCCATTAGTTTATCAGCAATGATATTATACCTAGCAGATTTCCGCTTTTTAGACATTGTTGTTTAGACATTGCTGTTCAGAATTTTTCCAACTGCGAGGAATATTCCACACTTTTAAACCATGTTTTCGAATCAGACAAGAAGAACAATGTTCAGCTGGATTTGAACACTTTCAATACCATTTTTTATGAGTCATTACTGGCCAATTGAGCCAATCATATGTTTGAAATCCCCTTCCCTTTAAAACTTCGTTCCGAGTTTAACACTGGTTTAATACCAACATTAGATTCGATACATGACGAGTTAGATTTTACGTAAATATTGCGCTACCTGAATTTCATTTTGAGCCTCCACTGGAGCAAGCGACTGACTTTCTTCAAGTAACACAAGTTAGAGGCGAACTCTGAATTTTGAATGCAGGATGGGGGCAGCGGCTGCGGCAGCGCGGTTACAACGTTCGCCGTCGTACCTGGTGCTTGAATTTGCCCTTGTTGTAGTTGCGATATCTTCTTTATTTCGATGTGGTAACCGAGACCTCAAATTAGTTCAGCTCCTTAACGCCACAACCGGGAGGGGGCGCCACAATTGCTGTTACCTGTCTAAACATAGCCAATATTCGCGGTTCTTGAAAGCGAGGTTATATTCCACCGGACTGCAATTTCGCTACTGTAGGATTCTACAAACTTTAATACAGTCCCCTATTACTCGAATTCTACTTCGTCCTTCGCTATCACCCGCATTCCACTATTTGGTGACGTCGAATTGAATCCAGGAATGACGTCTTCAACCAACAAGCGCGTAAACGGGAAGGTTCTGAAGAGTCACGAACTAAACATCACACTGGCAATGCTCGTTGTATCAAGAACAGGGAACACTTTATTCTTAAATGCTATCTAAACTTCCGGATATTCACTTGAACTTGTACCTCCGCAAGTGGTTAAAGACCTCGGCGTGACATTTGTTCCGTACCTTACTTTTCATGATCATATTATTAGGGACGGACCATTAGAAAAGTTAAGGTGGGGGGGGGGGGGGGGCGAAGTACAAAAAAAGAAATAATGCAAGGGAAAATTGAGAGAAATATAATCATTCACAGCGAGTAGCCCAGAAAAAAAAGTTCTTGCATATGGGAAAAATAATCGTGCAAAAATAAAAAATATATTTCTGCAAAAATTCGTGCCGCTCCAAAATTCCCCCCCCCCCCCTATAACTTTTCAAATGGTCCGTCGCTTAATGCTGTCTCGTCCTGCATGTCAAATTTGGCTCAAATTAACCGTGTTAAGCACGTGTTCGATAGAAACGTTTTAAATATTGTAATTAACATCTTGCTATTCATTAACTTATTCTATTGCTCATCCATTTGGTCTAACGCTGCGGACCCTAACCTCCTCAAGCTTCAAGCTGTTCAAAACTTCGCAGCCCGTATTATCAGTGGCACAAGAAAGTTCGATCATATTACTCCCATTTTAAAAGACTTACGCTGGTTGCCAGTTAAATCGAAGCTGTATTTCTGCGACGCTGTGCTAGCCTTCGAGTGTATGACCGGCTCCGCACCCCCACCCCCCCCCCCGTCCCCCATATCTTTCCTCACAGTTCACAAAAAGAGGGGAAGTGAGTGGTCGCGTGACTCGAAGTTCGCAGCGTCTAGATATTCCTTTATTGAAAGGGACTCTGTCACGGGGATTTTTACGTTTTGGGGTGAAAAATGTGCTGATATTTAAATTAAATACCTTTTCTCGTACACACAATACTCCTAGGACGTCAAGAGAAGAGATTTGTTCAAAGGGCGAACAAACCATATAGTCCGTTTCTGGCGATTTTGCCAAGAAACTAAAGGAAAAACTTGAAAACATTAGCCTGATGTTTTCAAGTTGCAATCCATTTCCATCCTAGCGATTCGCAGCCAAACACACTTATTTCTAGTCTCAGAGAACTGGTGGAGTAATTTTAAACGAAACTGAAGCAGTATTTTTGGGTTTTCACTTATTGGAATGTCTTTTAGCTTTTCAAAGTTATCCTAAAAATTGGTGACAGTGTCCGGACAAAGGACCTTCTTCTACCGAACTGTCACGTTATGGAATAGCCTAAATATTTCCCTTAAGTTAAGTGACTCTGTTGCTGTGTTCAAGAACAAGTTAAGAGCTAATCCCTTGGCTAGGTTTTTATCAAATAGCCCGTAGCGAATTTGTCTTGCTAGTTTCTTATCATTATTTATTCTATCTTATTGAAACTCCTTTACCATTTTATCGTAGTTTCTATAATTTTATTGCATTTTCTTATCTCTATTTTATTGCACTTTTCTACAATTGTATCGTAATCGCAATGTCACTGAAAAGCCCCTTTCGGGAGTGCCAATAAAGTTTGTATTGTATTGTATTTTGTGGTATCCGATATTGCTTTTTGTACTCGTTGTGTCAGGCAATGGTGAAAGTAGAATATTTAATGGCTCGACGTCACGCTTAATTTATTTGTTGTAGTTCCTTGCAAGCTTTTGAAATGTTCGGGTTACAAGTTTTGGTAACGTTGTTAGTAACAGGAAAGCGATCTCTGTTAGTCTAGTTCTTCGAGCAAACCAGGTTCTGTTACATGGTGAAGTCAATCTTTAAAACGACGCCGTCTGACTAGGAGAGTTCATTGAAAGGTGAATCTTGCAATGACGTTTGTTTTTTTCGGTTCCCAGACACACTAACAAGCCAACGCCAACAATGACTTCTGGAGCACATTATAAAAATCAGTCTGTCCAACAGCAGATTTCCTCCTTTGTTTATTGTTTCTTTATTTATTTCTTATTTCTTTATTTTTGTTTATTTTTTAATTTTTAGTGCGCTTCTCTCCATATCGCTAGACAACGTACCGTCACAACAGACTCCCCAAAAGATATACTTTGTTTCTGCCTTAGGGACTGTGCAATAATTACCAGCAGGGTGGGGGGGGGGGGGGGAAATGAGCTTCACATAGAGAAATATTATGTAGTGCCCCTCTGCCAACAAAGGCAGGTTTAGCTCTGACCACCCTCCTGATCTCCCATTAATTGTGACCAGCCCCCCCTCCCTCTACCTACCTTTATAGTTAAGGCTTGAATATGCCTGAATTCACCACTTGCTTTGTACTGTAACGCGTTCGACATCAGCGTTTGAGACAAACAGTACCTTATGACTATGTTCGACAAAGCCGTCCATTTCCGAACAGTCTGATTGCACATCGTCTTCTGAGTCGTCTGGGTCGTCTTCCAAATCACTGCCTTTGGTTTTCAGTGCCCCTTGACCAGCAAGAACAAAACCCAGAACGCGAGCTATTAGTGCCGCTTTCCCTCCACTGACTTGTAAAGGCTGACTTGGTGCTCGTCGTTCCAATCAATGTTTGGTAGTGTGTTTCCTTCGGCTGCTCCTTTTTGTTCCTTTAAAGCAAGAAACTCTTGGTCTTGCACAAAACTCTTGCGGGCGCTCTCGTCAACCATGAATTCCTCGCACACTTTCTGCTCGTTACTGTTAGAAGAAATTAGTTCCCAGGAGACAAAGTCGACAAACAATCGCTTCACTTGTACGCTCTGAAGGAGCCGGTAGATTTGATCACTAATGCTAGGAATGTACAGGCGCGATGATGCTCTGGTGTCACTGAGATCGAGAACAGGAAACCAATTTCAAGGAACCCCTGCTGACCATCGTTCCTGTTTGCAAGACTCACAAGAGGGCTCGCAAGCGAACCTCAGGTACTCCAAGTAGTAGTGCCCTTGTCGTACAGGATCTTCGTTTAGCTTTTGAAGCTTCAAAAACAAAGCATTCCCGCACATCTTGATCCGCTTACAAGCAGGTGCCTTCTTCCACGGAATGAGATATTTGGCAAGAAATTGTAAGATCTGCCGTTCCTGAGGATAACTGGGAACATAGATAACGAAATCTTGTTTCCCGGGTCCAGGCTCATCATGAATTCGATATGACACTTCCCTAGCCAACTTCCAAGTATTCTTCGCTTTCCAGACAAGAAATGTTCTTCGACCTCTTTCAGTGTCCTGTTGTCAATTTGTGAGGCCGTAAGTCAATGGAATGGATCTGTTGGTGGCGAAACCGGTCTCCCAGATGGCGGTATTAGTCCTTTCCGCCTCATTTTGAGCTAAGTCATGGGTTGCTCTGTGTAGACGTATACGATTATTCGACTCAAGCAACATACAAACTAGGACGAAAAAATACGAACTTCAATATTATGTACTCGATCCTGCTCCGGGCCCTTTATCACATATAAATCATGTTTTATTCATATTTAATCGGTCCCAGAATGAAAAGAGTACCATTGTTATGGAGACATAAGTGGTATTTACATCTTTAAGTCAGCTTGCCGGTAAGAAAATTAGACACCACCCCCCTGCTTCTCATATAGAAATTTACACGTTACTCCCCCCCCTCCTTAGACCGTGAGATTACACGGTGCATCCCTCCCGTTTTACATCCCCGCCTCCTGATAATTATTGCACAGTGCCTACGGTTGATCAAAGAATTATATAGTTCATGGAGGAGATGGGTAGGGACATTGGTTTCCAGCATTGCAGTTTTGCCTACAACTTATGGTATACGTTTTCGTCGACAATATTCGGAGAGGAAAAAAGCCTGAAACAGTCACAGTTTCTTGTCGTCCCAATTTTCTGTCTATTTTTGGTAGTGTATTATAGTTTTGGCCAATTGTTGTTGTTTTTTTTTTTTGCAGTACTGCAGCTTAGGCACCAGTCCCTCTCTTAATTAATTCATAAGAAGCCGGTAACCCATCCCCAAGGCACTATCTAGTGTAAATTCGGTTTTACCGGAACCAAGACGCGAAACCGGCTCGCCCATAACTGATTCATTGCCTGTCTACAATTGCTCAGAGAATAAGAACTTGTTTCAGTGTCAAACTATTCGTTTTAAATGACCAATTCCTCGCTGTTGATAGTATAATGAATGGGACTTTAGACTTGTAGACTTTTCAGGAAGTGTCTGCAATTGCTGATTTCTTAACACGCGGGACTCTTGCCAAGCCGGAAAAACGCCAAGATAAGCCCGGGGTCCGTTGTCTCAAGGAGCTCTTTTCACAGTTGACTCTTCGTTACAATGGTTTTTGAACGCAATTTCGGGCAAAAAGTGCTTTAAGAAACCTTGTAATGCAATTGCTTTTTGTGCGGACGCAGTACGGACCTATGCGTCCGCATCTTTGTCAGCCTCTTTCAGACTTCGACAGTTTATTTTGTTTGAGTTTGGTACGGGTTTGATAAGAGTAAATCGGGGCAGCAGTTTTCTTGGGGGTGGGGAGGTTTATTCAGCTGGGGAAGTGTAAGGAAGGGTATGGTTTTCAGAAGCCTCGGGCTTTTTGGTCAGCAGTGTAGCGCCTAGGCAACCAAACCGCTGATCAAGGAATTTAGGAAAAGCTGGACGGTTTTGTTTCTCTTGATTCCTGAAAATGCTGACACGATCTGCTGACACAAGCTATGGAGCTTACGTAGTGTACGTGAGTACGATATTGCGTTCGCCTGTTTCTGCTTCATGATTACACTGAAATGTTAATAATAAATGAAATAAAGGCTAACCACGTGGTTAGCTCAATCGGTTGGGTACCAGACTGTGAAGCGGTAGGCCCGGGTTCGATTCCTGGCGGACCAACAAGAGAAAGTGCTGCCTTTGCTCTGACATCTGCAAATGGTTAGACTTTCTAGTCTTCTCGGATAAGGACGAAAAACCGTAAGTCCCGTCTCATAGTACTTTCACTCATAACTGACTCTGTGGGATGTACTAGGGAGGTAACAAATCTCTGGCAGTGACCACTCCTAGTGGCTATCTCAAAATTCACATTCACATCAGCTGGCACTCATAACTCTATTTCATTAATTGTAAACTGCGCCAAAAGCAGTCTGGCAAAGTCCCCCACACAGTGTTGTAAATTATCCCTGAAAAGCCCTGAGGGGAGTGGATAATAAGATATTTGTATTTGTATTCGCATTTGTCTTCTTATTTTATTTTTGTTTGCTCGGTATTCTCGAAAGAATCATACTTCGATTTAAATTTCTCATCTTTAATGATGTAACACGTTGATGTTTTCTTTCTTTTCCCATTGAAAACACATTCTCATCTGCTTCATTCGTTCAGATATGCCGACAAGGTTATTCCATGAAAAAGTCATGAATGCTATACTTCGTAAATTTTCTCCCCTCTGTTCTGCTTTTCGCAGTGAGGCGAAGCGTATATTTCAAATCGTTTAAACTAAGCAAAACATGTTTACCGTTCGACGTATCTTTGCAAACCCCACAGGCCTTGCAGAATAACTTGTGTGTAATTCACATACAGTGGAATTTTACTCTCGAGATTAAAAATATTTCCATTAGAAAACCTCAGCAACCTAACAATAAGCATGTTATTTACCTTTCCCTCGGGGAAATGTGATATATTCACCTGGTATCGCCCTGAGGGCGTATCACGTGCCCCATTGCTCCAAGTAAATAACCCTTTCATAGCATACTATTGGCACAAGGTATATAGCGTTAATCTAATCTACACCAGCTATACAAGAAGGTCGGAAAGAGAACAACGTTTAGCGTCATTAGTAGTAAGGGACCGATTACATGAGCCGGGTTGGACCGGGTAGACTGGATGACTCAGTTTACCGAGACGAGTATCCGCGAAATTACATGAGAGAAATCCGCCAGTCATCGTCAAAATTTAGAACCATTTACATGACAGATTTCATCCCAGCAAAATGTCTCTCCCGGGATAATCTCGGAAAAATAGGATCAAAAGTGAGAGAAGGTACAAAATTTACCCCGCATCAACTGGAAAGACTAAACTGAAAAGGAAAATACGCATTGTCTTACCTTGTGGACCATGATTTTTTTTTAATTGAATGCACGTGGCGATTTTATCTGCTTTGCAAATGTAAACAAAAAACGTCAATGTTTTTTTGCCGTACTATTCTATTCTGATTTTAGAGAAGGGCTTCAGCTGCTCTTTGGACAGTCTTATGAAGAACAACCATATAGTTTTGTGGACTGCATGGATTACTGTCTAATTGACTGATTAACAGACTAACTCTGATTGATAAATTGATTCAAGTTGATTGATTGACTGATTAATTTCATGAAATTGTTGTTAATCTAAAGTACGTGAGGCTAAGCTTAGAATCCCAACAGCTGGTGTCACGTGAGACGAATACAAAGGCAATGTTCCAGTAGAGAATCACCAGACCACCAGCCAATCAGTGGGCCTCTTCACAAGCTTATGAACAGCCACTGTTTATTTCATCATCTGAAGGCCAAGCTTCGTTACAAGAAATCTTAAAAATTTTGGATGTAGAAGAGAGCTTTCCCAAGCCCAACGCCCAGGAGAACCCCGTCCTATTCTCCTCGGCGACATGCAGTCGCGTGGGACCTGGAACCCAATCACATCCCAGTGCGCAACTGGCCCAAGCGTGCCGCGTTTGCACTCAAAGGAAGGCGAACAAAGGCGCAATGTACGCCAGCGAAAGAGCGGCGAGAACTGTCTAAAAAGGCGGCTGGGAAGGCAAAACTGTCTCCTAAGAAATTAAAAGTTAGGAATTATAACGTCAAAGATGATCCAAGATGATGGCCTGTTATATTTGTTTGTACACGTCCTGGTCGGTCAGTGACGAAAAAATTCACTGCGAGTGTTGAAGAGGGCTCTACATAACGGAAGTACCCTAGGGAATGGTCGCTGCCAGCTGAATGGTAGCTACAGCTTGCTATTGAATACTGAAACGGTTATTTTAAGTGAGAAGGCGAAACGTTACGTTGCACACAATCAAATGTGGGCCTCTGTGAACACGTTACATGTTTATGTAAACATCACATGATAAGTTTGCTTTCTTTGTCTAAATAAAGAATCAAATTTTAACTTATTTGTATAGGAATTTTGTATGTAATGAATTCTTGTGTAGTTAAAATTACTTGAAATTTTATTTCACAGAAAACACTTGATTAATAGAAATGAAATCGCCACGTTTCCCTTTATTTGCCTCCGACTTCCTTTTTCTGGAAGGTGCCGAACTCCTTTGTGTGGACCTAGTGACTCTTACTTAGTAGGAGCTTCCACTGGGTACGCCTGTCGCCATTCATTCTTTCAATCCTTGACGAGCCAGAGTTTGATTGAGCCCTACCTCCTGCCCCCCTCCCTAGAATTGTTCAATCTTTTGCTCACATTTCTTAAAAATGCGACAGATTTATCCCTCCATGCCACGAAAGTTTTAGGTGATACTTTGCTAAAGAAAACTCGTTTTCATTACAATTTTGAATATCTCTGGGGATTTAGGCTCTCCGAAAAGTTATTCTATCAAAACCAGCCGTTGGATGATCCTTTTGATTCTCCGTAGCTGATCGGGTGCCTCTGCCGAATAAGATCAAGTTTAGCCTGATAATGTTAACTATTTTCCCAGGGTTAAGGTGAAGAAATCTCCTAGAAACTGCGCCTTTTACAATCACATCGTTATTACTGTACCAGCTGACATCTATCATGGAGAGTTTGCCAAAACTAAAATGTGTTGTACTTTAATTAAAAGCAAGGCATAAGCATGCATTATGTGGTGCTGAAGGTACCCACATCAATAAATTGAAGAGCTTGGGTGAAAAAGGGCGTAAGGGATACGTTAAGTAATTTTTTAGCTTGGAATTGCATCATCACGTGTATTTCTTTTCTTGTCAAAACCTATAATTTAGGGAAATTTGCCCATAACGGAAACTTTTTGTCTTGATACCTCAGGCCAAACAAAAAATCTATAAGCTGCTGGGCAACGTTTTGGTATTAACTATGGGCAATTCTTTTGCTCAACAAAACTGATGCAATTCCAAGCCCTCACCCTGCCCCACGAAAAAAAGAAATAAAAGAAACAAAAATGTACCTAACGCCATTTTCCCACTGAACCCTTCAAACGCAACAGTAAGACATACGGACTATTAGTCTTTACAAAACACTTTTAATACAAAGTGCTTAAAAGTAGTTAAGCTACAAATTATGCGAACAACGGTAAGTTCCCTAACTTCCTATGTAGGCATTACAGTATTAAGGTCATCATTCAGTCTATTTTCTCCTCCATTAAGTATCCAAGGGCAGACTGGCACTACGAAACCGGTCTTTCAACTAGTCCAACTAGTGTTCTTCAGGGAAGAGAAGGGGGAACGGTTACAAAACTTCACATCCAAGGGGGGAGGTGTATTACAGATGGGAACTAATAGCTTAGAAAATTTAATCTGAAAATGAAACTGGACCGAAGCATTTTCTATCTTGAGATCCGGCTGAATATAGCATAGTAAGATATGTAAAGGTCATTGGACTGAGTGAAGTACAATTCAGGGAGTCATCGGGCGAGTAATTTTAAATCGGCCGAGCGCGTAGCTCTAGGACGATTTGAAATTATGAGCACGATTACCCCTGAATTGTACGACTCGAAGTCCAGTTACCAATTAATCGTATCTATAACAAAATGCGAGATTAGAAAATCTACGTGCCCTTCGGGGATGCATTTTTAATTACCAGTTTTACAAGCAGAGGAGAAACAGCTACAAAGAAAGCCCCTGATTGACGCGCGCGCATCGTAGTTGTCCGATTACAGCTATTAAAAAGTTCAAATTGGACAGCTGTAATTGGACACCCACGTGATCACCCTCCAATTGCATATCAAATAGGTGTGCGGAGAACCAATCACAATCGAGCATTTTGTTATAGATACGATTACCTGTAAAACTGTAAATGGTTTGAACCCAGGAGTCATATCATAATTCGGTAAATTGTGATCGTCCGGGTGAGTGTAGTCCTGAGAAGGACTGTTTGAGGTGATATTGACTGACGTTTCGACAACCTGAGCAGAAGTCATCATCAGAGTCAAGTGAACT
The DNA here is from genome assembly GCA_964030785.1 of Siderastrea siderea. Taxonomy (NCBI): domain Eukaryota; kingdom Metazoa; phylum Cnidaria; class Anthozoa; order Scleractinia; family Rhizangiidae; genus Siderastrea; species Siderastrea siderea. Next base: position 29,520,831 of record OZ034979.1, read on the forward strand.
GTGAACCGTCAGTAGATGTTATAAGTCAGTAGTAGTTCTGATTGGTCAACGATCTCGTGATGTTATTGGTCGTCTGTCAGTTAAGCCGTGATATGATGTTATTGTCTGTGAAGACTGTTAAACTTGATTGGTGCGTTTCGATCCGTCTTTTGTTAGTCAAATGTCCGTTGGTCTACTATCAACGAATCACTCTGGAAAGCTGGTTTACTAACTTAGAACAAACACCACTGAACCGTTTCCAACAGCTACCTGCACCTTACAAACGACTGATTACCGACAATAACAAGACAGACAAACAATAGACAAACCGACTTATTTGACTAACAATAGACCAACGGACATTTGACTAACAAAAGACGGATCGAAACGCACCAATCACGTTTAACAGTCTTCACAGCCAATAACATCATGGCTTAACTGACAGACGACCAATAACATCACGAGATCGTCAACCAATCAGAACAACGACCACAGACTTATAACATCTACTGACGATTCACAGTTCACTTGACTCTGATGATGACTTCCGCTCAGGTTGTCGAAACGTCAGTCAATGTCACCTCAAACAGTCCTTCTTAGGACTACACTCACCCGGACGATCACAATTTACCGAATTACGATTACTTGTGTTATTTTAGAGTACCTTTACCTTTTCCACTACCCATTCTCATCATGACGCCAGATGACTAGATAACACTAAACATAAATTTGAGCTGTAGCTGTGTGGAGAAAAGAAAAAGAACCTACCTAAGTTAAGAATCTACTATATATCTCAGTTACTTTTGTAAAGGTGATTCATGGAACTAAAAAGAATCACCTGAATTCGATACAGAATAATAAATGCATGTACGTCGTTAAGTCTTGCCTGCCCCAAGCTTCTTGGTACGGCATCAAGGGAACGTTTGCATGAACATGAACCGACTGGAAGGCACAGGATCCGACAAAAGCACGCGCATGCGAACCGCTGGCCATGCAAGTCTTTAGCCTGCGCGCATGCAATTTTCATTTCCTTCCTTCATCAGAATAGGAGACGACTGCACACAGGCTAGAGCGTCTTTATCCTCAGACGCTTTCTGTCTGGGTGATAGCGTATTTCACTTCTCACTTGATCCCCATTCACATGAACTAATTATAAAAGCCTGCACGGCAACCAAACATTTTGGCACCCTGCATTCAACGTATGGGACACGACATTCCTGATTTTCAATTTGTAAAACAGCGATGCAGAGACTGTGCCAGTTCTTTTCAGCACGTGCAAATGTGGTTCAATTAATCAGATCCCTGCGCCAAACTTTGTCAGCCCCTCTCTGGCATTGGTTAGCATCTGCGATTAAAAACGAATTTAAATTAGCAAACAAGCCGCGGGAAGTAAGCAAACAAAAAAACGGCCAACCAAAAAACCTTTTTCGACGGGCGAGGTTTCGAATCAAACCAGATATACGATATACGAGTAATCAATGCGAACACCACATTTACCAATTGCATTTATAACAACGTCAACGAGCAATTAGAAATTAGGAAATCAGGTCAAACTTAGGATAATTGCGACAAATTGTCTTTCCACAACCAGACAAATTAATGGCTGTCATTACTGGGGTATGAGGATGGGTGCCTCTCCATTCACCCACATTCGGTCCCCACTTACTATATTCGTGTCTTAACGTGTTTCTTTGTTTTGTTTTTGTTGTTCCTTTTTTTTCTCAACAGAGCTAAAAAAGAAGCCTTAGTGATTGTTGGGAAAGGGGCGGTCGATTATAAGGTAAAGGTTGGTTCATTATCCTACCGGTATTCTGAGTGACATCTAACAAACCAAAGGTCCTGTAAATACCCTCTCTAAATAAGGCTACAATTAAGGGTGAGACAGGGTAGGTAGTGTAACAAGGCTGGTAATTTACCCCCTTTAACTGAATTCCTGACGACGCTCTACAGACCTTTTTGGTTTACAGCCCAAGAAATATTATACATCCCTAATAAAGAGACGTTTTCAATATTATAGAATCCACACCATGTAATATGACATAAATTATTTTTTCTAACCTTTACTTTTTGAAATCAAACGTCACGTTATCTCCAATCAACATAAAAGGCGCCCACTGTCCCACGTCAGAATAGCCGTTTCCTCTCATCCACTTCATGGCCTCGTGAAGGGATTCACTGGCACTTTCACCATCAACAAGATGCTCGTAGAAACGACTCATGAACTGCTCTGTTGCTTCGTCTTGCAGGGCCCACAGGGCAACCAACACTGAGCGTGCACCGGATCCTAAAAATGCTCGAGCGATTCCAACAACTCCCTCGGATCTGATCTCACCACGTGCACTGTGACAACAGCTAAGGACTACTAGTTTGGCTCTCAGTTGAACTTGTGAAATTTCAGCCATCGTCAATAAGTAATCTTGTTCTTGTGGAATCTCATTAATGGAGCGTGGAGGGGCAAGGGCAATTTCTCCTCTTTCGGCGTTACCATGAGCAGCGAAATGTATCAGACTCACTGAATGAATGCTTTGAAGAACCGCCTGTTTAGTTGCGTGCTCTCCTAACAAAGGCTGAGACCCAAGCAGTCCTCCAATCATCTCTGCTTCCTTTCTTGCACAAGGCAAAGGGCATAATTTCTCAACAGATCCCTTGTAATACACGCGACTCACAGCAGGCTCACCCACTATCAGTACACCAGTCTGACTGTGGTAATCTGCTGGACTGTCCTGAATGAGCTTTAGAGTCGTCAAAGACGGGACTATGCGGATTCTCAAGGTCTCTGACAAGTACTTCTCATTTTCATCCTTTAACGCAGCAAATGGTACTTTGTAGAAAATGCGGTCGGGGACAATTATGATTTCGGGTTCCTCAAGTTCATCAGCCACAGGAGCGATGATCATTTGGTAACACTGAGCAAGAGTAGGAGGTCCCGGCAGTTGATTTTCCTCTTCATCGTCTTCTACAAGGCGGGGAACTGTGACGCAATTTTTGTCGGATGATTCAGGTGTCGTGTAGTTAGCACTTGAAGAAAACAATGACCGATCTTCGCAGGGCTCTTGTGATAAAATATGAAAATTCCTTAAGGCTTCTACAGTCATAATTCCATCCACATATCTATCTGGCTCGATGTTACTAAAACAGGTCATTGGCGTCAACTCGTCGGGATAATATCTCTTTGCTTGGTTTAAGAATCCACGAGAATATATACCGTTCATAATAGGAAATGAACAGACAAATGCAGTTACTTTTTTTGTTCATGATCTTCTGAAGATCAACCCATGTCTTTGGGTGTACTGATATTTCTGTTTGAACAGAGTACTGAACTGACATTATGTCTGCCAGGGCTCTAGCCCTTCCAAGCTCCACAACGTAAAGAGCTTTATTAGTACTTCCGGTAGCACAATATAATGCACTAAGCAGCCTGTAGGGAGACACGTGCTTTTCTAAAAAGGAAATCTTATATTTGTGATTGTATCTTAAGAAATCTAGCATTTTCTCGCACGCTAAAATGCTGGCAGCGAAGCCCCACAAGGATCCATACAAGGTTCCTTCCAGCAAAAAGGCCCATGCAATAGAAACGTGGTTTTCAAACTGCAGTTCAATGCATCCAATATCTTCACTAAGTAATAGTGATTTCTGGTAATACTCTTTGGCCTTAGCATATTCACCAAGTTCTTTAAAGAAAATTCCCAGGTTATGGTAATCTCTTGCTTCTCCCTCTTTGTCACCCATCTCTTTTCTGATTGCAAGCGCTCTATGACAAGATTCTTTAGCCTTCATATATTCACGAAGAGATTGAGACAAAGTTGCTAGTGTTTCGTTAGATTCCGCTTCCCCTTCTTTGTCGCCAATTTCTTTTGTGATCACAAGTGCTTTCTGAAGAAATTCTTCAGCCTTAACATATTCACTAAGACATCTGAACACAGTTCCTAGGTTTCTGTAAGATGCTGCTTCTCCTTTTTTGTCCCCAATTTCTTTTTGGATCACAAGTGCTTCCTGAAGATATTTTTCAGCCTTGACATATTCACGACGGGATTGAAACAGAGTTCCTAGTCTTTCGTAACAATATGCTTCCCCTTCTTTGTCCCCAATTTCTTTTCTGATCGCAAGAGCTTTATAAAGATATTCTTCAGCCTTTACATATTCATGTAGAGATTGAAACATAGTTCCTAGGCTCTCGTAAGATGCTGCTACTCCTTTTTTGTCCCCACTATCTTTTCTGATCACAAGCGCTTTCTGATGACATTCTTGAGCCTTGACATAATAATGAAGAGATTGAAACATACATCCAAGATTTCCGTAACATGATGCTTCTCCTTGTTTGTTCCCAATTTCTTTTGTGATCGTAAGTGCTTTCTGAAGATAGTCGTCAGCTTTTACATATTCACCACGAAGTCGAAACATGACTCCTAGGTTTCCGTAAGATGCTGCTTCTCCATTTTTGTCGCCTCTTCTTTTAGTGATCACAAGTGCTTTCTGAAGATATTCCTCAGCCTTGACATATTCACCAAGAGACTGAAACACAATTCCTAGGTTTCCGTAATCTGCTGCTTCTACTTGTTTGTCCCCAATTTCTTTTCTGATCACAAGTGCTTTCTGAAGATATTCTTCAGCCTTAATATATTCACCACGGGATTGAAACACAGATCCAAGTGTTCTGTAAAATTCTGCTTCTCCGTTTTTGTCGCCGATTTCTTTACTAATCGAAAGTACTTCGGTTGCTTCTCCTTCTTTGTTTCGAATTTCTTTACTGATCTCAAATGATTTCCTGTAATATTCTTCAGCCTTAGCAAAATTTCCAAGTTCTTGAAACAAAGTTCCCAGATTGCTGTAATTTATTGCTTCTCTGGCTTTCTTCCCAGTTTCGTTTGCGATTATAAGCGCTTTCCGAAGACATTCTTCAACCTTGACATTCTCACCAAGAGAGTGAAAAACAATTGCTAAGTTTTGGTAAGATGATCCTTCTCCGTCTTTATCACCAATTTCTTTCGCGATCACAAGTGCTTTCTGAAGGTACTCTGCAGCCTTGCCATATTCACCCACAGAATGAAAGACAGTTCCTAGGCCACTGTAACATCGCCTTATTTTGTCATGATCGCCCGTTTCTGTCATGATTCTGAGCGCTTTTATGAAAAGCTCTTTCGCCTCTTTATGTTTAGTTTGTTGCTGATACAGTTCGGCTAGTCGTAAGCTTATCTTTCCTTCTGTGTGTTTTTCGCTACACTCGCGGTATAAGGTCAGAAGCTTCTTGCCGTATTCTATCGCACTTGTGTGATCACTTATAAGATCGTAACCCTTACTTATTCGAGTATATATGGAAATGAGAACGACATTGCAATATTCCTTGTCTGTAATGAGAGCTTCAGTGCCTTTGAGGGGAACCAAGCATTCCTTGCATAACGCGATGGATTTTAGAACACGATTGGTGTTGAGAAGGAATGTGCCAACAAGCAATCCAATATAGAAGATGTTTTCTAGTTGTATTGCTTCGTCTGTGTTATTCATGACAATCTTTTCTGTAAATCACAGAGAAAAAAAGACGCAACTATTAAGCACTTGGTTAGCTGTACATGTTACGTGTCATAAAACGGAACAAAGAGGAAAGAGCTTTACATTTGCTTTCTGTTTTCACCCTTGGTGAAAAATCACCACTCTATTTTTAAGGAGTCCAGCAGTGGTTCCAATCTTATGTCGACATGAAAGTTTTTTGTCGAAAGGTGAGTCCTGTTAGCCCTAGTTTAAACGTTACACTTCACATGTGCCGAACCTAATGCAAATAAGCCAAAGCTATTAATTTTTGCTCATTTGCATTAGGTTCAGCACATGGAGGTTCGACGTTTAAACCAGGCCTAAGGGCTCTAGGGATAGGAAATAACTGAGACGGTATTGTTAGGGTTTAAGGCATAACATAAACGATAAACGATAAAAAAAAGTCGGTCCGGTAAGTGAACATTTGCCAAGCTTTAAAATAGGATCTGGTAATATAAATGGAACCTCACATTAACTCGAACTCGTCACTAACTCGAATCAGAAGCAGTTTTTATGCTGTTACTCTTAATTTAACTCCCTTAAACTTGACATCTCGAACTGTCGTACGAGTGTTTTCCGAGAAGGTTCGAGTCATCATAATTTCACTATGTAACGAAAATGTTATAAAATGATAATTACACTCCATTGTTCGGGGAAAAAAGTAACAACTCTACTCTTGCTTCTGTTTTGTCTCTATGTCACTTGGTCATGAACGGCTTGTTGACATGAGCACTATATTTTCTTAAGTCACATTGTGTAAAAGAAAAGTGGCCCCCACACGACATAGCGGCAAAATGAGCGCGCGTGCGCTAACTCGTTCCCGCCATTTTCGCGGACGGGCGTAAGCAGAGAGACTGGATTCAAGTGAAGCATTCAAGGAAAAATGGTGGGAATTTAAAAATTCCCGTCATATGTTTTCATTTCGCGGAAATAAGGCCGTCACGAAAAAGATAAGGTTTTCACCTTAAAGACAGTTCCTAGAGAGACCCTTCTTCTAAATATCTTTTTTTAGCAAGCTAATTGTCTTCGCCACCAAATATAGTAAATTTTTCGCTCGAAATCAATGGCTCGCTAAAACTCGGGATAAGTCCGTTTGGAAGAAAAGGGTGATCGCAAAAGCTGGTAGTCAAAATTAAAGCCACAGAAAAACTCGCCTGAAGTTCAGGTTATAAAGCGAAAACAACATGCAGACGGCTGAGGAAACGACTCTCGCTTGCTTTATTTATCACCATGCAGACGGCTGAGGAAACGACTCTCGCTTGCTTTATTTATCACAGTATAGAATTTATCACGAAGTATAGAATGTCTTTCTAAAGTGCTTAATTAACTTGGATTGGCATGATAGCTGCAGGAATAAAATTCTGAAACCCTTAAGGCAAATATTGTAAAGTCTTTTTTTTTCCCAGGTTCAGTTTCCATGCTAGACAAGTTGTCCTTAGTCACAACTCAAACTTAAAATCAATTGACTTTTTGCTGACAGAGAGCAAAGAGAGGAAAGTTTTTTTTTTTATTTCAAGAAGCTTTTTTAATAAAGTAACAAAGGCGAGAACTACTCTAAAATCACCGAAAGAAAAGGGTTTATATAATTGGAGAAGTTAAAGTAATTAAATAAATGTGCAAAATATAATCTTTGATCACGGCGTTCTGGCATCAGACCACACTACTGGAAGAGTTTTCTACAAATCTATAAACTTAAATTTAAATGATTTTATAAATAAATTCGTTGCGAAAAGAAAGAAACTATAATCGTACATGTTTCTAAGAACTGAAGCACGCTGAAGGTTTATTTCATACAAGCCGAAAGAAGGCGCGTGATTCAAAAAATTGTGATCCAGGTGTTTATAACTGATGCGTGAAGTCATTACATCAGAAACGAGCACTTGGACCAGTTATAATTTTTCTGTCGGTAATGGCAAATGTTTCTATGGAGTATTACAAATAGATTCATCATTTGCCGTTTCAACATTCTCAAACTGGTGAAAGCTGCAGTTTAATTCAAAAGACTTTAAAACTACTGGACTACTAAGCTCAAGATATTATTTTGGAGAGCTCTCCACTTATTGCAACAATTCGTAAACTCCTCTCACCCAAACGTATGTAAAATGAACGATCCGAACGAACTGCACAGACCGTCAAAACTTTTCGCCCCCAGGTAGAAGGACACAAAATATTCTAAGACCTCTAATAAGATGCAATTCACGAACCGTCAGATCCTCTCCACGGACAGTGTGTGAAGTTTGCGCTCCGAACAACCGGTACAGAACGAAACGTAACTTTCACGGATGGTTACGGTGCGGGTGTATTGGACAACAATAATACAAATGAGAAAAGTCAGTTAACCATCGGGCGTACAAGGGGGGGGGGGGCATCCACCCCCACCCATAAGGTTTTTCTTCAATTTTTCCGAGACGATTTTTCTTCAGCACTTGCCGTTTTCAGTAGGTGTGTGCATATCCGTTAGACACATTTTGACGCAAGTTTGGTGAGAATCGGTTGCTATAGTTATGAGATATGACGTCATAAGTAGCAGGTGGTCAAGCCATTTTTGGGTAAAACTGTGTGATTCTCGCCTTTTCAGGTGAAAAAAAGCTGCAAAGTGTTTAATTATGTCACATTTAACACGACTAGCATTAGCAATTTCTAGTTTCCGCCGTTTTTCCATAATTTCTAATTTCTGGTAAAATGGCCAACATGGCCGCCATGTTGGATGACGTCACAGGCCCCCAGCAGTGCCCCAACCCATAATATATACCTCATCTTTATACGGCCTACCTAAGTATGAAATTAACAAATTCGAAAGTGTTCTAAACGCAGCAGCGCGTGTGATTGCTTGCTTGCGTAAGTTTGATCATGTTACCAACACTCTTAAGGAGCTACACTGGTTACCTGTAGAGCAGAGAATAATTTTCAAGATAAATCTTGTATGTTTTAAGGTACTAAACGATTTAGCTCCTAGCTATCTGACAGAACTGTTGCAGCGCGTTTATGAACCTACCAGACGCCTTCGCTCATCTTCTGACAAGTGGCGGTTTGCTACTGAACCCTACAACTTAAAGACATATTTACCAGAGTTTTTTCAGTCATCAGTTGCCCCCCGACTGTGGAACGATCTGCCCATGCCAATTAGATCTATTGATGGTATAAATATTTTTAAATCTAAGTTAAAGACCTTCTTTTTTAAACAAGCTTATATTTGTAGCAATGTTTAATGTAATTTTTATTTATTATTATTATTATTTTTTTTTTTAGGCATTGTAAAGCGCTTAGCACTTAAACGGTTTTAACCGTTTATAAAGCGCTTAAAAGCGCTTTATAAATATTATTGTATTGTATTGTATTGTATTGTATTGTATTGTATTGTATTGTATCTTGAAGAGCACATCATAGGCTTTCTACCAAAGGTAAAATCTCTTCAAAATATTGAAACACAGCAAAAATCCAGGGGAGGGGTTCCATCACCCCCCCCCCCCCCCCGTACCATGGTGGGGGTGTAACTTTGCTTGTACGTCTGAGGTTTAATTGTGGTAAGGGCAACTATTGTCGGCCAAACAACCACCTTGTACTATAAACACTGTGTTAAAAGTGACCACGTTTCTACGTTTGTTGAAAGTCATCATCAAGTCAAAAATGAGTTAAATATAAAAGCTTTAAATACAGTCTACGAGGCATTTGAATTTCCCTTGGCACTTTCTCTGAGAAAGCTTATTTCTCCATGGGCGAGATTTGGGGATGCTGTAATAAAACTCTCTCTATCAAACTTCAGAAACTCCAAAGTGAATGAATGAATGAATGAATGAATGAATGAATGACTTTATTTAAACACGGTCGATCGACTTAAAAAGCCATAGCAACCGATTCATTGGTGTCATAACGTGCCCTTAAAAAAATGCCCGCCGCACGATTTCGGAGTTTCTGAAGCTTGGTAGGGAGATTTTTCTTACAGCACCCCCAAATCTCGCTACAGTAATCGAAGTGTGGCTAAACTAGAGAAGTATACATAGTTTGAAGAGTGTCAAATGGAACAAAAGCTCCAGAACGCTTTTGCACTCCGATGCCAGCAGCAATCTTTTTACACAAATTATCGACGTGAACATTCCAAGTGTAAACACTAAGTGATTTAGTAAAAGTTCCAAAATAAATATGTACTGTGCGGTCAGAGGCGGCGGAGCGTTTTGAAACGTGGTGCTTCTTAGGTAGTTCTTGATTCGTCGGAGGACATAAAATGTACACCTCCGATTCCACAGGTAATGTCAAATACAACCGCTTCTGTCTAGTTTAGTGGAAAAATCCAGCAGTTGATCGGCTTCTCGAACACAGGCCGGAGTTGTTCAAAAATAGTCCTACGACATATTATTTCGCCAGCGCGATTCTGATGAAACGATCTGTGAGAAGATCATGAGACTGAATTTTATGCTGCGCTAGCGATATTTTGGGCACCGAAACGTGGGGGTGGGGGCTGAGGCCCCGAAATTTTCGTTTGGGGGACTACAGCCCCCCCTGCCCCCCTGCTCCGCCGCCTCTGGCGGTAGAATCCTAATAACTCCAACCATCCGATAAAATACGTGTACAATTTTCAGAAATATGGAATTGTTGTGCACAGGTGTAAATCAAAGTAAAAATAAGGGAAAATCGTTTTGACTTGAGTAAGCGTGAAGTTCGAGATACTAGGGTTCGACATGCTACTGATTACGTTTGAGTTAGCACGACTGCATGTTAACCAACACGTCCCGTCACGCTCGTGACGTATCAAAATGTTTTGGTGGAATGAACTGTGAAAATCATGTTAACAATCGTATTTTCTAACTTATTAATACCAATCATAGTATTTTGTATCAATGATATTATTAGGACTTATTTAAGGCCACAAAAGTTTGCGCTCATCCCAAATATACATGCAGGCCGATTTTTTGCGTAAGAAACCTTCTATCGCAAATTTTTATAGTTAAATTATTATTGTTATTATTACTAGGTCGAGATCCCGGATAGAAATCCTGTCATGAGTTTAATTTGTCTCCTCAGCAAAGAGCAAAGGTAAGGCCGTCTTGCGATAATGGCTTGACTTAATAAAATGCAATTGTCTTTTATTAGATGTATGGAAAGCACCATCAATTCGTTTTGCCTCGTTTGCTTACCTACCTTTCTCGCGGTAGTCCCTCAAAACACAAAACCAATGCAAAAAGCCAGATATTTGTACTATTAGCTTGTCCTGCTCTAAACGTTTCGATGCATGTAGTTGTAGGCCAAACAGTCCCCAAACAAAACAAGGTTTTGTAGCTGTACTTACAACGTCACCTATTGCATGGGTCAAAATCGAAACGTGTTTGATCGATCTGAAACTCTTCCTGACATTTGTGGAACTCCGAAAGCTGTTTATAAATGATAGTTTACCTCATACGTCTTAAAAGACGTTACGAATAATTTATGCTTGATCATGCAAGGTTATTTCAATATTTTAACCATAAGTAGGCTATTCTCAGAACCAATCAGTGCAAAGACTTATAATCAACTTTCGGTAACCATGCAGAAAATCAGGAAAATTTTTGTCGGTTTCGAGTACTTTTGTGTTTTGTGATCAACTTATTTGTTTGTGGAAGACTATAAAAATCGGTCATGCATAGGGGTGAACCTGGGTGGCTTAAAATAAGATCCGATAATATTATAAATACAACTTATCTTGTAGGGTTGCTAAAAGGGGAAGGCCTTTAAAAAGTTATGAGATACTAGTGTGTACGTAGTTTTCACAATACATCACCGTCAATACGTCTAACGAGTGTGACGCGACGTGTTGGTCAACATGCAGTAGTGACGTATTTCCTTAGACCAAAAGTGCCCCAAAATACAACATAGTCACCGATGCTTGCACGTTTCAGATTGTTTACAAGAACATATTACAGTTTTCAAGAAGACCGAAATCCTCGATTTGTAGCTGGAAAAGAAAGAATGTTTGAGTCAACTCAAATTACTGTTAATCATCACAGGCCTGGCAAAACCTTTGAGATCCTTGAGTGTAGCTGGATGTTGTGGGTTGTGGGCAGTGGGTAGAAGTCGTGATTCGTGGGTGTGGGTCGTGGATAAAAAAAAAAGAAACAAGAAAACCTTTTCATTTACAAAGAGGGCCATTACAAGCTGAACTTGCTGAATTTGTGAGTCGCTAGAATTAAATCTCCTACAGAACTGAATTCTCAAAAGAATGCCTGCAATTGCTGATTTCCTAACGCGCGGTACTGGTGCCAAGCCGGACAAACGCTAAGATAAGCTTGGGGCCCAATGAGTATTTTTTAAAAATACTTTTTCGTCTTTTTTTATCAGCTACCCTTGTTCATATTAGCGACATAACGACGGACAATTTGCGATAGGTACGTTATTACAAATTACCACAAGAGCTATATACAATTTACGATAAGTGTTGCAATTCCAGACAACTGTTATTACAATTCACGACAGGTATTATACAATTTATGGAGTGAGGGTTTGAAACAATAGCTGTTAACAATAGCAAAAAAATGCAATGCTACTATTTCCCCTGGACATATTTCCTTCGACTTAGTCCCCCCAACGAATAATTACCAACAACACAACACTGAAAAGGGAAATTCAGATGAATGCATATCGTTTCATCAGTGAATTACATAGCCTAATATAGATCGGTTACTGAAACGGGACAATTTTACCGATCACATTCAGTTATAAAACTAAACGACCAGTAGCAAATACTTAACAATTATCCTGCGAAATCGCGCGGAATATCACCTGATACTTAGCCGACGAGGCCGTAGGCCGAGTTGGCTAAATCAGGAGATATTCCGCAAGATTGAGCAGGATAATTGTTTTATTATTCAACAAATTCTCATCGACTACCATTTCAGAACAAGCCGGAAAAATTGTGGTTCTATGACAAAAACACCTAAAGTTAGCGGCAAACAACACCAAAGCAAAATTTCAAGAAATCGAAGTTTACTATATCGTTCACTTCAAGTAGACTTTTTCACAAACTCATGTTTGGTAATGACAAGTTAAAAGTAAACGAGAAAATTTTGCTACCTTACCGAAAATAAGTCCTCTTCCTGTGAACTAAAATCTGTTAAACTTTACAACTTTCCGTGAGCAAGTGAGTTTAAAGTTTCTTCTTCGCTTGCAATAGCATTTTTTTAGTTGAGTCCTCACTTTGAAAATTCCAAACCAACCTCTGGACATCCTTGTAAGCTGAAGAAAATACTTGTTGACTTTTTCAGAGCATTAAATCTTCGAACATTTCTTTCAGGGAGGGGGGGGCGGGGGAATCACTGCTAAGACTTCATCGCTTTTCATAATGACCGCCTGAGCAAACCATGAAAGAAGATCTGCAGTGCACTTTCAAATATGGTCAGTTACGTATATCGCTGGATATCTGTCATGTACGGATGAAAGACATTGAGGGCTTCCTGACCATATAAGGGCATACTGACAATTTGTTGAATAATAAAAAGAAATATTCGAAAGAATCATACTTCGATTCAAATTTCCAATCTTCGATAATGTTATACGTCTCTTCTTACTATTGAACTTGGTGAATTTTAAAACACACTGTCATCCGCTTCATTCGTTCAGGTATGACAACAGGTTTATTCCATGTAAATTCCATGAACGCTATGCTTTGTAAATTTTCTCCTCTATGACTTGCTTTTTGCAGTGAGGTAAAGCGGATACTGCAAATTTTCAAACTAAACAAAACATGTCTTCCATTCGACTTCATCAAGTGCGAATCCCATATTCAGAGGCCTTTTAGTTTGGAATGGCTTGTCGGTAATTCATATACATGGACTTTTACTCTCTTGATTACCAAGATTTTTGCATTAGAAAACCTCAGCTACTGAACAATAAACATGTTATTCACCTGTCCCTCGGCGGTGTGTGATATATTCACCTGCTACGCTCTTTGGGGTTCACAGCGGTCAAACGTCACTTCCGGTTTTTCAGAGCCTTGAAGTTTGAATTAGTTCAGACGTTTACGAGCGGGAAGTTCGTATGGAAACGATGCCTAAAATGTCCCGATAAACCAAATTTCGGGTCGATAAAACTTGTGGATGCCAGTTACTTCATTCTGAACATATGCTCAAAGTAAAAGCTTAAGTAAAAAAAGCTTTGGGTGAAACTTTCGGCATTTGTCTGTATTTGCTTTTGTAAAATTATGGCGGGAACTGCGTACGCGTCGTGCGTTTGACCGCTGTGTGTCTTTGGGGCGGTATCAGGTGAAAATATCATCTGGGACTATGATGAGGACACCTGGAAACTAGAGTAAATGATTGCTTACTGATTGGTTCATGTTTACTTTGTCTCCAGTGATGTGTGCACTGATCTCCGATCTGACACGAATTTAAACCACAGACCTATCTGGCAACCTTTGGAGGGGACGAGGAAATTCTGCCGCAGCGATGGATTTTTTCTCTTTTCACTTAATTTGGCATTTCACATGAAAGAAATAGTACCCACAACCTGTCGAGCAGTGTGTTCGATCTTCTAGCAGACACGGCATTCATGTAAAACAGATTTCTTAATTCAGTAGTTTTAAATCTTATAGTGAATCTCTAGATATTGCATAGAAATTTGCCAGCTGTAAACTATTTGTAACGATGAATTGACCACGTTTAAATAAAGTTACCCGATCCACTCCAATCTTAACATGAAGTAAGCCTCCCCCGCCAAGCCCTCTCCTGACATTATTTATTAATGTAGTTGGCTCGAAGATATTAGCACTTGAGTGCTACACTGTAAATTCGAGGGTAAATAAAGTTTATTGATTGATTGATTGATTGATTGATTGATTGATTGATTGACTGATTGACATCCGAGCAACAGGCCCTGGGGTGCGTTTCTTGAAAGGCACGAAAAGTGTTCGACATGAAAAGCCATTGGTGAAAATATTAACCACTCATTCTACAAATGTGTTATTTTAGCTTGTCTTAGCTAATAGCAAAGTTTCATGCTTAGTTACAAGCTAAAATGTGAATTATCATACCCAAAATCGACTCGAAAAGTTTAGGGGCTTGTCAGCTAATTGCTCTCTTTATTATTGGTCAGTAAAGGCTTCTTTTACGTCAGCTTTCACCAGAGTATAAAGGCGGTGTTCTGTTACATTCTCCACAGAATATTTCAGAGAGTTAAGTCCTTCTCGATCCATCCGTTTACTGGCTGTTTCTATCTTCGACCGCCTATCAGATTAAGAAAAAAACTGTTACAGAAACTCGTATTTTCCGCCAATCTTGCCGGAAAACAAACGAAGAAAATAGAACAGAAATTTCTGGTTTGCAAGCTTTTTAAATTTGGAATACCTTACGAGGTTTTTGTATTTTCCACTTTTTCCGCAAATTTGTACTACCGAAAATTCTGTTCCATTGATTGTTCCTACTCCAAGGTAAAAATGTGGGTGGGAGCTGGGAGACAGCCATGTTGTTTTCTTCGGCGGTTTGAAAGGGGGAGTCATTTTTTTTTCTAGTGGTACAGTCAGCCAGAAAACGGTTTTCTTTCTTATCCTCCTCACCCCCCCCCCCCCCCCAAGTACTAACCTCCTGTCGTATAATCTTTACCTTCTTTGAAAGGCACGTTTTGAACTAAGCAACCCCTTTTCCTCGCCCGCCATGAATGGATGTTAAAATGCACCGAGTTGACTTGATTAAAAAACATAAAAGAAATAACAAAATATTAGTCGACATGATGTGCATCATGTTTCAATAGGTTTATTAGAAACTTGGTCTTTAAAGATAAATATAGCTTACTTGTCCTTGCCTTTCTTGGCTGATGGGTGAAATATTCGTACCATTTTGTACCTCCCTCTAACTGCATGGATGGTCGAGTTAGCTTGAGACCCTTGGTAGATATTCTAAGGGAAATCAACACATCATTTCACACAGGGTAGTTGTCCAGCAACGACGCTCGCCTCATTACTATTTTACAGCACTGTACTATACCTTACATTGTATACTGTACTGCACTATACTGTACTGTACTGTACTACACTATACTGTATTGTACTGTACTGTACTGTACTGTACTGTATTGTACTGTACTGTACTGTACTGTACTGTACTGTACTGAACTGTACTGTATTGTACTGTACTGTACTGTACTGTACTGTACTGTACTGTACTTTATTATTCAACTGGTTTCAGTAGAGTACAAATAACACCCAAAACGAGTACAAATATCCCACGGTATTTGTACTCCAGAAGACCGGTTTGACAGGTTTTCTACAAATGACTCGTCAGGCATTAGGCTTACAAGGTGAACGATGAAAAAATGGCCGAAACGCTCCTTTTTTCCCGAAGAAAACAATGAATGCTTACCAAATTTTGAGGTTTTTAACGAAAACGAGTTCCTAGAGATAGCAATGACCTAGACGACAGTGAAATTTCTTTATTTATTGAAGAAAATCGAAAAGTGAATACAACAAAAAAGACAAACTGACCTCAATGTGTGGAAACGATGGTGCGAGTCCGTTAAAGAAACAAGGGCCATTGAAGAAATTCCCGCCGAGGAACTTAACAATCTTTTATGTCATTTGTTTGTCAGGAAACGGAACCATCTTTCCTCAGAAGCTGTCTTCAACAAATGCACAATTGTTGTCGGTCAGAAATCTCTACTGCTCTCTCTTCCAACGCGTGGTTATTGATTCGCACGAAGATGACTGAGCTTGAAGCGCGTTTGGATTGTTAACAAGTTGCTGTTTAACTTTGTTTGACTTGACTTTCGAGTTCTGTTTGCTTTGTCGAGTTCTTTCTTTTCTTAGTTTTACTCGGTGACCAAGAACATTGTTGTTAATCTAATCAGGTAAACCCGAAAATAATTCAGTTTTGCCTTATTCCGTCTTTGTGTTCCTTGCAAGTTTGAACTAAAATCACGACGCTTTGCTCGATTGACAGGTTTGACAAGTTTTCGTTTTTTGACCAATCAACAACAACCACACATCAAGCGCGCGAAACTCACTCGCTGCTCAGAAGTCACGTTAGTTTGTCACGCAACTCAGACAGTTTACTCGTCTGTTGTATTTTGACTAGCCCTACGGGCTCGCCAAAATACGGCGTGACTCGTAAAAATATCCCACGATACTACACACTAAACCGTCTAATAAGATATATGTACTGTACTGTACTGTATTGTACTGCACTGTACTGTACTGTACTGTACTGTACTGTACTGTACTGTACTGTACTGTACTGTACTATACTGCACTGCACTGTACTTTATTATATAAGTACTGAAATATACTCTAGACAAAGCCGTTGTTGTTCAGTGGCGCTGTTATTCACGGCGGTCAAATCAGCATTTCTACTAACAACCTCAATCAATCTCCAACCTTGGCAACTCCAACCGAGGAAAAGCCATCTTCAAAAAGGCACAAAAGGTTAAAAGTCCTTGAATCTGATTTAGATTAGAAAGCTAAGTCCTTTCAAATGTCACGTTTTTATTAACAACTGTCAACGCAAAAATCTTGTTTTAGCGAATTCAGCTTCGACCATTGAGCTTAAGTTTTATTGTTTTAAACAGACTCACTTGATCTTAGAACTGTTTTGAAGTAATGTTTCACGTTTAAATATTATTTTGTTCGCCAAAGTGTTGACTGTTAAATTGACTCCTTTATCTTATAATTCAAGAGATGTAAGCTGGTATTGAGGCAATCATTATAAATAAAGGCATGTTTGTTTGCTTCCGCGATTTGTAGAACTTGTGTCTTCATTTGACAGCAATTCAAATATTGTAATATTAATATATTTCAGTACTTATATAAGAAACAAATTACATCATGGTTAGTTCTCTCCCTCGCTGCACTCGCTCGTTCGTTTGTGATTCTTCACAACTCGTGAATAAAAATCGTACGCGCTTACCAAACATGAAGTAATCTATATGTACTGTACTGTACTGTACTGTACTGTACTGTACTGTACTGTACTGTACTGTACTGTACTGAACTGTACTGCACTGTGAAACTTTTGATTACCTTTGATATAAGTCATCATCTTCTCCTCCCCATCCCCAATAAATGTTTGAAAATCCATTGACGAGTTGAAAGTGTTCTCTTGAAAGAGACTCCACCCCTCCAAATATAGTTTTATATGGCAATCTGCAAAAGAGAAATATTTTGAAATAAAACTTTCAATTCCAGTGTTATTTAGATACAGGTATATTGAACAATTGTTTTCAAAGGGTAAAGAACGAATTACATGAGTACAGCGAATGCAACTTGTGTAATGCAGACCCAAGGGCAAAATATGAAGGAAAAAATGGCCCATCTTTTTCAAGTGTAGTTGAAAACCATTTCCATCCGCAGAAATCAGCAGCCTTCGCCACCGGAGCATTCTTCTACTGATACGCTAACATCTTTTCAAACTTGGAACAAAACTGAACATTTCAAATTTTATTCTTTTGTTACTACTTTCAAATTAATGATGCATAATATTTAGGACCTTTTTAACTGTCAATGTTTAGTTTTGGGAACTGAATTGAAATTTCAATTTATTTTCTATTCACTTATTTAATTTGTTACTATTTTATTTGCCTCTGCAAGACCCGGTTTAAACGTCGAACTTTACATGTGCTGAACCTAAATGCAAGTTAGCAAAAACAATAACTTTTGCTCATTTGCATGTGAAGTTCGACGTTTAAACCGTGCCTAAGGAATTGTTAAGCCTAATTTTCTTTGTGATTCCCCTACCTCGAATAGCTTATTCAGCTACTTGTAGATGGCAACTAGTTAAGTTATTTTAATTTTTCTTGTAAGGTTTGTTGTTGTTATTGTTTTTTATTCAACTGTTAAACTCTTGCCTTCTAGGTGACACGGTTCCCTTTAAATACTAGAAATGTTGAGGGCCTTGGCAACTACCTGATCTTCTCTTTCATCTCCTCCATTTCTGTGCTAGGAGACCCTATAAGTACGATATTCATAAGATACTTGCCGATAAAGAAACATGTCAACAGCAGCTGACAAATGTCTAGGTGATGTGGGACAGCTGCATTCATTACGATCATCTTCTGGTATCAAATCTACATCGTGAAATATGAAGCATCCATACTGGTCAAACTTCAGTGCTTCTTTATAACCAATGTTCAGCAGAATTGCACGGTTAAAATGGATCATTGCCTGTCTGTTGACAAAAACAGACAATCGATTAGTTACATGGTGGGTAAATAATCAACCCAACAAAATTGTGAAGTTAGAGAAGAAATGTTGAGACCTCTGGAAGTTATAACTGCAATTATTCCAAGAAATGGTGTCGTGAATAGGTCTATAGTGCGCTAAAGATATTGACTGTGTAATAGCTGTTTTATTAATAGATTCGTTTTGGCAATTCGCACTCGTTCAAAGACGAGAGCAAGCGAAGTGTCGAGCTTTCAGATGTACCACGAGTCTCTACCAATGTCTATTCTTGACCCACCTGTTCTATAACAAAGATCCTGTAATCCAGATTCTGTCTCTTTAGCATTGGGTGCATGTGACGAACAAAGATTGACAGCTGCTCATAACGATTGCGAAATGGAATTATTAGCGCCATCTGATGAGAGAGGTTGTAAAATTCAATTGTCGATCTCTTACAATACTGGAGATTTTTCAGCCATCCTGGCAGTTGAATATGCCCGGCCGACTGTAGATGTTAAACGACAAAATACTGAAACCGCAGTCTATTCCCCCCAAAGTAAATGAGCGACATATATTGTTTTTGCAACCTTGCTAAAGGTTCGGCGCATGAAAAGTTTCAGCGTTTGAAATATGCCTAGACTATCCAGATTATTTGTAGTCATTCCACTCATTAAAAATGCACGTGGAACACAAACCCCTGAAATATTTACATGGCCGAAGAACGGGACCTGTCTTTCAAATCCGACAAGTGATTGTAGAGGACGATTTGAACTCGGGCCTCCAGATGACAAGTAAGCACCCTAACCACGAGGCGGCGACGTTAAAAAAAACTGTTTGCTGTATCATCTGTGATCACCTATCAAAGAAAGGTGGGTGCCCCCGGGGGGGAGGGGTACTGTCAACTATGCTGGGACATGCCGCTGGACAGGGTACGGATTGTCGCCTCTCTGTCCTTAACAGGGTTTTACTGCGGTCAAGCGCAAAAAGCTAGGTCACTTCCGGTCTTTCAGAGCCTTGAAGTTTGAATCAGTTTAAAAGTTTACGAGGGCGAAGTTCGTATGAAAACGATGCAGAACATGTTCCGGCAAACCGAATTTCACGCCGGCAAACCTTGTGCATGACAGTTACTTCATATCCAACACATACTCAACGTAAAAAGCTTACGTTTTCAGAAACGGCGTTAAGTTTTGCGGTTAAAGTGAAACTTTCCACATTTGTCTGTATTTTCTTTTGTAAAAGTATGGCAGGAACTGCGCACGCATCTTGCGTTTGACCGCTTTGAGGAACAGTGTATATGATTTTACGCCAGTCTGTCCTAAACAGGGTATGGTTGCACGACGACAGTCTTGCAACCAAAGAAGAAGAGAAGAGAGTGTGTATTTTGTAATTTCTCCTAAACAGGGACCTATAATGGAGGGTGTTGTCCTAAACAGGGTCAGGAATTCAGACCCTCAGCTTCATCCCTACACCCAAACATGAGTCAAGCGCCCCACCCCCGGGGAGGTGCGTGGTTCGAGGCTTTGTGTTACATTGCTGCATCATGGATTCATTAGCCAAGAAAGTTCACTCCACGGGCTTTTTTTTTTCACTATTAACAAAGTGTGTCTACGGTCTAGGAGCAGCATTCCATCGGGGTAGGAGTGGTAATGTTTTCGTCCCTTCGTATTACGGAATCCGGATCTTTACGCCTGCAACCATAAGCCACCAGGTTCGTTCAGTCCGTTGGATTGGGCCCCGACTTAGGTAAAAAGTTTCAACTTCGCACACGGTCCTCACGTTTGGGAAGAAAATGCCAGATGTTAACGTTGTTAATATAATGTGTTTCACTTCCCCGCCGACGATGCACCACGATTCATTTAGAAACTAAACGCTTTATTTCTTTAGACATTTCGTTCCTTAATTATCTCCGAAAAATGCGTGGTTAATCACAATTTTCCATTTGGATTTCAATAGCCCTTACTAAGATCTACTTTTCCCGCGTAGTCATAAATTGTGTGTTACCTCCGTGTTCTGAGGCACCCCCTTGTAGTATGCAGATCAATGAATATTGTCAGGTACCCATTGGTACACATGAGTACAGACGGAAAATGTGGAGTAAATATTCTTGTGTAGAAGATGCACAACAATGCATAGACCAAACCTACTCTCGGAGCGTCCCTATCGAATGTCCGACGCTCTAACTTGTACACCATTGCTTTTCCACTGACACCACTTTTAACCTTTATCTTAAATCCGACGTGTTAACAACTCCCATTTCTTAACATAAACTGCCTGACGCAAGAGAAGTCTTGTACACCTCACCTTAATCCTCGCTTGGCATTCATTTGGCTTCCAGCTTCCTCCTTTACCGACCCAGCCATTAAACTCAATGGACATTTCCTTTTCGACATCTTCCATTTTAGGAACTGATTGGTCGACATACAAAGGTCCAACTGCCAAAGACAAGTCACGGATCAAGCACAGGGAGGACCATTATTTTATGGAGAATTTATGGGAAGGTCACCGGATACCCGTGACCCCCCAGGTTAAACAAAAGGACCTTTCCAATATGTGAAGCCAGGGGGCCACAGATGATAATCACTCATTACTTGAGGAGCCAAGAAACAGGAAATAGTAGGGCAACTTTCTGATTTTCAGTCGTTATATTTCTCTCTAAAAGAAGCCTTACTTACCCTCGCTTTTATGTTATGGGATACGACATTAGTCTGTACCTTTAACTAACCAGAGTAACCCATTCAGCCACTTGACTGGTCCCTCGAGAGACCCCGGCACTAAATGTAAATTACAGCAGTTTAATAATTCGCCATAAAATATGAATATATACTATTAAAATTATATTAATATTATATTATTATACTATTAATTTTTATGGTTGGAAATGTAATTAACGTTGTGCCAATGAATATAAGTATACGATTAACTGTACGAGACAACTTACTAACCTAAAATACTTTTGAAACGAGTTCAACGAAGACCTGTGGGCCACCATTGACACATTGACTCTTCTAATGCAAACAAACTGCTCACGTCTTACGCTTCAATCACTTTGTTCAAAACAGCAAACCCACCAAAGGAAAGTGCTGCCCAATGGCTTTCATTATTTTTTCATTTCATCCAGACAGCAAAATGATACGGGAACGCATCTCATGACCAAACGTTCAACTCTTGTAATGGAAATTGTCGAGAAATTCCCGGGAATAATTTGTTTGGCCACACATATATTGTTAGTACAGTTATCAGATATGAATATGAAAAAGTGCTTACCTAGCTCTGAGCCGTTTTTGGGACATACCGGTAAGGGTCCATTCCTTTCATCTCTTGATTCATTAAAATTCGTTCCGTTTAGTCCCAAGTTAGTTTCTACTGTCACTTGCTTATTTGAAACACTTATGGGAGTCAAATCCGAATGCCAAGTGTCATTCGACGAGGAAGTTTGTTTCTCATCATATCCAGTTATTAACAAAGTCATATATTTTGAAAAACCCACAGAATACTTTAACATCGCGACGAACGATAAAATAGCCATTACGAACGTACAGAGCATTAATATCCTAACAGTGCCTAACGTTGCCATTCTTCTGTGTAATCTCGAGTATCGTTATCAGGCGTCTCACGATCGACATAAATTGGTACCTGCAGTAAGAAACAGAAATAAAGTTCAACTCTAGCCTGGCCACACTGTGGGTAAGTATTAAAGGAGCTACGTCACGGATAACGCATCTTGAAAAAACTGGCAAGTTTTTTCAAGTTTGTCATTCGTAATCCTTCTTAATCTCCCTCAATTGCAACCATCCTTGTTCAGTTTTGGTTTATTTTTACTTCTTTGGTGTTTTTCTACCTTAGGAAACGATTATTTTGAAATTCTCTTCAATAAGGAAATAATTTTGTCAGATCAGAAAAATGGATGTAAATACCGTGACTTAGTTCATTTAAGTATATAGTTTTGCTGTTGTTTGTTGACGAATTTTTAAACCAGTTGAACTTGTACTAGTTGTTCCAGGATTGTACCAATTGCGCCACGTTGTAAAGAGAGTACAAGTATTGCAGCGATTGTACCAGCAGTGTACCAGTAATATATAGATTTAGCCAAGCCTAAAAGCGGAGCCCCCCTTTTTGTTTTGTCTGTTTTTTGCTTTAGTTTTTTGTTTTGTTTTGTTTTTGCTGGCAGTTATTAATTTGTGAAAATACTCTCATCCAAGTCGTTTTATTAAAAAAAAAAACAAAGAAAAAAAATTCTTGCTCCCGCTGAGTGTCGAACCCGGCTCGTCGGCGTGAGATGCCGGTAACTAGTCCACTAGGCCATGGGCGTTTAACGTTGTTCACTATTTAATTTTAATACTTATTTCTTTCTTCGTGACAAGCTGCCTATCAGCATGAAAATGCTGGTGTTTTTCCTGGCAAAATGTGTTCGAAACGCCGTAAAAACCATGGTTGTGGACAGAAAAAACCAAAAAGCACTAGCTCTGCTATATTTGGCGTCGAAACCGCTACGAAAAGCTGCGAACTCAAGCGGTGTGCCGACCGAGTTTGAACAGAACCGACGAGGCAAATTTGAACTTTTTGCCTGAACTTTATCGCCGAATTTCTTTCGCCTAGATTGAACTTTTCCCCTTCCACCAAAAAGACAACTGAGTGTTCTTTTGAACTTTTTTTCTCACTAACAAATTTGTTTTTGACTTTTGTTGTCTTTGCTTGTTTTGCTACAACGCGGGTCAAATTGCGATTTCTCGCCGAAAACACACGGGATTCAGCACAGGATTCTATCCAGTGTAGGAAGTGTATTGGTAACCCTGTGGTGCGGACGGACGGACGTACGGATGTACGGACGGACGGTCACGTGACTACTACGTCACTACCAAAATTTTTTGGCTTGATAGATTACCAAATTTCTTTAGCAATGGAGCTCCGCTGACGCGCTAGCGCGCTCGCTCCGCTAATACCAGTTTTGTACCAATTGTACCACCATTGTACCAGTAGCTCTGGTATATTGTACAAAACATACCAATACTTGCACCAGTAGTTTCAGAATTAGAGCGGTTTTCAAATGAGTGTCGGAAAACCAAAACCAAAGTAATTGCCCAAGCCAATCACAACAAACACAAATTACCCAATGAACCAATCAGAACTCGAAGCAAATACCTGTAACCGGCGCTAAGCGCGGGAAAACGCGTGCGACCAAGTCGCGATTGGTTTGAGTTTTACTTCTGATTGGTCGAGAAAGTGGTGCGAGGTTTTTTAACCAATCACAGAGCGAAGTAAAGCAAAACCAAAGCTAAACGCAAATTACTTTCGACACTCAATTGAAAACCGCTCTATGAGAACTGAACCACCCGTACTAATATTGTACCAAAATGTACCGATGTTGTACTATTGTACAAGCGTTTTGCTAATTGTACCAGGACCAAATGCCCTAAGACTTGCACCAATTGTACCAACTAAACTATTATTGTACCAATTGTACCAGCGGTTGTACCAGCTGTACCTGTATTATCAAAGCTGTTCCAAAATTGAACCAATTGAACCAAAATAATTGTGCAAATTATACCGGAACTGTACCAGTTGGACCAGTATTGTACCAGTTGAAGGAGAACTGTATAAGTTGTACCAGAGTTTTCAGTGCTTGTTAAACCAGCATTAACCATGAACTGTATCAATTAAGTTTGCAAATGTACCAGATTTGTACAAGTTGTACCAAATTTCAAACGAATTTTTGCCAGCACCGGCATTGCACCAATTGCATTAGTTTTGTGCCAGTTGTTGCCGAATTGTACAATTTTACCTGAGTTGTACCATGTTGTACTAGTATTTTGTCAATTGTACCAGCACTGGCACTGATTGCACCAGAATTGTACCGAAATTGTACCAGAGTTGTACCAAAATTGTACCACAGGGATTTTTACCAGCATAATACAAATTGTATTAGCATTGTACTAATTGTACCAGAATTGGACCAGCCGTATCAGCATTACATCAACTTTATCAAAATTGTACATAAACGCGAGGTGTACGTTTCTCGACAGGCGTACAGCATTGAACAAAATAAATGTGTGAACTACACACATTTGGTTGCATCTTCTCGACAAAATAGTACTCAGCCAGGGAAAAGTCGGCGTCTTTGGGGTTGAATGACTTAGTATGAGCCCCGATATTTCCTGCAAGTCGACATTTGAATAATAATTTTGGAAACAAAAGAATCGGCTGTTCCCAACATCCGCATCGACGATGGATCCACATTTAGTCAATTATATATATATATATATATATATATATATATATATATATATATATATATATATATATATATATGTATGTATGTATATATAAATTCAATCTGCTAATGTGTAGAATGGTTTTCAGAGAGTGCTCAACTTTTCAGGAGCAGTAAATATTATAACGAAAATTATTCCAGGCTTCAGATGTATTTCATCGCTTTATTGCTACAGCTCTGTTTCGTATGTCCAAAGGATGACCACACTCTTCAGTTCATTTGTGTTATTTATATTCGTCAAAAAGGCCTACAAGCCTTCCAGTCAGCTCCTGTGAAAACAATAAAATTTGTCGGGAGGCCCGTGAGCCATAAAGCCTTAAGTTCGGCTGCGTTGTTGCGTGGTCGTCCTGATGGTGTAGTGGTTAACACATCGGCACTAGAAAGTCGAGGACGCGGGTTCAAATCCCGTTCAGGGCAATTTTTAGGGTTTTCACTTTGTGTTTGTTTATTCTTTCTTTGACTGGTTTAAGTTCATTTGTGTTATTTATATACATATATATATATATATATATATATATATATACAAATTTAAAGATAGAAAGTAATTGTAACTCGAGTTTCACGCACTAAGCGATCATTAGACACATGTACACTCAGTCTGATGATCGCTTAGTGCGTGAAACTCGAGTTACAATTACTTTCTATCTTTAAATTTGTATTTAGCTCTGCATATTCATGCATAGAGCACTCCTAGAATAAGTGAAGCAATCTCTCCATTGTTTATTCGTTTATATATATATATATATTTTTTTTTTTTTTTCGCGTTGGTCGCTTGTTGATAAACAGTGCAATCACCAATCCTGGGCTGGTTTTCATGTGTGCATGTTTAGCATTATGGCAAACAACACTCGTGTGTTGGCAAAAACGGACACCACGAGACATATTGGGATTTCATTTATTGCACATTGGACAGGAGACATATATAGTTATTTTCGCGTAAAAGAAAGGAACGATTCTCACAGCTGTGGCCTAACTCGATCCCGAGCAGCTCGTTTCTTTGCCCCCCTACCTTTCTATTTCCGGGTTGTCCTGCAATGATGAAATTCGCTTTACGTTATGAAATAACACTTTAAACGGTGGTAAGAGAGCGAGGCGTACCATTAATTTGTGCGATGCGCTAGTTAAGGTTCAAGGGCAGATAGCCAAGGCGGGAGATAGATGAAACGACTTATAGTTTACTGAATGTCTTGTTAACTTGTGCTTGCTCATTCGCTCTCCCAGTACCTCGTCTAAGCCCCCCTCTTCTCCTACAGAAGGAAAACACAATAATTTGTTGACAATTTTGTCGACAAGTTCTGTGGTAATGATCGTCTTACAAATTATCCTAAGAGAAAGTATAGCTCACCTTCCCTAACTTTGAGGCAATGGAGCAAGAAGACTCTTGGAGCATTCTCTTATTCACAAATTACGGTTTTACGGCAATCTGTGGAAGAAGTGTAGGTGATGTTTTATACTCATGCAATAACAACAGGCTCTATGTTGTGAAGAGGAAATGAAATCAAAGAATGTAACATACATAATCATGGCATAATATTAGACACGTTTGTCAGATTAATGTGAGTTGGTGACATCCATTAATTTTTTAATAGTGGAATGTCCATCATTATATGGCAGTGTTAAAGTAAAGTGGCGAAAAAAAAGTGCTCTCTCTCTCTCTGCGGCCACGACGACATCTTAAAGCGAAAGTTATTGTTGCATAGTGGACGCAAAGAAATGTACAAAAATGTGACACTCGTGGAGAGTCATTGTTTTGATGATAATTAAACTATTGTTTTTAGTGACATTCTCGTTCATCGCCAATTACGATGCTTTAGTAGAGGTAAGAAAACAAAGGATAAAATATAGTCTGATTAATTAAGCGCCAGACAAACGGACACAACATTTCCATTCAATTCAACATGTTACAAACGTTTGGCCGCCTTTTAGAATGGTGGTGTATGGTGGTGAATGATGCTGGACGGCGTTGAACGGAATTTGATTGGCAGAACTGTTGAATTCAACGGTGTTGTGCGTTGTTGAATGGAAATGTTGCATCACTTGCCTGGGGCCTAAATTGCCACGATATTAGTACAGCAGACCTTAAAGAGTCAGATATATCCCGGTAGTAGTAATTCACTTATTAATAAAAGTATTTGCAAGAAACTGGCCTGCAGCCCCTGACAACAGAATTCGCTTAAATTGCTACCACAGGGCAACCAGGCTAGCGAAAAGTGAGCGGAAAAATACAAGGACATGTGGCTTGTAAACTATAGCGGCTGCTTGTTGTCATTTTCTCTCGTTCGCTTACAAGGCCAGTTAAAAAGGCCCATCAAATCCTTTTCAGTTTGCCGTTGAGTGGTCTGTTCATGAGCGTGGGATCCTGTGACCATGAATGAAAATTGATTTGAGTGCTGTGACCCCCCGGATACCGCATCACGTGGCACCCCTTCTAAATGTGTTTTATATGCTCTCAAGGACATGTATGCCAGATGTGATGCTTTTACGCCATTTGTCACGATTTTCGTAATTTTCGACGCTAACTGACAAATTTATCAGAACACACGTCACAGATTTTTACTTAATAGGTAAATTGATTAGGCCTCGGACAAAAGGATTCAACACCGTTCGACATTGTTGAATATCAACAAACATGTTCACCTAACTGTTCTTCATGTACAGTAGTACCCCGCTAACTCGATCTCAGTCCCCCGCTAACTCGATCTCAGTCCCCCGCTAACTCGATCTCAGTCCCATTCCCCTTGGATTTGACCCCACTGTTCAGTCACTTTTACTCGGTTAACTCGAACTAGGATAACTCGAATTCCCCGCTAACTCGAACTAAATTTCGTTTCCCTTGATCAAAATTTACCCCGAAAACTCGAATTCTGGTTCTTGCAACTCACCACGGATGCCCATTGAAATATCCCGTTAGCTCTTCTTGTCGTGTAATCGGTAAAAACACTAAAACTAACACTATACAGCTATTTGATTTTAATTAGTGCAACGAACAGATCACGTATTGGGCAGTCATTTCCCGATCTTAAGATCTTGAGTGTAACTGAGTTTCATTCATAGTAATGTATTATTTTAAGAATGCATAATCGTGAAACAGTTTCTGACCGGATAAGTTTAATTTGCACCGTACTGTGTAGTGAAGTGCTGCGCTGAAATATCAGTAAACTATCGAATATTAACCTGGCAAATTGAACATTCAATCGACCCCGATAACTCAAACCCCCGCTAACTCGAACTGTTTTTCGTTTCCCTTCATAGTTCGAGTTACCAGGGTTCAGCTGTATTTCTTATCGTATTAATTGAGAAAATTTGATCATACATCAAGACATTTTATCTTTGATGATCATTTTCCTTATTCTCTTGACCTGTATGTTCCATTATTTGAGGCCTAAAGGGTCAACACAAATTTGTTTCACGATGTTGGAAGCGGATTCGCACAGGGTGGCCAAAACGCCTTTAACATGCTTTACAACATAGAGGGCAAAATTACTGACTCCTGATTGGCCAAGCGCCAAAATTACTCGCATTTCACTGGCTGAGCGCGAGAGCGCGCCATTTGCTTTTGTCAGCGTCTTGAAACGAAAAGTGGATTTTGAGTTGTTCAACACAAATGGCTTCAGAGTTTGACCATTAACCAGGTTGGTTGGCACAAATGGTGTGGAAATCGGGTGATAGCTCAAAGAGAAATTTCAAAGGGTGAACATGAATGTTTTACGGGAAACAGCAAATGGTTATTTGTTTTAAAACTACTGAAAACCAGTTCATTGAGGGAAAAAAGCTTTGCAACTCAGGTAAATAAAATTTACTTAGTTTGAGTTTGAAGTGTGTTTTGTCAACAAAGAAGAATTGTATTGACCTGTTAAGTTGAACATATGCATAATAGACAGTCTTTTTTGTTCTCTACAATGAGCAGCAGTCAAACTGCTTTTGTGGGGAATTGTTTACGAGCGGGTACTTTTATTCTGGGCGTCTGCTGGTGGTACTTCGACATACATGGAAAGTTTTGCGAAAATTTTGCCCTCTGTGTTATAAACACGTAATCGCATTGAGTCCTCGTAGAATTAGGGATAAATTTTCACTTGTATTTTTAAAGAGCAATTTTGTGAAAACTGAAAATACGCGTGAAAATTTATCCTAATTAGGCTTAATTCTGTTAGGCCTTATACAATTACATATACGCATTCGACAACGTCGAACGGTGTTGAATTGCAATGATGAGCTACGTGTTCGTGCGAAAAGGACTCGCCATTGTTTTTTCCGTTATAGAATATATTTCATACTGGTTTCTAAAAGAAAATGGCCTAAAAAATTCTTAAATGTGTTGAATGGATCAAAACACATCGCGTTTTGAATGCGGAATTCCTCATTGTTTAGCTCAGTATTAATATTAAGCCCGAAGAAAACGGATTCAATACCATTCAACAATTTTTGAACACAACTTTGTTTTATGATGTTAAAAGGTGGCCAAACGAATTCAGCTTCCCTCAATACGTTTAAATTTGACATGTTGAACGCGTTTAGCCATGCATCCTGTTCAATGATGTGAAATGTTGTTGAATTATTTAAGGTGGCTCCATACAGTTTCTCATCACTTTCAAAAGACAAATATACTCAAATTTTTTGACGATTTTCAGGACATTGATTCACATTTCACCAGAGAAAAGTTACAAAAGCAACTAGCCTAGGCTTTATACTTTTGAAAAAAGTCACTGGCCCGTTTCCATGGCAACCACTGATATAGTTGTTTGGCTTATTTTTAAAAATTACCTAGTTTCTTCACGTGATTTCTTGGTTTTTACAGGGTAAATTTTCGCTATTTTTGTTGTAAAGCTGTTGTCATCTGAAAAGTCTCAGCTGGCGAAGCTGTGAGAAATTTTTACATAAGTTTTACCGGAATAGTAAATTTTCGTTTTTGACGATTAATGCACAAGTGCATGTACAAAAATTGTTCTTACTTTATTATGACTGAAAAACAGAAAAATCCTCCAAATGTTCCAATTCTAAAAACAAAATCACCGAGTGGGACGCGCGCAGTAAGCGTTTGAAAAGCCTGAAAACCCACCTTTTTTTCGTGACGTCACGAAAATAAAAATTCTTCAAGTTACCGGGTTGCGCATGCTCGTGATTCGTTTGCGTGGACGAGCGTTGGAATGAGCGTGGACAGCACGCAGGTAAGCGGTAGAAAAGCTTTTCCAGAGCTTTTTTTTCTAAAGAAAGACATTTTTCTGGACAACTGTTTTCCTTTACTGTAAAGGCTCCGATGTGACCAAAAAATTCGCAAAAATAAAGAAAGAAATAAACAAGCAAATAAAAAAAGAAAAGTGATAAAGATTCGCGATATTAAAACTTGAACGAAGCCGCCACTTTATTGCCAGCAGAAATACTTTTCCTTTTTCAGAACGCGGAATCATTAAACCACTTTAAGTTTCATTTTTAACATCAGCTGATTACAACTGATTTTTACGAAAGAACTAAAGCAGTCATTTTAACTCTTTAATAGAACAGTGTCGTTTTGGTACGCTACCCAAGAAACCAAGAGTGGATAAGGGGTAAGACAGCTACTCCCCCATATATGCCCTACCCCCATCCTAATCCCTCTTAAGTTATTTTTAGTAACAAATAGTTGGAAATTCAAATTTCAAATAACTTATATATTTAGTTTTAAAGCAATTACCCTGAATTTTCGAGGCAATATATAACTCGTCATTCTGTAAGATTTTATGATTTTAATTTTTCTGATTTTGACATTTTTTGCCTGCAAAATGACCTCACAAAGTTGGCGCCAAATTGTTTGTGGATGACCTTGTTACACAGACCTCAAACCTGAAAAAAGTACATCTGAAGGAGAACAACGTTTATCGTCATTGGTTGTAAGGGACCGATTACATGAGCCGGGCTGGACCGTGTAGCCAGGATGACTCGGTTTGCCGAGATGAGTTTCAGCGAGAAGTTACCGTCGTTTTCATCTAAGCGTGGACACGTGGAGAAAAAACATGTTTTAATTAGAAATCAAACGTGGCATGTTTGGCCGCCAAACATTTGAAGTTTGACAGCCGTTAAACTTGCATTCCTACGTGCGTGATCGGGTTTCAATGCCAAAATTTGCATAAATATTCCCAAAAGGTCAACATGTTTTCTCATGTGCCGGTTAATATTCCCGAATATGGAAGGTCTTCTTCGTTTTCTCGACTCCCGCCATTTTAGCGAGACCTGCTCTAACAGCCTTCAAACTTCAAAGGTTTGGCGGCCATACATGTTACCTTTACACGCAATTAGAGCATGTTTTTCCGTCATGTGTCCACGCTTAGATGAAAACGACGGTACACGAGGCAAGCCTGCCAGTTATAGTCTAAGGGGCTGTTTACATGGAGGGAGGAAGATCCTAGCGCTAGGAAGATCCTAGAAGGCGAATCATCCTAGCACCATATGTTTTCTGTATTCAGTTTACATGCAAAATATTGTACTTGGCCCTAGCGCTAGGATCTTCCTAGCACTAGGATCTTCCTAGCTGAGAGATAGGAAGATCCTAGCGCTAGGAAGATCCTAGCACCATGTAAACTGCCTTCGCTCGGAAGATCCTGGTACTAGGGACAGAAAAACAAATATGGCGGCAGCCGGGCGCTCAGCTGCTAAATACCGACAGTTTTATTTGATTTCAGGGCAACCACCCCAACCGAAATTTTTGCATGTAAACCAAATGAAAATTTGTTTCGCCTTCTAGGATCTTCCTAGTGCTAGGATCTTCCTCCCTCCATGTAAACAGCCCCTAAATTTAGGGCCCGTTTACATTGGAGTTTTCACCCCATCATGACTTCCATCCCGGGATAATCTCGGAACATTAAAAAGAATTCGCAAAAATTCTACTCTTTCACCTAGTTGTCAATTGCGAATCCGCAAATTTAACTGACCGATCTCTCTTTCCGCATTTAAACGATAACGTTTCCGTGGAAGGGATTATTGCCTGAGAGTTGGCTGCGGAAGTTCAATCTTCACATAAAAAAATATTATGCTACTTTTCAGAAAGTTAACATAGCACTGCCCTTTAATTTATTTACTTCCCGATTTACTAGGCATGCTTCTTTTAAAAATCGTTTATTTGTACAATAAAAGTGAGGAATAAAAACGGGACCCTTTTGAATTTGCCTAATGACACCAAACTATCCAGCTAAATTCTCTGTCTATCCAGCTAAATTCTCAGAGACTGTTTTAATTAAGTTAAAGTAAACAATATAATTCGCCGTCTTGTATTCGCGTTCTCCATAAAACCTTAAGGTTATTGCCCTGTATTGCATTGTGCATCCTTACTGCGCACGATTTGTTGCGTCATTAGCGCGCACTCACAGCGCGCGCACGTCCAGGGAGTAATAGATTTCCTATGAGGCTAAGCTCACCAGAGAAAAGAAAAGTTATTTACTCTTAAACAAGCATGGTGACCTATCTTTTTTTCCACTTATTTTTGACCTAACGTTCATCCTCTTTTTGTTCAAAGAGTTAGAAAAAAAACATATGTTCGAAAAGGAAATTATTACTAGAAACGTGTTACTCATGGAGATGACGACCTCGAGATCACGCACGTGAGGAAGGTTTTAAGGTGATTCCATTCAATTGCATTGCGCATCCTTTCTGCGCATCATTTTTTGCCTGATAAGCGCGCGCACGAGCGCGCGCGCATTCGGAACTTGATAGGTTTTCTATGGAAGCTGAGCTGTTCAGAGAAATAAATGGTCGTTTTCTTCCAAACGAACTCGGTGACCCCACTTTTTTTATTCCATTTTTTAAGGAAAATACGACTTTACATGATATATTCAAATTTGAAGAACTTTTCATTATTCAATTTTGAAATATTCCGGTTGATTCACTATTACAGCCAGATTTAAGGCGTTTCACTGGAACCGTGTGGACGCTCGATTTGCCTATTATTTCAAATTAGTTTCATTGTTACGGCAATTTTAAGACGTTTTACTGTAACAATGTACTTCTATCATAAGAATAATGCTTATATTTCATTGCTAGTTATACCTTTGTTGAAGTAATGGGTGTCTCTAGTACAAGGATAGGTTTTTTTAATATTGCTGTCTAAAGATAGCAAAGTATCTATATACTACAGCCCCGTAGCGTGAAATCAGACATGGTGACCCCCTCTTTTTATTTTATTTTTTTAATGTACTAGGTATAATTAGTAACTGTGCAAAGTTTCAACAAATTCTCATTACAACTTCTTTTTCGATGGAATCACCTTAAGTCAATTTCGTCTTATGCTTCGAGCATCTGCCATAAAACATCTATTAAATTGTTCCTTGTTATCGATATTTTACATCTAGTACATTGTTTCAAGATTTGCTTTATTCCTGTGGAAAGTAGGGTAAACTGATCAAATAAACATGTGTTCGTTAGGCGAATTGCATGGAATTATGGGGTAACTTGAGACGATCGGATATCTCGTAAACGGACATGGGGACCTATTCTTTTTATTTTATATTTCAAAAAATTGCACGATAGATAACAACTTGTGAGAGTTTGACAAAAATCGTACGTTAAATTTTATTTTGGGGGAATGACCTTAAATTATTCATTGAACGAGTTTCCAATGCAGAGCCATAGGTTTTCTTGTCACAACTGCCATTCTCGTCATGATTACTTGGGTTTCGCCTGCTCAGCCAAATGTTTCTTTTTCGGGTTCCTCATGTTAGCTAATGTGGATTTTTCTACCAATTTATCATTTTCCATAGCTTCCGTTACATCAGCGGTCACCAGGGTATAGAGTCGATGTTCTGTCAGCTTTTGTACAGTATACTTCAAAGAATTAAGTCCATCGTGATCACTGTTTGCGGTAGATCCTTGTATTCTTTTATTCCTGTTAGAATCCCAAAAAGCCATTGTAAAAACACTGTTTTTTTAACTTTAAAAGTATCGGGTGAGAAGGTATTAATAGGGAGCTTAAGCAGTGATGACGACGACGACGACGACGACGACGACGGCAACGAGAACGCCGCTTTAAAACAGAAATCCTGGTTATTTGATCTACTTTGTGATTATTCCAACTTGTTCAACTTGTGTAATGTGACTGAATTATTCAAGAATTGAAGTGGTAAGGACAGCAACCAAATTGAGGAAGAAAAAGAGAAAACCCATTGTCTTGTGTTCATATTCTCCACAAAACTTTGAATTTGGTCATTGCACGTCGTTGTTTTGCGGAGGACGGCAAAGAAATGTAACAAACTGTATTAACGCACGTGCAGAGTTTTTGTTTCACTAATTAAACCTTTTGTTTGGTGCCGTTTTCGATGCTGTCGTCGTCGTGCATGCTTAAGCTCCTAATGATTTGTAGCGGGGTGTGAAATCCAATCCCAAGTCCTTGCACAACCTGCTTAAGGCGCTGTTACACTAGGCGAAGATTCGTGCAGCTTGTATCGTAAAAAATAAAAACCGTGTGTTGCGGTGCGGTGCTGCAAGACAAGTTGCTCGAGTGTTATACCAGGCAATGTTTTAACTTGTCTCGCTCTCGAAGGTAACAAACAGTGCGGGGGACTGGCACGAGGTTACGTGCGCCAATAGGGGCAACATGTTACACTACGCAACGCTTGAAAAATTCGTTGAGCGTTGCAAGAATCGTCGTGAAAAGTAGAGTTCAACTTCGCTCAGCGATTGCGGTAAAAAACCAAACGGGAGAAATGTTTGTTGCAGGATATGCCACACTAGGCAATTTTTCACGCAGCTTGTGCCTCAACAAAATTGCGAAACCAGTTGCAAGAAACATTGCCTAGTGTAACAGCGCCTTCAGTTTTCAGAGAAGCTTATGTCCTGTGGCTGCTAGGGTACCCATGAAGACTGACTGGAACACTGAAGAACGGGGCTCTGGTGAGGCCACAAAAGCTGATACTCTACGTTATGAATTTAAGGCCGCTTTCCTTCCAGTTGTTTCATTTTCATATTTAATTGCTTCAGATTGTTTAGATCTTTGTGCCAGTAGAGCAAACATCTGCAAACAGATTACTTCATGTTTTCATGGTTGGGGAACATCTAAGTATCTAAATGGACCAGATTTAGAAACCAATCTAAACCATGCACCACTTTGTATGAAATGAAAAGTCGATTCAGTTTTGGCGGCAAAATGCGGATTTAGATCGACTGAAAGGAACACAACCTAATGGCTTACTAAAACCAAAACTTATTGGCAAGATGCGTCGCTTGATGCCATTTACTTTAGAAAAATTGGTTTCTTCCATATCATAATAAAAGAACAAAACATGATGATATACAAAATGCAAAATGTCAAATGTAGCACAATAAAGCTCAAATTTTTTCATTTTAACAAAGAATGCGGAGGACACAAAGTGCCCCCTGCTTAACTCCGAGATTATTAAAGCTTTGGCAACAAAACTTCGATCATATATATCTAATACAATCCAAAAATGTGTTCTTTCAAGTCCTTAGCTTGACCTGATGACGTCACTCGACTTGGAAATTGGGTATGATCTTCAAACACGGCGGCCACCCTAGATCCGTCATCTTGGATTTCTTGCTTTTTCCAAAGCTCTCAAAAACCATCAAAATTGGCCAAAAAGCAATTAACAACAACAGAAAAAAAAGAACACTCACGTTGTGCACACTCTCCATCCCACTTCCCCGGGCAAGGAAAATGAAACATTCGGAAAACACTGAGTGAAAATAGGTTGCCTTAGCAACATCAACTTTTCTGATAATTTCCGATAAGTTTTAGCAAAATTCACAAGGTTTGGTGGGTTTTCTTTAAACATTAAAAAATTCTATCGTTCAAAGTCAGTTTAAGCACTTTTTGTCCCACCTCCAGGCTAAATAGGGTTTTTTGCTTATTAAACGTAGCGAAACGTAACCACCACCACCCCTCCCCCGCCCCAACTGCGAAAGGCACATGACCCCCAAGTGTGAGTGAAATACTTAATAACCTACCGTAAAGGCACAGGTTGTATGGCTCTAACAGTGTGAAATATTTTTACCATTTTGTACCTCCCTTTCTCCATAGATGGTCTGGTGAGATTCATACCGTGTTTCATTATTCTAAGTGAGAGAACACACAGCATCTTTCAATAACAGAAGCAACCCGATATCCCGAAATTTCAAGAAAACACCAAATTGTTCCCAATAATGGGGAACATAAACGCATTCAAGGAACGAAAGCTGAATGAGCTAGTTATTCAAGATTAATATTGCCGTAAAAAAACAAATCTTAGATTGCTCCAACCAAAAAACCCTGCGAACGAGACTGCCATAAAACTAACATGATCCACGGGAAACCTACACGCTTTATGGGTGCACAAAACACGAAAATTTACTCGAAGTTCTTTGATATCATTTTGCAGATTTAGAGTTGGTTTGAAAGGACTTGAATCAGCAGAAAGACTGTTAATGCTTTTTCTTCACTGGAGGCGATATCAAACCCCATGGTAAAGCTGCTACTGACCGCTCCTGACTTGTGTTCCACCTCACAATGCAACAAGGACCCAACAAGATCCTTTTCGTAGACGTCTACTTTTGTAGGACGGCCAAGTGTAAGGTTAGCGTGCTTTCAAAGTGGACGCTTTCTTTAAGAATATATCTTTCTTTTTAAAAGGCCATGAGGATCTTACTTATTTCTACTCCCCTTAAGTTTTGTAAGGTACTGATAGGGAGAACTTTGTTAACATCAAGACCTTACATTTCTGGCGATCATTTTCTTTATTCTCATAACCTGTATGCTTGATCAAGTAGTGATAGCAACATGGCCGCTGGTTCCTCGTATGCTCGATTTTCAATACATTCTTGCTCATCAGCAAAAGAAAAAGACCTGAAGAGATTGCTTTAAACTCGATGGCGCATATTGAAGAAATCGGAGAACTTGAAGGCAAGAAATCCCTGTTCGAGGACATAAACTTAATTTCAAAGCTAAGGAGATTTGGAAGGAAACCCGGCGACTTTCACTTCAACGGTAGAGTAAATTACATATTTGATTGTGGATTTACATTGTGAGAATTGTTTAATTGAGCGACTTTACATGTTTACGGTAATTTTCTTGAAATGTTTGAAAAACTTGTTCAAAATGTCCCTGAAATTACCTTGTAGTTCCCGCTTCGAAAGGAAACGAATTGCTTGCGAGTAACTTCACTCGAGGGGAAGATTAATTGAATACATTTTGATTTCCTGGACAAACAAGTGCTTATGTGAATAAAATTTCATGTTTGTGAAGGTTTCTTGTCCCTTTCCTGCGTTTATTCATTCTCCTTTTGAAGTTTAGTGCGTAATTTTCAATGTTTTTCTTTGAGCAATTCTTTTTTTCGCATTTGGTGTATTTTACAAATACTCTTCTTGAAGCTAATAAGCTTTCGAAAGAGCTGCCGGTTAAAGTTGTGCTTAAGTCTTCTCTTTGAAGAAATATAAGTCAACTTACTGTTTCCTCAGCGGCTCGCGTGTTTCCCTTGCTGTTTTTCACCTTTTGGCGAATAACTGCAGAGCTATAATGTACTGTAATTTACGGGCCAATAAAGAAAGAGAGGTTTCAATTTCGTCTTTACAATCTACAAATACACTCCAATTTCTTCAAATTTAAGAGTGTTAAGAGGACCAGGATAAAAAGGCAGAACAATTCACGAGTAGAAAAATAATTT
This sequence comes from Siderastrea siderea, assembly GCA_964030785.1. Classification (NCBI taxonomy): domain Eukaryota; kingdom Metazoa; phylum Cnidaria; class Anthozoa; order Scleractinia; family Rhizangiidae; genus Siderastrea; species Siderastrea siderea. The sequence continues at coordinate 29,558,326 of OZ034979.1, forward strand.
TTTGGATAGCAAGACCTTTCTCTCTTTTTGAATACTTTCAAAATGAAAGTCATTCAAGTGTTTTTATATTTATAATTCATATAAAAACACTGTATAGAGGACAACGTTGAGACAAACTACCTTTTTTATATTTAACCAGTGTCTCACCTAACGCGAAACCGACAGCAGTTTCAGTCAGACACTCGCGAGCAGTATTGTATTCTGATCTTTTGCAGTAAAATAAAGTTATCATTCCTATTTTTAAGGTGCATGTTGACCTTTCCAGGTGTAGTATTTTCTTTTAGAGAGAAGGGAGACGTATCTAAGGCTGATATCTGATTACAAACCTTTCCCTTTGTAATTATTTTGTCCTTGAGAGATTAGAAAAAGTAAACAAACTGTGAAGCAACTTCATGGGAAAAAAAACCAACAAACAAAAACGGCATCTAGTAACCCCGCCGAAGGTCTATAAAAATTTTAAAAGAAACCTGCTTCCTCTCGGTCTGGGAAATTGTCAGTAGCAACGCTGAAGCAGACGAGTAGCCGATTTTGACCTAAACGCCACTGAGAATTCTCGATAAGGTCAGGCAAGTATAAGGTTAACTGGAAAAAGTATTTTTGCATTTGGAGTTGACGATTTATTCCCGCTAGGGAATCTTGTCTTGAGGAGTTACGTATGATGCGTAATTAGCGACTTCAATGAGAGTATTTTCAGAGACATTAAATTAAGTACTAACGAAAAAAAAAGAATGTGGAACTCCGCTTTTAGGCTTGGCTAAATCTATATATTATTGTATGGAGAAATTAGATGCTTTATCACTGTCACAAGAAAAAAAGGTACGGAGAGCGAGACGTTAAGACTCCCCTTGTCTCCCATACCATGTGCAAAAGTAAAAATTGCGGAAGACTGTTTTCGTAGTCGTAAAAGTTAATTACCTTTTATACAAGGCGTCGTCTTCTGATCCCCATCCCCAAAATATATTTGACAATCCATTGACGAGTTCAAAGTGTTCCCTTGAAAAGGAACATACTCCTCCAAAGAACGTCTTGTAAGGCAATCTGTCGATAAAAAAAAAAGATAATTGACACAGGCAGTAAAGAGCGTCCAAGCCGAGTCGATTATTTCTTTTGTCTTTGACAGCTGAATATGCTTCTTTTTTTTTTTCTTTGCCTGGGTGATATTTATGTTATAACAAGGATAAGGATAAGGATAATTTATTTAACGTCAGGAACACAGGGAGTGGTTGCCCAGTCTCCCGAGCCAGGGTCTCATGATACAAGTGTTTCACAAAAGAAAATCTCTGAAAAAAGCTCGTTTAAAAACCAAGAACAAACTAATACAACTAGTTAGTTAATTACAGCTAAAAATTACGTTTATCTATATAGTTAATTGATCAAGTTAGAAGGTAATTAATTTAATTAAAAGGTATGATTTATGTAAAAAGAATGTATACACATTGGATCAGTGTGTATAAATAGGATAACCTCAAAGGCAATTACTGCATTGGCAGCCGATAAAATTCATCTTGTTTAAATGTTTGCGAAACGATGACACATTAGGTGCGTTCTTTACAACTAATGGCAGCTGGTTCCAGATACAGAAAATAATGTACGTATACCAACCATGAAAGAATCTACTATTATAAGAAGTTTGTTCAGCGATTAGCCCTCTACTTCTAAGATTGTATGATGACCATAACAACATTATTATCTTTTAAAATAACTATAAGTGATCAATTATCTATTGTCGTCCGCTGATAGATGCTTAAGAGCAGGTCTCTGTAAGAATCAAACAAAGTGGGAAATGAAAAATGTTGACCCCGCAACTTAAATTTGCATGCAAGTAGATATCCACGGGGGATGTTCGAAAATGGCCATTATTGAGGTCATAACTTAATTGTTGCCATGGTAACAGTGACTGTTTGTTGACGCCCGAGAACCCAAGTTTGAACTCAAAAACTGTTGTGAAAACTGCAAAATTTAAAACGTTATTTCGCAAGTTTATTAAAACACTACAACTCGAGACTTCGGACAAATGTAAAACCACTATTGTACATTCTTTCTATGTATACGGCTTTTCATTATGTTTAACGTAAACAAAATAAACGGCGAATTAACTACACCGTGTCTCGGCCATTTTAATTCGTGAGTAAAACAAGCAGTACATTTCTTTTAACATCTTCAAAAGTACATCAGTTCTAGAATTGAAACTACATGGATAGCTTATAACAGACATTGTAGTTACTAAATCTGCAAAATTCTTAGCGGGGCGGGCTTATTGTTTTCATGGCAATCAACAAAGAAACCATAAAAGTGAGATTTCTTAAATTTTGTCAAAATTAACATTCCGTAAATTTGCTGGAAAAATCGGAAGAAAGCTGAGACGACCTTGAGATTTAAAGAAAATTGTCTGTTAAGTAATTCTCTGATGAAAACAACATTTCATAAACCGTATGTTTGGAAACAGTTTGAATCGAAGGACAGCTTACTTGACGGCTTTGTTCATTTCTCCACTTTTCGACTTACTTTGAGCGAGCCGATTCTTTCTGTACAGCACTCGCATTGTTTAAAAATCCAGTGTTCTGAACCTTTTCTTTCAGCTGATAGTGTTATTCATCACCGGCAGTATCCCATCCCCTTATTTCAGCCCACTGAAATCAGGTTTGGTGGCACTGTCGGCAGAAATAAGCCAACATGGAGTTCAGTCAGTACGGGTACATTTCCATCGTAGCCTTTCGCTCTGCTTCTCGATCAGACGTCACCATTCGCTCCAAAAGATGGAAAGATGCATCCTTTCAACTAGGATTCCATTTAGCCAAGCATTTCACTCCAACTTACTGTGTGAAAACTGCAGACAACAACTTTCTTCGAAGTGGAAGAGACAATAAGATACGCCGGGGGACGTTACCGGTCAGCGGTGTTTACTTGAACAACTTTCCCTTCATAATACGCTTAACACCGGGTCCTTTACTACCATTTTCGTTCAACCCTGAAGCGTGACGATTTTTTTGCGTATGTTTACTTTTCAAACTTAACGGTTTTGTCTGGTTTCGTATCACGTTTGACCAATGAAACCTTGGCGGTTATGTTGCGAAACTGACAAGGTTCTTGGTGCCATTCGAACATGTTTTGTTCACGTGCTCTGAGACTTTTCAGGTTTCGCTGCACAAAAGTCTTTTAGTTTTTGCAGAGAAGAAGATGAGAAAAAATTTAATTAAAACAAGTTAACAAGTTTGGAAGGAGTTATCGTCCAGGAGTTGCTAAAGATCAAGATTTAAAATGCTCCATCATTGACAGAATTATCAGTGAAGGAGGTGACCAATTTACGGGTTATATTCCGCGGAGTTTTACACGATTTGCGAACGAGTTGCGTGACCGTAAACACCGCAAAATCAGCTGTATGGTACAGATGCTGGGACGAAATGCAAACATTAGCGAAGCCTAAAGAGGCCTGACATCTGAAAAATTACAGGAAGATGACCTTGAACTCATCGAAATATTGAAAGTCCACTCCCCATCTACTCACCCTTTCCCAAATCATCGAGGAGTTAGAGCAGTTTGGAGCACAACAAATTTCAAAATCGGTCGTTTCGCAGACCACAAAGTTTCAAAGCACGTGAACAAAACATGCTCCCCCGCACGGAAAACCTGAAAAGTTTCAGAGCACGTGAACAAGACATGTTCGAATAGCGCCAAGAACCCTGTCAATTTCGCGACACAACCGCCAACATTTCATTGGTGAAAAGTGACACGTAACCAGACAAAACCGTTATAGTGCATGAGCCAGAGGGGGTGAATGGTACCACTTAAGGGGACAAAGAGTGACGTACCTTTTTGGAAAGCTCTTTACCCTTAGTAAGAGAATATATGTGATAGCATTTGCCAAAGTGTCATCTTCCATGATTTTTCAAGTGGGTGGGGTGAGTAAAATTTTTGGTCCTATACTGCACTTCCTGTTAATCATGAACTTCTACTGGCCTATCCATCTAGGGTGTGGGGATTTATCTTCTGCAAAATAAGTATAAAAACGACTCTTTTTTCTTTGCGATCCTGTGATGATAATTTTTATGCACTGAAAAAGTTTTTATGAGCCTTCAGTCCAAGCCACTGAACACTTTACCTCGTGGCATAGCCGCAAGTGGAGTTGTTTCACGTAAGCTGAGGTTTCTCATGAAGAAACCGTAAAAATGCATAACTGACCCTTCAGACGATTGAAGTGTGTGATGAAGAGATTCAGGTAAGACTTTTTATTGAAATATCAGGCAATGTTTAAGTTAGGTAGAGGGTTAAAGAAAAGCTTTTTTTGGAAAAGAAACTCGAAAGCCACAGGCTTGCAACCACAGATATTACGATTGTCATTGACAAGTATTCTGCTCACATCCGACGTTCCATTACGGATATGAAGTATACCAAAGTATACCACCCCATGGCCAATTCGTGGAGGACATGTTGTACCAGACAATTTCCCAGTTCCATAGTGCCTGGTCAGACTCTTTACTGGAGTCCTCCTTGGCAACTACACCGCAGCTAATCCGTCTACAAGAATACAGAATGATGTTGGTCAACTCTTTCAGCCAAGATCACATTTATGTAACTTCTGTGGCCAAAGCAAACCTCCTAAACACATTCTGTTGTCGTATGGGGTAAAAACTCTGACTGAAAATGTAGAATTAATACAAATGCTGAATAGACTCAGACATGGTGTGTCCTAGTGTCAGCTCGAAAAACATTACACAGCTTTGTGCCTTCAGAAGATGGCAGCAAACTTAAATCAGAAGGTGGTTCTTCCAGGGACTATTCAACGTACCTAATGTGTTCCCCAGCCTGGCATGGGATAACATCGACAGGTTAGAGGAGACACTCACCGGAAAGGGAACCACTCACCGTGTTAATGGAACTGCTGTCTGACTCAAGGTATACGGACCACAACCCTTAGTATACGGCCTCCATTTATCAGCAAACGAGAGCAGAGGACCATCACACAGGAAGTTCAGCCTCTAGCCGCATCCATCCCAGGAGACAGGGTAAGACCACAGCCCCTCAGAACAGGTATAATTGATTATGGTGGCCAGGAACAGATATCTAGAAGAAAGGACCTACTTTGGCTTATTGCAAGACTGGTTAAAGGAGACAATCAGCGGATCCCAAGCTGGACAGGCTTTAACATCAAGTTTCATACCCATGAAACGGTTATGCAAGATGCTGTTGGATATCTTCCTACAATAAATGCTCCCGTGACTCAGCTATCCACAGTCAATTAGATCTTGCGTCATTCAGAAGATATCAGGAAGATTTTAAACCTACGTGAGATTGTGGTTGTCATGGACCAAGCACTGCACGCCAAAGCTTGTGAGGACACCTGGAAGCAGAAATATCTCTACGCTGAAGTTCTTTCTCAGGCTAGGAACTTTTCATACAGTTTTCAACCTTCTATCCATAATTGGCAAACGGTTCCAAGACGCTGGTTTGCGCGATACCTGCACTGAATCAGGAATAATCGCAGAAGGTTCAGTCTCAGGCGTCCTCGAAGGAGATGTACAATCGTGCGGTTCGAGTTCACAAGTGCATCTACGAGGCCCTAATGCGGGTCACCTGGAAACAGTTCATTGCCTGGGAAACGAATAACTATCCAAAACAAGGTGATGCACCTACGCGCAATCCACTCTGAGGCTGAAGAAATGACTGAAACCTTCAGTGTGTCGCAGTACAATAACGTCTTGAACAGCGAGTCCTTGTTGCAGGTGTACCAACTGTGGAGTCAATACCTGGAGAATCTCCGCCACGAGAATAGCATTTAGTTGTCCGCCTTTCGGATGTCCCACATCCACCTTGTTGGGGATGTGCTGTTAGGCCTCATCTGTACATCCCGAGAAGGTAACTTGTTGCTACATCTCTATGCGGTTCATCATATGATTCCATGGTGCTTTACATACGACAAGTTCAATTATGCATGACATCTGTTGGTGTACTACGCACAAATGGCTAACCTTCCAGTGGATCATCCTGATGTACATCGGAATCTTATGGAAGGTTATTTTTCTATGCAGCTAGCCGGCGAGAGTCCGTTTGGGAGGATTCTCATGGATCAGACCATGGAGGTAGCTGTCAACAAAGACGCAAAGACGACAGGGATCGTGACAATATTCAGCTTGAAGGCTGGCGCTGTAAATGGATTTTACCTTACGGCAGAGTACAGGTGTGCGTTTCCCGATCAGCTGAGGAGTTTAGTACAAGCAAAGCGACCTCAATCTCACCACGATGAGATGCAATCACCGAGAATGCCTAAAGATGAAAAGCAAGTATTGGCAGTTGAAGCCCTCATCGAGAGCTGGGATAATCCATTCGTAGGAAACCAAGACCTCAACAGCATCTCGACAACGAAAGAAGCTCCTCCCGATATTTCATACGACTTACTTCACGCCCGTGAGATTTGAGAACAAGAATTACAGCAATTTATGGAAGAAAAGCTTCAAAGCTCCCCTCCCAAGAAGAAGTTTTATGATCCTGTGAAGTTGAAAAAACTGAAGATGTTTACGTCACTCAGTAAGAAGAAAGCAGTCTCGTCTCAGGGAATAACCATGATACTCAAGGCCGACAGATCTCTTTTCGGGAGAAATATAATTACCGGACAAAGTCGGAAGATTAAAGTTAAGGACATGCTGCAACATAGCCTTGGTCCCATGCCTTGGGAATTGAGGTCGACAGCAGAGGATTTTCCTCGGAAGACCAACAAGGCGGCATTGGCTTCTTAACTGCGAAAGAATGTCCAGCTAGCTGAGGGGTCACCAAATACCTCAGCTACGGTTATAGATGGGAGGGCTCTCGTACAGAAAGTGAGCGTCGAAAGTGCCCAAATCGCGTTTGGAAGCCTGGCATCCCCCTTGATGACCATGGTCGTACTTGAAGGTTTAGATAGCAGCGGGATCAACTTCGTTTGCGACAAAGGAAAATTCCATTAAGAATACAGAAAGAAGCATGCGAGGGGAAGTGCCTGGAGAGCAAGTAGTGAACATAACCGCCCCACAGCTGATTAAGCCATGGCAGCAGTTCCTGAGCCAGGTGAAGAACAAAACAAGCTTGATAAGGTCGAGGAATGACAAACTGAGCAGTACGTCCAGAGAATTCAGCCAAATAAAAAAGAGCTGTATGTCACCTGTGAGGAGAAATGCTGGAGGATTTCTGGAGACAAAACAGTGGAAGTGCCAGAGTTATGCAGCTGCCAAGAGGAGGCTGTCACTCATCTACTGCTACGTGCAAGGTGGTTATGACGCAGTGGTGGTCAGTTCAGAAGATACCGATGTGTTTATGCTGCTTTTGGCCTTTTCCAGTTCCATTGATGCCAGTTAGTTCCATAAATGGGGTACTCAGATACGCACAAGGTTGATTGACATTAGTAAAGTGGTTGTTACTATCGGGGAAGATGTTTGTCAGGCTCTCGTTGGTCTTCATTCCTTCACCTGATGTGACACAGTTGGTGCTTTTGCTGGTAAAGGCAAACTCCTCGCCCTAAAGATTCTCAAGTCAGACAATGATGCAAAACAAGCATTCACTGAGCTGGGTCAATCCTGGGACCTCTTGGAAGACCTTTTCCGGAGCATCGAGAAGGTGACCTGCTCTTTCTACTCATCTGGGGCAAATGTAAGTGACGTGAATGATCTTAGATACAATCTTTTCTTTGTGAAAAATAGAGAGATTGAGTCCTACCAGTTACTACTTTGCAAAGACTGCCTGCGAAAGCACACCATGCGGGCAAACTATCAAGCGTGTATTTAGAGGCGCAGTCTGCAGTGTAGCCCATCAATCCTTGACTCAGTTGGATTCGGATGGAAGATGGGAAGCTCAGCAGAAGAGGAATCAAGTCTAACAATTGACTGGATGGATGGAAAGTCTGCTCCCGAGGCAGTGTTGGAGCTTCTTGCATGTAAATGTCCCAGATAGTGCAGACTTTTAGACTGCGTTCGCATGGCGAACGTCCTAACATGTACACAGACTTGTGTTGACTGCAGGATTGTGAAAACCAAGCCGCACAGGAGGATGTGGAAGTCATTGTTTATGAAGATATCGAAGAGGAGGATGAAGGTGGTTACTGAGACGTCCGCTTATATACCTGACACTCCATTGTTATGTTCCTCGGCCACTGTCCAGGTCTAACTGTCAGTTTCAGGGATTTTTAACTTGTTCATGCATTGAAGAAGTGAAACACAGTTGACTAGCAGTTGTTCCATTTGAATACCTCTGAACTTAGAGCGAGACTCTGGCACTTGAAGATTAATGGCTACTCAAGAACCAAAAAACTGTGCGAAAGCATGTTTTACTGTGCTAAAATCAAGTCCAGCATAGAGCAGTTTTCAATTGAAAGTAATGTGCATTTGCTTTGGTTTTGCCTTACTTTGCTCTGCGGTTGGTAAAAAAAAAGCGCCACTTTCTCAACGAATCAAAAGTGAAACCAAAACCAATCCCGACGTGCTCACAATCGTTTCGTGCTTGGCGTCAGTTACATGTGTTTGCTTGTCGTTCTGAATGGTTCATTGCGTTGTTTGTCTGTTGTAATTGGCAAATCACAACGAGAGATTTATTCACTCAATTCACAAAAATACATAAATTATTTATTGGTCATAAATTATGTTATGTATTATATATTGGTCAAAGTAATTGCTTTTGTTTTGCTATGACGGCACTCGAGAAAACCGCTCTAACACGTGACAGTAACTTATTGACTGCCTCAAAGGAAAGCATTAAAACGAAACTTCACATTTCATGATGAAACTTAGTTCTATTTCCATTTTTCATAGCAATTCAAATTAGTAGGAGCAGATGTGATTTACGCAATCCAACTAAATAGCAAAATTTGACCTATTGGCAGCGATAGGGCACTTTGTTTAGTTCGAATGAAATCTAGGGGACTGGGTACTAGTTATCAAGGATGCCAAAAAGTGAAATTTTGTTGTCACAGTAGACATTTTTTTTCGGCTTTAAAGTACTGTGATAATGATCTCTAACAGGTAGGAAAATATTAAAACATAAAACAGTGAAATATTATCGAATAAGAAAGCACTGGAAAAAAGAATGCGTTTTCGACCATTAAAGCTCACGTGACCAGTCATGTGATTACACCCTGTCCAAAATTATTGATTAAAATGACGTACTGGTTGACTTGGCTTCATTTTTTACTTGTTTATTAAGTCGTTTCCCCAGTTCCGTGCAATAAAGTAAGTAAATTGTGTTGGGAATGCCATGTACAATTCTCACGTTGGAAAATGGCCCAAGAGGGGAGGAGTAAGTAAAGGTGTCATTTTCCTCCTGAAGGTGACACAATTAGCAATGCTATCACTCGGAAATGTAAACTAGGGATGTTGAATTACATCACCATGGGCATTAGCGTTTGTCCTCCTGAGTGGTATCAACCGGCCAAATTTTGGGTCCTGGCTCATGCACTATTAAGTTTAAAAAGTAAACATACGCGAAAAAATCGTCACGCTTCAGGGTTGAACGAAAATGGTAGTATATGCTGTTGATGTGACATTCAAAGCATTTCAGAAAGCCAGCAATTTCCTTTTATTAGACTTTGTTTTCCCACTTGCTCTCTAGTCCTGGTCCATTCACAGTAGGATTAACAGTCTCTGATAGAACAAATGTACAGTGCGTTTTCCAGCGCTCACACCATTTTCGCCGCGAAAATGAGACCGCTAACTTGATTATAGATCGGTAAGCTGATTAAAGAACGGCTTTTCTTACTTTCCATTCTATAAACTAGCGTGAATTCAATGGAGACTACAATCATGATTATTATAGAACTTTTGCACTTTCGAGGACAATTCCTTCCAGCCATTCACAACTTTGTAAATTAATACTTTTTGTATTTTAATACTTTAATACTTTTTAATACTTTTTATTTTATGGAGGACCTCCCTGAAAACCACGTACTTACGTGACGGGCGCTTCCTCGTTAAAGATTGTTTTTATTATTATTATTATTATTATTATTATTATTATAAACAAACAAACAAACAAGAGAGAACCAACACTTTTAACGTAGGGATGATTTCTCTTTCCTGAGATGTGCAAATCGTACGTACTTTAAACAGATGGATTAAAGCGTTGTCGTTCTTCCCTATGACAATTTTTCTTTTGTCATCTCACAGCTGGAGATTTTTGTATACCTGTGGATACCTGTGAGACTCGTCCTGTAAAGATCTCTTAATGACATCTCTTACTTCAAGTGGCGTATTTTCGAAAAAGGATACAAAAGCGTTTGCGCGATATTCTGCACCAGAAAAATACTGTGAGTACGGTGTTTATCAAGTAGGCCTTCGCTTAAGTCACCCTCCTAGGAGAGGGGGAGGGGAGTGGCGGGCAGCGTCACAGAGCAAAGTTGAGTCATGCACAACATTTAGAACAACGCCAAAGGCAAGACCTTTCCTGTGTTAGCGCAGTATACAAATGGACTGGGCTTTAAAGTCAAAACCCAAAACAACAACATAAAGTAAGAGAAATCAGAGAGAAAGGGAGAAAACAAGTGACAAGACCGATGGTACAGAATTCGCCAAAAAATGCGTAAACTCGAATACAGGTTCTAAAAATCAGCGATTGTTTACAATTGAGGTGTTCCTTACGCTCTCACAAAATTTTATCTTACGTTTCTCGCATTGGGACAAAAAGAAAGCAGCTCAGTATGTCAGAATACCCGGCTGCCGAAAACGAAAATATTCCTAGAGGTAAAAATTAAATCATGAGACCTTCAGAGGAGTTCCACAGTCATCCATTCGAAAACGAAGAGTTCCGTCAACTGTGTGAAATGAAAAGGAAGAAGGGCGTTTTTTATTTGTTCTTGTTTTATTTTTTGTTTCGTTTTTGTTTTTGCTGTTGCTGGTGTTTTTGTTGTTTTACAAGGTTGTAAAAATATGGATAGAAAAAAATTGTACTCGAAAGTACCAAAGGTCTAAATAATCAGGATTGAGGCCTTCATTGAATTAAAAGCACAAAGGCACACGAGCTGAATAGAATGGAAAATAAAAATAGCCATTCCTTATTCAGTTTACAGATGCATTGTTAATTGTCCACTTGTGTTATCAGTCTTAAGCGGGCTTCAAACATCAAACTAATGTTGGCCAACGTTTGTTTGACGTGTGAAGGCCACTTTATTTTCGCGGCGAAAATGGTGTGAGCGCTGGAAAACGCACTGTACATTTGTTCTATCAGAGACGGTTAATCCTACTGTGACCGGACCAGGATTAGAGAGCAAGTGGAAAAACAAAATCTAATAAAAGGAAATTGCTGGCTTTCTGAAATGCTTTGAATGCCATATCAACAGCATATAAAGGACCCGGTGTTAAGCATATTATGAAGGGAAAGTTGTTCAAGTAAACACCGCTGACCGGCAACGTCCCACGGCGTATGTTATTGTCTCTTCTCCGTAAAAACTAAAATCTTAAATTAAGATGTTAGGCATCTTACATAAGATAGATAATAACTCATATTAAGACCGAAATCATCTTATTTTAAGATGATATACCCTTAAGTGAGTCAAAAACGTCTTAAATTTAGATGACCACACTCTTATTTCCTTGTAAGATTCTTACCGTCTTAATTTAAGGTTTTGAATACGTCTTAAACTAAAATATCTTGATTCTTAAATTAAGACGCATTATTTTATCATATCTTAATTTAAGAATTACACTTCTTATTTTAAGTTAGGTACTTTAAAATATCTTATCTTAAGTCAGGGAACATCTTAAAATAAGATTGTTCGTGATCTTAAATAAATTTTAAGATGAATTGAAAATAGTTAAGAGCAATTCATCTTAACTAAGATGCAGTGCTTCTTAAATTGACAGGAACAGATTTCTTTCAAAGCTTTCAACTGAAAAGGATCGAAAGTTCTGCTGCCCTCCCGTGATTGGTTAGTTTCGATCCAAAATGCGCACTGCAGCGGAAACAGCCACGTTTTGGTGCTTGACTCAATTCGTTGAACAGACCAACACGGCATGAATTCCATATGGCTTCTTCGGTTCAATTTGACATTTTTATGCCCGGAGATTGTTGTTGCAGCGACATATTTTTCAACTGGTGTTGGTGAATTCATACATTATTTCATGCTGAAGACTTGGGTCGATAAGACGGAAAGAATGTCTGTGAAGTTCAAAGACAGTTTGTCCAAAGCAATTGCATAAAGATAAGTTTACTGAGAAGAAGATGTAATGGCAACTGTTGGGAAAAATATACACAAGCAACGGATCTGTACCATCAAAAGAAAATCTTCAGGAAGACGTATTCAACCAAATTTGACGCTTTTTCCTTTCTTCGCCACTGAAAAGCTCAGCGTGAGTGCATGCAAAGAAGACTGGCAAAGGGCCGCAAAAAAAGCAAAGATACGGTGATGAGCTTGTTGTTCTATCTTTCCTTTTGTGTTTGAGCTGAATTATTTTAATGTAGTGGTGTAATAAAGCGTTTTTGGTTAAAATATGTTTTGTGGTTATTTGTTCATTCTCGTTTTACTGAGCGGGCAAGCCGCGACGCGAAAAAAGAATACGCGTAATCAATTTTTGAAATGTAACGGTCTCCGGAAAAATAAGACGAGTTGAAATATTAAATTAAGACGAAAACCCACCTTATCTAGGCACCTCGTGTTTAAGATGTCAGGCAACTAAAATTAAGAGGTTGACATCTTGTTCTAAGACGATTTATCATCTTAAAGTAAGACGACGAATCTTAATTTAATACAAATGCGCATCTTATCTAGGCACCGGTCTCTAAGACGAAAAAACGTCTTTATAATTTAAGATTTTAGTTTTTACGGAGTTCCACTTCGAAGAAAGTTGTTGTCTGCAGTTTTCGCACAGTAAGTTGGAGTGAAATGCTTGGCTAAATAGAATCCTAGTTGAAAGGATGCATCTTTCCATCTTGTGGAGCGAATGGTGACGTCTGATCGAGAAGTAGAACTAAAGGCTACGGTGGAAATGTACCCCTACCACAGGCTTACCATCCTCTGTTTGTGTGGTGGGCTGTACGTTTGTAATGGCTGTGTCGGTTTATCAAATTAGCAAGACTAAAACCGAAATTTAGGAGTTTGAAAACTGAGGAAAATGAAATAGAAACTCATAAAATTGCTGCCATGGTGTTTTGATTTGTGTTTCTGTGTTTATTTTGGTGATTTAAGGCTCGCAAAAGCGATGTTTTCAAAATAACGGTCGGACTCGCTCAAAAGTAGAGAAAGAGAAAAAGGCATGCAACTAGGCGACCCGCAAATTGCACTACCCAGTCGAACATTTCGCCAAAAAAATCATATTTGCCGTATTCACTCACACAAAAAACTCATGGCCCCCAAAAGAATAGTCTTCGAAGAAAAATTAGGCCAAATTTGAGTTGGATTCGATCGCGGATAGACCTTTAAATTCGAGCCCAAACTTTTGAATACGACCGTCAATTTGCTTTCTCCCTATGATCTGCAAGAAATCCGAACTCAAAGGAATCCGAAGAATGCATTTTTCAGTTAAAATTTGAATTCGCGTGCGACAAACTGCCACCCCTGGCCTCCCTACGCGAAACGTTTGGTCCGTGACAAAATCTTCTCTGTGGTCAGCCGAGTCTACCGACAAAGCGGGAACCAAGTTGAAAGACGCGATTTTTTAAATTTCCCCTGCGCGTAGACTGAGGGTCGCTGGGCGCAAAAATTCAAAACAAAACAAAATGGAAGACGCGGACTCAGGCCAGCCTAAGGCCAAGAAGAAAAAGACCGAAAAGGGAAATGAAAAACGGTGGTGGTACCAGAAATATTCAAGTACTTAAAATTCTTACATTTCTGGGGGAAGAAGACTTATTTTGCAGGGTAAAGAATTCTGTGAGATGAAAATACATTTTCGAGCTTCTACTATATTGAACGGAATAAACTACTCAGCAGTTCATTACCATGCCATCAATTACTTTCAGTATTATTTCCTAAACCTAGCCACAAACAAAAGCCAAAAAGTTGAGTTATGGATCCCCTACTTTTTCAGCAGTTAACCAAACACTTCTGTTACTATAGTGCAAACTTCTTTTCCTTTCAAAGTGAAAAGAAAATCCTTCGCTTTCACCCAAGGAAATTTTTTATCCGGATTTTAACTCATAATTCTGTGTTAACCTGTCATGAAAACGGAAAAATGCAAACCAGTTAAACGTAACGAAACGATTCGCATGATCTTAATAGCTGCTGTTGTTTGGCAATGGTAAATGGCACACACACACAAGATAAAAAAGAAAGAAACAATCCAACATACCACCACCGTTTTTCATTTCCCTTTTCGGTCTTTTTCTTCTTGGCCTTAGGCTGGCCTGAGTCCGCGTCTTCCATTTTGTTTTGTTTTGAATTTCTGCGTCCAGCGATCCTCAGTCTACGCGCAGGGGAAATTTAAAAAATCGCGTGTCTTTCAACTGGGTTCCCGTTTTGTCGGTAAACTCCCCACTCGGGTGACTACAGAGAAGATTTTGTCACGGACCCAAAGTTTCACGTAGGGAGGCCAGGCGCGGCAGTTTGTCGTACGCGAATTCAAATTTTAACCGAAAAATGCATTCTTCGAATTCCTTTGAGTTCGGATTTCTTGCAGATCATAGGGAGAAAGCAAATTGACGGTCGTATTCAAAAGTTTGGGCTCGAATTTAAAGGTCTATCTGTGATCGAATCTAACTCAAATTTGGCCTAATTTTTCTTCGAAGACTATTCTTTTGAGAGCCAAGATTTTTGTGTGTGAGTGAATACGGCAAATATGATTTTTCTGGCGAAATGTTCGACTGGGTAGTGCAATTTGCGGGTCGCCTAGTTGCATGCTTTGTTCTCTTTCTCTACTTTTGAGCGAGTCCGACCGTTATTTTGAAAACATCGCTTTCATGAGCCTTAAATCACCAAAATAAACACAGAAACACAAATCAAAACACCATGGTAGCAATTTTATGAGTTTTTATTTCATTTTCCTCAGTTTTAAAACTCCTAAATTTCGGTTTTAGTTTTGCTAATTTGATAAACCAACACAGCCATTACAAACGCACAGCCCACCACACAAACAGAGGATGGTAAGCCTGTGCCCGTACTGACTGAACTCCATGTTGGCTTATTTCTACCGACAGTGCCACCCAACCTGATTTCAGTGGGCTGAAATAAGGGGATGGACCACTGCCAGGAATGAATAACACTACCAGCTGAAGGAAAAGGTTCAGAACACTGGATTTTTAAGCAATGCGAGTGCTGTACAGAAAGAATCGGCTCGCTCAACGTAAGTCGAAAAGTGGAGAAATGAACAAAGCCGTCAAGTAAGCTGTACTTCGATTCAAATTGTTTCCAAAAATACGGTTTGTAAAAGGTTGTTTTCATCAGAGGTTGTTTTCATTACTTTAATTTTGACAAAATTTAAGAAATCTCATTTTTATGGTTTCTTTGTTGATTGCCATGGAAACAAAATAAGCCTGCCCCGCTGAGAATTTTACAGATTTAGTAATTACGATGTCTGTTGTAAGCTATCCATGTAGTTTCAATTCTAGAACTGATGTACTTTTGAAGATGTTAAAAGAAATGTACTGCTTGTTTTGCTCACGAATTAAAATGGCCCAGACACGGTGTAGTTAATTCGCCGTTTATTTTGTTTACCTTTAAATATAATGAAAGCCGTATACATAGAAAGAATGTACAATAGTGGTTTTACATTTGTCCCAAGTCTCGAGTTGTAGTGTTTTAATAAACTTGAGAAATAACGTTTTAAATTTTGCAGTTTTCACAACAGTTTTTGAGTTCAAACTTGGGTTTTTGGGCGTCAACAAACAGTCACTGTTACCATGGCAACAATTAAGTTATGACCTCAATAATGGCCATTTTCGAACATCCCCCGTGGATATCTACTTGCATGCAAATTTAACTTGGGGAGTCAAAATTTTTCATTTCCCACTTTGTTTGATTCTTACAAAGAATTGCTCTTAAGTTGCTTGTAGAAGTTTAACCACGTTCTAGTAAGAGTGCATTTAAAGAATAGAGGGTGAATTTAAGGTTTCAACTGAGCACACGCCGGCTCGATCAGTATCGGGCAACACGAATTCCGTATCACGGACATCACTCAATAAAACTGAACGGTTACGATTATTTGCAAAAGAAGGTACAGTACTGAGGCCCAGCTATCTTGAGCCCCGGCTATCTTAAATCCCCGCTATCTTGAGCCTCGCGTAACTCGTATCCCCTTTTATCTTGACACCCGGCTATCTCGTATCCCCCGCTATGACGACCCAAGGGTACTCCCTATAGTGGCCAATACGGGTGGGGGGGGGGGGGCCGCCTGAAAGGGGTGCTCTTTTTAAGCTCGCAGCATGCTAAAGGGTAAGGAAAATTGTCATTTTAGTTGATGAAAGGGGCACAAAATCCGCTGCAAAGTAAAGGAGATGGCAGCTAAAGCTAAGTTTATGAAAGCGTGCCAAATTGTGGCAGAAACACCGATGGAAAGAACACGAAACACATGAAAACATGCGGCTTTCGAGCAACTGAACCAGAACATCTGAACAACCGGGAAAAAATGTGGCGATCATAGGAGATTATATTGTTTTGGCTCGTCCCTGAGGTTTAAGAAAGGAGTGCAGGGACAGGGATGCCATTTTGATAAAACTTAGTACGTTTAAGGTTAAGGGTTTAAGTTTACCCTTTGAGTATCCCCTCCCCGGGATCTCAAGAGCCGACAATCTTGAACACGCGTTTCCATTGGTGACGTTGCCTACTTATTTACTAACTATTTACTATTTGTCGCTAATTTTGTCAGCTTAAAAAGTCGGTTTCCCCTGCATTTCATGCAATGCTTTCTCACAAACTCACAAATACTTTACGGCGATAAAAGTTTCAAGGATTCAAACACATACACTCATTCTACACATGCTGCCTTGCAAGGCACACCTATCAATAGCATGATACTCGCCTGTAATGGTATTTATCTGCACAAGCAATGAGATGTCTGGGTGATGTGGGACAGCTGTAATCGTTACGATCATCTTCCGGTAAGTAATCCACATCGTGAAATATGAAGCATGTATACTGGTCAAACTTCAGTGCTTCTTTATAGCCAATGTTTAGCAGAATACCACGGTTAAATAGCTCATTACCTGCCTGTTAATAAAGAGGTAACATTAGTTTTCTCAACGAGTACTTGACTCAAATCGGCAGAGGCTTTCTTTCGCAGCGGGGGGGGGGGGGGTAGGGGTGGGGAGGGAGTGAGGACTATTGCTTTTCTCATTGATTTCTTAACCCTTTTCAGCCCGGACGGTTTTTTTTTCTTTTCTTTTTGAGACTGCCTGTCAAAATATGATTGCCATAGAAAATGGTATTTGATCAAAAGTCACAAAGTTTGGAAGCTTTTGCTTGCAAATTGAAAAAGTTATAAACGTTCAAAGTCAGCTCGGGCACTTCCCTCAGGTAGAATACTGTTAAAACAAAGGAATTTTGTTCCTTGGGCGTATAAGCGTATTAGTAATAGACCACGGCAGGTGTCTACTAATAACTTTTATAGTGTATCTATGGATGGTCTATCTATTACCAAAAGGATACCTCTAGCTTGTCTACTGATTGTAAATGCAGGATTTAAGGAAACCTTTAGCTTGTCTACTGATTGTAAATGCAGGATTTAAGGAAACCTCTAGCTTGTCTAGTGATTGTAAATGCAGGATTTAAGGAAACCTCTAGCTTGTCTACTGATTGTAAATGCAGGATTTAAGGAAACCTCTAGCTTGTCTACTGATTGTAAATGCAGGATTTTAGTGTTCCTGATTACCACAAACTCTGCGATGTTTGACTGCAGAAACTTTTTCGTCCTATCAAGCATACCTGTTCGATAACAAAGACCCTGTAATCCAAATTCTGTTTCTTCAGGAAGGGGTGCATGTGACGAACAAAGATTGAGAGCTGCTCACTACGATTGCGATAAGGAACGATTATGGCCATCTGACGAGAAAGATCAATGATGATCAATTGCCAATTGTCAACTATCAATTATCAATGAGAGTGAATATATGAGAAAATAATATTTGTGAACTGCCGATGAAATAAAGAAATGATGATGACCCTCGCAGTTTCAGCTTACGCTGTTGATAAAAGAACAACTTGAAAAAATTCAGGCTTGAACGGGATTCGAGCACATGACCTCTGCGATAGCGGTGCAGCACTCTCACCAAATCCCGTAGATGGTGAATTTAATGAGAGTGAATATATGAAATAATCATAAATGTGAACAGCGGATGAAAAAAAACAAAAAAAGAAATGATGATGACCCTCGCAGTTTTCTTTATAAATTATCAGTTACAAAGTAGTCTATCAACTGTTGCGCAAAAATCGATCAACGGTATACCGGTATTAAATGATGAACAAGGTGTTGGTTTCCCTTGTTCATTGGAGTTTGCTTTGCTAACTGGCAACACTTTAATAGCACTCGTACTCAAACCATACGGCCAAGTACAGAACAACAGAAATTCGCATGAATAAACTATAAAACTAAATTCAAATTTGGCATTAATCCGTGAATAAGTTAATCCAGCTTTCCAGACACGAGGCGCTTTCCATTTAGCCATAAATTTCGGTTTGAAATCCTGGAAGCTTCCAGTGTCAAATAGAAAGGCTTTTTCTCTCCAGGCGTAGAACCTCGTTTTCACTTTCAAACTTGAAATCGATGGCGCAAAAAGCCAACAATGTGGATGTTGCACTGCCACTTCATTCTGACATTGTGGACAATTTTGACGAGGAAAAATCAGGCTTAACTTTTTCGAGTAGTGGAAATTATTTTGACTTGTTTCGATAGCAGCTACTTGTTGCTGTTCTGCCAGAAGAACAGAATTGAGTCTAAAGTATTATGGACACGAGTTTGCAGCGGGAGCAACACAAATGGAAACTTTGTGCAAATGGAACGGTAATTTCCACTCCAACCGATTAGAACGAAGAAGAAAGTGGTGTAATTCGAAAGGCTCTCCGATTGTTCCGGAAAATGTCCAATGGAATGAAGCGCACCATTTGTATTCCAACCGGTTTTACCGAAATTTGTGCTAAATGGAAAGCGCCCCCAGTTATTTAAAAGTTCTGACGTGCTGGTATCTGGCTGATAAAGGGTTTCGTGAACTAACATCTCACCTTAACCCTTGCTTGGCAATCAGTTGGCTTCCAGCGGCCTCCATTTTTGACCCAGCCATTGAACTCAGCGGACATTTCCTTTTCGAGATCGTGCATTTTAGGAACTGTTTGGTCGATATATATAGGACCAACTGCCAAAGAAAATCAAGGATCGAACACAGGGTTAGACCTTAAAGAACAGTTTTAATAGCGGAGCTAGCTCGCGGGCTTAAGACCCACGGGGCAGAGCTCCATACTCAAGAAATGTGTATGTCTATGCAAGTGAATTTTGATGGTCATAAACGTAGGACGTTGCACTATTCTCAAATGTAAAAAAACTTCAACAATTGTCCCCATCATAAATATTCAAATACATTTCACCCCACCCCTCACACGTTTGCTGGCTACCCACTACCCATGTGACGCAATCTGGTCAGCAGTTACCTATCCTAAAGACTTTTGTTCCTGGGCCATCGTAGCTTGAACAAATATAAAACACAAACAGCGGTAATAAACATTATAAACTTACGCATTTTTATATAAACTTGACGTTTCGAATGCTAGTCAACACGTATGCCCTGTCTCCACGGTTCCTAAGAAAGATATCATTATTCTGTTACCTTACTTAGGTCTGCAGAGTAACCAAAACTCTCAACGCCTGAAATCATGTGTATACAATTTCTACTCGTTTGTCAACCTCAAGATAATTTTTCAAAATAATTGCCGCATCAAATCTTTCTTTCCATACAAGGACCGCTTGAATCGTTCTCAAAAATCTAATTAAAAGTAATTTACAAAGCCAGTTGCTGGGACTGCAATGATTTCTACATCGGTAAAACAAAACGACGACTTCATAATAGAAAAACTGAACACTTCAAGGCCCTCGTTAAAAATGACCACACGTCTGCCATCGCACACCATGTTAAAACCACCGGACACAACATCAAGTGGGATCATTTTGACATTTTAGCATGGGCAAAACTGATTACCACTGCAAAATCAAAGAAACATTGTTAATCCAAGAACTGAAGCCAGCTTTTAATGTCAACGTCAGCAGTGAGAAGCTGATACTTTGAGTGTTTACCATTTACCGAAAAAATCGGGAAATTTTGGTTGGAATGTAAACGGAAAGACTATTTTGGTTCGCCCGACCGGAAAATTTCCGAAATAAACGGAACGTCTTCAGAGGTACTGCAAAATTCCCAACCGGAATATCCAAACGCAAAATTGTGTTCCATTTACTTTTCTCTACCAGTTCCAAGACCTACGCCAATTGTCAGACTAGTTCCAGACTCGATGTAAATTAGAGCGAATCGCACAAATGGTACATGCTTATCTCGAACGGAATTTCCCATTCGGGAGGGCTTTTCTTACCATTTGCATAAACCGTATATCAACCGGTTTGCCCCTGTAAATGGTAAACAACCTTTTTATTAATTGGCCAGTCCGGGCCACAACCAGAACTGGATATATAGTTTCCTGTAATTTGATTGGTTCAGATGCTGAACCAAAACATTGGCTTGACCGCGAAAGGACTAAGTTCCAGATAAATTTCCTCGTAGAAGAAATACAGAATGCTTTTAGGATTACCGTGAAAATCAACCTTAGCAGGGATAAATCTAGACGATTTTATTCGTCCAAGGATTCGATTCCCAGATATCAAGATGCTGATGGACCAGGAATCTTTTTGTACAAGCTGTACGCAGGCGACCAGTGCAGTTAAACGTTTGGACTTGCGTGAATATTTCACGAGACCGAAGCAATGAGCCGAGAAGAAAACACCGATAGAATGCATGTTTTGCAGTGAACACGGCTTGAGTACCGATACGTACGCAGACGATAAGCTTTTAAAAGTCGAGTACTAGTCTATATGTTTGTTGTGAGCGAAGATATTTCCGCCTGGAGTGGTCCATTCTATTCTGCACCGGACGCATTACGCTGCTCGCTTGAATACAACGTTGATCGAACAAGACTCCTAAAGTATTCTCTTGCTAGACATGAATTTATCAGAGTTCAAATAGCTGAACCTGTGTGAAGAAATATCTTGGACACATGGTAACTGGTACGTACACAGTCTCTGCCGTTCGTTCATTGCAAACCCAATGTAATTGGCAGTAATGGCCAGCTGGTGTTTAGATACCGTGTCAACGTGAACAAAATTTGGATAAGGCATTTCACATGGCAGAAATTGAGATTTGAAACAACCCTGAGAAACTGAATCCTTTAGCTTTCAAAAATGAAATGGAAGTACAGAGTGCATTGTATGTTGCAAATAATAATACTAATAATAAATAAATATGTAAATATATAAACAAATAAATTGGTTTTCACAGGAGACAAGAAAAGAAGTTTATTTTCATTTGTCCCTTTGCTTACTACTTACATCTGGTAATGTGGAAATGGCTGTCAATATAGGTGGAACCCATATAAACTAAAATTTTTGATAGGCACATGAAGCCTCCAGAGTGTTGTCAGTGTCTGCTCGATTAGATGATATGCGAATATTCCAGATAAAATATGACAGCAGTTTTATACCAGTAAATTCCATATTTTCTCAAATAAGCATCCCCAGACCAGTATTTATTTAATAGATGCCTGTGTCCAACTGACGTTAATTTGAAGGAAACCTTTATTTGAGGTGTACTTTTAACTGAGGCATATTTGACAGCCCCATTCCTTTTCCTCATATGTACTAATTACACAAACAAGAGCAAACTGGAAAGCATTATTTAGCTGTAGCAATGTCAAATGGACAGCAGACATAATTTGGGAGAAATGTATTCTTATTGGGAAAATTCCATGTGCAGAAGTTTTCCTCCAGGCTGGCATGCACTCTAAGGGGTGGTGAATGGTCCTCTGGAAAACAAGGGTCTCAGCAATTTTCACTCTGTCTTGAAAATTTTGCACCACCAAAGGATCGCTCTTGGAAATTTTTTTTAATGTGCTGTCACTTATTGTGAATCCTTGAATAAGCACCTGGGGGCACTTTTTTCAATATTTGTAGGATGGGGTGGGGAGTGCTTATTCAGAGGAGGCATTTATTTGAGGGGAGGCCCTTTTTAATCTTTCACAAATCGTGACCAGTTGGATAGTAATTTGTGTAATTGGCTTGTGACCAATCTTATCTACATAACATAGTGGCTTACTACTCAGCATTAATTTCAAAAGTTGTTTGCATTTGCTGCAGTTTGCTTTACTTTGCTCAAGAGCAGTTAAACCTTCATTTAGAATTACCAATGACTAAAAAATGACGAGAGATAAACACGACAAATGCTACACTCAACCTTTGTCTCATTAGTCGACTACAAAAAGCAGGCCAGGGGAGGGGCTAGACTTTCTAAAAGTCGTTCGCTTCTCGTTTCTGGTTTGGTGGTAGTAGACCCCGGTGCGAACGACTTTTATCACTTGCAGCGCGCCAAAATTACAGGAGGAATTTTCCTCCTGTAGAATTGACCAATCAAAGAACAGCGTTGTCAAGTTCACGTCAATCAAACCAGATCTTCGCCAGACCCGCCAGATAATGATCGATCACGCGTGAAAGATGAAACCAGCAATGTGTTATTTGCACGTAGACTTTCTTGTCGTGTTGTGAGTAAATATATATTCGTCGATTTTTCTGTTCTTGTTCCTTCATTATTAACCGGCGGTCGCTAGCGACCGCCGGTTTATAAAATGGACACGGTTTTGTAGTGATGGTCAGTTGGCTTAACATACGAACAAAGTGCTGTAAAGCTTGTGGTACGGGTACTCAAGAGCGGTACTGTCTATATAAGGCGCGTGCGCATATTAGTCTGCTGAATGTTACCTTAGTATGTTCTTGTCTTTTAATTTACAGTATTTAAGATGTGAACGGCGAAGGGTTGTTAAGTTTGGGGTTTTTTGTATTTGTCTTGTATAACGCCTGCGCAATTGAGTAAAGCAGCTAATACGATTGAATGCGAAATTGGCTGTGTTGTCTGATCTAGTTAGTGGTTATGGTGAAAATTTTTTTAGCGCAGGAGTTTTTTTAATTGGGATTGACATTTTGAGGGATGTAAAAATGTGGGAGTCAGAAGGATTTGTGAATGTCAGGAGCATATCACGAGCAAAGTGACATACGAACATACGAACAAAGTGCTGTAAAGCTTGTGGTACGGGTACTCAAGAGCGGTACTGTCTTATATAAGACGCGTGCGCATATTAGTCTGCTGAATGTTACCTTCGTGTGTTCTTGTCTTTTAATTTACAGTATTTAAGATGTGAACGGCGAAGGGTTGTTAAGTTTGGGGTTTTTTGTATTTGTCTCGTATAATGCATGCGCAATTGAGTAAAGCAGCTAATAGGATTGAATGCGAAATTGGCTGTGTTGTCTGATCTAGTTAGTGATTATGGTGAAAATTTTTTTAGCGCAGGAGTTTTTTATTGGGATTGACATTTTGAGGGATGTAAAAATGTGGGAGTCAGAAGGATTTGTGAATGTCAGGAGCATATCACGCTTCTGTGATGTGATTTGCTTTGAAAGTTGCGTTTTGTATAGGAGCGGTGTAATATTGTGCTGCGTGAGAGGCGGTTTCCCTTGGCGTTTTATGGGGGGGAGGGGGTGGTTTGCGAAGTGGATTGTGAGGTTTCTGATTGGCTAACTTGTATTTCGCAGCGGACAAAAAGGACAGTTAAGTTTTGCCGGCGTGGGCTAGGAAGAGAAGGAATTGGTACTAGTATGATGATGCAATATTAGTGGATTGCACCATCAGTACATGATACTTCTTGTGAATGGAGAGAAATGAGTGTTTCTTTGAGGCGAGAAGTTGATACGAAGGAATCGTCATTAATAAGGAGATCAATTAATAAGATAGGTGTTACGAGTCTTTTTGCATTGAAAGAATGAAAATATCTGAATATTATCGACGGATTTGTGTGGTTTGCGTGTGGTGTTCGCTAAAGGCTACGAGCAGTCTTTCTTTCCGTTCAGAGATAGTGAAGGAAAAGAAAAACAAGTGAGTGAGCGCGAAATCGATTGCGGCTCGACAGGCGCGTTAGCTTTCAAAGACGTGGGCGACTTTCGTCCCCGCTCGCTTGTTTACTTTTGCAAGGGGATTCCCGGGTTAGCAAACCAGATTTAAACATCACGTCATGAGATATGCCTTGACGTGCACCATACTCTGACGATCTGCTCGAGTTCGTGTTTATCACGCGTTATATTTTGATTCTACTGCTATGTTCACTGTTTGTATTTAAAGGAACTATGTCACGGCGTTTTCATTCATTTTTCTGATCTGACAAAATTATTTTCGCATTAACGGAAACCTCAGAATAATAGTTTCCTAAGTTAGAAAAACACCAAAGAAGTAATAATTAACCAAAACTAAACAAGGATGGTATACGACTGAGGGAGATTAAGAGGGATTACGAATGACAAACTTGAAAAAACTTGCCAGCTTTTTCAAGTTGCGTTATCCGTGACGTGGCTCCTTTTAGGTCTAGGCACAACAGTAAATACTTCGTCGTCCCTGTATGAGCATTCTCAGTTGTGGACGAATTTACATCGACATTCAACGTTTGAGTGAATTTGCGTTTTTCAGCACAAATAAAAGCGATAAGAAAGATAAGCTGAGTCATAAGAGTTTAAACATTACGTCATCCAGTAACGCCATAGTCAAAATATTGTGTCACACAATCACACTTTTCGTCACGCCGGTTCGTATAAATAGAGGATCGCGCTAACATTTGTGAAACCTACGGGTGGGGAGGGTCAGAATGGCCGGTTAAAATGCCCATTCGGCTTTCTTGTTTCATCATGCGTTCAGTTGAGGAGGCAATGGCGTATGGCTTACGGAAAGAAAATTACAAAGATGCCCGAGAACATCAGCGAAAAGTTATCCAAGCTTACTGCAGTGGAAAAGATGTGTTTGTTTCGGCGCCTACGGGATCGAGAACGGAAAGAGCTTGACATTCGAAGTAGCTCCATACGTTTTGGACTATTTACAGCACGGCGAGAGAGAAGAGGTCTTGTCCATTTGCTTGGTTGTTGTGCCACTGGTCGCTCTCATGAAAGACCAAGTTGCTTCACTACTCGCACGAGGAATCTCGGCAGCTGCTGTAGGAACAGATTGTTCGAGTTAACAACTGAAAGAAATAACTGATGGAAAGTATTCCCTGGTTTTTGGAAGCCCCGAAGCACTTCTAAACAGCCATCGAGGTATTTTTCGCGAGGAACTAAGAAAAAATTTCAAGGCTGTTTTTATCGATGAAAGCCACTGCATCGCGAAATGGTAAGAGGGAGAAGAGGGTCCCTTATTTACATATCATTCTCTGAGTGCTTTTTAGAACAAAGCATGTAGAACCAAAAGACTCCATTCAAATCCAGTGAGAAATTTAAAAGAAATTTAATAAGGGTTTATCGAGAGGCTATTTACATGTAAGACATTTAAACTTTTTCACACAAAATTTAAGCGGAGAAAATGAGATAGACCTGCCTAGACGAGCTCTCTTTTCACTTAAATATTACAGAATATGTCTTATTTTTTATTTATTCTCTTACTGTTTGCAAAAATGCCCCTTTTTAACCGACGAAGTCGAGTTAGAGCAGTCGTGACAAGAGGGTCGACTGGTTTGGTCGGTCAAAATACGTCGTGTAAGGTTCACAAGGTGTGTATTTTGCTATGGCCCACGGGATGGGATGACGCGAGAACAAGAGCGGAGTCGCCATTTTAAATTGGCAGGTCAAGAAAGGTGACGGAGGCTTGGTGGAAGATTTGCTTCGACTGTGTTGTGGTATAATTTTGTGCTCACCTCTGAACATATAGAGAAGAATTTGTACACAGACATCGATTAGTACACACACGCACACACGATAGGACAAGGGCCACATAAAAAGTATCGTAGTGTAGAAGCACACGTCCGCCGAGCAGTGTTGGCTTTGGCCGGACTGAAATATCTGTGCAATACTAGTGAAAGAAAGCAATGAGGACTGATAATAACAGGAGGTGATGTCCAGTGGCACTGTTGATGCTGGTGGGACCAAAGTGTTGCTGAGACATCGTAAGCATAGAATCGTTCTCAGTAAATGTTATCAGAGGAAAATTCTGGTGTGTGTTGTTGTGGTTATGTTCACCTGTTTAATACTCTGAACGTATCCAGCTGCCAACGTTAAGAAAGGTTATTCGCAGGTGGGAAATGAATTACTACACGAGGCTGGATCTTCTTGGATAGTATAAGCGGCCCGGAATTATATACCAGTTACTCTTTTCAGTTAATTTTTCTGCTTTACTTTTGATTTTAAACCGATTTGTTCGATTTTAGAGTTCGAGACACTGACTTGCTGACTCCGGAAGAGCAAACCGGATTTACCGATTACGTCATAAGACATGCTTTAACGTGTTTGAGATAAAGCGACGACTTCGCTTTTTACCAATTTCTCCAGATCGAAAATCATGTTTTTATAGTGCCATACATTCACAACAGTATATAAATGCTTCGCTCACAACTCTCGATAACCGCATGTTCAGTTGTGGCCAAATATATCTTTAAATTTTGATTTTAATTTAACAAAATATTCAAAGCGATAAGACAGATGAGCTGAGTTATCCGATTTTAAACATTACGTCATTCGGTAATGCAAAAGACAAAAATAATGCTGTCACAATTTTCGTCACGCCGGTTAGCACGCTGAGATTCTGACGATGTGTTTATCTTTATCGACGATCATGTTTTTATAGTGCCCTATTCACAACACTATATAAATACATTGCTTACAACTCTCGGTAAAAGCATGTTCAGTTGTGGACAAAAATATATCAACATTTAATTTTTTAGTTTAATTCAACAAAATTAAATATTCAAAGCGATAAGACAGATGAGCTGAGTCATCAGATTTTAAACATTACGTCATTCGGTAACGCAAAGGGCAAAATACTGTCACAATTTTCGTTACGCCAGTAAGCATGGCACGTTGAGCCAAGTAAAAACATTAATCGAGGGTGGAGTGGGTCAAAACGACTGGTAAATGCCTATAATGCGCTTTCTTGTAACCTGTACGATAGAGCATAGCAATGATTTATTTCGTATTTGCATTCACAATTTGGCTTAAAGAGCCCTTGACATGATTAAAGGAAACTGTGCACAAAGCGTGGTTCCCAGGTGTGGGGAAAAGTTCAATTCTTTTGGGCTGTTACGGTGCCCATACTGATCAATCTTAAAGATGTGGTTACTTTTATATTGGGAAAATTATCGCCCATTTTTTGAAATGCGTCTGTTTTGAGAATTGTGATGGCCTTTTTGTTCAGGGTTTTGAGGCAGACCGACCAAAAGACAGCGAAAAATGGTCTTGAGTGAAGAATGGATGAGGTCATGGGCATAGTCTGTGGAGCTATGTTTGGTGAGGAGAGGGTGAATAATTCAGTTGACGTCCTTTCCAGGGTATTGATCGCCTTTTCAGTTGGTCAAATTTCAGCGTTAATTACAGTTACACACTTTTACTGCAACGTGCTGTTACAAATGCTTGAATGTTATTAAACCTGCAATCACGTACGCCTCGCTTGCTTTCTTTTCGAGACGAACCAACACTTCGTCGGTTCTGCACGCATTGCGGGCCTATGTTTAACCGACGAAGTCGAGTTAGAGCAGTCGTGTCAAGAGCGTCGACTGGTTTGGTCGGTCAAAATACGTCGTATAAGGCTCACAAGGTGTGTATTTCGCTTTGGCCCACGGGATGGGATGACGTATTCTGCAGTTAAGCCCATCGATTAGTACACACACGCACGCACGATAGGACAAGGGTCCACATAAAAAGTATCGTAGGTATAGAAGGACACTTCCGCTGAGCAGTGTTGGTTTTGACCGGACTGAAATATCTGTGCAATACTAGTGAAAGAAAGCAAGGAGGACTGATAATAACAGGAGGTGAAGTCCAGTGGCACTGCTGATGCTGGTGGGACCAAAGTGTTGCTGAGACATCGTAAGGATAGAATCGTTCTCAGTAAAGGTTATGAAAGGAAAATTCTGGTGTATGTTGTTGTGGTTATGTTTATTACTTGAAAATGTCTAGCTGCCAACGTTAAGAAAGGTTATTGGCAGGTGGGAAATGAATTACGACACGAGGCTGGATCTTCTTGGATAGTATACTATAAGCGGCACAGAAGGATATACCAGTTAGTCTTTTTAATTTTTCTGCTTTACGTTTGATTTTGAACCGATTTGTTCGATTTTAGAGTTCGAGACACTGCCTTGCTGACTGCGGAAGAGGAAACCAGATTTAACGATTACGTCATAAGACATGCTTTAACGTGTTTGAGATAAAGCGATGACTTCGCTTTTTACTAATTTCTCCAGATCGATAATCATGTTTGTATAGTGCCATATTCACAACAGTACATAAATGCTTCGCTTACAACTCTTGATAACGGCATGTTCAGTTATGGACAAAATTTATCTTTAAATTTTAATTTTAATTCAACAAAATATTCAAAGCGATAGGACAGATGAGCTGAGTCATCCGATTTTAAACATTACGTCATTCGGTAACGCAAAAGACAAAATACTGTCACAATTTTCGTCACGCCGGTTAGCACGTTGAGATCCTGATGATGTGTTTGTCTTTATCGATAATCATGTTTTTATAGTGCCCTATTCACAATAGTATACAAATACATTGCTCACAACTCTTGGTAAAAGCATGTTCAGTTGTGGACAAATGTATGTCAACATTTAATTTTTTAGTTCAATTCAACAAAATTAAATATTCAAAGCGATAAGACAGATGAGCTGAGTCATCAGATTTTAAACATAACGTCATTCGGTAACGCAAAGGGCAAAATACTGTCACAATTTTCGTTACGCCAGTAAGCACGTTGAACCAAGTAAAAACATTTGTCGCGGGTGTAGTGGGTCAAAACCCCCGGTAAATGCCTATAATGTGCTTTCTTGTAACCTGTACGATAGAGCATATCAATGATTTATTTCGTATTTGCATTCACAATTTGGCTTAAGGAGCCCTTGACATGATTAAAGGAAACTGTGCACAAAGCGTGGTTCCCAGGTATGGGCAAAAGTTCAATTCTTTTGGGCTGTTACCGGTTGCCCATACTGATCAGTCGTGAAGATGTGGTTACTTTTATATTGGGAAATTTGTCGCCCATTTTTGGAAATGCGTCTGTTTTGAGAATTTTTGTTCCGGGTTTTGAGGAAGACCGACCAAAAGACAGCGAAAAATGATCTTGAGTGAGGAATGCATAGTCTGTGGAGCTATGTTTGGTGAGGAGAGGGTGAATAATTCAGTTGACCTCCTTTCCAGGGTATGGGTCGCCTTTTCAGTTGGTCAAATTTAAGCGTTAGTTACAGTTACACACTTTTACTGCAACTTGCTGTTACAGATGCTTGAATGTTATTGAAGCTGCACTCACGCACGGCTCGCTTGCTTTCTTTTCGAGACGAACCAACACTTCGTCGGTTCTGCACGCATTGCGGGCCTATGTTTGTAAAATCTGTTTGCCCTGCGAAAAGAGAATTTGACAGCTTGACAGTTTAGCGAACAACTTTTAGAAAGTCTAGGCAGTTTTGACACCCTACCGTCTCGGAAAAGTTCGCGCCAAAATCACGTCATTTGATGCGTTCTCCTGCAGGGGAAACAAGTCAAGCTCTCGCGCTTCGCGCTCTGTGAGCTCGACTTGTAAGCAAGTCTAGGGAGGGGTGTGCTTACTCAAAGGGAAGCGCTTATTTCAAATTTACGATAAGGCTGGGGGCACTTGTTTTCAAAGGAACTTCAAACACCGGGACACCAAAAGAACTATTATTTTAAAATGGCCTCATCCAATTGGCATTATAAGTAATTAACAAAGCCAGCATATACTTATTTGGGGTCTAGCATTTAAATCCAGAAAACAAAAAAGGAATTTGATGCAAATTGAACTGCAATCGTTTCATATTCAATTTACTAGATCAATATTAATATAGTTTTCATGTGTCATTTTTGAAATTCAGACCATTTTCAGTCACCTTTACTGACAGATGGTTGGGGAAAATATAATTTTACTACAAAAAGCCATATGTCAACTTTTGGGGAAAAAATCTGCCTCAAACTGAAGTTTTGAAAAATATGGATGTGGTGAGCTGAAAGTTCATATTCAAAGTAAATTTGAGATCTTATTGGGTGGAAAGAAGGAAGGGGTTCCATTAATTCATTTCATATTTTTCCTCAATTGACTGTGAACATTTTCACTATTTATAAGTTTCAATGAGCTCATTCATTGTCCCAGTGTTTAACTGTTTCATTTAGGGCATAAATTTATAGTTTCCGAAACCATGAAAATATGAGTTATGGTTAATTTCCTTCAGCCATGTTTCACGCTTTCCATCTTGCAGGTCATAACCTAAAGTAAAAGGAAGAATAAATTAAAACGTACCAGTAAGAACGTTAATGCATTTGATACCACAGAAAATACAATACAGAATCACTAGGATATACAGTAGTCTGTATTCTTCTAATTCACAGAAATGAAAGGGATATCATGAAGGGATAGCCAGCGCACTAATTAATACATCTGTGTTTTCATTTTCTAAAATGTAAATTGCAAATTTAGACTAATGCATAACATAAATGGTAATGGTTCATACATTAGTGAGCTGCTTCTGTG
The DNA here is from genome assembly GCA_964030785.1 of Siderastrea siderea. Taxonomy (NCBI): domain Eukaryota; kingdom Metazoa; phylum Cnidaria; class Anthozoa; order Scleractinia; family Rhizangiidae; genus Siderastrea; species Siderastrea siderea. The sequence continues at coordinate 29,589,004 of OZ034979.1, forward strand.
ATAGGTAACAAAAAACTAAGCTTATTTAGTATTATTACAGCAACACTGGCAGTAAGTACAAGCTTTATGATAAAAGCCATTCTCGGAAGCGACCAGCTCTAGTTGTAACCACTTGTCTGAATTGCCAAGGTAGTCGTTTACGAGAGCTTCGACTGTATTATTTCTGTTGTCAAAAATTGATGTTTTTGAAGATGGGCTCTTGCTCCCATCCCAATCTGTGTGCCCTTTCCCAGAACACAGATCATCCTCAATTGCTTACAATGTAACATGAACAATGGCGAGAGCAGTCCAGTCGATGTATCACTTTACAAACAACACATAAGCTTATAGCGCAACTCATTGTTGCATCTTCAAAAGCACAGCACTATGTGAAGAAGTCTTGCACTAAAACGAAAATACTACCAAATACAAGCAAATTTTATGTAGATTTCAAAAAAGTTTTTTTGAAAGACAGAAAAAATTGTTACGTACCTTCTTTCTCTAGATGTTTGGCACCTGGTCAGACAAATTTGTGCGCTGAGTCACCCCCGATTTCAATCGTTTCACGTCTAAATCGCATGCGAAACTTCAACGGACGCCATCTTTTTCACACTCGTCTGTTTCCTTATTGTTCAAACGCATGGTTCCCAAAGTACTGTGCGAAAAGGGCACTTCACAGCCTAGACAAGAGCTGAGAAGTGACCCAGCATCGTGTCCCTTCGTGTGGCCGCCATCTTGGAAAGTTGGATCACGTCACCATATATCCAGTTCTGGTTGTGGCCCAGACTGTTAGCTGTAGCTTTTTATAGATTCACTGTTAAGATTGTTTTCTTTATCTTGGTTCCAGACCCCTTATCACTATTGTATAAAAGGTTTGTCAAAATTGTAACGGACACTTTTGAAAATGTATGTTGACTAGCATACGAAACGTCAAGTTTATATAAAAATGCGTAAGTTTATAATGTTTATTACCGCTGTTTGTGTTTTATTTTTGATCAAGTTACCTATCCTCCCAAGAAGTAGGCTGACATGTCATGTAAGCGCCACACCGTGTCCTTATCAGTTGTATTCCAATAAACATCTTACTAACCCTTATCTTGGATTGTTAGCCCAAGAACACACGACATCATCTGGTCAGCGATCACATACCATTTTTAGTCAAGTAGAGACTTCATCTAAGGGTCACGATGTGTCCCCATCAGTAACATTTCAACAGCCAAGTTTCCACGATGTTAGCCCATAAGCATTTTAATAAACGCTTCCTCACAAAGTTGAAATGTGAGCTCACGAGTATGCAATTTCACCTAATCAGCGGTTACCCACTCCCCGCCTCCTTTAAAGCCCAGGTTAAGACTTCATGTTGACATAAGAAAGTGTATTATTCAATAGCCTCCCATCTCCCCTCTCTCTTTTAAAACTAGCGAGGAACCCTTCGCAAAGATTTCTGACAATCCCAATATTCACCTCAACACCTAGGAGCTTCGCTGTTAATTAAGCTTGCCCAGTTGCTATGCTATGGTATTAGCAGATAATGTAGCGTGCCTTATACATTAAAGACTGTGCGAATGGGCTGCTATAGGCTTCTTTCGATATATTAAAATTCAGCTTGGTAGCGAGGCCTAGAGGACACGAATAAAAGAAATTTTACAAGCATGTTTATTCATTTCTTTTGTTTGTGTCCTCTAGGCCTCGCTACCAAGCTGAATTTTAATATATCGAAAGAAGCCTATTGTCCTGGGGCGAGTTGTTTTTCGCGGCGACGCCCCTTCTACAAAAAATTGCGTTGGACGACAAGGAGACGTGAAGCTCCTGTATGCCACTGTGTATGCGTACTTTAATTGACTGTGCTAGTCTACTTAACTCCATGACAGAATCTAGCTGTGTTTTCCCCCCCGTGACAACAGAACGAGATTTTGTGCTACAAGTCTCAACTGAACTTTAAATGGTTACAAGCCTAAAATGTTCAGAGACGCATTTCATGACTCACGGGAGTGAAAGGACGGCATTCTCGGGGATAAACTGTTAAATCAGGACATAAATAATTTATAGTAAATAATTATAGAGCGATTTTCGTCGGACCATCAAACAGTTTCTAGTAGTTAGTGTATAATAGTATCTATTAAAGTGTATTAGTCTAGTCTAATCTTTAGATCAGACTACAGTCTATCAATAGGTCTAATGACTAGGTCTATTCATGACAACAAACCCTTTTGTCTAAAAACTCACAAGTTTATTGTAATTCAGAACTGTTCAGGATTACGTTAATAAAATAATCACTGGTCCAGCTTGCTTGAGTTCATTGCTTTCGACACTTTATTCTACAGAAGCACTCTCCAAGATCGTTGGTAAAAGTGTCTTACGTTTAAAGGGCTGATTTGTTCAAATGCGCTCACAATTGCCAACATGGTATTTTCTTTCAAGAAACCAGGGGTGAAACGAGCAATTGCTTTTGCTTGTCCAAAGACCATTTCGATGGGATTTAAATCATGACTATAGCCTGGCAGTTTAACAAGAGTAATGTTCTTTCTAGCTAAAATTCTGCATAATACGATTTCATTATGTACACTTGCATTATCAGCCACCAAATAACTGTTCGCGGGCAAGAGTGGCAGCACTCGGTTCTCTATTACATCAGTTATTAGATCTGCTGTGAAATCTCCTTCAACTGGAATTGCCTGCAAGACTCCCTCGTTAAATCCACAAACACCTCGAGTGGAAAACTTTCCAGCTCGTGCTCTGCTTTTCTGACGAAGGACCGGACATGCAAATCCTGAGTCTGTCCTTCCATATTCACGCTCATCAGTCTCGCAATTAAAGTGTGTCTCGTCGAAAAAATAAACTTTAGCTGGGTCAACAGTCCTTCGCCATTGAAAAAAAAGTTGACGACAATGGAGATTGTAGGGTGTCATCCTTTCCTGAGCCACGTGAATGCATTTCTTTCGAGTGATGCGGAGCCTTATGAACAGTTTCGCTATTGATGCTATAGTTGGAACATCGCCGGGAGCCAGATGGAAATCGCTCGCAAGTATCTGTTGCAGCTCACGAAGGTAGAGAGTGGGGTACATTCTGACAAGAGCTTCAAGATATGCTGCCTTCCACCATGTCATTTGTCTCGGACGCACATTATTGCATACCGAAGGTATCAATGTTGCCCTTTGTTGAAATAATCGCACATATTGGTCTACACAATTGTAGGAAACCCGACAAATTCTTGACGTGTTAGCTCTGGACAACGTTTCCAAAAACGTCACATTATGATCTGAAGTCTTTTTTGTGTCGGGTAAGAACTTCCAAAACGGTAGCAACCGTGGTTCTGGTTCATACGCCACGACATTCTAAAAATTAAATGTCATGTTTTGAATCATATAAAAACAAATACTCGAATGTATTTGTGAATGTATAGAGCAAACAATGGAGGGGGCTAGAGGCAATTAAAAAACACAATGAAACTTGTGCTGCACGTGCAACATATCGTAGATGCAAATAAAATTTATTGTGAAGATTACACGTTGGGGATTTTGAACAGTTTGTATTCAGTCGCACCGTGTGTACCACACATATTTGCTTTAGTATGTCGGGGAGGACATGTGGTAAATGCCGCTTACACGGCCAAGTCGAGCTGCTAAAAGGACATAAAAGAAATTGTCCTTATGCAAACTGTTCCTGCCCTAAATGTGCAAGTCACGAGCACCTCCTCGCACTTCGAATGACAGATCGTCATTCGAATGAGGACAAGGGAAAACGCTGGGGCACTAACCTGACGCAGTCCTGCACAGCAAAGAAAGCAGAAGACCACCAAGCTGTACGGTTTCCAGAAATGACCACTCAACTGGATAGTGAACCTATGTTTGCTCTGAAGGTGGCAAATTTTGAAGCAGCAAAGAAGGCAATGGAGAAAAGCAAGCCAAAGTCAGAGCAAAGGAAAGGTAAACATGTTTACAACGACTAACTATCCCGACTTAAAATTAAGGCGTTGAGTATTTCAAGGGGAATTTTGATCTTCTAGAGGACCTCGTCACTATTTTACTCCGGTACCGATACAAATTCAAGCTTTGTAACGGAGGGGTACATTGGGGTTTGCGGGATTACTGTTCTGAGCGATTTTTCTTACGGTTTTACGGTATTTTCGATTCACAACTGCGGGATTGCGGTTTCATCCAGTACGACGGTACGCGTTATTTTAGCATTTTGAGCAGGTGTGTTCGGTAAAATGTCTAATTTTGTACGGTATTTCGGTGAGGGAACTTTCCTTACAATGTTAGTAAGAGAAGGAATTTTGCGCAAGTTTCAGTGCGGTTTTCGGTAACCTGCGATCAGGCGAATTATTTCGCGCTCTCATTTACTCTCTGTCTTTTTGTGGTCGCGCGAAAAATTCCGTAAGATAATGTAAGGAGCGTGACAATTTGGCCTGATCGCAGGTTAGGTTTTCGGTATTTGAGAGGATATCTTGCGGTTTTACGGCACGGTTTTGGAGACCCCCAGTGTTCCCTCAGTAAAAGAAATGAGTAAACGGCATGTAAATAGGCTATAGCCCAGCCTATTTTTATTTGCATACTTGTCTGTGTTCAAAATAGTTTTAATATTGTCTGTGTTAGATTAGACCTATTTCCCTATTATAAAATTGAAAAATATTGTAATTTAATTACAATTTCAGCTAAACAACAGGAGCAGCTTGAGAAACACCGGCACCTATACAACGGCATTAATTCGTATTCACAAGAAATCGTCGCCACAGTGAAAGACGTCAACCCGGTGACCGTGTTAAAAACGGCAATTCGGTTGCACCAAAGACAGCCCAGACGAGAGAGACACCTCGGCGCGTCAAGCACTGCGACAGTCACTACTTTCTCCCTAACGGCTCAAGCACATCCGTCCCCTTCGCCAGTTGTTCCGACTCAGCAGCACTTTACTCAGAAGTTGGAAAACTTGAAAAAGGTCTTGCCATTCGCAAATGAGGTAAAATTAGCCTCCCTTCTTGCTCGAGCACAAGGGGATATGGATGCAGTCGTTCAAGAAATCTTGGACTCGTCTAACGATCCGGAAGTTGAGCACACTCACGATGCAGCAGGTGAAGCGGAGAATCTAAGAATCATCGACCTTACAGGCCCAGACGATGACGAGAAATGCTTCACCGAAACCACCACGGCAAAGTCCGCAGAAAGAATCAAGCAACTGGCGAGCATGCCAGTTGAAACAGCAGCATTGAGAGATATTATCAAGACCGTCGAAGAAAACGATGCAGCGAAAGCTAATTTTAATTTATATTCTTTTCATAAGCCAGAGAAAAGTGCAACAAATGTAAATGTTTTCAAAAGTATGGAAGAGAATAGATATTCGCAACAACTCTCGACCATGCAGCATGTAAACCCGCGTGAGTGCCCTTACTGCTTTAAAAGTATTTCCAATGACCAACAAGGCAGTTTTTGTAACTTCTGTGGAGGAATTTTCCCAAAAAATTACACGAGGTGGTAAAAATTAATGTCGCAACAAGTATCATATACATGTGCATTTCCGCTGTCGTAACATGACTCGAGAATCAGTAATAAAGGAAAAATAAACCACACGTTCACTGTATATTTGTGCTTGTCCATTTTGTGTTGTTTTTCTTGTGTTTTGATTTAGACTAATCTCCTTTTGGGAATAGAAGCTAATAGACCTCAGCCGTCCCTTGACTAGCAGCAACTAATTTGGCGTAACAGTATATACTTGTACAGTAACTGTTTCACGGTCCGAGGAAAATCGCTCTATATTGTGTATTATATATCAAATATTATGAACGTAGACATAGTGCTTACCAAACTCTGAACCATTTTTTGGACACATGTTGTCATTCGTATCTCCTCTTGATTCTTCTAAACTCGATTTGTTTTGTCCTAGGCTAATTTCAAATGATCCTGCCCTTAACAGCTTTCTGGTTTGTTGCAAGAAACCCAGATAACCTAATATTGCGAGTAAAGATAAAATTCCAATTGCATATGTACAGAACATTAATATCTTCAGAGTCTTCAATTTTGCCATTATTCCTTGCAAAGGACAAATATAGCTTCTCAGAAATGTCAGGATCGACAAACTTTGGTACCTGCAGAAAGCGAAAAGTGAAAAAAAAAATTAGTAAAAGATCACCAACTTCTCTCGTTGCTCAATTGCAAATCTGCAAATCTGATTGGCCAGTCGTCTTTCTCAGTTTTTAAACAATAAATAAATGTTTCTGTCGAAAGAGTATCACCTGATAGTTGCCCGCGGAAACAATTTGATGTTCCTATCGCAAATATTATGCTTTAAGAAAATTTTCAGGTCACAGAATGGTATCTAGAGAGACAACAACGAAACGAGAACTCCACTGGAGTCGTAGAGTCGCTCTGAAACGGTCAAATACGCCACATACACTAACAGTCAGTCACGACTGCAAGGTGACAATTGTACTTTTTATTTTTATTTCCAACTCCTAAAGCCGTCTGGTAAGCCCCAATAGTGATCAGCATCAGATTTCTCCTCATCATATCAGTGCATTTATAACACGGAAAGGTCATGAGAAGTGGGAAAACGATGACCAAAGATGAATAGTCTGGATGTGCTAACAAGTTCTGCCAATTAGTACTCAATGACGTGTATGAAGACCAGTAAGGAGAATTTGAATAATGATGCCGGGGCCTAAAGGGTTAGTTTCAATGACACGACCAATCTCTTCTCATATTCGTAAAGCACAGAACAGACTCCATTGCGGAGAAGAACAAAAGAAAAAGGAAACTTTGAAAAAAGAACTGAATCTCACGACAACATTATGCCACCCTACTCACGTTCTGTTCACTTGCAAATGCGGTAAGACATTCGTGGGTAGCAGTGAACTGTTGCCGTCTGACGTCTTAGTTTTCACAGAGTTACCCGCTCATGGGCTCTTGGCGTTAGATGCCATGTGTCCATGAACTGGCGTGCGTTGTAGCGGAAAAAAAACTTCAGCTATATAACATTTTTATTTCTAATTTTTGGTAGTTGTTGTTTGAGAATTGTGAAGCCATATTGACTTATCGCGAGTAAAATTATTCAGAAAATGACTGAAGGGAAAGCGGAATTACTTGGAGTTAATGGTAAGTTCGAGTTATCAAGGGTAAAATAACAGCATGTAAATGAAATGAAGCAGTCCAGAGGAAATTGATTTTTCAGAGCGTCAAAAAAAGTACAAGAAAAGCAACCTGAAAGGGAGGTGGGCTCTATGTAACATAACAACCAGTTTGTTGCCAGGAAGACAACAATTGCTTCGTATTTGTAATGACGCACTTGGTCCAAAAAAAGCAAAATAAATCTGAATCAAAGGCGCCCTTGGGCGAGGCTGGTTTCAAATTTATTACAACCAATTATTTCTAAATCTTTAATTAATGTAAAAACTTTGAATGCAAGGAACCGCACAACTCAAAATGGAACACAGTCGGTACTTCTTATTGCCGGATCTCGTTTTGTTGAGATGCTCGTACCAGACGTCACTGTAACGTGTGAATAAACTATTTTGATTGCAAGGCTGGCACTACCGCAAAAGGGCACTTTTAATCAGGCCAATATTTCAATTAGTCCGCGCTGAAGAGAGGCTTATCTCATAGAGAAAGGTAGAATTTTATCACCGGACGGGCGAGTTAAGCCCGTGTAATGAACAGTGGCGGCTATCTCTACAAACAGGAACGCGGAATCGAGAAACGGGGAACGGGGAATAAGGAATGGAGAACGGGGCATCTCTAAAATAGGGAATCTCTAAAACGGGGAATCTCTAAAATAGGGAATCTCTAAAATGGGGAATCTCTAAAAAAGGGAATCTCTAAAGCGGGGAATCTCTAAAATAGGGAATCTCTAAAACAGGGAGTCTCTAAATAAGGAATCTCTAAAATAAGGAATCTCTAAAATGGCGAATCTCTAAAATACGGAATCTCTAAAACGGGAAATCTCTAAAATAGGGAATCTCGAAAACGGGGAATTTCTAAAATAGAGAATCTCTAATATGGAGAATCTCTAAAATAGGGAATCTCTAAAATACCCGGTCATGGGCTTTTGGCGTTAGATGTCATGTGTCCATGAACTGGCGTGCGTTGTAGCGGAAAAAACGTCAGCTATCATGACATTTTTATTTCTAATTTAGGGTAGTTTTTGTTTGAGAATTTTGAAGCCATATCGACTTATCGCAGGTACAATTATTCCGAAAATAACTAAAGGGAAAGGGGAATAAGTTGGAGTTAATGGTGGGTTCGATTTATCGGGGGTAAAATTACAGCATACAAATGAAGCAGTCCAGGGGAAATTGATTTTGTTATTCAAAGCGTCAAAAAAAGTACAATAAAAGCAACCTGAAAGGGAGTTTAAGAGGTGGGCCCTACGTAATAAGCTCCTTTTCAAAATAGGGGAAAATCCTATAACAATACTTTACAAATATGATAAAAAAAACTGAGAAAGATTTGTGGTGGTTGTTGTTTGAGACTTTTTTAGCCATATCGAGTTACCGACGGTTAAACTATTCAGAAAATGACTATTTCTTCGAGTTAGTATCAGTTAACTTTTCCCCTAGCTATCAGTGCCTATGACTGATTATTTGCAAACGCTTTTACACGAAACAAAGTTACTTACCAGCTGTCAAATTTCAAGCGTTTCTCGATGTACTTTATAACAGCCGTTTACAAAAAAGAATGGTGTGCTTTTATGTTATGGAATAAAAGAATATTCAGCAGCCCAGCAAGGCAACATTCTTGACTTAACATAACAACCTGTTTGTTGCTAGGAAGACAACAGTTGCGTCGTACTTGCAACGACCCACTTGGTTAAAAAAAAATCAGAATCAAAGGCGCCCTTGGGCGACGTTGGTTTCAAATTTAATACCACTAATTATTTCTAAATCTTTAATTAATGTAAAAACTTTGAAGGCAGGGAACCACACAACTCGAAATAAAACCCAGCCGGTACTTCTTATTGCCGGATCTCGTTTTGTTGAGATGCTCGTACCAGACGTCACTGTAACGTGTGAATAAAACTATGTAAACTATACAACAAATAAACGTCTGAGGGGTTTATTTACAATTCCCTCTTTGATACCCGGCGTTTATTCAGGGCCCAGCGTTTAATCGAGAAAATACGGTGTACTAGTAACCATTAACTCTCTTTGTTTACGTTAAAATTTAAACATTAGAGACGATATATCCTTCAGTTTAGCAGTAGTACTAGTTGAAATATTGGCCTGATTAATAAAAGTACCCTTTTGCCGTAGTGCCAGCCTTGCAATCAAAATAGATTCATTAATGTTGACAGGCCAAACGCGACATCCTATTGATCGAGATGTTGCATCTTTGACCTCCAGGGTTTATCTCTTACGAGTATGTCTTTAAATGTTTGTCTAAGGAATGGTTGATTTTCTAAGAGATGCCTTTTACTCAACTTTAGGATTAGTCACAAAAGGGCGGTATTCTGTAACGAACGGTAATATTTTCTTGTGCGTGTTTGCTTTCTTTTGCAAGGCTGGCATCCTTTCGTGGCGCCTTATTTCTGCGATTGTCTCATCTATTAGGTTATCGGGATATTCTGGCAGAATCAGAATCAAAGGTCCCCTTGGGCGACGCTCGTGTCAAACTTATTACAACTAATTATTTCTAAATCTTTAATTAATGTAGAAACTTTGAATCCAGGGAACCACACAACTCAAAACAGAACTCAGTCGGTACTTCTTATTGCCGGATCTCGTTTTGTTGAGATGTTCGTACCAGACGTCACTGTAACGTGTGAATAAACTATTTTGATTGCAAGGCTGGCACTACGGCAAAAGGGCACTTTTAATCAGGCCAATATTTCAATTAGCCTGCACTAAAGAGAGGCTTACCTCAGAGAGAAAGGTAGAATTTTATCACCGGAGGGCCAGTGAACAGTGGCGGCTATCTCTAAATGCGGGAACGGGGAATGGGGAATGGGGAATGGGGAATGAGGAACGAGGAACGGGGAAGAAGGAATGGCGAACGGAGGATCTCTAAATAGGAAACAGCTAAAACAGGGAGTCTCTAAAATAGGGAATCTCTAAAAAAGGCAATCTCCAAAAAAGGGAATCTCTAAAACGGGGAATCTCTAAAATAGGGAATCTCTTAAACGATACAGATGATCGGCAGATGATAGTGAAGCAAGGGAAGAATAGCATACTGAAAAAGTCTAGCTAAGCAAAGTATAATTTTTGCCTAAAATTATAAGCGTTAAGTCTGCGATTTAAAGCAGCTCTTAAATTAGTATTGTTTTACAAAGTATTATGAGACTCTGATTGGCAAATCGATATCACTCCTGGACACCACAAAAAATGCTAATTAAGATCCAAACTAAGCTTGTACCTCAGTCCAAAATACAATGCCTTTGCCCTACTTGTATCAAGGAAAAAGACCAACCACATACCAGAAAGGCCAGGCAATAGAAAAAACCCCAGAAAGACAAGGAATAGAAAAAAGAAAAAAGATGAATCTGCTGTACAAAGCCTGATGCTAAAACGTGTGACGAATTCACATTTAGGGCCCTTTGTTTACCTAATGGCTATTCCACTACCATAAACGGCCAGCATGCATAATGTGACGAGGAAATCAATGTCGATGAACTACAAAGCTTAAGGTGGCTCGAAACAGTTTTGTTGGGCGCGCACAGACTGGGTTCCAATTTACCCGTGAGACTCAAAAAAAAACATAAACAAACAAAAATGGCGTCGCGCTCTCGTCTGGATTTAATATTTTGCGCCGGTTTTTTAAAAGCTGCGTGTTGGCAAGGCTCAACTTACTTGGCTCTGTCAGGAAAAACTGAAAACGACTGGAACTTAGGTGACAATTCACTTGAATCATGTCCTCTTAAGTGATAGTGCGATAGTTTGGTGGCGATACGTTTTTTTTTTCGTTCGTCAACTGAGCTGCATATGAAGCGTAGTAAGCTTATATTCAGAGGCTGTGCAACTGAACTGTGCTCGAGAGGACGGAGACTGCTAAACTCTATCATCTCCAGTGAAATCGTATAAAGTGCCCTAGAATAGTCGCCTTTTTGCCAAGTTTTTTTACTGGCTGTTTTGACCACGGAAGCCTTTTCTACACCCAGGTCACAGGAAAAAAGTCTGGCACCGTTTCCGTGCCGGGGCAAATTTTTCGCGAACTCTGATTCGCGTTTTTGAGAAAACATTCCCATTTAGAAAAAAAGACTAAAAACACACACACACACATGCTTACAGTGCTGTTAGTAAAAACAGTGTAGACTACAGGAAAAGGTTTTTATTATCTTCACATCACGAAATAACAGGGAAAGAATTCAAAAGAAAAAATAGTGTAGCAAAACCTGCAGCCAGCGAAAAAAAAGCCTTGTGAAACAGACAGATTTTGACTCAATAAAGAGACTTATTCATGTCGAAATGTTGACTAACCAGCCGCTACAGAGAAAATATTACAAACAATCAGGTGAAAGATTCGCTTTCTATTTTGCTGAAGTGGTAGTTTCAATCTCAGTTTCACCATAAATCTATTTACTTGCGAAACAAAATTAAAAAGCGTACAAGAGAATTTCAAAACAGTTCACTGCACGCAGTCGGCTCGCTGAAAACAAGTTAGTTTTTTCAAGTTGGTTTTCTGGGAAATACTTAATATTCCAGATAAAAGAAGTGTTCTCTTATTTGCTTAATTAAATGATAGTACAATAGTTTGGTGGCAATACCTTTTTTTTTTTGCTTTTTCGTAATGCAAAGAAAAACCCAGCTGCCTGTAGAATAATTTTAAAACATTTATCGCGCGCTATGTCTTGTAAATTCCTTTGCTACGGAATACTCCAAACGTTCGGATAAAAGAAGTGGTTTCTATCTTGCCGAACTGGTAATATTGATAATTGGACTGTTATTGGTTTTTCCTGGGGCGAAAACAATTCTTCAAACCTTCAAAGCAGTTATTTAAACTGAGTTTTGATCGACAGTCGAATGAGTTTCATCAACAGAAAATTCTTGACAAAATTGACACTTATCAAAGATCATCAAAGGTAGTTTTGTCCTCGTTTGAATACAGACCTTTACATAAGGGACTTCTTCAAGGTATTGTTTTTATAGTCGGAAATGTTGTCTTTTTGTTAATTCTGTCCTTATGCTCCGGTAAAACGTGACATATAATGCCAAAGTGGTGTCCATGTACGCGTAGCTCAATCCTGAACTCCGTTGAAGAAAAACCTTCAGTTTCGAAACTCCATTGTTTCTAATATGGATTTTCAAGCACATTTCACTTTGGTAGAAGTTCTTGCTCTCCATCGCATACGTTTCGAATCCTTGTTTAGGTTAAGAATTGTTGACTTGTAAATAATTGTACAGTGGTATAAACAGTAACCTAAAATCCATCACCGCTTTCGACAACATGATCTTCGTGAACGAACGCTGCGAACGTTTGCAAAAATTTAGAGATATATAAGTTGTTTTCACGGAGGCTCTTCAGGCAGACGATAAATCAAAACAAGTACAGAAAGCAGCCTGTCTTACCATTGTGAGCGAAGTGCAGATGAATTCATTTGAGATAGAATCAATCTGCACGAGGAGGAAAACATTCCGCTATATTTGGTGCCAACGATCCAATGAATTAAAAAACAAATGATGTAATGTTCTTCGACAAGCACCGATCCACCCAAAACGTCACCTTTTCAAACGTAAAGAAAGTCATCAGTGCGAAAGAAACGCCCAACGAAATAAACCTGTAATAAACAGATTTGAAACCACCGGTGCCGAGGGTGGCGTGACAATTTTTGCACATTTATTGCCTGTCTTGTCGTGTCAAAATTTTCAAAATTTTGTAACTTGGGAAGAACATAATTCCGCTTCCGCTCGGAAAATTTCTTTGACTTTTTGCATGTACTCTTATATCCCAAAGAGTTTTTCAAGGGAGATTAAAAAAATTCTGTCGGACGGGAGAAAAGTTAAAGGTAAATTCGAAAAATGTGTTTTTGCTGAAAGTTTCCGACAGAATATTCTTAAACTCAATCCTTAGGTAGCTTACTAGAATCAAAGGCCGTATGCAAAATTTAAAGAAATTTCATCGTCAAATTTTCAAGCAAACTGAGGATATCTCTATTTTATGGTCATACTTCGAAACCCAACTGCGCTGCTATGGCAACAAATTTCTTGAGGAATCTACAAAAAGTTGACACTTTGATATTATCATTATTTTGTGGCAAAATGTGATCATGATTGGCCAACTCTAACCTAAATATTTTAACTCCAAAATATAATGCGTCGAAAAAAACAAGAACCCTTTCGAGCCACCTTAAATTAAACTACGTATAACACTTCAAATGGGAAAAAAATTAAAATGCCTCATCAGTCAAGGTTGTTTTGCTCTTGGTTAACTTTACCGACTACGTACCACACCATGGACAGGCTTGAATGCCAATACTTGACAAAGAAGGTACACTTCTGACATTTTGAGACAATTGTTATGTGTACATTTGAAGTTGAAGCATCAGTGATAGTATGTTAAAACAGGTTTTATGGCTGCATAGGCAATTAAACAGACACAAACATTTGTAAGGTGGAAATGAATTCCAACCAAACTCATTCACTAAAGAAGGCTGTGTTAGATTGGAGATGGATAGTTATCGGTCTTCATCATAGTGTGAAATAGCCATAGAATTTAAGAAGACCATTAGACTTAAGTTAGAAGCGATTTTTTTCAACTGGGTTAAAATCCCTCTTCCCTATAGGATCCTTACAAATTATTCTATTTTTTAGAAGTTATCCCTTCTACACAAACACGAATAACTACGATATCTAGCAGAACCTACAAAGGATGACCCCCTACTTCTTTAATTAAAAAAAAGACCCCCCCAACTCCTCTAAGCACTCTAAAATACCCTTGACCCCCCTATCTCCCCCCCTCCATAAATAATGACCGGTCCCTAAGTTGATTATCAACTTGTCGTTCCGTCAGTAGTGAACAACTAACAGATTTTTACCGGTAGCCTTCCTGAAGTGTTTAAGATCTATACTCGTCGGCCTTCATTTTCTTAAACAGAGCTTACGCAGCCGTTATTTGGGTTGTCAGGGAGGAACGTTGCGTGATGACTCAAATGCATAGGAGACTACATTGACCAGTTTCCTAAAACTAGAAATTGTGGTGCCGACATCGCCTGCATGCAGACATGAATTATTCCTTCCGATAATTCGTGTATATACGCAGGCTACGTACGTGAAATTAATTTCTGTTTCTTTTTCGTCTTTCTAATTTGTTTCGTTTAATTCCTTTTTCGGTTTGTTTCGTTCCATCCGATTCCATATTAGCAGTTAAACAATTTACAGTTTCTTTACAAATTAATGGAAGCGCTGCTTAAAGATCCGAACTTGATTTGGGAAGTTACCTTATGCTTTACGCTTCAGGTTACCGAATGAGTCGATCTGCTCAAATAAGCCAAACAGACTCTGACGATTACAGTAAATACGTTTTTTGCGTGCATATATAAGTCTCACAGATGCTTCCCTGGCTCCACAGGCCTGTTGAGTATAGATAGGTATATCAACTGCATCGCAGCGGTTGCAAGTAATTTATTAGTGCGCCTTTCAGCGCCTATGTCTAGGATTGAACTCTGTAACGAATTTCGCGATTTTTCGCAACGTTACGATTCTTTGTTTCAAAATAGCGAGATTAACAAATGATTTTAATGACGCGAACTCTGAAATTCACAACCCAGCTGATGACCCCCTGTCGACAATTATAGTTACTATCGATCTCAGACGTTTTTTGAGGGGGAATTATTTTAGGAAACAATTAACTTTGCATGGACCACTGTAACAAAATAAAAGTACCGGATCCTGTAGTAAAGGATCTAATCAGCAAAAAATAAAGAACCAAATGCGATAAAAAAAGCAATGCTGATTCAATGGTAGGGAAACTGAGTGTATATTTTAACCAATATTTCAAAAGGCACAGCCTTTCCTCTTCAGGGTCCGCTTACAGAGAATGACTCTAAGGGTGAAAAACGTTACAATTTAAACTAAGGGTGTACAATATGATACTAGAATAACAACATATAACAGCATTTATTAAAAACTGGACTAGGTATAATGGATTTCTAGCATTTTGATTGGCTGAACGGAGCTAGGCCATCAGCTCATACACCTGCTGCGACCAAAAATGGTCAATGAACATTCAGCAACAAACTGAGCTGAAAGTTTTTTCCTCGCAAGTAACCTGATGGGAAAAATGGACGCGAAAAATCACTTGGCAGCGAATTTAAATTAAGCAGAAATTGCAACAGCGTCACTAAGACACAAATCAAAAATGTTCCGTAGTGCTTGATTTCTTAAGACAACAAGAAACTTTGCAGAAATAGAAATTTAAGCATTGTTTTTACAATTAATTTCTTTCATCGATCGTCACATTGATCATTAAAATTGAACAAACGATAGGTTTTATCAGGAAGGCTTCCCACTTCAAAATATCAAGACAAGACATCAAATAAAACACAGTGAAGTGGGGCAGAAGCATTTAATAAAAACTATCACACATTCATGGCGAGTCGGTGAGAAAATCATGAAGCAATCTAAACAAGTACTAAGCAAACTACCAAGAAGGAAGGAAGGGCGAAATTTTTTTCGGCTATAACACGCAAAATTCACGCTGGTTTACCTGCACTCGTTGTAGCTCTGCGTTCCAACAGGTCCAAATGTTCAGATAGAAATGGGATGCCATGTAAACGGAGTTGAATCGCTTTCCCAGTTGTTTGAGTGTTGTTTTTTACCATTCCGTCCGCAACCTCTGAACCGAGAACAACTGCACTTTGTGCTTTGCGTTTAACAAACTATGATGGTGAATTCTAAAGTTCCTCGCTAAAGTAATCTTGCTTCTGAGTTGCATAGAAATTACCTCTTCAATTTCAAATTAGTTCTGTCTTCAACTCGATCAAACATGCACATGATGGATCCGTTGTGCGAACGGATTACAAACTTGTTCCGTTTCAACTCCAGCAGCTAATATAGTGAAATCGTACAGCTTTAATCCGCTTTGAACGATGATTACAACAATGTTTCAGGAAAAATCAAACACGTACCATATTTCAGAGCGAATAATTAGAAGAATTTTTCTCCAAAACTTGTGCCACTTCGTTCACTTTCGAGCAGTTTCATTGATCCATTCAACTTTGCAATGAAACGCTGCCACACTTCGCAAGGTTTTGGAGCCTTTTTCGTTCAGTCATGTGATCGATTCTTATTCCCTTTATATCTCTTGTATCTCTTTTCTCTTTTTTTCCCTTTCTTTCTTGCCTTTTTTTTAAAATAGTGGTTAAGTTTTTATAAAACAATTATTCTACTTGGGCTTGCTGGATATCGAATGCTTATAACCAACTCGGCGCTACGCACCTCGTTGGTTATCTATCGTTCGATATCCAGCGCGCCCTCGCAGAATAATTGTTAAATATTACAACATTAAAAAACTGGCGTAAAAACTAAAAACAAAAACGTTACGATTTGAGATTTATATTTAAAGAAGCTGATATTACAATGTTAAAAACCTGGCGTAAAAACTAAAAACGTTACGATTTAAAATTTGAAAAATTATAACATAAGCAGGATACGTGATACTATAATAACACAAGCTTAAAGTGACAGGGATAACGAACAGCGGTTAACCTTAAATAAGTTGCAATTCGAAATAAGAAAGTGGAAAAATGCCAAACAAATACCCCCCCCCCCCCCAAAAAAAAAAACGGAGGATGAAAAACAGGAACGAGTGTCATGTTTCATCTCTCCTATTTAAGCCTAGAGGTTCCAAGGTTTGACCTCTATCGATGAGGTATGCCTCTCTAGCTTTTCGTACGCTGTCACGGTTAGATTTCATTAGTTCAAGAGGAATAAGTTGTATGTCGTTTGCATTATGGACGTTAGAAAAAATGTTCTGAGACTGCAGTAGGTTTAGAACTGTTAGCTTGTTTGTCAACAGGTTTACGATGTTCGCTGAAGCGGTCCTTAAGTCGTCGTTTGGTTTCACCTATGTATTGTTTGTGACAGCAATTGCATCGTACCATGTAAATAAGGTTTTAGAGTTACAGTTGTGTCCTCATCGAAACGAGCCACGGGGTTGGTTACCTACGAGGTTTGGCGCTAACAATTAAATTACTAAGATTGTTACTATGGTGGAAAGCAACGAGAGGAGCAGGGGAGCGGGGAGCGGGGAACGGGGAGCGGGAGCGGGGAGCGGGGAGATGAGGACAGGATGTTGAGGTGTTTATGAATAATGGATGATACACAACGAAGGGCTGGATTATATGTGATAACAAGGGGTACCCGTCTGGGCTGTTTTCTTTGAGAAGTGTCTTTGGAAGCGTGCTTCGGTACGTGTGATGTTGTGAACACACACAACGTTTTTTAGTTGTCGACAACAAAAAGTTGTCGACAACTAAATGTCTAGTCTGTGGAGGCCCTTAAATCACGAAATGCTTCCCAAAACTTAACACTGCATAAGTCAAACCGACATTTCTGGACTCCGGAGTGTCTTCTTCCTGTCGACAATCTCACTCAGCCTCTCCCTGGCTGAGGGCAATAATGTCGTCAAAACGCGGCTCGCAAAGATTCATGTGTGCACTTCAAATGAAAACGCAGACCAGGAAAGGCGAGTTTCATATTTAGGAACCCACAAGAAAGATCAGAGGTGGGCCAAAGACCCAAGAATACACCTTTGGATACATTGGATCCATTGGAATGGGCCTTTATCCATAAAACCTTAAGGTATTTTAATTTTGGCCCATCGTTGATAAAGTGGATAAAGGTTTTTTACTGCAACATTGAAAGCTGCTTTCTTAACAATGGTTGGGCAAGCAATTTCTTCCAGCTCAGTAGGGGAGTTAGGCAAGGCTGCCCGCTGTCGCCTTAAATATTCATCCTCTCGGTAGAAGTAATGGCTGAAGCTATACGCAAACGGAAAGAAATTGTCGGTATAATTGTAAATGGGAAAGAAATTAAGTTAAGTCAATACGCAGATGATACTACACTCATTTTAGATGGCTCAGAACAATCTGTTAAGGAAGCTGTAAAGCTATTAGAAAGTTTTGGAGATGCATCTGGCCTTAGACTCAATAGCAGCAAAACGGAAGCCTTCTGGATCGGCTCCAAAGCAAACTGTGATCTTAAACTCTGTCCTGAAATAGATTTTAAATGGCCAAAGAAAAAAGTTAAAGCTCTTGGTGTATGGTTGTCAACGGATCCTGATATTACAATTTCCCAAAACTACAAGGACAAACTAGAAAAAATAAAGGCAACTCTAGGATGCTGGAAGTTCCGCAGACTTAGTCTGTTAGGGAAAGTGTTAATCTTAAAAAGCCTTATTACATCGCAACTAGTGTACATACTATCCCCTATACAATCAAGCCCAGAAGCAATCAAAGAAATCAATTCAATATTTTATAACTTCTTATGGAACGGCAAAGGCGACAAAATAAAAAGAAATGTAATGATAAATGACTATTCTCAAGGAGGACTTAAGATGATTGATATTCTTTCTTTTAACAATCTCTTAAAGCAACCTGGATTAAAAAGTATCTTGACACTGAAAATGGAGGCAGGTGGAAAATGTTTTTTGATGCAGAACTCCAAAGATATGGAGGTAAATTAGCGATATTAGGGAATCTTAACTCAAAGGACATGCACAGTGTCATAAAGGTATCAGATCCTTTTGTCAAAGAAAGCCTTGAAATTTGGTCAGAGATCTCTTTCGAGGAAACGGTAACATCCTATAAACATCTTTGTTCAGTACCTTTATGGCATAACTCACTTATAAGAATTGGAAACAAACCTGTAGTTTATCAAGACTGGTTTCTCAAAGGTATAAGCAAAGTCAATCATTTAATGGACGACTCCCTTAACTTCCTCTCCCACACATCTTTCCAAAACAAATATAACCTCCGACTCAAACCTCTAACTTTTTTTGGAATGATCGCAGCAATCAACCATCTGCGCATCCAAATTGCAAGAAACCAGCCGGACAGCCACGAGAGCTTTTCATCAGTTTTTATGAAAAGTACAAAGCCATCCCGACTTGTATATAAGAAGCTATTATCAAAAAGGGGTCAAGAACCCATATCAAGTCAACAAAAATGGCAACAGGATATCGACACTGATCAAAAAGTCAACTGGAAAGCAGTTTACCAGCTGGCCTCTCACTACACAAAGAGCTCAAAACTTATTGTTTTTAATTTTAAATTTCTACATCGGCGACTATCAACGAACAGTTTCTTACATAAATTAGGATTTACAGATAGTGAAAAGTGCACTTTCTGTCTAAAAGAAACAGAACACCTGTTACATCTATTTTGGACATGTGAGAAAACCCAGTCCTTCTGGAATAGTTTATTTTCATGGCTGCAGTCCGGCAGGATCATTGAGAAAGACTCTAGGTCTCTTGAGGCGGACGCTGCTTTGGGTCTGAGGCCGGATAACTCCAAATATGAACTACAAATCAATTTTTGTTTCTTGATAGCAAAATATTTTATTTGGATCTGCAAACTTAAAGAATGTATTCCAAAATTGAACGATTTTTTATCGTACTTATGTCACCTTTGCAAAATAGAAAACGACGGTAGAACAGTTGCAAAGAAATGGGAACCTCTTCTACCAATCTTGCAATGACAGACCTGACCCCCAAAAATCAATTCACAAACCTAACAAAACCTCTTGGTCCTTTCAACCCGGTAGTACTTTTGCACCATAGCATTACAGAAATGTATCAATGTTTTTTGTTTGTTTTTTCCTTTTTTTGTTTGTTTGTTTTTTATTTTATTTTTTTTATTCTTTTCGCTTCCTTTCATTTCGCTTCTTGTACTGATTAGCTAATTAGTGTTTTTTTCCTGTTAAATAAAGCATTGTTAAAAAAGTAGTGTATTGTAAATAATTTCTCGTAAGGGATTTATTGTAAGTAATGTAACGTGTATTGAAAGTAAGAGTAAGTTATTGTAAGTAATGTATTGTGAGTACTGTGACGTGTATTGTAAGTAAGTTACTGCAAGTAATGTATTGTAAGTACTGTAACGTGTGTTGTAAGTTAAGTGATTGCCAAAAAAAAAAAAACTTCAGAAGTTAACAATCGCGGACTAACATCATGAGAAAGATGGATACATATCAAGTTCAGTTAGTGGTAAGTTGTGCTGATAGGTGAAGTTTTCTAGCATAATGGAAGAAGAATATTTTAGCCCTTACTGAGCAGGAAAACATATACCATCCTTTAAAAAAATTAAAAATAAATAAATAAAAAAAGAATACACCTTTGAAGTTTAATGGCGATTCGCTTATTGTGATGGAATTTATCGAACTTCAAGTGAGGTGCAGTGTCAAACTGTTTCCTGCCTTCAATTCATTCTAAACGTTCAGCAAACATGAAAAATAAAAACGTCAATTTCTCGCACAAAAAGCTTCAAACCAGCCCAGGAAGCCCTCAAGTAATGACCAATACAACAAAGAAATAAGGCAAATTATTTTCATTTCGAACTCGTTCTTATTTGTGGCAATTTAAGATGTTTTATAGCATTTCCATACAAACTCTTAAATATTGCCGATATCATTATTATGCATAGCGTGGAAAAACAGTCTAATCGAAGCGCAGCTCTCAACGTTATCTTGGGCTGCCTGTGGTTTCGCCGGCTCACGTGACAATGCACGTAGAGGAAACACCAACTTAAATAATTCAACAACATTCCACATCATTTAACAGGATGGCTAAACGTGTTCAATAAGTAAAATTTAACTTTTTGCAGTTAGGCTAAGTGTATAATGCAAATTTTCAAACTAAGCAAAACATGTTGATCGTTCGACTTCATCACGTGCGAATCTTACAGGCCTTACGGAATGACTTATAAAAAGATACTTAATTACTTAAACTATCTCCGAGAAAAGGAAGAAAGCTCTATAGTCAAACAATCTTTAAAAGTATCTATTGACCTTCATTAAAACGGTCATAATAGTTTTTACTCTAGTCTCTGAAAATGACTGACTATTATAATTTCTGTGACTTTAATTGTAATTCATTGAATGAAGGTAAAATCAAACAATATGTAGATCTCATGAAAAAGAAATACATTGTCGTAAAAAAGGTGGTTATTGTTCATCGTGGTAAATACAGTTAAATAATAAAGTGTATATCGTTTAATAATAATAATAAGTCTTTATTTCATAAGATAAAAACACATATCCTATGTTACAAAAATGCCATGTCTCACGATGTCTCACGATGTGGTCGCTTGAGTTGTAGATCGCGACGTTTCAACTGCTTACTGCTAGTCTTCATCAGGCGATGAGGTCGACTGGTTGTGCGTCACCATGTGAATCACGATGATCGGCTGTGATTGGTGTGTTTCGATCCTCATTGTTCCGCTGTGAAGTTGTTTCCCGAGAAGTCCGATTTGAAGCTGTTCCCTCGGCGGTTCGCTGATGTACCGGTCTCCTGTTGTGTTTCTTGATCGTTGGTATCCACGCTTCGGGAATTTCAATTCCGTTGTCCCTATTGATGTTATCAGGGTGAAGTCTTATGTGGATAGCTTCCTTGACCCTACGGGTGTACCAGTGTGAGTCTCGATCAATAAAATTTACCTCGTTCCAAAGCGGGTGGTGGCCGGTCTTGTTGGCGTGCTCAGAAACGGCGGAGGTATGGGTACGGGCGAGTCGTATATCCCTGTCATGTTCCTTGATCCTCTCCTACATAGATCTTCCTCTTTCGCCAATGTAGACTTTTCCGTATTCACAGGGAATCCTGTAGACTACGCCGTCTTGTTTAGCCGGATCGAAGGTGCCCTTTGGTCGCACTAAATGTGACCTAAGTGTCGAGTCGGACTTAAAGACGGCGCGAATACCTTGTTGTTGTAGGCAGCGGCGAAGAGGTTCTGATACTCCTTTGATATACGGCAAAACCGCGGTGGACTTAAACTCTGTCTCAGGCTCTACCCTGGGGGCTGCTTTTCTTGTCCTGGTGAGCTTCTGCACGAAAGAGGACGGATAACCGTTAGAAACAAAGACAGATGACAGATGTTTCTTCTCCTCAGAGATGACTGATGGTTTGGTCACGAGGCGCTTCGCCCGGTCGTACAGACACTTAAGACGATTTCCGCTCAACGTTCGAGCAGTAAGTGCAAAAATAAGTTACCAAAAAAATACTTGCAGCACTCTCACATTTTGAGAACAGATAAGAAGAACTTATCGTTACTTTTGCTCCCAAGCTGACCCCGCGAGAGAAAATTGGATTTGAAGTTATCAATATTTCAATTAAAAAGACGCTTCATGTCGGTTCAAAACAAAATGGCGCCCGTTTTTAGCATACTTTTACGAGATTTGAAATTAATTTTCTTGAGAATGCTTGAGAATTTCATCGCGGGGTCACTTGGGCAAGTGAACTAGAGTGAGATGTTTCAAATAGCATTTAAAATGTTACCGTGCTATGAGTAGTTTTTTGGTAAATATTTTTTGCACTTATTGCTCGAACGTTGAGCGGAATCCGTCTTAACAATACCGCGTTTTTCGATTGGGGGTGGTGCGAATCATACGCCAAGTACTGATCAGTGTGAGTTGGTTTTCTGTAGACGCTGGTTGTAAGGCGGCCGTCCGGTTCTCTAGAAACTGACGTGTCGAGGAAGGCGATCTTACTCTCTTTCTCGGTTTCCATGGTAAAGCGGATGGTGGGTTGCTGACTGTTGAGATGGTGTAAGAATCTGTCAACATTACCACGATCAAGGATGGTGAAGGTGTCATGAACGTAGCGCTTCCAGATCTTGGGCTTGTAGGGTGCGGACTCTATTGCTTGTTCTGCAAACGCTCCATGTAGAGGTTAGCAATAACCGCGGAAACCGGGCTCCCCATGGCTGCGCCTTCTTGTTGTTCGTAAATCGATCCGTTATACTGGAAGTATTGAAGTACTGAGTTGCCTGTTATCTCCCTTAACAGGCAACTCAGATTTCACGGTGACCAACTCAGCTCACTTCGCATCCATCATCAGCAGTGAGAAGATTCAAGACAACGAGATCATGGTGTCCTTTGACGTAGAGTCACTATTCACCGACGTTCCAATTGAAGGTGCCGTACAAGCCGCGCGACGAAAGTTGGAAAGCGACCCCGGCCTTGCAGACCGCACGACGCTAACACCTGCTGAGATTGCGGACCTCTTGGATTTCGTATTAAGATCCACATACCACTTCGATGTGGTCGCGATCTACAACTCAAGCGACCACATCGTGAGACAAACGATATACACTTTATTATTTAAAAGAAATATATTTTTTATTGGAACCAAACCCTTCAACATTCGCAAAAACTTAGTTTTTATTACACATTCAAAAAGAGTTATAGCCTTTCTGCCTACCTAGATCGAACAACAAAAGACCCCATCTAGAAAATCCTTAGTAAAACTGAGAATTAGCAGTCATAAACTTCGGATTGAAACAGGTAGATACGACAAAATACCTCGTGATGAGAGGTTATGTAGGCTCTGCAATTGTAACAAAATTGAAGATGAAACTCATTTTTTTACTAGATTGCCCGAGCTATTCTTCGATAAGAGACAGGTTCTTTTCTAAAATAGAACCTAAAATCCCATTTCTACGGCTATTATCACATGAGACCTTATTGTCACATCTTATGAATTGTACTGATTATTTTATAAATATTCAATTAATTTCATTCATCTCGTCATGCTTTGAACAGAGAGACAAACTAGTTACAATGGCTACCTCTCTGAATGGTAAAAAATGAGAAATGGTTGTAATCTCTTTAGTTATTTTAATTAAGTAAGTAATAAATAATTAAATTTAAGTGGCTTTTGCAATACTGTAATACTTTGTTATAGTCATGCAAATAAAGCTTGTTGTTGTTGACTTGTCTGTAATTCACATATGGTGGACTTTTACTCTCGAATCAAAACTCCACTGTAGAAAAACCTCAGCAACTTAAATTAAGCGTGTTATTTACCTGTCCCGCGGGTCTATGTGATATATTCACCTGGTATCGCCCCGAGGGCGTATCACGTACTCCCTCGCTCCAGGTAAATAACCCTTACATAGCACACTAGTGGCACAAGGTGTATAGCGTTAATTGATCTGCACCAGCTATACAAGAGACTCTGAAGAAGAACAAGGAAAGCGGTTTAGCTTCATTAGTAGTGAGGTTCTGATTGCATGAGCCGGGCTGGACCGGATAGCCAGGATGACTCGGCTTACCGAGATGAGTTTCAGCGCGAAGTTACACCCGACGTAACCAATCGAACCAATCCGAACGAAAAATCAATCGAACTCAATCGAACTCCAATCGTTCGATTGTTTTTCGATTGGATCGGCAATCGAGCATAATCGAACAAGAACTTTTCGGTGAGTTCGATTGCCGAACTCGCGAGTTCGATTTCCGAACTTAATAGAACCAATCGAGCTTAATCGACGCGTTTAGTTCGATTTCGTTCGATTGTAAAACGACATAAATATCGAATTATAAAACAGAGAAATTTCCCTCATAACCATGTGAGTCAGGTGTAAAATAACATAAACACTTTTCAATCAGTCAACTTAAACCTTTATTGTTTTATTGTTTCTGAGCAAACTTAAACGGCACAGCGAATTAAACTGCCTTTATATACCTCCAGGGATTATACGGACCGGTGATTACTGTAGCTTAAAGTTGTAGCAGAAGTTCCGAACGAGTTAAAGGAACTGTGTCACGGATTTAAGGCAAATTTAGGCATGTGAAAATGGCCACTAAATTGGTCACTTAAAATAGTGAAGGAACATAATTTCAATAACAAAGCGAATGCAAAAAGAGGTACGGATGGACAGAAATTGAAGAATATTGAAACGGATTGCGATATGGGCTTTTGAAATACTGTTAGGCTGAACAGTTCTCAAAGTTAATCTTGTTTGCCGGTTAAGTATACGAAGGAAAATTTTATAAGGTATTTTGCCTACACATAATGACAGACAGCGGTAAACGGTGGAATCGGGCTTAAGACTTACACTTCAACTTTGTCGGTCAAGGGCCAAAGCACAGACACCAGTTCGCGTTGTTGCTCTAGCTGACCTCGGTCGTTTTCGTCGAGTACCTATAGGGCTGGTCCTCGATCTCCTCTTTTCCTTCTAACAATGTACTTCTCTTCAACACTGACGTTGAAAGAGCACTCGTGATAGCCTTTGACAACCACTTTGAAAATTGTGAGTTTCACTTGCGACATGTTTCCCGTGTACGCCCGGTGTACGTGGTTGAAATAGAAGCCTACACATAGCTTATTTAACTGCAACGCATTGTTTGAAACCAAATGAAACCGGTTTGGAATGACAAAGGGCAGGCTAAGGACAAAGCTCTATTGGTCTAGTGTTGATTCTGTTCGATTAAAGAAGTGCTCGATTTTCGAACGTTCGATTGTGTTCGATTGGCAAAACGTCGGGTGAGTTCGATTATGTTCGATTGCCGAACCCAATCCAAATCAATCGAACGATTGAAGATCGATTGAGTTCGATTACCGAACGTTCGATTGGTTACATCGGGGTACATGAGGCAAGCCTGTCAGTCATGGTCTAAATTTAGAGCCCGTTTACATTGGAGGTTTCAGCCCAGCATGACTTCCATCCCGGGATAATCTCGGAACATTAAAGAGAATCTGCGAAAATTCACCTCTTTCACCTGGTTGTCAACCCAATTGACCGATCTCTTTTTCCGCATCTAAACAATAATGTTTTTGTGGAAGGGGTTATCACCTGATAGTTGGCCTCGGAAGTTCGATGTTCAGACAACAAACATTATGCTACTTTTTAGAAAGCTAACATAGCACTGCCCTTTAATTTATTTACTTTCCGATTTACTAGGCATGCTTCTTAAATCGTTTATTTGTACAATAAAAGTTAGTGCGGAATAAAAACGGGACCCTTTTGAATTTGTCTAATGGGACCGAGCTATCCAGAAGACTGCCTTAATTAAGTTAATGCAAACAATAAAATTCACCGTCTTGTATTCGCGTTCTCCAGAAAACCTTAAATTACTAGTCATTTTTGTAGTACAGGTGACTGCAAAGGAATGAACGAGTTTGCAATGCAGAGCCATAGGTTTTCTTGTCAAAACTGCCATTCTTCTCATGATTACTTTTCCGCCTAATTGGGTTTCGCCTGCTCAGCCAAATGTTTCTTTTTCGGGTTCCTCATGTTAGCTAATGTGGATTTTCCACCAATATATCATTTTCCATAGCTTCCGTTACATCAGTGGTCACCAGGGTATAGAGTCGATGTTCTGTCAGCTTTTGTACAGTATACTTCAAAGAATTAAGTCCATCGTGATCACTGTTTGCGGTAGATCGTCGTATTCTTTTATACCTATTAGAATCCCAAAAAGCCATTGTAAAAACACTGTTTTTTTTAACTTGAAAAGTATCGGGTGAGAAGGTATTAATAGGGAGCTTAAGCAGTGACGACGACGACGACGACGACGGCAACGAGAACGCCTCTTTAAAACAGAAATCCTGGTTATTTGATCTACTTTTTATTATTCCAACTTGTTCAACTTGTATAATGTGACTGAATTATTCAAGAATTGAAGTGCTAAGAACAGCAACCAACTTGAGGAAGAAAAAGAGAAAACCACTGTCATGTGTTCACATTCTCCACAAAACTTTGAATTTGGTCATTGTACGTCGTTGTTTTGCGGAGGACGGCAAAGAAATGTAACAAACTGTATTAACGCACGTGCAGAGTTTTTGTTTACTAATTAAACCCTTTTTTTGGTGCCGTTTTCGATGCTGTCGTCGTCGTGCATGCTTAACCTCCTAATGATTTGTAGCGGGGTGCGAAATCCAATCCCAAGTCCTTGCACAACCTGCTAAAGGCGCTGTTACACTAGGCAAAGATTCGTGTAACTTGTATCGTAAAAAATAAAAACCGTGTGTTCCGTTGCGGTGCTGCAAGACAAGTTGCTCGAGTGTTATACCAGGCAATGTTTTAACTTGTCTTGCTCTCGAAGGTAACAAACAGCGCGGGGGACTGGCACGAGGTTACATGCGCCAATAGGGGCAACATGTTACACTACGCAACGCTTGAAAAATTCGTTGAGCGTTGCAAGAATCGTCGCGAAAAGTAGAGTTCTACTTCGCTCAGCGATTGCGGTAAAAAACGAAACGCGAGAAATGTTTGTTGCAGGATATGCCACACTGGGCAATTTTTCACGCAGCTTGTGCCGCAACAAAATTGCGAAACCAGTTGCACGAAACATTGCCTAGTGTAACAGCGCCTGAAGTTTTCAGAGAAGCTTATGTCCTGTGGCCGCTAGGGTACCCATGAAGACTGACTGGAACACTGAAGAACGGGGCTCTGGTGAGGCCACAAAAGCTGATACTCTACGTTATGAATTTAAGGCCGCTTTCCTTCCAATTGTTCCATTTTCATATTTAATTGATTCAGATTGTTTAGATCTTTGTGCCAGTAGACCAAACATCTGCAAACAGATTACTTCATGTTTTCATGGTTGGAGAACATCTAATTATCTAAATGGACCAGATTTAGAAACAATCTAAACCATGCACCACTTTGCATGCACGTATCACTTTGCATGCATGTATCCTTTTAAATATCGATTCAAATCTAAATGAAATGAAAAGTCGATTCAGTTTTGGCGGCAAAATGCAGATTTAGATCGACTGAAAGGAACACAACCTAATGGCTTACTAAAATCAAAACTTATTGGCAAGATGCGTCGCTTGCTGCCATTTACTTTAGAAAGATTGGTTTCTTCCATATCATAATAAAAGAACAAAATATGATGATATACAAAATGCAAAATGTCAAATGTAGCACAATAAAGCTCAATTTTTTTCATTTTAACAAAGAATGGGGAGGACACCAAGTGCCCACTGCTTAACTCCGAGATTATTAAAGCTTTGGCAACAAAACTTCGATCATATATATCTAATACATCTAAAAATGTGTTCTTTCAAATCCTTAGCTTGACCTTCACTCGACTTGGAAATTGGGTATGATCTTCAAACACCGCAGCCACCCTTAATCCGTCATCTTGGATTTCTTGCTTTTTCCAAAGCTCTCAAAAACCATCAAAATTGGCCAAAAAGCAATTAACAACAACAGAAAAAAAAAGAACACTCACGTTGTGCACACTCTCCATCCCACTCCCCCGGGCAAGTGAAAATAGGTTGCCTTAGCAACATCAACTTTTGTGATAATTTCCGATAAGTTTTAGCAAAATTCACAAGGTTTGGTGGGTTTTCTTTAAACATTAAAAAATTTTATCGTTCAAAGTCAGTTTAAACACTTTTTGTCCCACCTCCAGGCTAAATAGGGTTTTTTGCTTATTAAAAGAAGCGAAACTTAACTTCCCACCCCCCCGCCCCAACTGCGAAAGGCACATGACCCCCAAGTGTGAGTGAAATACTTAATAACCTACCGTAAACGCAAAGGTGGTCTGGCTCCAACAGTGTGAAATATTTTTACCATTTTGTACCTCCCTTTCTCCATAGACGGTCTGGTGAGATTCATGCCGTGTTTCATTATTCTAAGTGAGAGAACACACAGCATCTTTCAATAACAGAAGCAACCCGATATCTCGAAATTTCAAGAAAACACAAAATTGTTCCCAATAATGGGGAACATAAACGCATTCAAGGAACGAAAGCTGAATGAGCTAGTTATTCAAGATTAATATTGCCGTAAAAAAACAAATCTTAGATTGCTCCAACCAAAACACCCTGCGAACGAGACTGCCATAAAACTAACATGATCCACGGGAAACCTACACGCTTTATGGGTGCACAAAAACACGAAAATTTACTCGAAGTTCTTTGATATCATTTTGCAGATTTAGAGTTGGTTTGAAAGGACTTGAATCAGCAGAAAGACTGTCAATGCTTTTTTCTTCACTGGAGGCGATATCAAACCCCATGGTAAAGCTGCTACTGACCGCTCCTGACTTGTGTTCCACCTCAAAATGCAACAAGGACCCAACACTGAAGATCCTTTTCGTAGACGTCTACTTTTGTACTACGGCCAAGTGTAAGGTTAGCGTGCTTTCAAACTGGACGCTTTCTTTTATAATATATCTTTCTTTTTAAAAGGCCATGAGGATCTTACTTATTTCTGCTCCCCTTAAATTTTGTAAGGTACTGGTAGGGAGAACTTTCTTAACATCAAGACCTTACATTTCTGGCGATCATTTTCTTTATTCTCATAACCTGTATGCTTGATCAAGTAGTGATAGCAACATGGCCGCTGGTTCCTCGTATGCTCGATTTTCAATACATTCTTGCTCATCAGCAAAAGAAAAAGACCTGAAGAGATTGCTTTGAACTCGATGGCGCATATTGAAGAAATCGGAGAGCTTGAAGGCAAGAAATCCCTGTTCGAGGACATAAACTTAATTTCAAAGCTAAGGAGATTTGGAAGGAAACCCGGCGACTTTCACTTACGACTTTCACAGCGGTAGAGTAAATTGCATATATTATTGTGGATTTACATTGTGAGAATTGTTTAATTGAGCGACTTTCCATGTTTACGGTAATTTTCTTGAAATGTTTAAAAAACTTGTTCAAAATGTCCTTGAAATTACCTTGTAGTTCCCGCTTCGAAAGGAAACGAATTGCTTGCGAGTAACTTCACTCGAGGGGAAAATTAATTGAATACATTTTGATTTCCCGGACAAACAAGTGCTTATGTGAATGAAATTTCATGTTTGTGAACGTTTCTTGTCCCTTTTCTGCGTTTATTCATTCTCCTTTTGAAGTTTAGTGCGTAATTTTCAATGTTTTTCTTTGAGCAATTCTTTTTTTCGCATTTGGTGTAGTTTACAAATACTCTTCTTGAAGCTAATAAACTTTCGAAAGAGCTGTCGGTGAAAGTTGTGCTTAAGTCTTCTCTTTGAAGAAATATAAGTCAACTTACTGTTTCCTCAGCGGCTCGCATGTTTTCCCTTGCTGCTTTTCACCTTTTGGCGAATAACTGCACAGCTAAAATGTACTGTATTTTACGGGCCAATGACGAAAGAGAGGTTTCAATTTCGTCTTTACAATCCACAAATACACTCCAATTTCTTCAAATTTAAGAGTGTTAAGAGGACCAGGATGAAAAGGCAGAACAATTCACGAGTAGAAAAATAATTTTTTTGATAGCAAGACCTTTCTCTCTTTTTGAATGCTTTCAAAATGAAAGTTATTCAAGTGTTTTTATATTTATAATTCATATAAAGACACGTAGAGACATATAGAGACAAACTACCTTTTTTATATTTAACCAGTGTCTCACCTAACGCGAAACCGACAGCAGTTTCAGTCAGACATTCACGAGCAGTATTGTATTCTGATCTTTTGCAGTAAAATAAAGTTATCATTCCTATTTTTAAGGTGCATGTTGACCTTTCCAGGTGTAGTATTTTCTTTTAGAGGGAAGGGAGACTTATCTAAGGCTGATATCTGATGACAAACCTTTCCCTTTGTAATTATTTTGTCCTTGAGAGATTAGAAAAAGTAAACAAACTGTGAAGCAACTTCATGGGGAAAAAAACCAACAAACAAAAACGGCATCTAGTAACCCCGCCGAAGGTCTATAAAAATTTTTGAAAGAAACCTGCTTCCTCTCGGTCTCGGAAATCGGTCAGTAGCAACGCTGAAGCAGACGAGTAGCCGATTTTGACATAAACGCCACTGAGAATTCTCGATAAGGTCAGGCAAGTATAAGGTTAACTGGAAAAAGCATTTTTGCATTTGGAGTTGACGATTTATTCCCGCTAGGAAATCTTGTCTTGAGGAGTTGCGTATGATGCGTAATTAGCGACTTCAATGAAATATTCAAATTTAGCCGTTTGTTTATCTCCAGTATGCCGTCGCGTCGCCTCGCTCTGTCATTGGTTGATCGATACAATAGTGCTGTGCGTGATGCCACTGTCGGGATGGGGTAAGTGCTGTACATGAATTGACTGTGCCACCGTGGGTCGAGAGAGATTTGATCTCGGACCCAAGCCTCGTGTCGATTTTCAAAATCATGAGCGTTCGCCGAGAGAAGAGATTTTGGACATAGAGTGAGAAAAAGCTCATTTTCAGGAAAATGCGCGGGGATATTTGGCGAAGGAAAATTTTACAAGGTGCGGGAGATCATAGAGGTTTACCTCTGGCGGAAAAAATCTGCAATAGGATGGATTTTCTGGCCGCAAACCGCCTTGGAGTAGACAAGTTCGAATCTCCGGCCTGAAACGGTGTGTTGCCTTGACTTCGTCTTATGAAGGTAGTAACAGTCGTGACAAAGACCAGGGACAAAGAAGGCCCAAAAATGATGGAATAAGCCCAAAAACACACAAAGACGAAAGAGGTAAGTTAGTTTTATTCATTTCACTAAAAAAAAGTTGAAATTTAGTTTTATTTAACGTCCGAAATCGACGATATTTTATTTCCCATACAAAGTCTCAAATTGTTAACGGCCGCTTGTAACCCAATACCGGTCTATGAAGGTAGTAACAGTCGTGACAAAGAAGGCCCGAAACGATGGAATAAGCCCAAAAACACACACAAAGACGTAAGAGGTAAATTAGTGTTATTTATTTCACTAAAAAATGTTGAATTTAGTTTTATTTAACGTTGGAAATCGACGATATATTATTCCCCATACAAAGTCTCAAATTGTCAACGGCCGCTTGCAACCCAATACAGGTCTCTCTCGAAGGTCACGTCCCGGCTCGAGAACCATAAATAATTAATAAATTCCTCCCTTTCACGAGGCGTGAGCTTGGGCTGCCTGTGCTGTCACAAGAAAAAAAGGTACGGAGAGCGAGACGTTAAGACCCCCCTTGTCTCCCATACCAAGTGCAAAAGTAAAAATTGTGGAAAACTGTTTTCGTAGTCGTAAAAGTTAATTACCTTTTATACAAGGCGTCGTCTTCTCCTCCCCATCCCCAAAATATATTTGACAATCCATTGACGAGTTCAAAGTGTTCCCTTGAAAAGGAACATGCTCCTCCAAAGAACTTCTTGTAAGGCAACCTGTCGATAAAAAAAAGATAATTGACACAGGCAGTAAAGAGCGTCCAAGCCGAGTCGATTATTTCTTTTGTCTTTGACAGCTGAATATGCCTCTTTTTTTTTTTTGTTTTTTTTTTTTTTGCCTGGGTAATATTTATGTTATAACAAGGATAAGGATAAGGATAAGGATAATTTATTTAATGTCAGGAACACCGGGAGTGGTTGCCCAATCTCCCGAGCCAGTGTTTTACAAAAGAAAATCTCTGAAAAAAGCTAGCTAAAAAAACAAGAACAAACTAATACAACTAGTTAGTCGATTACAGCTAAAAATTACATACATCTATATAGTTAATTGATCAAGTTAGAAGGTAATTAATTTAATTAAAAGGTATGATTCATGTAAAAAGAATGTATACACATTGGATCAGTGTGTATAAATAGGATAACCTCAAAGGCAATTACTGCATTGGCAGCCGATAAAATTCAACTTGTTTAAATGTTTGCGAAACGATGACACATTAGGTGCGTTCTTTACAACTAATGGCAGCTGGTTCCAGATACGGGAAATAATGTACGTATACCAACCATGAAAGAATCTACTATTATAAGAAGTTTGTTCAACGTTTAGCCCTCTACTTCTAAGATTGTATGATGACCATAACAACATTATTATCTTTTAAAATAACTAAAAGTGATCAATTATCTATTGTCGTCCGCTGATAGATGCTTAAGTTGCTTGTAGAAGTTTAACCACGTTCTAGTAAGAGTGCATTTAAAGAATAGAGGGTGAATTTAAGGTTTCAACTGAGAACACGCCGGCTCGATCGGTATCGGGCAACAAGGAATTCCGTATCACGGACATCACTCAACAAAACTGAACGGTTACGATTATTTGCAAAACAAGCACAGTACTGAGACCCAGCTATCTTGAACCCCGGATATCTTAAATCCCCGCTACCTTGAGCCTCGCCTAACTCGTATCCCCCTTTAACTTGACACCCGGCTATCTCGTATTCCCCGCTATGACGACCCAGGGTTACTTCCTATAGTGGCCAATACAGGTGGGGGGGGGGGGGGGCCGGAAAGGGGTGCCCATTTTAAGCTCGCAGCATGCTAAAGGGTAAGGAAAATTGTCATTTTAGTTGATGAAAGGGGCAAAAAATCCGCTGCAAAGTGAAGGAGATGGCAGCTAAAGCTAAGTTTATGAAAGGGTGCCAAATTGTAGCAGAAACACCGATGGAAAGAACACGAAACACATGAAAACATGCGGCTTTCGAGCAAATGAACCAGAACATCTGTTCAAGCGGGAAAAAATGTGGTGATCATAGCAGATTATATTGTTTTGGCTCGTCCCTGAGGTTTAAGAAAGGGGTGCAATTTTGCTCTAGGTATATGACAGGGATGCCATTTTGCTAAAACTTAGTACGTTTAAGGTTAAGGGTTTAAGCTTACCCTTTGAGTATCCCCTCCCCGGGATCTCAAGAGCCGACAATCTTGAACACGCGTTTCCATTGGTGACGTTGCCCACTTATTTACTAACTACTTACTATTTGCCGCTAGTTTTGTCAGCTTAAAAAGTCGGTTTCCTCTGCATTTCATGCAATGCTTTCTCACAATCTCTACGCCAAGTAAATACTTAACGTCGATAAAAGTTTCAAGGATTCAAACACATACACTCATTCTACACATGCTGCCTTGCAAGGCACACCCATCAATAGCATGATACTCGCCTGTAATGGAATTTATCTGCACAAGCAATGAGATGTCTGGGTGATGTGGGACAGCTGTAATCGTTACGATCATCTTCCGGTAAGTAGTCCACATCGTGAAATATGAAGCATGTATACTGGTCAAACTTCAGTGCTTCTTTATAGCCAATGTTTAGCAGAATACCACGGTTAAATAGCTCATTACCTGCCTGTTAATAAAGAGGTAACATTAGTTTCCTTAACGAGTACTTGACTCAAATCAGCAGAGGCTTTCTTTCGCAGCGGGGGCGGGGGGGGGGTGGGGAGGGAGGGATGACTATTGCTTTTCTCATTGATTTCTTAACCCTTTTCAGCCCGGACGGTTTTTTTTTCTTTTCTTTTTGAGACTGCCTGTCAAAATATGATTGCCATAGAAAATGGTATTTGATCAAAAGTCACAAAGTTTCGGAGCTTTTGCTTGCAAATTGAAAAAGTTATAAACGTTCAAAGTCAGCTCGGGCACTTCCCTCAGGTAGAATATGGTTAAAACAAAGGAATTCTGTTCCTTGGGCATATAAGCTTATTAGTAATAGACCACGGCAGGTGTCTACTAATACCTTTATTGGTATATCTATGGATGGTATATCTATTGCCAAAAGGAAACCTTTCGCTTGTCAACTGATTGTAATACAGGAATTTAGTGTTCCTGATTACCATAAACTCTGCAATGCTTGACTGCGGAAACTTTTTCGCCCTCTCAAAGCATACCTGTTCGATAACAAAGATCCTGTAATCCAAATTCTGTTTCTTCAAGAAGGGGTGCATGTGACGAACAAAGATTGAGAGCTGCTCACTACGATTACGATAAGGAACGATTATGGCCATCTGACGAGAAAGATCAGTGATGATCAATTGTCAATAGACCATTTTCATTATGACGTCACACACGCAAAGGTTTCTGGTAGTTGTAGTAAAGATCGCGCCCAGGGTCCCTCAGTCGCGGGAAAATTCAAAATAATCCACAAAAACACATGCAATGCAATGGCGGCCGAGTTGGTCGATCACATCACGTCTATAATGTGCATAATTGAGAGGACCACGAGTGATATAAGCGACAAACCTGCTTTTACCCCACCAGGACACATCAAGAGACAACAATGTAAAAGTAAGGAAGATTTATTTTGCAAGATTTTCGATTTTTTCATCGTTTCGTACTCGGTGCGTTACAAAACTTTTTAGCGGATGGCTTCTTGTACGCTCGATTTTCAGGCCGGTAATTTTACAGGCATCCTTAGGATGAAGTCTTATGAAGACATTTCTTTTAAAAGCTTGTTGCTACAACGAAAAGACCTCAAGAATACGCGACGGCGGTTATAGAAGAAATTGGAGAGGTTTTAGAGCAAAGAAATCCTTGTTCGAGAACAGACTGTATTGTCAGTGTCGTTTTTATTTCCAAGGACAACGATCGATTTTAAGTATTTCTTCCACTTCAACCGTTGCTAAATTACATATTTGACTGTGGATTGACTTCGTAAGAATTTTTTAACTGAGCGAATCCACATTTACAAATTTCTTGAAATGTTTAAAAAACTTGCAGAAATTTGGTACAAAACAGTGTCAAGTTAAGCGGAATTGTACTCGAGACAATTTGCTTTCCCAGGACAGCAAGTGCTATTCTGAATACTTTTTTCATACCTGAAGGTTTGTTTTCCCTTTTTCTCTGTTTGTATTTTCATGGAGTTTCTTATTAAAATTAAAATAAACGATCTGATATTGCAGTTGCATTTATTACAGTTAATCTTGGCGAGAAAATTTGGGCGTATAAACTTTCAAGACTTTGTCTTTGTAAGTTTTGTTTATTAAGCTTATGTCTTATTTCGCAAAATGGTGAAAGTAATTCAAAAAAATAGTAATAGAAACTATTCTAGACTGAGTTAGTGTTGTTTCTCAAGCCAGTTTGCTTTCCTTTGCATGGTACTGCACATTGGGTTGTTTGAAAGCAAAAAATCGTTCGGCCGTCTTTTACTCTGAGGGCGAATTCATAACATTGCTTGGTTTTTCAGTTGACGGAATATTTCAATCATCATTACATGTTTTGCGTTAACTAGACTTGTGGTACTCAATGGTATTTCTCTTCCATTTCAATGATTTAACTTAAAACTTCCGATTCACTCAAAGCGAAATATTTAATACTTTTTTTTAATTTTTATTAAATCTCAGAGCAAGTCGCTCAAAGCATTTCAATGGGTTCCTCGTTTTGTTTTGCACTATGCTAGATATAAAATTTTTATTGCTTTGATCTCCATTTGGTTCTGTTATTTAAAAACTGTTCTAATCGTTCTATATCTCCTATCTCAGAAACTGCCTTCTCCCCTTTGATTCTTTTTCTCACGAGGGAAATTGTATTGGCAGCATTGTTAAGACACGTTTTCCTGCTACACATTCCGTATCCAGAACTTGGGAAAAAAGTTTTCCGTTGAAATGTTCGTTAACAACACTTCGCAATTCCTCGTTTATCGAAAAAAAAACATAAAAAACTCCACGCTGAATTTCCTTGAATTTGTGCAGCAATCGAGCACATAACTTTGTAAAATACCTGGTAGCTTGCCTTGGCCGGCATGGCGCTTCTGCTGATTTTTTGACATTTTCCCGCGATCGCGCGACACTGGGCGCGATCTTTACTACAACTACCAGAAACCTTAGCGCGTGTGACGTCATAATGAAAATGGTCTATTGTCAGCTATCAATTATCAATGAGTGAATATATGAGAAAATAATATTTGTGAACTGCCGATGAAATAAAGAAATGATGATGACCCTCGCAGTTTCAACTTACGCAGTTGATAAAAGAACAACTTGAAAAAATTCAGGCTTGAACGGGATTCGAGCACATGACCTCTGCGATAGCGGTGCAGCGCTCTCACCAAATCCCGTAAATAGTGAATTTAATGAGAGTGAATATATGAAATAATCATAAATGTGAACAGCGGATGAAAAAAAAGAAAAAAAAAGAAATGATGATGACCCTCGCAGTTTTCTTTATAAATTATCAGTTACAAAGTAGTCTATCAACTGTTGCGCAAAAATCGGTCAACGGTATACCGGTATTAAATGATGAACAAGGTGTTGGTTTCCCTTGTTCATTGGAGTTTGCTTTGCTAACTGGCAACACTTTAATAGCACTCGTACTCAAACCATAGGGCCAAGAACAGAACAACAGAAATTCGCATGAATAAACTATAAAACTGAATTCAAATTTGGCGTTAATCAGTGAATAAGTTAATCCAGCTTTCCAGACACGAGGCGCTTTCCATTTAGCCATAAATTTCGGTTAGAAAGGCTTTTTCCATCCAGGCGTAGAGCCTCGTTTTCACTTTCAAACTTGAAATCGATGGCGCAGAAAGCCAGCAATATGGATGTTGCACTGCCACTCCATTCTGACATTGTGGACAATTTTGACGAGGAAAATCTTAACTTTTCGAGTAGTGGGAATTATTTTGTCTTGTTTCGATAGCAGCTACTCGTTGCTGTTCTGCCAGAAGAACAGAATTGAGTCTAATTAAAAAATCGACGTCAGGTTTTTATGCGTCTGTCCTCTTATTGATGATAAATTTCGTCATAACATTGTCAGTTTGCAGCGGAAGCAACAGAAATGGAAACTTTGCGCAAATGGAACGGTAATTTCCACTCCAACCGGTTAGAACGAAGAAGAAAGTGGTGTAACTCGAAAGGCTCTCCGATTGTTCCGGAAAATGTCCAGTGGAATGAAGCGCACCATTTGTATTCCAACCGGTTTTACCGAAATTTTTGCTAAATGGAAAGCGCCCCCAGTTATTTAAAAGTTCTGACGTGCTGGTATCTGGCTGATAAAGGGTTTCGTGAACTAACATCTCACCTTAACCCTTGCTTGGCAATCAGTTGGCTTCCAGCGGCCTCCATTTTTGACCCAGCCATTGAACTCAGCGGACATTTCCTTTTCGAGATCGTGCATTTTAGGAACTGTTTGGTCGATATATATAGGACCAACTGCCAAAGAAAATCAAGGATCAAGCCCAGGGTTAGACCTTAAAGAACAGTTTTAATAGCGGAGCTATTTTTAGTCAAGTAGAGACTTCATCTAAGGGTCACGAAGTGTCCCCATCAGTAACATGTTAACAGCCAAGTTTCCACGATGTTAGCCCATGAGCATTTTAATAAACGCCTCCTCACAAAGTTGGAATGTGAGCTCACGAGTATACAGTTTCATCTAAGCGGTTACCCACTCCCCGCCTCCTTTAAAGCCCATGTTAAGACTCTATGTTGACATGAGAAAATGTATTATTCAATAGCCCCCCATCCCCCCTCCTCTCTTTTAAGACTAGCAAGGAAACCCGTCGCAAAGGTTTCTGACAATCCCAATATTCACCTCAACACCTAGGAGCTTCGCTGTTAATTAAGCTTGCCAGTTGCTATGTTTTGGTATTAGCAGATAATGTAGCGTGCCTTATACATTAAAGACTGTGCGAATGGGCTGCTATTGTCCAGGGGCAAGTTGTTTTTCGCGGTGACGCCCCTTCTACAAAAAATTCTGTTGGACAACAAGGAGACGTGAAGCTCCTGTATGCCACTGTGTATGCGTACTTTAACTGACTGTGCCAGTCTGCTTAACTCCATGACAGAATCTAGCTGTGTTTTCCTCCGTGTGACAACAGAACGAGATTTTGTGCTACAAGTCTCAACTGAACGTTAAATGGTTACAAGCCTAAAATGTTCAGAGACGCATTTCATGACTCACGGAAGTGAAAGGACGGCATTCTCGGGGATAAACTGTTAAATCAGGACATAAATAATTTATAGTAAATATATTATATATTGTGTATTATATATCAAATATTATGAACGTAAACAGAGTGCTTACCAAACTCTGAACCATTTTTTGGACACACGTTGTCATTCGTATCTCCTCTTGATTCTTCTAAACTCGATTTGTTTTGTCCTAGGCTAATTTCAAATGATCCTGCCCTTAACAGGTTTTTGGTTTGTTGCAAGAAACCCACATAACCTAACATTGCGAGTAAAGATACAATTCCAGTTGCATATGTACAGAACATTAATATCTTCACAGTCTTCAATTTTGCCATTATTCCTTGCAAAGGATAAATATAGCTTCTCAGAAATGTCACGATCGACAAACTTTGGTACCTGCTGAAAACGAAAAGTGAAAAAAAAATTAGTAAAAAGTCACCAACTTCGCTCGTAGGCTCAGTCTCCAGCCGTGAGTGTCTCGATGCGCCCGCGATTCTCGCCACTTTCACGGTTGGGCGCACGGTTTCAGGGGGCTTGTCTCTGATTGGTCAGTCTAAACAACAACCAAACCGGCCAGAACGTCATGGTAGCCCACATATAGGGCAAGAACGTCATGCTAGCCCACATATAAGGCACTAATGTGAAGGTAAGTGAGTACAAGTAAAGGGAAGTGAGTAGAAATGAAGGAAAGTGAGTACAAATGAGGGAAAGTGAGTACAAGTGAAGGAAAGTGTGTGTTAGTGGAGGTAGGTGCGTTAATCAGTTGGTGTAAATATTCATATAGGATTGTAACTTTATTAGTGCCTTATATGTGGGCTAGCATGACGTTCTTGCCACCAAACCCGTGCGCCCAGCCGTGAAGGTGGCGAGAATCGCGGGCGCATCGAGACATTCACGGCTGGAGAATGAGCCTACTTCGCTTGTTGCTAAATTGCAAATCCGCAAATCTGATTGACCAATCGTCTTTCTCAGTTTTTAAACAATAATGTTTCTGTCGAAAGAGTATCACCTGATAGTTGCCCGCAAAAATAATTTGATCTTCCTATCGCAAATATTATGCTTTAAGAAAATTTTCAGTTCACAGAATGGTATATGGAGAGACAACAACGAAACGAGAACTCAGTCACGACCGCGAGGTGACAATTGTACTTTTTATTTTTATTTCCAACTCCTAAAGCCGTCTGGTAAGCCCCAATAGTGATCAGCATCAGATTTCTCCTAATCATATCAGTTCATTTATAACACAGAAAGGTCATGCGAATTAGGAAAATGATGACCAAAGATGAATGGTCTGGATGTGTTAACAAGTTCTGCCACTTAGTACTCAATGACGTGTATGAAGACCAGTAAGGAGAATTTAAATAATGATGCCGGGGCCTAAAGAGTTAGTTTCAGTGACACGACCAATCTCTTCTCGTAACATATTCGTAAAGCACAGAACAGACTCCATTGTGGAGAAGAACAAAAGAAAAAGGAAACTTTGAAAAACGCACTGAATCTCACGACAACATTATGCCACCCTACTCACGTTCTGTTCACTTGCAAATGTGGTCAGACATTCGCGGGTAGCAGTGAACTGTTGCCGTCTGACGTCTTAGTTTTCAAAGAGATACCTGCTCATGGGCTCTTGGCGTTAGATGTCACGTGTCCATGAACTGGCGCGAGTTGTAGCGGAAAAAAACTTCAGCTATATAACATTTTTATTTCTAATTTATGGTAGTTGTTGTTTGAGAATTGTGAAGCCATATTGACTTATCGCGGGTAAGATGATTCAGAAAATGACTGAAGGGAAAGCGGAATTACTTGGAGTTAATGGTAAGTTCGAGTTATCAAGGGTAAGATAACAGCATATGAATGAAATGAAGCAGTCCAGGGGAAATTGATTTTGTTATTCAAAGCGTCAAAAAGAGTACAAGAAAAGCAACCTGAAAGGGAGGTGGGCCTTATGTAACATAACAACCAGTTTGTTGCCAGGAAGACAACAATTGCTTCGTACTTGTAATGACTCACTTGGTCCAAAAAAAGCAAAATAAATCTGAATCAATGGTGCCCTTGGGCGACGCTGGTTTCAAATTTATTACAACTAATTATTTCTAAATCTTTAATTAATGTAAAAACTTTGAATGCAAGGAACCACACAACTCAAAATGGAACACAGTCGGTACTTCTTATTGCCGGATCTCGTTTTGTTGAGATGATCGTACCAGATGTCACTGTAACGTGTGAATAAACTGTTTTGATTGCAAGGGGCACTTTTAATCAGGGCACTTTTAATCAGGCCAATATTTCAATTAGTCCTCGCTAAAGAGAGGCTTATCTCATAGAGAAAGGTAGAATTTTATCACTGGACGGGCCAATTAAACCCGTGTAATGAACAGTGGCGGCTATCTCTACAAACGGGAACGGGCAATAAGGAATGGAGAACGGGGCATCTCTAAAATAGGGAATCTCTAAAACGGGGAATCTCTAAAATAGGGAGTCTCTAAAATGGGGAATCTCTAAAAAAGGGAATCTCTGAGGAGGGGAATCTCTAAAATAGGGAACCTCTAAAACAGGGAGTCTCTAAATATAGGGAATCTCTAAAATAAGGAATCTTTAAAATAGGGAATCTCTAAAACGGGAAATCTCTAAAATAGGAAATCTCTAAAACGGGGAATCTCTAAAATAGGGAATCTTTAATATGGAGAATATTTAAAAATACCCGGTCGTGGGCTTTTGACGTTAGATGTCATGTGTCAAGAACTGGCGCGTATTGTAGCGGAAAAAACGTCAGCTATCATAACATTTTTATTTCTAACTTAGGGTAGTTTTTGTTTGAGAATTTTGAAGCCATATCGACTTATCGCGGGTAAAATTATTCAGAAAATAACTAAAGGGAAAGGGGAATGGTGGGTTCGATTTATCAGGGGTAAAATTACAGCATACAAATGAAGCAGTCCAGGGGAAATTGATTGATTTTGTTATTCAAGGCGTCAAAAAAAGCTAGTACAATAAAAGCAACCTGAAAGGGAGTTTAAGAGGAGGGCCCTATGTAATAAGCTCCTTTTCAAAATAGGGGAAAATCCTATAACAATACTTTACAAATATGATAAAAAAAACTGAGAAAGATTTGTGGTGGTTGTTGTTTGAGACTTTTTTAGCCATATCGAGTTATCGATGGTTAAATTATTCAGAAAATGACTATTTCTTCGAGTTAGTATCAGTTAAAATTTTCCCCTGACTGATTATTTACAAACGCTTTTACACGAAACAAAGTTACTTACCAGGTGTCAAATTTCAAGCGTTTCTCGATGTACTTTATAACAGCCGTTATGGAATAAAAGAATATTCAGCAGCCCAGCAAGGCAACATTCTTGACTTAACATAACAACCTGTTTGTTGCGAGGAAGACTACAGTTGCTTTGTTCTTGTAATGACCCATTTGGTTAAAAAAAACCCAAACTAAACCAGAATCAAAGGCGCCCTTGGGCGACGCTGGTCTCAAATTTAATACCACTAATTATTTTTAAATCTTTAACCCTATTTAGCCTCGGGGGGGGGGGGCACATTGTGCCCACGCTGTCTTTAACGAAATATAACTTTTAAACGGCTGGCCGAATAATCACCAAATCTCGTGACTTTTCCTAAAATTTATCAGAGAATATTTTCCTGTGTCAATGACGTGTCTATGATGATTGACGTTTCCATAGCAACCGTCTTCTCAGGAGTGTATTTTGACTATTTTCTGTCGTTTTTCAGTCGTTTTTTCAGTTTTTTTACCCTTAGTTTGCAAGAAGAAGATGATCCTTTGCTTTTTTGTGCTCATTTTGATTAAGTCTGTTTTCTAGAACAAATTGACATATTTTTCGATGTCGTCATTGTCAACTGTATGATTGCAGGTTTGGGATCCAAGATGGCGGCCTCAAATTCAAAATGGCGGGTTTGTGACGCTATTATGACGTCATGACACGTCATAATTGATACGTCATAATACCAATCTGTTAAGCTAATGACGTACTAAATACATGCCACGTTTCATCACAAGAGCGTTAATACTTTTCGAGATCTGTAGGGGGGCACTTTGTGCCCCCCCCCGGCTCAGAAACTCAAAAAGAGCCCAAGCGAA
Organism: Siderastrea siderea; assembly: GCA_964030785.1. Lineage (NCBI taxonomy): Eukaryota > Metazoa > Cnidaria > Anthozoa > Scleractinia > Rhizangiidae > Siderastrea > Siderastrea siderea. The sequence continues at coordinate 29,631,504 of OZ034979.1, forward strand.
ATAGGGTTAATTAATAATTAATGTAAAAACTTTGAATGCAGCGAACCACACAACTCGAAAGAAAACCCAGCCGGTACTTCTTATTGCCGGATCTCGTTTTGTTGAGATGCTCGTACCAGACGTCACTGTAACGTGTGAATAAACTATTCTGATTGCAAGGCTGGCACTACGGCAAAAGTACACTTTCAATCAGGCCAATATTTCAATTAGGCCGTACTAACGAGAGGCTTACCTCATAGAGATAGGTAAAATTTTATCACTGGATGGTTCAGGAAACCGGGCGTAATGAACACTGACCGTTTTGTTAATACGCAATATATATCAGTCCGTCTACGCCGTTTGTAACATTAATGTCACATTTTTATGTATCTTTTACATATAATTTTTTTATTTTATTATTTCACTTGAATTTATTATCGTATACGCTGTTACAAACATTTTTGCCATGTACCGTATTTTCTAATTTAAACGCCCCGGCGTTTATTTCAAACTTGGCATGGTGGACCCGGCGTTTGTTTGAATCTGCAGTTTACTTGGATTCGCCCTTTCTTAATTAAGAAAGGATTATTATTTGTCTTTCTTGGCAGCCGTATATTTTGCCCTTAAATCTAAAGTGTATTATACAACAAATAAACGTCTGAGGGGCTTATTTACAATTCCCTCTTTGATACCCGGCGTTTATTCGGGGCCCAGCGTTTAATCGAGAAAATACGGTATACTAGTAGCCATTAACCCTTTTTGTTTACGTTAAATTTAAATATTAGAGCCGATATATCCTTCAGTTTAGCAGTTGTACTGGTTGAAATATTGGCCTGATTAATAAAAGTACCCTTTTGCCGTAGTGCCAGCCTTGCAATCAAAATAGATTCATTAATGTTGACAGGCCAAACGCGACATCCTATTGATCGAGATTTTCTAAGAAATGCCTTTTACTCAGTTTTAAGATTAGTCACAAAAGGGCGGTATTCTGTAACGAACAGTAATATTTTCTTGTGCGTGTTTGCTTTCTTTTGCAAGGCTGGCATCCTTTCGTGATGCCTTATTTCTGCAATTGTTTTATCTATTAGGTTATCGGGATATTCTGGCAGAATCAGAATCGAAGGCCCCCTTGGGCGACGCTCGTGTCAAACTTATTACAGCTAATTATTTCTAAATCTTTAATTAATGTAGAAACTTTGAATGCAGGGAACCACACAACTAAAAATAGAATTCGTTTGGTTGAGATGCACGTACCAGACGTCACTGTAACGTGTGAATAAACTATTTTGATTGTAAAGCTGGCACTACGGCAAAAGGGCACTTTTAATCAGGCCAATATTTCAATTAGTCGGCACTAAAGAGAGGCTTACCTCATAGAGAGAGGTACAATTTTATCACCGGACGGGCCAGTGAACAGTGGCGGCTATCTCTAAAAGCGGCAACGGGGAATCGAGGAACGGGGAATGGGGAACGGGGAAGAAGGAATGGGGAACGGAGGATCTCTAAAATAGGGAACAGCTAAAACGGGGAATCTCTAAAATAGGGAATCTCTAAAATAGGGAATCTCTAAAATGGGGAATCTCTAAAATAGGGAATCTCTTAAATGGGGAATGTCTAAAATAGGGAATCTCTTAAACGGGGAATCTCTAAAATAGGGAATCACTAAATTAGGGAATCTCTAAAACGATACTGATGACCGGCAGATGATAGTGAAGCAGGGGAAGAATAGCATACTGAAAAAATCTAGCTAAGCAAAGCATAATTTTTGCCTAAAATTATAGGCGTAAGTCTGCGATTTAAAGCAGCTCTTAAATTAGTATTGTTTTATAAAGTATTATGAGACTCTGATTGGCAAATTGATATCACTCCTGGATATCAAAAAAAAACGCTTATTAAGATCCAAACTAAGCTTTTACCTCAGTCCAAAATACAATGCCTTTGCCCTACTTGTATGAAGGAAAAAGGGATCATGTGTACTAAAGACACCCGTGATCCAGTGTCGATCGATACCAGCGACCGACACCTCGATCGACACGCGATCGACACTCGATCGACACTCGTTTGACATATCGGTCGCCACTCGGTCGACAGTCGGTCGACATGTCGACTGATACATGGTCGACACTCGACCAACAACGGGCGATAGTCGGTCGAGTGTCGACCGACTTATGTGTCAGGCGATAGTCTCCTTAGCGTGAGTGCTAGTCGGTCGATACGTTGTCGGCTCAGCCGATACTCTACTGACGCTCGGCTGACACTCGATCCGTCGACACTCGGTCGACATTCAAGACTTTAAAAAAGTCTGTAATATTCTTCTGGACAGCTGATCACCGGTCTGTCAGTAATAAAGAGGTTAAGTTTAAATGAATTTGCTCGCTGAGTCGAGATTTAGTGTCCGTTGTCCGTATTAGAGAGGGTCCGTATTATAGAGGTTATTTTTAAAAAAAAGGAAGATATGAGAATTTTATCGAAACATAGGAAACTGTCCGTATTGGAGAGGTCTCCGTACCGACCGTACCGAGAGGTTCGATTGTACTGACCTGATCTTTTCTCATTAATCATACTCGTTAAGAGAAAGAAAAAAAACTATAAAATTCCTAATCCATTAAGTAGCAACACAGGCATGGAATATGTTTAATAAATTAACATTCACGTCCTTTCTCTCGCGAAAATGCCGTGTTTTCACCAAAGAGGTTGTGGAAGTGGTTATTGGAAACGAAACGTTTCGCATCTTTCTGGCCATTGGCTGTTAGAAGCGAAACGTTTTGCATCTTTCGCCACAATAATGTATATATTGTGGGCTTGGAAGCGAGACGTTTCGCTTCTTGTTACCCACTGGCTATTGGGAGCGAAACGTTTCGCTTCGTTCTGCCGATTGACTGTTGGAAGACTGTTCGCATATTTCGCCCTAATAATGTATATATATTGTGTGCGGGGAAGCGAGACGTTTTGCTTCTTGTTGCGCATCGGCTATTAGAAGCGAAACGTTTCGCTTCTTTCTCCTGAATATAAAGATATAGATAGAAACTTTATTAAAGTGTCAAAACCTTATAGCGTGGTAAAATCCCATACTAATTTGGGGGCACAAAATAAATACATGGAGATCATTGAATAAAAAAAATGGAAATAGAATAAGCAATGAATATATTGTGGGTGCGGAAGCGAGACGTTTCGGTTCCATTCGCCATTAGCAGTGGAAGCAGAACGTTTCGCTTCCACGCGCAGAATAATGGAACGCACGACTCGCTTCAAAAATCACATAATGTTCGAAGGAATTTTTTCGCATATTATGTTAAATACCGCTTTCCCTTTTATTTTGCTCGCGCAGTAAATCTGAAAAATAGTACACCAGAATTCGTTGGTTTGTAGATCTTACACTAGCTGACGGCGTGTTTGACAAAATACCGCCGTTTGAGGTGGGATACTGTGAAGAACACATCACCGACATACCACCGAAATATCACTGACAGACGACCGACATGCTACTGACAGCCGACCATAAGGTAGCGATTGATATGTCGACCGACATCGAACGTGTGGTCACCGCTAGTATCGATTGAGACTCGGTGGCGTGTCAGCGAAAATTAAAAGTCTGTAGGCCGACTGTCGACCGAGTGGCGACCGATATGTCGACCGAGTGTCGATCGAGTGTCGATCGCGTGTCGATCGAGGTGTCGGTCGCTGGTATCGATCTACACTCGATCGCGGTGTCTTTAGTACACATGATCCAAAAGTACACATGATCCTCAAAGACCAACCACATAAGCAGAAGGAAAAATGAAAACACCAGAAAGGCAAGGAATAGAAAAAAGAAAAAAGATGAATCTGCTGAACAAAGCCTGATGCTAAAACGTGTGACAAATTCACATTTAGGGCCCTTTGTTTACCTCATGGCTATTCCACTACCATAAACGGCCAGCATGCATAATGTCACGAGGAAATCAATGTCGACGAACTACAAAGCTTAAGGTGGCTCGAAACAGTTTTGTTGGGTGCGTGCAGACTGGGTTCCAATTTACCCGTGAGACTAAAAAAAAAACAAACAAACAAAAAAAATGACGTCGCGCTCTCGTCTGGATTTAATATTTTGCGCCGATCTTTTAAAAGCTGCGTATTGGCAAGGCTCACTTACTTGGTTCTGTCAAGAGGGGAACTAAAAACGACTGAAACTTAGGTGACAATTCACTTGAATCGTGTCCTCTTAAGTGATAGTGCGATAGTTTGGTGGCAATACGTTTTTTTTTCGTTCGTCAATACAGCTGCATATAAAGCGCAGTAAGCTTATATTCAGAGGCTGTGCAACTGAACTGTGCTAGAGAGGACGGAGACTTTTTAACTCTATCATCTCCCGTGAAATCGCATAAAGTGCCCTAGAATAGTCGCCTTTTTACCAAGTTTTTTTCACTGGCTGTTTTCACCACGAAAGCCTTTTCTACGTCCAGGTCGCAGGAAAAAGTCTGGCACCGTTTCCGTGCCGGGGCAAATTTTTCGCGAACTCCAATTCGTGTTTTTAAGAAAACATTCCCATTTAGAAAAAAGATTAAAAACACACACACACGTTTACGGTGTTGTTAACAAAAACAGTGTAGACTATAGGAAAAGGTTTTTATTATCTTCACATCATGAAATAACAGGGAAAGAATTCAAGAGAAAAAATTAGTGTAGCAAACCTTGCAGCCAGCGAAAAAAAAGCCTTGTGAAACAGAGCTCATCAAAGAGAGTTATTCATGTCGAAATGTGACTAACCAGCCGCTACAGAGAAAATATTGCAAACAATCAGGTGAAAGATTTGCTTTCTATTTTGCTGAAGTGGTAGTTTCAATCTCAGTTTCATCATAAATCTGTTTACTTGCGAAACAAAATTAAAAAGCGTACAAGAGAATTTCAAAACAGTTCACTGCACGCTATATTTTTATCAGCAGTCGGCTCGCTGAAAACAAGTTAGTTTTTTTCAAGTTGGTTTTCTGGGAAATACTTAATATTCCAGATAAAAGAAGTGCTCTCTTATTTGCTTAATTAAATGATAGTGCAAAGTTTGGTGGCAATACGTTTTTTTTTTTGTAATGCAAAGAAAAACCCAGCTGCCTGTAGAATAATCTTAAAACATTTATCGCGCGCTATGTTTTGTAAATTCCTTTGCTACGGAATACTCCAAACGTTCGGATAAAAGAAGTGGTTTCTATCTTGCCGAACTGGTAATATTGATAATTGGACTGTTATTGGTTTTTTCCTGGGGCGAAAACAATTCTTCAAACCTTCGAAGCAGTTATTTAAATTGAGTTTTGATCGACAGTCGAATGAGTTTCATCAACAGAAAATTCTTGACAAAATTGACACTTATCAAAGATCATCAAAGGTAGTTTTGTCCTCGTTTGAATACAGACCTCTACATAAGGGACTTCTTCAAGGTATTGTTTGTATAGTCGGAAATGTTGTCTTTTTGTTAATTCTGTCCTTATGCTCCGGTAAAACGTGACATATATTGCCAAAGTGGTGTCCATGTACGCGTAGCTCAATCCTGAACCGGTGAGGGTAAAGGGCGGAATGAGTTTGCGGAATGGCATGTGGCATGACTTGCGGAATGACATAATTATACTTGCGGAATGGCATAATTATGCCTAATGTAATTTTTTAAAAATAAATTATACTAAAAAGCGCGCCAATTTTTTAAGAGAAGCCGCATTGTTAAATACCGCGGGCTCAAACATGATAAAAAATGAAGCATCGATCGCGTCTTGATTTGATTTTCACGTATGCTGTTCTAATTCACGGATTCGACGAAAAGAGTTTGGCGGCCAATGCTAAGGCTTTCCGCTTCTGTGGACGGTTTATCACTTTTAGTCAGAGCCATACAATGCCTCGGATACAACTTGGTCCACTTCGTGCTACTACATGTTTGACCAAAACATCGAGACGGAAAGTCAAGTTTTGGCGGATGTCATCTCAGCCTCGGTAGTGAGCACTCGGTTGTATCCAGTCTCAAGCATATCTACTTGTCCTTATCCATCACGGGTTAAACGATCGATGGAGTAAAGTACAGTACATATTTACGAGGCGTATTTGTTTCATTAAAAGTCTGTTCCTGTCTATTATCCTTTCTTTTGGAAAGTCTTCTTCTCAGCCGCTCGGACTGAAATCACGCAACGCTCCCAGGTTCGGGCTGCGAAGGAGACTTGCTTTTCGCCCGCCATTACGAAGACTATAAAAACTCAATGGAAGACATGAACATGTTTTACGACGTGGTTCAATTTCATTATATGTACTGTTATTATTTTCCTGTTTAATCAGGTTCTATACTTGTGTATGATTCCTTAAAAACAAACAATGAAGGGCATCATTGCCCCCCGGGTGCATATAGTAGGTGTGTCGCTGTGAAGGGGGGGCACTCCCATACACAATTGAAGGAAGGATTCTATATAACAAACTTTTAACTCAACTATTTTATTCACTGTGGTCATGGCGACCTAAAAAATTGAATCGCTCCCATCTTACAACAATATTTCTTTTTTTGTTGTTGTTTAATAACGGCAACTAAAGAAGCTTGGCAAATGTATAATCTAACTTCCATGGAAAAAACTGAATTGCTCTTGTCTTACAATTTCTAAGCCACGGTATAAAAACTTGTACGTTAGTTTGTTTTGATTTTTTTTCTAAGTACTTCAACAAATGTATAATCTTAACACAAATGTAGGGGGAGGGGGTGGCTGACATAAAAAAACTGGATTTCTCACATCTTACAAACAATTTCTTAGCCACTCTTGGGGAAAATGAAGTATAACAGCTTGTACATGTAACGTAATTTGTTTCCCCGCACTCTATTTTGATTGTTTCTTTTCTTTCTCATTCAACAACAGTAACCCAATGCCCGATTCCCTCTATGGCACACGCCTACAGGGAATTATGGTAATTGCATTTATCATTGCTTAGTCTCGTGCATGGTTTGATGAATACAATTGCCGTGATTCCCTGCAGGTGTGCGCCATAGTGGGAATTACCTCAGGCATTACCTCAACAAATGTATACCTATCTAACAACACTTAAATCTGGGGGGGGGGGGGGGTGCAGGCTGAGATATAAAAAACTGGAATGCTCACATCTTAGAAACAATTTCTTAGAAACTCACTGTAAAAATGACAGTATTAGCGCCCTGTGTATCTAAAGTTGTTCATCGCATGTTTTATCTAAATCTAGATCCTGAAGGGGGGTTCCATATAAAAAGAATGATGAACTTGTTGTAACACTTCAAAAAGGTACCAAAATAAAAATTAATGATGAGTCACACTTGTTGTAAAACCTCAAAAAGGTATCAAAATAGAATTTAGAAATTATTAAGCAGTTTCTCGATTTTTATCATTGATTATGCTTTCATTTAAAATTTTGGATACAGTGACTCTCTCTTAAATACCACAATGGTACATTCCCAACATAAAGCTGCATTTTTTACTGCCAACAAGGACAAGCATTTCCATCTCTTTTATACAAACAACCCATCCCCTGGGCTTCAACAAAACCTATCTAACATGCTTGAGTAAGCATGGAGTTAAAGGCAAAAACAAACCTAACATGCTCAAGTTGGCAAGAAGTCAAAGTAGTCCTAATAAGTTCAACAACAGTAACAGGAACAACAATAAAGTGTCATAAGTAAAAATCCCCCAAAATTAAGTAGGAGCAAGGAGATTAAGACCCTGCACATGCTTGGTTCCCTCTTACCGGGAAGGCAGACCTTTTTTCAATTGGAGAGACTGACTAGTGTCTTGAAGTGGGTGGGTGGGTTGGGGGGGGGGGGGGGCTAAGGTAACTCTTTTCTTAGAAAGTTCTTTTTTTTTTTGTAAATTTTGGGGGGTAAAACCCCCAGCCCCCACCTCCTGGCTCCGCTTTCCCTGTCGCAGCTTGAGCTTGTAATTCTAGGTTTTAAATGCAAAAAAAAAAAAGAAATATAGCAACTGTAAAAAGAAAAAAGCCTAGTTTTATGACACATTGTCATTCCAAAAATAAGTCCAACTCTAAAACGAGCTGAAGCTTATGCTGCTCACGGAGAGCATCCCCCAAAATTAAGTAGGAGCAAGGAGATCAAGACCCTGCACATGCTTGGTTCCCTCTTACAGGGAAGGCAGACCTTTTTTCAATTGGAGAGACTGACTAGTGTCTTGAAGTGGGTGGGTGGGTTGGGGGGGGGGGGGGGGGGGCTAAGGTAACTCTTTTCTTAGAAAGTTCTTTTTTTTTTGTAAATTTTGGGGGGTAAAACCCCCAGCCCCCACCTCCTGGCTCCGCTTTCCCTGTCGCAGCTTAAGCTTGTAATTCTAGGTTTTAAATGCAAAAAACAAAAGAAATATAGCAACTTTAAAAAGAAAAAAGCCTAGTTTTATGACACATTGTCATTCCAAAAATAAGTCCAACTCTAAAACGAGCTGAAGCTTATGCTGCTCACGGAGAGCATCCCCCAAAATTAAGTAGGAGCAAGGAGATTAAGACCCTGCACATGCTTGGTTCCCTCTTACAGGGAAGGCAGACCTTTTTTCAATTGGAGAGACTGACTAGTGTCTTGAAGTGGGTGGGTGGGTTGGGGGGGGGGGGGGGGCTAAGGTAACTCTTTTCTTAGAAAGTTCTTTTTTTTTTGTAAATTTTGGGGGGTAAAACCCCCAGCCCCCACCTCCTGGCTCCGCTTTCCCTGTCGCAGCTTAAGCTTGTAATTCTAGGTTTTAAATGCAAAAAACAAAAGAAATATAGCAACTTTAAAAAGAAAAAAGCCTAGTTTTATGACACATTGTCATTCCAAAAATAAGTCCAACTCTAAAACGAGCTGAAGCTTATGCTGCTCACGGAGAGCATTCTGCACCACTGACACATCTACCATAGAGGTGTTGAAGTAGGGGTGCCTGTTTAATAAGCAAGCTTTTCTTGCATGGTAATAAAAAGCTCTTTCTTTGTTGATAGTGTACTTTACGGGCTCAAAAGGGTTACCAGTTGGGTACTGGTATCTCTCCATATGCTGGAGTACCAAATTCTTCGGTGAATTTTTTTCAATCAATCCACCACAGCCTGTACACCTCTTAATGTTCCCATGTTGGAAAATCAAAAGGAATGGATTGCCATTGTGAAAGGGCTGTATACTGAATGGAGTACCATGATGTGCCTGGGTACTGTTGTATCCCTGGAGAGGCTGTGTGCATGTTGAGGTGTGTAGTGACTGGTAGACTGCAGACTGCCCAGCTGTTGGTTGTTGAGTGACTGTCATGGGCATTGCTGATGGCATGGCTGTTGAAGGCATCAGTGGCAACAACTGCCCGGCTGTTGCTAGTTGGCTGGCTGCTATAGGCAGTGCTGATAGTGGTTGCATAGCTGTTGGTTGCATGCAATACATAGCTGTTGAAGGCAGTGCCTGCACTGCCTGTCTAGCTGTTGCTGATGAAGGCACTTCCTGTCTGGCTATTGCTGCTGAAGGCACTTCCTGTCTGGCTGTTGCTGCTGAAGGTACTGCCTGTCTGTCTGTTGCTGCTGAAGGCACTTCCTGTCTGACTGTTGCTGCTGAAGGTACTCCCTGTCTGACTGTTGCTGCTGAAGGTACTGCCTGTCTAGCTGTTGCTGTTGAAGGCACTTCCTGTCTGGTTGCTGCTGCTGAAGGCACTGCCTGCCTGGCTGTTGCTGGCTGAATGGTCAGGTCTGTGGATTGCATAGCTGCCAAAGGCATTGCTGCAGACACCACAGGTTGTACAGCTGGGGGCATGATGGATGCTGATTGCACCATGGCCGATCTTGGTTGGACAGTGTTTGCAGTGACAGTATGAAGGCGATCAACAAAATCTGTAGGTAGTGGATTTTGACCTTGCTTTTTTGACCTCTGCTTCCTAGGAGCTCTCTCCCCTTTTTTCCCTCTCCCATCTGGCATGCCTTGATTTGCTGCTTGAGAGAATTTAGGTTTCTCCCTGTTTTTGGTATACCAAGCCAAAAATTTCCAAAGGATGGACTTCTTTTCAGCAACTGCTACAGTGTGAGAGCAAATTGATAGCCGATCATACTGTGGACAGCCACGGCATCTCACCTCTCCACTTGCCAGTGGGATGACAATGTGTGGCTTAGCTGGATCTTGAGCACTTGCAACAGCAAACCCCGATTGGAAACCAGGGCAAGGCACAATGGAATCATCAGGGGAGCTTAACAAGTCGAATGCTTTGGTCCAGATAAGTTTGAGCTCCTCTAAAGGCACAGCACTTCTTATGCCACTCTCGGTTGCTGAGACGGAAATGCGGGCATGATTGGGTTGACTCTCATCAGCTGCTGGAAGGATACTATAGTTGCCTTCCTTACGGCAAGCATCACTTAAACTGGCCTGTTAAAATAACAGCGAACAGAATAATACATGTAATTGCTGTTAAGTACCATACAGGTCAAATTTAAAGTGCTACTATGATCAAATTTTCACCCCTTGCAGTTTTTTTTATTTTAGTTCCAGAGATATTTCAGCTTAAAGTGCCTATGAAATGAAAAAGAAGTTGAGCTCATATGAAAGGCTTTTCTCGTTCCAGAGATATTAACCATTTTGTATTATGCAAATTAGACAACTGATGACGTCATAAGTTTGACAGTAATTGGTGTAAAAACACAAAATCAGTATTATCTCTGTAAATACCAGAGCAAAGTAATTGAAACTTGGCACCAGTATTGTACCCTTAGAAAGACACCACATGGTACATATATAAATATCACGATTTATGGCTTTACAGGGAGAAGTAAATGGTGTCATTCCAAACATACGCAATGTGCTCATTGCGCTAGATACCCAAATGACCCTAAAGATGGGATATGAGGTTTGGAATGGATCAAAACACGGGATTGCCATATCTGCATGAAAGAGATCTGGAACCAATAGTGTTGCCATAGCAACACCAAAATATGCAATATGTGGTGTATTTCTTAGGGTACAATACTGGTGCCAAGTTTCAATTACTTTGCTTTAATATTTTCAGTGATACTACTGATTTTGTGTTTTTACACCAATTACTGTCAAACTTATGACGTCATCAGTTATCTAATTTGCATAATACAAAATCGTTAATATCTCTGGAACGAGAAAAGACATCAGGAAAAGGAAAACACCGTCTTTCTTCATTTTGAAAGGCCTTTCATATGAGTTCAACTTGGTTTTCATTTTATAGGCACTTTAAAATTAGGGGACTGATCATTGGTGTCATCTACTCAACCCAATTTATGTCAAGTTCAGACACTGAGTTATCTTGGTCATTTTTCCGCAGAGACCAATAATACTTGACAGACTAATAGTTCTACAGGTGACAAACTGACAGTTATAATAAAATTATATTACCATGGCAACTCACTCTTTTCCAGTCCCTACCAATTTGTTTTAATATTTTAAAATTTTTAATTTCGGAAAAATGAAACCTGGCCAAGACATTTACCTAATCCATTCATATGCTTGCCAGAACATGCATGTAAAGCATCATCGCTGGCAAATATCAATGCTATTAATTTTGTTGAGTCTATGACATCATTAATTTGCTAATTTGCATATTTTAAAAACTTGAATATCTCTGGAAATTAAGGAGATATTTGAAAACGGTAAACAGCATTTTTCTTCTCATACAAAGTACCTGTTATTATTTTAAAACGGCTACGAAAGAAAGAGCATCCCCATCACTTTCATATGGGAGTCCCCCCCCGGAATTTCACCTGTTACATATACAGTCAACTCTCGCCTTGCAGACACCCCGCTAGTGTGGACACTCGCTATTATGGACAAAATAAATCCAGATCCCCGGCGAAAGAGGTTTGACTGGAAATGAATCCCGCTATTACGGACTCGCGCTACAACGGACACTAAATGACGCCCAGAGCATGTTGACTATAACGAGAGTGAACTGTACATGTATAATATCCCAGGAGGGGTACTCCGGTTTGTAAATGATGGGGATGATCGAATGGAGGCAAAACTCAGGACCCAAAAACTTCCACTTCCCTAATTTATAGTAGGAGGATTGGGGGGAGTTAATTTGGCACTCCTTTAATAATAGTAAATGAACATTGAAGCAGAGTCAACTCTACAAAGGGGATTGGGTTGGGGGACTTTACTTGACTTTCTGGATAAAAACAAGGGGATGAAGAGAATGGGGCATGTGGTAAGTAAGTATCAAATGGGTCACAGTTACCTTGTTAAACCGTTTTATGACAGCTAAACGTTGTTCCTTTGACATACTTCTAAACACTGTTGGGTCTACTGCAAGGTGCTGGAACTCTGGGATAACCTTGTATGGACCCACCCCAAAGATGGCATCTTCTACATCCATTTGGCGCTGTGCAACTAGAGCTCTCATCTCTCCAGTAGCCTCGCTCATATCCAGCTGCCTTTCACCTGAGGACTCCTTACACCACTTTTGGTACAGCTTGTTCATAGACTCATTGCCATTGTTATAGAAGAAATCAGGTGGTGAACCAAGCTGACATTGTTCCCTCAAAGGACGCAACATGCTGTCTTTCATCACTCCCACTGAATTGCGTCTAAACCATTCTGCAAACGTCAAGCCCAGGGGATGGTATTCAGCCCATTTCTGCTCAACAAGAACAAGTTTGTCATCAAATTCAGAGGCACTGATTGCATCAGCAAGGCCAAAATACTGTGTGTCACCTTCACGTCCACCAAATACATCTAGAAGGATTTGTCTTCTAATCTTTGTTGGAATACCAATGCGTACCATTGCAGAGTCTATGTTGTCTTCTAAATGTTTTTTACATCTCATATGTGCTGCGAATATAAATTGATCAGAAAATGCCTTTCCAATATTGAGCTCTCCATCTGTTCCAAATGATAATAATCCTGACAGGTTTGGATTCAAGTTCACCATTGTTGAGGCCAGAAGCTTGTATGAGGACTCTAGTTTTCTCATGTGAAAAAGCACAGGTCCAATCATAACTGGGTTTTTTCCTGTTACTTTGTCAACAACCATGAGATGTCTGTAGGTAGTTAGGGTGTAGCAGAACTTGCCCACATTAAATGAGGGGTCCACCCCTAGGACAGTGAAATGCTGAGGATCACAACAGAAACGTCCTATGTCTGTAAGTTGTTGTTGTGTGGCACACACAACCTCTGGTTCTGGAGCACAACGAACCTCTTGAACAAATGCAGTGTTCAAATCACCTTGCTGCTCTTTGCATTGCAGCAGAACAGCAAAAAGAGGATCACAGTGGTTGTGATTATCACTCTTATCACTCTGTATGGACTTAGATGGTTTACTGGAAATTTTCCGAAAGTTTTTGGCTTGCATTGGGTCCCTCGGTGCAGCTGCAGCTGATGGCAAGTCAGAGGTTTTACCAATAGCCACTTTGGTTTGGTTGTATGCTCGTTTGGGTTCCATTGTTGTTGTTGCTGCCCACAATTTGTCTTTGGTGCTTTCTCTTGTTCTTTGAAATGGAATTTTGTTTTTCTTGGCATTTCCATGGGGCACAGATTTCACTTCATGTTTGTCACCAAGAAACCAGTACTGCACCATGATATGTTTAAATATCTGTCCGTCAGCATCTGTATAAAAGACAACATATTTTTGTTATAGCATCCTCCATGGGACCTCACTGATACTCTCTTTCTTTCATGAAGAGCTGATTATCAGTGTTAACATAATAATATTCTAACAAGAAACAAGTGACATCCAGCTTAAGAGACATAATACTTCTCAACTTTCTGAAGAAATAATATTATAATTATTTAAATTTGAAACATTGTATATATAATACATTAAAACTTATTGAACTCAACCAAAACTAAGTGGTAACCTCATCAATATAGTAAATGACCATTACTATGATGGAAAGCAACACAGCTCATTATGTCAGAGAATTAGGTTAGTTTGCTTTAAATAGCTCTCAAAAAGTATCATTTGCAGTACCTAAAATGGAGTCAATCCTTTTTCTGAAATCTGGACAACTCTTATCGTAGTAGTACTTCCTCTTCAGCACAATGCACCCACTCTTTCTACTGTCATAATCTTCCTTTGTACTTCTCAGGATGGAGCTCCTGAAAACAAACAAAGAATCAAACAAACAGTAAGAGGTCAGGTTAAATAACATTGTGCACATTTAATTTATGAGTGGAAAAAAATAAAATTAGGTCGCATGGTTCTGTACAAACTTAACATTTCACATTAGTGTTTAAACTTGACAATATTAATTTTACCGGTATATTGAAGACATGAAAAATTTGTTTGTTTAAGTTGATTTCACAATCTTGAATGTCTCCAAATCTTCTGTAAGAACTTAGTTCATCAAAACATGTAGCTACCATAAGTTTTTTTTTTGCAATGGAGAGTAGATTGGATTTTCTTGGATATAGGATGTAAGTTCTTCACCACATGCTTAGCATTCTTCTGGGTGTATGATTGTGGGTGGGTATGTGTGTTTACGGCATATGTCACCCATTTCAATATAATCTATTTAGAGAAAAAACAATGTAAACAACACATTGGCTAATTTCCACTCACCCATAGACATGAAAATGGTCAGAGGCTACTTTATTGGCTCTCCAAACTCCAAGGTCATCAGATTTCAGATCATCCACATTTTAAAACGATGTATTATCCACCAGGAATACTACATCATCTTGAATGTTGGTTGGAATCGTAGAACAAGCAACGTCATCACGATCTGTAAAGAGCAGGTGCTGTGTGATATCAACAACTGATAAAGAGTTCCCTTTCAACCCACTTTTGAAAATAGGCAGTGCTAAATTTCCATCGTAATACTCTATTCCTTCATCAGATGAGGAGGAACTACTCTGTGTATGTGATTCCATATGTTTTACATCATCTAAAGACAGGCTAAGAAACTGGACAGGTGGATTTTCATCATCACTGGATGAGCTACACAGGTCAATAATGTCATGCTCTTGTTTCTGTGATAAGCTTTTGACACTGTGAGATAAAAGAATAATATAGATTGAGATAAATAAGTAATGAGGATAAGATACAAGTAAGCAGATAACTTGTACCCAATTTAACTTGTTGTGCAAGACCGAAAAAATTTCTAAGATGAGGGAGCACACACCCCCTTCCCCACCCATATATTTAACAGAGCTGTGCCCAAGCAGTGCCCCTGTGCCACAGCCAACTTACTTTTGTCTTTGCCGGGTGACTTGAATGTATAATTTTGCTACCATGAAAGCTTTTAGAGCTGGGCACCCAAGACTTCTTGCATAAGAGCCTTTGGGCACCCAAGATAATTCTAAGAGCACAGCTTTGATTTAGTACTTTTGGTTGTAATACCCAGAAGGATCTGTGACATTTGTAATCTACTGTACGACAAAAGTGTTATTTTTTATACATTAAATTAAGTCCTGTTTGAAACAAATGAAACATTATATTATAATCATCAACTTTAATTTTTGACCCTAAGGAACCAAAGAACAACTTAGAACAAAATACCCAACAAATTCCCACATGATATTCTTTAACACACCTTGCATTTCTTTCTTCATCTCTCTCTGCTGTTCTTCAAAGCTGGTAGAGGATTTCTATAAAAAAGAAAGGAATATTATAACTAAATAACAGACTATTGATTTTTTTGAGGACAACTGGTGAGGAAATGTTTATTGTTTATTATATGTTTTGGATACCATTTAAACTAAATTATGCACACCAGGTATACCAAAATAGTCTGTCTAATTTTGATACTTCAAAAGTGGTAAAATGGATAAAGACATAAACTTTAACAAAATGGAATTAACCATTAAATGAACTTCTCTTTGAGCGGTCCTTGAAATGCAATGGTTGGAAACAGCTATAGAAATAAACAATTTCAAACTTACCACCACTTCTGTTTTAATATAAACCACATCTTGATATCTTTGTCTGAAGAGGTAAAATAAGCAGATTAATACCTGAATACAATCTCTCTCCTTGTTTAAGTATGTGATAACACCAGATAACATAGCTTGAGCTTGGCACACACACCACAAATGCATTTTTTCCGTTTGAGCATATACTGACATGTCTGATGTAAAAGTATGCAGGTTTCTACAGATTAATGCATGTACAACTGTGATGACTAGTTAATTTCTCATCAGCCGGACTTCCATAAAAAGTACCTTTACCGTTTTCAAATTGAATAATACAAAGAGAGAATGGCTACTTACTTCTTTTTTACTGGAGAAGCACTGGGACTACAATGGAATAAAAAACCAAACAAACAAATTTAAGTGTACACAGAAATTATCCCCTACTTTTGTATAAAATTAGGTTGGAAGATTCTGATTAGGTTGAAAGAGTTTGATTTCCAAAATAACATGGGGAGTGTTATCATGAGTTAAGTCTTGAGGTAGCGAACCTCACTTGTCATACCTCCTTTTTAAATTGAGTTCACGATATCTCAAACTTGCGATGCTTTCTGTACGATTTTCTCAAGATTGTTTCAATGCTTAGTAGCCAAGCCTTGAAATGTAGAGAGGAGTCTGGGCATCACAATACAAATAAGGCGGTAATTTGCCTCGAGCGGACCCTCGAGCGCAGGTTTTTGTACATTGACAGAAAGCCAGAAAGATATGCGTCGAAATGACCGGCTGCAAGCGTCACTGCCAACAGCATTGCAAACAAATAGAAAAGGCAGTAAACGGCAACATGTTTTCATTTCTTAAGCTTATCTGTGTATGTTTCAGTAAACGGGAACCCGAGTTTTGACTTAATTTTTTCGGAAAAGGTGCGGCTTCTTGACACGGAACTTTACGATATTCATTGGCACTATAATGCTAAGAAAACTAGACTTTGGCAAAAGTCTTCCACTTTTTATTTTTCGAAAAGAAATTCTGTGCTCGACCCTTTGGCAAGTCTAAACGAATACTAAAACACCAAAAATGTCACAAACTAGACCAAAATAATGTGGCAACACACAGGTCAAAACGAGAAAAAGTACAAGACACTTAAAACATTCCTCGTCTTTCAATTCACTTTTAAAAACGCATCAAATGACACTATAGTGGTTCCAAGTTTTAAACCAAGGTCCTAGACATGCCAAACAGCCAATAAGTGAAAACAAAACCCCAGTCTCAGTACAAAAGAAGTGCCCCGTTTGTCATCCTACTCGACCACATGGACTCTTAAAGGAAATTTGCAGGCCTTAACTGTTAAACAATTCCCTTAACATTTATGAAAGTTTTAGCCTTTTACCTCTCAAATGGACACTTCAACAGCGTCTGCTCCTCGTCTGAAATAAAAATATCGGACAGGTCTAGTAAGACTTAAACTCACGCACATTTATAGCATATCATATTTACACGCTCTCATCTACATTTTCAATTTGCATTTTTAATTTACGTTTTAATTTGCATAAATTTGCTCACGTTAGGAATCGAAAACAATAAAAATAAATAAACTACAACTCAAACACGAAAAATATGCTGTTCATGCTTATATATTACTCAGGATGGCAGGGATAAAGCAAGATATAAATGTAAATCACTCACCGCTACTGCTTGAAGTTTCCTCGTCCATGCTGCTCAGTTCTTGATGGTTTGAGCCCGCGGTATTTAACAATGCGGCTTCTCTTAAAAAATTGGCGCGCTTTTTTAGTATAATTTATTTTTAAAAAATTACATTCGGCATAATTATGCCATTCCGCAAGTATAATTATGCCATTCCGCAAGTCATGCCACATGCCATTCCCCAAACTCATTCCGCCTTTTACCCTCACCGATCCTGAACTCCGTTGAAGAAAAACCTTGCCTGATTGCAGTATTTTCGAAACTCCATTGTTTCTAATATGGATTTTCAAGCACATTTCACTTTGGTAGAAGTTCTTGCTCTCCATCGCATACGTTTCGAATCCTTGTTTAGGTTAAGAATCGTTGACTTGTAAATAATTGTACAGTGGTATAAACAGTAACCTAAAATCCACCACCGCTTTCGAAAACATGATATTCGTGAACGAACGCTGTGAACGTTTGCAAACATTTAGAGATAAGTTGTTTTCACGGAGGCTCTTCAGGCAGACGATAAATCAAAACAAGTACAGAAAGCAGCCTGTCTTACCATTGTGAGCGAAGTGCCGATGAATTCGTTTGAGATAGAATCAATCTGCACGAGGAGGAAAGCATTCCGCTATATTTGGTGCCAACGATCCAATGAATTAAAAAACAAATGATTTAATGTTCTTCGACAAGCACCGATCCACCCAAAACGTCACCTTTTCAAACGTAAAGAAAAGCAATAAGCGCGAAAGAAACGCCCAACGAAATAAACCTGTAATAAACAGATTTGAAACCACGTACCGAGGGTGGCGTGACAATTTTTGCACATTTACAATTGCCTGTCTTGTCGTGTCAAAATTTTCAAAATTTTGTAACTTGGGAAGAACATAATTCCGCTTCCGCTCGGAAAATTTCTTTGTTTTTTTGCAGATACTCTTATATACCCAAAGAGTTTTTCAAGGGAGATTAAAAAAATTCTGTCGGACGGGAGAAAAGTTAAAGGTAAATTCGAAAAAAAGTGTTTTTGCTGAAAGTTTCCGACAGAATATTCTTAAACTCAATCCTTAGGTAGCTTACTAGAATCAAAGGCCGTCTGCAACATTTAAAGAAATTTCAGCGTAAAACTTGCAAGCAAACTCAGGATATCTCTATTTTATGGTCATACTTCGAAACCCAACTGCCCTGCTATGGCAACAAATTCCTTGAGGAATCTACAAAAAGTTGACACTTTGATATTATCATTATTTTGCGGCAAAATGTGATCATGATTGGCCAACTCTAACCTAAATATTGTAACTCCAAAATATAATGCGTCGAAAAAAACAAGAACCCTTTAGAGCCGCCTTAAATTAAACTACATGTAACACTTCAAATGTGAAAAAAATTAAAATGCCTCATCAGTCAAGGTTGTTTTGCTCTTGGTTAACTTTACCGACTACATACGAACACCATGGACAGGCTTGAATGCCAATAGTTGACAAAGAAGGTACAACTCTGACATTTTGAGACAATTGTTATGTGTACATTTGAAGTTGAAGCATCAGTGATAGTATGTTAAAACAGGTTTTATGGCTGCATAGGCAATTAAACAGACACAAACATTTGTAAGGTGGAAATGAATTCCAAGTAAAATCATTCACTAAAGAAGGCTGTGTTAGGTTGGAGATGGATAGTTATTGGTCTTCATCATAGTGTGAAATAGCCATAGAATTTAAGAAGACCATTAGACTTAAGTTAGAAGCGATTTTTTTCAACTGGGTTAATATCCCTCTTCCCTATAGGATCCTTAAAAATTATTCTACTTTTTAGAAGTTATCCCTTCGACACAAACACGAACAACTACGATATCTAGCAGAACCTACAAAGGATGACCCCCCTAATTCGTTAATTAAAAAAAGACCCCCCCCCAACTCCTCTAAGCACTCTAAAATACCCTTGACCGCCCTATCTCCCCCCCCTCCATAAATAATGACCGGTCCCTAAGTTGATTATCAACTTGACGTCCCGTCAGTAGTGAACAACTAACAGATTTTTACCGGTAGCCTTCCTGAAGTGTTTAAGAGGCTCTGACTGTAAATATCGAGAATCGGCGGACAAGCTCAAAAAATCGAAAATCCTGATAACTTGCCAGAAGAACACTTTTGGGGAGCGATCTTCGAAAATATTACTTAAACCTTCTGGAATTCTATTGTTTTCGGGAAATTCGGAAAAACGGTTTTGCTTAATTTATTACGCAATAATCAGGCTTAAAATTAAACAAATTGAAAGCGCTTGCTTTTAAACAATTTGCAACGCCAGAAAACAATTTTAATTTTAAATGATAGCAATACTCTTCTACTTTCTATCAATAGGAATTGCATGGAGTTTTGCTTTATTTCTGTGGTTTGGTGGTTCTTTGAAACAAAGCCATTTTGCGCACTTCGGAAAAAGGCAAAAATTGGTAAACTTTAGAGGCTTAAAATGGGTCTTGGTATGTCTAATATCGAATTGAAATAAACACTGTGATAAAGTTTGGCCCTACTTCTATTATAATATGAAATAAAAAATCTGGGCAATTCAGGCTTGCGCTGACAAAAACACAAAATCGCGAACCAGTGTTGCCAAAAATTGAACAATGAAATGAATGAAATGAAAAGTAGTAGTTTGGGTGAGCTCAATTTAGAGGATTGTATTTACTGAAGACACACAAAGAATGAACTGAAACATTCCTTCAATCTATTCTTGCATTGTTTTGGGCTTATACTATTTCTACGTAAAACTAAAGAGAAGGGGAAAAAGTTTTAAAAGTTCTACACAGCTGTTGCGTGACCTGAGTCACGTGAATATTTTTTGTCAATTTGTCAACCTACTTATGGCAGTTTTTAAATGCGGTCTCTTACATTGGCCGCTGTTTTATGCATGGCTAGTTCTCCAGCGAATACCGTACGCATCCCTATGTTTGGGGCATACTGTCATGTGCAGCTGATATTCCACTGGGACGAAAATTGCGACAGGCAAGTCTAGAATTAGTTTCGTATACATATGACACCTTTCTCTTCGAGAGAAGAAAACTGCAAAATATAGTATGTTGTTGTGTACGTGATACGATCGCTCTTTTCAAACGGCTACTAAGATTTTGGGCGACTTTTTTAAAAGACACTTTTTTGGCCAGGAGCAAAAGTGCATCATTATTATTATGATTTATACGCATTTGTCAAAAATTGTGCTGTTCCTATCGATATTATTACACTTGTATAAATATGTTTAAAAAAAACACACAAACCACGGACGTTCTGGCAGCGGGATCGGTATCAGCGGTATTTACGAGTTCTAAATGCTGCTGTACATCTAAGAGATATTAATACACAGCTTGTTTGGTTTTACTTTGCAAGATCGCTGAGAACTCTTTCACGGTTTTAGAGGATAAGATTTTCATTGAAGAATATTTTCACGTTTGCATGAACGTGCAGTGATCGGTTGCGTGACTGGATTATTTTGAGTGATACTTTTGTGTTCCTTTATACTTTACACAGCCAAACTGAGCTCTCAATTTATACGCGTACGTCAACTTTAATGATTTGTAAAAGGAACCGTTTGGATTTCGAGAACAACAGTTTTTTCCCCCAAAAAAACTGCAAATAACAAAGAAAGGCCATTGGTGCTGCAGAGTATAGACATCTGACAAAAAGTGATAACCCACTGCACTCTAGTTTCACCAACAATTTTCCAAATTTGTTCGTAGTTCTTCAGAAAGACAAATGAAGATATCAGCGAATGCATCATCTAGTAGAAAGACCATCCGATAGTTACAGTAAACAATTCAGTTGCCATATTTCAAGTCGTCCTTCCATTACAGTTTTTTTTCTATTATCCAAATTATGCACATTTTGGCAACACTGGTTCGCGAATTTGTGTTTTTGTCAGCGCGAGCCTGAATTGCCCAGATTTTTTATTTCATATTATAATAGAAGTAGGGCCAAACTTTATCACAGTGTTTATTTCAATTCGATATTAGACATACCAAGACTCATTTTAAGCCTCTAAAGTTTACCAATTTTTGCCTTTTTCCGAAGTGCGCAAAATGGCTTTGTTTCAAAGAACCACCAAACCACAGAAATAAAGCAAAACTCCATGCAATTCCTATTGATAGAAAGTAGAAGAGTATTGCTATCATTTAAAATTAAAATTGTTTTCTGGCGTTGCAAATTGTTTAAAAGCAAGCGCTTTCAATTTGTTTAATTTTAAGCCTGATTATTGCGTAATAAATTAAGCAAAACCGTTTTTCCGAATTTCCCGAAAACAATAGAATTCCAGAAGGTTTAAGTAATATTTTCGAAGATAGCTCCCCAAAAGTGTTCTTCTGGCAAGTTATCAGGATTTTCGATTTTTTGAGCTTGTCCGCCGATTCTCGATATTTACAGTCAGAGCCTCTTAAGATCTATACTCGTCGGCCTTCATTTTCTTAAACAAAGCTTACGCAGCCGTTATTTGGGTTGTCAGGAAGGAGCGTTGCGTGATGACTCAAATGCATAGGAGACTACATTGACCAGTTTCCTAAAACTAGAAATTGTGGTGCCGACATCGCCTGCATGCAGACATGAATTATTCCTTCCGATAATTCGTGTATATACGCAGGCTACGTACGTGAAATTAATTTCTGTTTCTTTTTCGTCTTTCTAATTTGTTTCGTTTAATTCCTTTTTCGGTTTGTTTCGTTCCATCCGATTCCATATTCGCAGTTAAACAATTTACAGTTTCTTTACAAATTAATGGAAGCGCTGCTTAAAGATCCGAACTTGATTTGGGAAGTTACCTTATGCTTTACGCTTCAGGTTACCGAATGAGTCGATCTGCTCAAATAAGCCAAACAGACTCTGACGATTACAGTAAATACGTTTTTTGCGTGCATATATAAGTCTCACAGATGCTTCCCTGGCTCCACAGGCCTGTTGAGTATAGATAGGTATATCAACCGCATCGCAGCGGTTGCAAGTAATTTATTAGTGCGCCTTTCAGCGCCTATGTCTAGGATTGAACTCTGTAACGAATTTCGCGATTTTTCGCAACGTTACGATTTTTTGTTTCAAAATAGCGAGATTAACAAATGATTTTAATGACGCGAACTCTGAAATTCACAACCCAGCTGATGACCCCCTGTCGACAATTATAGTTACTATCGATCTCAGACGTTTTTTGAGGGGGAATTATTTTAGGAAACAATTAACTTTGCATGGACCACTGTAACAAAATAAAAATACCGGATCCTGTAGTAAAGGATCTAATCAGCAAAAAATAAAGAACCAAATGCGATAAAAAAAGCAATGCTGATTCAATGGTAGGGAAACTGAGTGTATATTTTAACCAATATTTCAAAAGGCACAGCCTTTCCTCTTCAGGGTCCGCTTACAGAGAATGACTCTAAGGGTGAAAAACGTTACAATTTAAACTAAGGGTGTACAATATGATACTAGAATAACAACATATAACAGCATTTATTAAAAACTGGACTAGGTATAATGGATTTCTAGCATTTTGATTGGCTGAACGGAGCTAGGCCATCAGCTCATACACCTGCTGCGACCAAAAATGGTCAATGAACATTCAACAACAAACTGAGCTGAAAGTTTTTTCCTCGCAAGTAACCTGATGGGAAAAATGGACGCGAAAAATCACTTGGCAGCGAATTTAAATTAAGCAGAAATTGCAACAGCGTCACTAAGACACAAATCAAAAATGTTCCGTAGTGCTTGATTTCTTAAGACAACAAGAAACTTTGCAGAAATAGAAATTTAAGCATTGTGTTTACAATTAATTTCTTTCATCGATCGTCACATTGATCATTAAAATTGAACTAACGATAGGTTTTATCAGGAAGGCTTCCCACTTCAAAATATCAAGACAAGACATCAAATAAAACACTGTGAAGTGGGGCAGAAGCATTTAATAAAAACTATCACACATTCATGGCGAGTCGGTGAGAAAATCATGAAGCAATCTAAACAAGTACTAAGCAAACTACCAAGAAGGAAGGAAGGGCGAAATTTTTTTCGGCTATAACACGCAAAATTGACGCTGGTTTACCTGCACTCGTTGTAGCTCTGCGTTCCAACAGGTCCAAATGTTCAGATAGAAATGGGATGCCATGTAAACGGAGTTGAATCGCTTTCCCAGTTGTTTGAGTGTTGTTTTTTACCATTCCGTCCGCAACCTCTGAACCGAGAACAACTGCACTTTGTGCTTTGCGTTTAACAAACTATGATGGTGAATTCTAAAGTTCCTCGCTAAAGTAATCTTGCTTCTGAGTTGCATAGAAATTACCTCTTCAATTTCAAATTAGTTCTGTCTTCAACTCGATCAAACGTGCACGTGATGGATCCGTTGTGCGAACGGATTACAAACTTGTTCCGTTTCAACTCCAGCAGCTAATATAGTGAAATGGTACAGCTTTAATCCGCTTTGAACGATGATTACAACAATGTTTCAGGAAAAATCAAACACGTACCATATTTCAGAGCGAATAATTAGAAGAATTTTTCTCCAAAACTTGTGCCACTTCGTTCACTTTCGAGCAGTTTCATTGATCCATTCAACTTTGCAATGAAACGCTGCCACACTTCGCAAGGTTTTGGAGCCTTTTTCGTTGAGTCATGTGATCGATTCTTATTCCCTTTATATCTCTTGTATCTCTTTTCTCTTTTTTTCCCTTTCTTTCTTGCCTTTTTTTTTAAATAGTGGTTAAGTTTTTATAAAACAATTATTCTACTTGGGCTTGCTGGATATCGAATGCTTATAACCAACTCGGCGCTACGCACCTCGTTGGTTATCTATCGTTCGATATCCAGCGCGCCCTCGCAGAATAATTGTTAAATATTACAACATTAAAAAACTGGCGTAAAAACTAAAAACAAAAACGTTACGATTTGAGATTTATATTTAAAGAAGCTGATATTACAATGTTAAAAACCTGGCGTAAAAACTAAAAACGTTACGATTTAAAATTTGAAAAATTATAACATAAGCAGGATACGTGATACTATAATAACACAAGCTTAAAGTGACAGGAATAACGAACAGCGGTTAACCTTAAATAAGTTGCAATTCGAAATAAGAAAGTGGAAAAATGCCAAACAAATACCCCCCCCCCCCCCAAAAAAAAACGGTGGATGAAAAACAGGAACGAGTGTCATGTTTCATCTCTCCTATTTAAGCCTAGAGGTTCCAAGGTTTGACCTCTATCGATGAGGTATGCCTCTCTAGCTTTTCGTACACTGTCACGGTTAGATTTCATTAGTTCAAGAGGAATAAGTTGTATGTCGTTTGCATTATGGGCGTTAGAAAAAATGTTCTGAGACTGCAGTAGGTTTAGAACTGTTAGCTTGTTTGTCAACAGGTTTACGATGTTCGCTGAAGCGGTCCTTAAGTCGTCGTTTGGTTTCACCTATGTATTGTTTGTGACAGCAATTGCATCGTACCATGTAAATAAGGTTTTAGAGTTACAGTCAATGCGATGATGAATAGGTCTTGTTTGGCCCGTAGAATAAAATGTATAGCTAGTGAGCCCTTCTGCTATATAGTTGCATGTCAAGCAGTTGTGTCCTCATCGAAACGAGCCACGGGGTTGGTTACCTACGAGGTTTGGCGCTAACAATTAAATTACTAAGATTGTTACTATGGTGGAAAGCAACGAGAGGAGCAGGGGAGCGGGGAGCGCGGAACGGGGAGCGGGAGCGGGGAGCGGGGAGATGAGGACAGGATGTTGAGGTGTTTATGAATAATGGATGATACACAACGAAGGGCTGGATTATATGTGATAACAAGGGGTACCCGTCTGGGCTGTTTTCTTTGAGAAGTGTCTTTGGAAGCGTGCTTCGGTACGTGTGATGTTGTGAACACACACAACGTTTTTTAGTTGTCGACAACAAAAAGTTGTCGACAACTAAATGTCTAGTCTGTGGAGGCCCTTAAATCACGAAATGCTTCCCAAAACTTAACACTGCATAAGTCAAACCGACATTTCTGGACTCCGGAGTGTCTTCTTCCTGTCGACAATCTCACTCAGCCTCTCCCTGGCTGAGGGCAATAATGTCGTCAAAACGCGGCTCGCAAAGATTCATGTGTGCACTTCAAATGAAAACGCAGACCAGGAAAGGCGAGTTTCATATTTAGGAACCCACAAGAAAGATCAGAGGTGGGCCAAAGACCCAAGAATACACCTTTGGATACATTGGATACATTGGATACATTGGAATGGGCCTTTATCCATAAAACCTTAAGGTATTTCAATTTTGGCCCATCGTTGATAAAGTGGATAAAGGTTTTTTACTGCAACATTGAAAGTTGCTTTCTTAACAATGGTTGGGCAAGCAATTTCTTCCAGCTCAGTAGGGGAGTTAGGCAAGGCTGCCCGCTGTCGCCTTAAATATTCATCCTCTCGGTAGAAGTAATGGCTGAAGCTATACGCAAACGGAAAGAAATTGTCGGTATAATTGTAAATGGGAAAGAAATTAAGTTAAGTCAATACGCAGATGATACTACACTCATTTTAGATGGCTCAGAACAATCTGTTAAGGAAGCTGTAAAGCTATTAGAAAGTTTTGGAGATGCATCTGGCCTTAGACTCAATAGCAGC
This sequence comes from Siderastrea siderea, assembly GCA_964030785.1. Lineage (NCBI taxonomy): Eukaryota > Metazoa > Cnidaria > Anthozoa > Scleractinia > Rhizangiidae > Siderastrea > Siderastrea siderea. The sequence continues at coordinate 29,657,549 of OZ034979.1, forward strand.
AAAACGGAAGCCTTCTGGATCGGCTCCAAAGCAAACTGTGATCTTAAACTCTGTCCTGAAATAGATTTTAAATGGCCAAAGAAAAAAGTTAAAGCTCTTGGTGTATGGTTGTCAACGGATCCTGATATTACAATTTCCCAAAACTACAAGGACAAACTAGAAAAAATAAAGGCAACTCTAGGATGCTGGAAGTTCCGCAGACTTAGTCTGTTAGGGAAAGTGTTAATCTTAAAAAGCCTTATTACATCGCAACTAGTGTACATACTATCCCCTATACAATCAAGCCCAGAAGCAATCAAAGAAATCAATTCAATTTTTTATAACTTCTTATGGAACGGCAAAGGCGACAAAATAAAAAGAAATGTAATGATAAATGACTATTCTCAAGGAGGACTTAAGATGATTGATATTCTTTCTTTTAACAAATCTCTTAAAGCAACCTGGATTAAAAAGTATCTTGACACTGAAAATGGAGGCAGGTGGAAAATTTTTTTTGATGCAGAACTCCAAAGATATGGAGGTAAATTAGCGATATTAGGGAATCTTAACTCAAAGGACATGCACAGTGTCATAAAGGTATCAGATCCTTTTGTCAAAGAAAGCCTTGAAATTTGGTCAGAGATCTCTTTCGAGGAAACGGTAACATCCTATAAACATCTTTGTGCAGTACCTTTATGGCATAACTCACTTATAAGAATTGGAAACAAACCTGTAGTTTATCAAGACTGGTTTCTCAAAGGTATAAGCAAAGTCAATCATTTAATGGACGACTCCCTTAACTTCCTCTCCCACACATCTTTCCAAAACAAATATAACCTCCGACCCAAACCTCTAACTTTTTTTGGAATGATCGCAACAATCAACCATGTGCGCATCCAAATTGCAAGAAACCAGCCGGACAGCCACGAGAGCTTTTCATCAGTTTTTATGAAAAGTACAAAGCCATCCCGACTTGTATATAAGAAGCTATTATCAAAAAGGGGTCAAGAACCCATATCAAGTCAACAAAAATGGCAACAGGATATCGACACTGATCAAAAAGTCAACTGGAAAGCAGTTTACCAGCTGGCCTCTCACTACACAAAGAGCTCAAAACTTATTGTTTTTAATTTTAAATTTCTACATCGGCGACTATCAACGAACAGTTTCTTACATAAATTAGGATTTACAGATAGTGAAAAGTGCACTTTCTGTCTAAAAGAAACAGAACACCTGTTACATCTATTTTGGACATGTGAGAAAACCCAGTCCTTCTGGAATAGTTTATTTTCATGGCTGCAGTCCGGCAGGATCATTGAGAAAGACTCTAGGTCTCTTGAGGCGGACGCTGCTTTGGGTCTGAGGCCGGATAACTCCAAATATGAACTACAAATCAATTTTTGTTTCTTGATAGCAAAATATTTTATTTGGATCTGCAAACTTGAAGAATGTATTCCAAAATTGAACGATTTTTTATCGTACTTATGTCACTTTTGCAAAATAGAAAACGACGGTAGAACAGTTGCAAAGAAATGGGAACCTCTTCTACCAATCTTGCAATGACAGACCTGACCCCCAAAAATCAATTCACAAACCTAACAAAACCTCTTGGTCCTTTCAACCCGGTAGTACGTTTGCACCATAGCATTACAGAAATGTATCAATGTTTTTTGTTTGTTTTTTCCTTTTTTTGTTTGTTTGTTTTTTATTTTATTTTTTTTTATTCTTTTCGCTTCCTTTCATTTCGCTTCTTGTGCTGATTAGCTAATTAGTGTTTTTTTCCTGTTAAATAAAGCATTGTTAAAAAAGTAGTGTATTGTAAATAATTTCTCGTAAGGGATTTATTGTAAGTAATGTAACGTGTATTGAAAGTAAGAGTAAGTTATTGTAAGTAATGTATTGTGAGTACTGTGACGTGTATTGTAAGTAAGTTACTGCAAGTAATGTATTGTAAGTACTGTAACGTGTGTTGTAAGTTAAGTGATTGCCAAAAAAAAAAAAACTTCAGAAGTTAACAATCGCGGACTAACATCATGAGAAAGATGGATACATATCAAGTTCAGTTGGTGGTAAGTTGTGCTGATAGGTGAAGTTTTCTAGCATAATGGAAGAAGAATATTTTAGCCCTTACTGAGCAGGAAAACATATACCATCCTTTAAAAAAATTAAAAATAAATAAATAAAAAAAGAATACACCTTTGAAGTTTAATGGCGATTCGCTTATTGTGATGGAATTTATCGAACTTCAAGTGAGGTGCAGTGTCAAACTGTTTCCTGCCTTCAATTCATTCTAAACGTTCAGCAAACATGAAAAATAAAAACGTCAATTTCTCACACAAAAAGCTTCAAACCAGCCCAGGAAGCCCTCAAGTAATGACCAATGCAACAAAGCAATAAGGCAAATTATTTTCATTTCGAACTCGTTCTTATTTGTGGCAATTTAAGATGTTTTATAGCATTTCCATACAAACTCTTAAATATTGCCGATATCATTATTATGCATAGCGTGGAAAAACAGTCTAATCGAAGCGCAGCTCTCAACGTTATCTTGGGCTGCCTGTGGTTTCGCCGGCTCACGTGACAATGCACGTAGAGGAAACACCAACTTAAATAATTCAACAACATTCCACATCATTTAACAGGATGGCTAAACGTGTTCAATAAGTAAAATTTAACTTTTTGCAGTTAGGCTAAGTGTATAATGCAAATTTTCAAACTAAGCAAAACATGTTGATCGTTCGACTTCATCACGTGCGAATCTTACAGGCCTTACGGAATGACTTATAAAAAGATACTTAATTACTTAAACTATCTCCGAGAAAAGGAAGAAAGCTCTATAGTCAAACAATCTTTAAAAGTATCTATTGACCTTCATTAAAACGGTCATAATAGTTTTTACTCTAGTCTCATGAAAATGACTGACTATTATAATTTCTGTGACTTTAATTGTAATTCATTGAATGAAGGTAAAATCAAACAATATGTAGATCTCATGAAAAAGAAATACATTGTCGTAAAAAAGGTGGTTATTGTTCATCGTGGTAAATACAGCTAAATAATAAAGTGTATATCGTTTAATAATAATAATAAGTCTTTATTTCATAAGATAAAAACACATATCCTATGTTACAAAAATGCCATGTCTCACGATGTCTCACGATGTGGTCGCTTGAGTTGTAGATCGCGACGTTTCAACTGCTTACTGCTAGTCTTCATCAGGCGATGAGGTCGACTGGTTGTGCGTCACCATGTGAATCACGATGATCGGCTGTGATTGGTGTGTTTCGATCCTCATTGTTCCGCTGTGAAGTTGTTTCCCGAGAAGTCCGATTTGAAGTTGTTCCCTCGGCGGTTCGCTGATGTACCGGTCTCCTGTTGTGTTTCTTGATCGTTGGTATCCACGCTTCGGGAATTTCAATTCCGTTGTCCCTATTGATGTTATCAGGGTGAAGTCTTATGTGGATAGCTTCCTTGACCCTACGGGTGTACCAGTGTGAGTCTCGATCAATAAAATTTACCTCGTTCCAAAGCGGGTGGTGGCCGGTCTTGTTGGCGTGCTCAGAAACGGCGGAGGTATGGGTACGGGCGAGTCGTATATCCCTGTCATGTTCCTTGATCCTCTCCTACATAGATCTTCCTGTTTCGCCAATGTAGACTTTTCCGTATTCACAGGGAATCCTGTAGGCTACGCCGTCTTGTTTAGCCGGATCGAAGGTGCCCTTTGGTCGCACTAAATGTGACCTAAGTGTCGAGTCGGACTTAAAGACGGGGCGAATACCTTGTTGTTGTAGGCAGCGGCGAAGAGGTTCTGATACTCCTTTGATATACGGCAAAACCGCGGTGGACTTAAACTCTGTCTCAGGCTCTACCCTGGGGGCTGCTTTTCTTGTCCTGGTGAGCTTCTGCACGAAAGAGGACGGATAACCGTTAGAAACAAAGACAGATGACAGATGTTTCTTCTCCTCAGAGATGACTGATGGTTTGGTCACGAGGCGCTTCGCCCGGTCGTACAGACACTTAAGACGATTTCCGCTCAACGTTCGAGCAGTAAGTGCAAAAATAAGTTACCAAAAAAATACTTGCAGCACTCTCACATTTTGAGAACAGATAAGAAGAACTTATCGTTTCTTTTGCTCCCAAGCTGACCCCGCGAGAGAAAATTGGATTTGAAGTTATCAATATTTCAATTAAAAAGACGCTTCATGTCGGTTCAAAACAAAATGGCGCCCGTTTTTAGCATACTTTTACGAGATTTGAAATTAATTTTCTTGAGAATGCTTGAGAATTTCATCGCGGGATCACTTGGGCAAGTGAACTAGAGTGAGATGTTTCAAATAGCATTTAAAATGTTACCGTGCTATGAGTAGTTTTTTGGTAAATATTTTTTGCACTTATTGCTCGAACGTTGAGCGGAATCCGTCTTAACAATACCGCGTTTTTCGATTGGGGTGGTGCGAATCATACGCCAAGTACTGATCAGTGTGAGTTGGTTTTCTGTAGACGCTGGTTGTAAGGCGGCCGTCCGGTTCTCTAGAAACTGACGTGTCGAGGAAGGCGATCTTACTCTCTTTCTCGGTTTCCATGGTAAAGCGGATGGTGGGTTGCTGACTGTTGAGATGGTGCAAGAATCTGTCAACATTACCACGATCAAGGATGGTGAAGGTGTCATGAACGTAGCGCTTCCAGATCTTGGGCTTGTAGGGTGCGGACTCTATTGCTTGTTCTGCAAACGCTCCATGTAGAGGTTAGCAATAACCGCGGAAACCGGGCTCCCCATGGCTGCGCCTTCTTGTTGTTCGTAAATCGATCCGTTATACTGGAAGTATTGAAGTACTGAGTTGCCTGTTATCTCCCTTAACAGGCAACTCAGATTTCACGCTGACCAACTCAGCTCACTTCGCATCCATCATCAGCAGTGAGAAGATTCAAGACAACGAGATCATGGTGTCCTTCGACGTAGAGTCACTATTCACCAACGTTCCAATTGAAGGTGCCGTACAAGCCGCGCGACGGAAGTTGGAGAGCGACCCCGGCCTTGCAGACCGCACGACGCTAACACCTTCTGAGATTGCGGACCTCTTGGATTTCGTATTAAGATCCACATACCACTTCGATGTGGTCGCGATCTACAACTCAAGCGACCACATCGTGAGACAAACGATATACACTTTATTATTTAAAAGAAATATATTTTTTATTGGAACCAAACCCTTCAACATTCGCAAAAACTTAGTTTTTATTACACATTCAAAAAGAATTATAGCCTTTCTGCCTACCTAGATCGAACAACAAAAGACCCCATCTAGAAAATCCTTAGTAAAACTGAGAATTAGCAGTCATAAACTTCGGATTGAAACAGGTAGATACGACAAAATACCTCGTGATGAGAGGTTATGTAGGCTCTGCAATTGTAACAAAATTGAAGATGAAACTCATTTTTTTACTAGATTGCCCGAGCTATTCTTCGATAAGAGACAGGTTCTTTTCTAAAATAGAACCTAAAATCCCATTTCTACGGCTATTATCACATGAGACCTTATTGTCACATCTTATGAATTGTACTGATTATTTTATAAATATTCAATTAATTTCATTCATCTCGTCATGCTTTGAACAGAGAGACAAACTAGTTACAATGGCTACCTCTCTGAATGGTAAAAAATGAGAAATGGTTGTAATCTCTTTAGTTATTTTAATTAAGTAAGTAATAAATAATTAAATTTAAGTGGCTTTTGCAATACTGTAATACTTTGTTATAGTCATGCAAATAAAGCTTGTTGTTGTTGACTTGTCTGTAATTCACATATGGTGGACTTTTACTCTCGAATCAAAACTCCACTGTAGAAAAACCTCAGCAACTTAAATTAAGCGTGTTATTTACCTGTCCCGCGGGTCTATGTGATATATTCACCTGGTATCGCCCCGAGGGCGTATCACGTACTCCCTCGCTCCAGGTAAATAACCCTTACATAGCACACTAGTGGCACAAGGTGTATAGCGTTAATTGATCTACACCAGCTATACAAGAGACTCTGAAGAAGAACAAGGAAAGCGGTTTAGCTTCATTAGTAGTGAGGTTCTGATTGCATGAGCCGGGCTGGACCGGATAGCCAGGATGACTCGGCTTGCCGAGATGAGTTTCAGCGCGAAGTTACACCCGACGTAACCAATCGAACCAATCCGAACGAAAAATCAATCGAACTCAATCGAACTCCAATCGTTCGATTGTTTTTCGATTGGATCGGCAATCGAGCATAATCGAACAAGAACTTTTCGGTGAGTTCGATTGCCGAACTCGCGAGTTCGATTTCCGAACTTAATAGAACCAATCGAGCTTAATCGACGCGATTAGTTCGATTTCGTTCGATTGTAAAACGACATAAATATCGAATTATAAAACAGAGAAATTTCCCTCATAACCATGTGAGTCAGGTGTAAAATAACATAAACACTTTTCAATCAGTCAACTTAAACCTTTATTGTTTTATTGTTTCTGAGCAAACTTAAACGGCACAGCAAATTAAACTGCCTTTATATACCTCCAGGGATTATACGGACCGGTGATTACTGTAGCTTAAAGTTGTAGCAGAAGTTCCGAACGAGTTAAAGGAACTGTGTCACGGATTTAAGGCAAATTTAGGCATGTGAAAATGGCCACTAAATTGGTCACTTAAAATAGTGAAGGAACATAATTTCAATAACAAAGCGAATGCAAAAAGAGGTACGGATGGACAGAAATTGAAGAATATTGAAACGGATTGCGATATGGGCTTTTGAAATACTGTTAGGCTGAACAGTTCTCAAAGTTAATCTTGTTTGCCGGTTAAGTATACGAAGGAAAATTTTATAAGGTATTTTGCCTACACATAATGACGGACAGCGGTAAACGGTGGAATCGGGCTTAAGACTTACACTTCAACTTTGTCGGTCAAGGGCCAAAGCACAGACACCAGTTCGCGTTGTTGCTCTAGCTGACCTCGGTCGTTTTCGTCGAGTACCTATAGGGCTGGTCCTCGATCTCCTCTTTTCCTTCTAACAATGTACTTCTCTTCAACACTGACGTTGAAAGAGCACTCGTGATAGCCTTTGACAACCACTTTGAAAATTGTGAGTTTCACTTGCGACATGTTTCCCGTGTACGCCCGGTGTACGTGGTTGAAATAGAAGCCTACACATAGCTTATTTAACTGCAACGCATTGTTTGAAACCAAATGAAACCGGTTTGGAATGACAAAGGGCAGGCTAAGGACAAAGCTCTATTGGTCTAGTGTTGATTCTGTTCGATTAAAGAAGTGCTCGATTTTCGAACGTTCGATTGTGTTCGATTGGCAAAACGTCGGGTGAGTTCGATTATGTTCGATTGCCGAACCCAATCCAAATCAATCGAACGATTGAAGATCGATTGAGTTCGATTACCGAACGTTCGATTGGTTACATCGGGGTTACATGAGGCAAGCCTGTCAGTCATGGTCTAAATTTAGAGCCCGTTTACATTGGAGGTTTCAGCCCAGCATGACTTCCATCCCGGGATAATCTCGGAACATTAAAGAGAATCTGCGAAAATTCACCTCTTTCACCTGGTTGTCAACCCAATTGACCGATCTCTTTTTCCGCATCTAAACAATAATGTTTTTGTGGAAGGGGTTATCACCTGATAGTTGGCCTCGGAAGTTCGATGTTCAGACAACAAACATTATGCTACTTTTTAGAAAGCTAACATAGCACTGCCCTTTAATTTATTTACTTTCCGATTTACTAGGCATGCTTCTTAAATCGTTTATTTGTACAATAAAAGTTAGTGAGGAATAAAAACGGGACCCTTTTGAATTTGTCTAATGGGACCGAGCTATCCAGAAGACTGCCTTAATTAAGTTAATGCAAACAATAAAATTCACCGTCTTGTATTCGCGTTCTCCAGAAAACCTTAAATTACTAGTCATTTTTGTAGTACAGGTGACTGCAAAGGAATGAACGAGTTTGCAATGCAGAGCCATAGGTTTTCTTGTCAAAACTGCCATTCTTCTCATGATTACTTTTCCGCCTAATTGGGTTTCGCCTGCTCAGCCAAATGTTTCTTTTTCGGGTTCCTCATGTTAGCTAATGTGGATTTTCCACCAATATATCATTTTCCATAGCTTCCGTTACATCAGTGGTCACCAGGGTATAGAGTCGATGTTCTGTCAGCTTTTGTACAGCATACTTCAAAGAATTAAGTCCATCGTGATCACTGTTTGCGGTAGATCGTCGTATTCTTTTATACCTATTAGAATCCCAAAAAGCCATTGTAAAAACACTGTTTTTTTTTAACTTGAAAAGTATCGGGTGAGAAGGTATTAATAGGGAGCTTAAGCAGTGACGACGACGACGACGACGGCAACGAGAACGCCTCTTTAAAACAGAAATCCTGGTTATTTGATCTACTTTTTATTATTCCAACTTGTTCAACTTGTATAATGTGACTGAATTATTCAAGAATTGAAGTGGTAAGAACAGCAACCAACTTGAGGAAGAAAAAGAGAAAACCACTGTCATGTGTTCACATTCTCCACAAAACTTTGAATTTGGTCATTGTACGTCGTTGTTTTGCGGAGGACGGCATAGAAATGTAACAAACTGTATTAACGCACGTGCAGAGTTTTTGTTTACTAATTAAACCCTTTTTTTGGTGCCGTTTTCGATGCTGTCGTCGTCGTGCATGCTTAACCTCCTAATGATTTGTAGCGGGGTGCGAAATCCAATCCCAAGTCCTTGCACAACCTGCTAAAGGCGCTGTTACACTAGGCAAAGATTCGTGTAACTTGTATCGTAAAAAATAAAAACCGTGTGTTCCGTTGCGGTGCTGCAAGACAAGTTGCTCGAGTGTTATACCAGGCAATGTTTTAACTTGTCTTGCTCTCGAAGGTAACAAACAGCGCGGGGGACTGGCACGAGGTTACATGCGCCAATAGGGGCAACATGTTACACTACGCAACGCTTGAAAAATTCGTTGAGCGTTGCAAGAATCGTCGCGAAAAGTAGAGTTCTACTTCGCTCAGCGATTGCGGTAAAAAACGAAACGCGAGAAATGTTTGTTGCAGGATATGCCACACTGGGCAATTTTTCACGCAGCTTGTGCCGCAACAAAATTGCGAAACCAGTTGCACGAAACATTGCCTAGTGTAACAGCGCCTGAAGTTTTCAGAGAAGCTTATGTCCTGTGGCCGCTAGGGTACCCATGAAGACTGACTGAACACTGAAGAACGGGGCTCTGGTGAGGCCACAAAAGCTGATACTCTACGTTATGAATTTAAGGCCGCTTTCCTTCCAATTGTTCCATTTTCATATTTAATTGATTCAGATTGTTTAGATCTTTGTGCCAGTAGACCAAACATCTGCAAACAGATTACTTCATGTTTTCATGGTTGGAGAACATCTAATTATCTAAATGGACCAGATTTAGAAACAATCTAAACCATGCACCACTTTGCATGCACGGATCACTTTGCATGCATGTATCCTTTTAAATATCGATTCAAATCTAAATGAAATGAAAAGTCGATTCAGTTTTGGCGGCAAAATGCAGATTTAGATCGACTGAAAGGAACACAACCTAATGGCTTACTAAAATCAAAACTTATTGGCAAGATGCGTCGCTTGCTGCCATTTACTTTAGAAAGATTGGTTTCTTCCATATCATAATAAAAGAACAAAATATGATGATATACAAAATGCAAAATGTCAAATGTAGCACAATAAAGCTCAATTTTTTTCATTTTAACAAAGAATGGGGAGGACACCAAGTGCCCACTGCTTAACTCCGAGATTATTAAAGCTTTGGCAACAAAACTTCGATCATATATATCTAATACATCTAAAAATGTGTTCTTTCAAATCCTTAGCTTGACCTTCACTCGACTTGGAAATTGGGTATGATCTTCAAACACCGCAGCCACCCTTAATCCGTCATCTTGGATTTCTTGCTTTTTCCAAAGCTCTCAAAAACCATCAAAATTGGCCAAAAAGCAATTAACAACAACAGAAAAAAAAGAACACTCACGTTGTGCACACTCTCCATCCCACTCCCCCGGGCAAGTGAAAATAGGTTGCCTTAGCAACATCAACTTTTGTGATAATTTCCGATAAGTTTTAGCAAAATTCACAAGGTTTGGTGGGTTTTCTTTAAACATTAAAAAATTTTATCGTTCAAAGTCAGTTTAAACACTTTTTGTCCCACCTCCAGGCTAAATAGGGTTTTTTGCTTATTAAAAGAAGCGAAACTTAACTTCCCACCCCCCGCCCCAACTGCGAAAGGCACATGACCCCCAAGTGTGAGTGAAATACTTAATAACCTACCGTAAACGCAAAGGTGGTCTGGCTCCAACAGTGTGAAATATTTTTACCATTTTGTACCTCCCTTTCTCCATAGACGGTCTGGTGAGATTCATGCCGTGTTTCATTATTCTAAGTGAGAGAACACACAGCATCTTTCAATAACAGAAGCAACCCGATATCTCGAATTTTCAAGAAAACACAAAATTGTTCCCAATAATGGGGAACATAAACGCATTCAAGGAACGAAAGCTAAATGAGCTAGTTATTCAAGATTAATATTGCCCAAAAAATAACAAATCTTAGATTGCTCCAACCAAAAAACCCTGCGAACGAGACTGCCATAAAACTAACATGATCCACGGGAAACCCACACGCTTTATGGGTGCACAAAAACACGAAAATTAACTCGAAGTTCTTTGATATCATTTTGCTGTTAATGTTTTTTCTTCACTGTAGGCGATATCAAACCCCATGGTAAAGTTGCTACTGACCGCCCCTGACTTGTGTTCCACCTCACAATGCAACAAGGACCCAACAAGATCCTTTTCGTAGACGTCTACTTTCGTAGTACGGCCAAGTGTAAGGTTAGCGTGCTTTCAAACTGGACGCTTTCTTTAAGAATATATCTTTCTTTTTAAAAGGCCATGAGGATCTTACTTATTTCTGCTCCCCTTAAATTTTGTAAGGTACTGATAGGGAGAACTTTCTTAAACATCAAGACCTTACATTTCTGGCGATCATTTTCTTTATTCTCATAACCTGTATGCTTGATCAAGTAATGATAGCAACATGGCCGCTGGTTCCTCGTATGCTCGATTTTCAATACCTTCTTACTCATCAGCAAAAGAAAAAGACCTGAAGAGATTGCTTTAAACTCGATGGCGCATATTGAAGAAATCGGAGAGCTTGAAGGTAAGAAATCCCTGTTTGAGGGCATAAACTTAATTTCCAAGCTACATTTCAAAGTTACATTTATTTCTTCATTCCGCAGTTCAAATATATGATTTCATATATTCATAATTTCATCTTCATCTTTCCCGGGTATATTACGAACCAATTTAATGACCAGCTCCCAGTTGGCTTGTTAGCTCAATTGGTTAGAACGCTGCACCGGTATCGCAGAGGTCAGGGTTCGAATCCCGGCAAGCCTGATTTTTTCAGGCTTCCTTTCGCAACTGCATAAGTTGCGTTAATAACTGCGAGGATCTTCTTTACATTTATTTCTTCATTCCGCAGTTCAAATATATGATTTCATATATTCATAATTTCATCTAAGGAGATTTGGAAGGAAATCCGGCGACTTTCACTTCAACGGTAGAGTAAATTGCATATATGATTGTGGATTTACATTGTGAGAATTGTTTAATTGAGCGACTTTCCATGTTTACGGTAATTTACTTGAAATGTTTGAAAAACCTGTTCAAAATGTCCTTGAAATTACCTTGTAGTTCCCGCTTCGAAAGGAAACGAATTGCTTGCGAGTATAACTTCACTCGAGGGGAAAATTAATTGAATACATTTTGATTTCCTGGACAAACAAGTGCTTATGTGAATGAAATTTCATGTTTGTGAAGGTTTCTTGTCCCTTTTCTGCGTTTATTCATTCTCCTTTTGAAGTTAAGTGCGTAATTTTAATTTAAATGTTTTTCTTTGAGCAATTCTTTTTTCCGCATTTGGTGTATTTTACAAATACTCTTCTTGAAGCTAATAAGCTTTCGAAAGAGCTGTCGGTGAAAGTTGTGCTTAAGTCTTCTCTTTGAAGAAATATAAGTCAACTTACTGTTTCCTCAGCGGCTCGCATGTTTTCCCTTGCTGTTTTTCACCTTTTGGCGAATAACTGCACAGCTAAAATGTACTGTATTTTACGGACCAATGACGAAAGAGAGGTTTCAATTTCGTCTTTAAAATCCACAAATACACTCCAATTTCTTCAAATTTAAGAGTGTCAAGAGGACCAGGATAAAAAGGCAGAACAATTCACGAGTAGAAAAATAATTTTTTTGATAGCAAGACCTTTCTCTCTTTTTGAATGCTTTCAAAATGAAAGTCATTCAAGTGTTTTTATATTATAATTCATATAAAGACACTGTATAGAGGACAACGTTGAGACAAACTACCTTTTTTATATTTCACCAGTGTCTCACCTAACGCAAAACCGACAGCAGTTTCAGTCAGACACTCGCGAGCAGTATTGTTTTCTGATCTTTTGCAGTAAAACAAAGTTATCGTTCCTATTTTTAAGGTGCATGTTGACCTTTCCGGGTGTAGTATTTTCTTTTACAGGGAAGGGAGACTTATCTAAGGCTGATATCTGATGGCAAACCTTTCCCTTTGTAATTATTTTGTCCTTGAGAGATTAGAAAAAGTAAACAAACTGTGAAGCAACTTCATGGGGAAAAAAAACCAACAAACAAAAACGGCATCTAGTAACCCCACCGAAAGTCTACAAAAATTAAAAGAAACCTGCTTCCTCTCGGTCTCGGAAATTGTCAGTAGCAACGCTGAAGCAGACGAGTAGCCGATTTTGCATAAACGCCACTGAGAATTCTCGATAAGGTCAGGCAAGTATAAGGTTAACTGGAAAAAGCATTTTTGCATTTGGAGTTGACGATTTATTCCCGCTAGGAAATCTTGTCTTGAGGAGTTGCGTATGATGCGTAATTAGCGACTTCAATGAGAGTATTTTAAGAGATATTAAATTAAGTACTAGCGAAAAAAAAAAGAATGTGGAACTCCGCTTTTAGGCTTGGCCAAATCTATATAGTATTGTATGGAGAAATTAGATCTTATCACTGTCACAAGAAAAAAAGGTACTGAGAGCGAGACGTTGAGACTCCCCTTATCTCCCATACCAAGTGCAAAAGTAAAAATTGTGGAAGACTGTTTTCGTAGTCGTAAAAGTTAATTACCTTTTATACAAGGCGTCGTCTTCTCCTCCCCATCCCCAAAATATATTTGACAATCCATTGACGAGTTCAAAGTGTTCCCTTGAAAAGGAACATACTCCTCCAAAGAACTTCTTGTAAGGCAACCTGTCGATAAAAAAAGATAATTGACACAGGCAGTAAAGAGCGTCCAAGCCGAGTCGATTATTTCTTTTGTCTTTGACAGCTGAATATACTTCTTTTTTTTTTGCCTGGGTAATATTTATGTTATAACAAAGATAAGGATAAGGATAAGGATAAGGATAATTTATTTAACGTCAGGAACACAGGGAGTGGTTGCCCAATCTCCCGAGCCAGGGTCTCATGATACAAGTGTTTTACAAAAGAAAATCTCTGAAAAAAGCTAGCTAAAAAACCAAGAACAAACTAATACAACTAGTTAGTTAATTACAGCTAAAAATTACATATATCTATATAGTTAATTGATCAAGTTAGAAGGTAATTAATTTAATTAAAAGGTATGATTTATGTAAAAATAATGTCTACACATTGGATCAGTGTGTATAAATAGGATAACCTCAAAGGCAATTACTGCATTGGCAGCCGATAGAATTCAACTTGTTTAAATGTTTGCGAAACGATGACACATTAGGTGCGTTCTTTACAACTAATGGCAGCTGGTTCCAGAAACGGGAAATAATGTACGTATACCAACCATGAAAGAATCTACTATTATAAGAAATTTGTTCAACGTTCAGCCCTCTAATTCTAAGATTGTATGATGACCATAACAACATTATTATCTTTTAAAATAATTAAAAGTGATCAATTATCTATTGTCGTCCGCTGATAGATGCTTAAGTTGCTTGTAGAAGTTTAACCACGTTTTAGTAATAGTGCATTTAAAGAATAGAGAGTGAATTTAAGGTTTCAACTGAGAACACGCCGGCTCGATCGGTATCGGGCAACAAGGAATTCCGTATCACGGACATCACTCAACAAAACTGAACGGTTACGATTATTTGCAAAAGAAGCACAGTACTGAGACCCAGCTATCTTGAGCCCCGGCTATCTTAAATCCCCGCTACCTTGAGCCTCGCCTAACTCGTATCCCCCTTTAACTTGACACCCGGCTATCTCGTATCCCCCGCTATGACGACCCAGGGGTACTTCCTATAGTGGCCAATACAGGTGGGGGGGGAATGTCGGAAAGGGGTGCCCATTTTAAGCTCGCAGCATGCTAAAGGGTAAGGAAAATTGTCATTTCAGTTGATGAAAGGGGCAAAAAATCCGCTGCAAAGTGAAGGAGATGGCAGCTAAAGCTAAGTTTATGAAAGGGTGGCAAATTGTAGCAGAAACACCGATGGAAAGAACACGAAACACATGAAAACATGCGGCTTTCGAGCAAATGAACCAGAACATCTGAACAACCGGGAAAAAATGTGGCGATCATAGCAGATTATATTGTTTTGGCTCGTCCCTGAGGTTTAAGAAAGGGGTGCAATTCTGCTCTAGGTATATGACAGGGGTGCCATTTTGCTAAAACTTAGTACGTTTAAGGTTAAGGGTTTAAGCTTACCCTTTGAGTATCCCCTCCCCGGGATCTCAAGAGCCGACAATCTTGAACACGCGTTTCCATAGGTGACGTTGCCCACTTATTTACTAACTACTTACTATTTGCCGCTAGTTTTGTCAGCTTAAAAAGTCGGTTTCCTCTGCATTTCATGCAATGCTTTCTCACAAACTCTACGCCAAGTAAATACTTTACGTCGATAAAAGTTTCAAGGATTCAAACACATACACTCATTCTACACATGCTGCCTTGCAAGGCACACCTATCAATAGCATGATACTCGCCTGTAATGGTAGTTATCTGCACAAGCAATGAGATGTCTGGGTGATGTGGGACAGCTGTAATCGTTACGATCATCTTCCGGTAAGAAGTCCACATCGTGAAATATGAAGCATGTATACTGGTCAAACTTCAGTGCTTCTTTATAGCCAATGTTTAGCAGAATACCACGGTTAAATAGCTCATTACCTGCCTGTTAATAAAGAGGTAACATTAGTTTCCTTAACGAGTACTTGACTCAAATCAGCAGAGGCTTTCTTTCGCAGCGGGGGCGGGGGGGGGGGGGGTGGGGAGGGAGGGATGACTATTGCTTTTCTCATTGATTTCTTAACCCTTTTCAGCCCGGACGGTTTTTTTTTCTTTTCTTTTTGAGACTGCCTGTCAAAATATGATTGCCATAGAAAATGGTATTTGATCAAAAGTCACAAAGTTTCGGAGCTTTTGCTTGCAAATTGAAAAAGTTATAAACGTTCAAAGTCAGCTCGGGCACTTCCCTCAGGTAGAATATGGTTAAAACAAAGGAATTCTGTTCCTTGGGCATATAAGCTTATTAGTAATAGAACACGGCAGGTGTCTACTAATACCTTTATTGGTATATCTATGGATGGTATATCTATTACCAAAAGGAAACCTTTCGCTTGTCAGCTGATTGTAATACAGGAATTTAGTGTTCCTGATTACCATAAATTCTGCAATGCTTGACTGCGGAAACTTTTTCGCCCTCTCAAAGCATACCTGTTCGATAACAAAGATCCTGTAATCCAAATTCTGTTTCTTCAAGAAGGGGTGCATGTGACGAACAAAGATTGAGAGCTGCTCACTACGATTGCGATAAGGAACGATTATGGCCATCTGACGAGAAAGATCAGTGATGATCAATTGTCAATTGTCAGCTATCAATTATCAATGAGAGTGAATATATGAGAAAATAATATTTGTGAACTGCCGATGAAATAAAGAAATGATGATGACCCTCGCAGTTTCAACTTACGCAGTTGATAAAAGAACAACTTGAAAAAGTTCAGGCTTGAACGGGATTCGAGCACATGACCTCTGCGATAGTGGTGCAGCGCTCTCACCAAATCCCGTAGATAGTGAATTTAATGAGAGTGAATATATGAAATAATCATAAATGTGAACAGCGGATGAAAAAAAAAAAAAGAAATGATGATGACCCTCGCAGTTTTCTTTATAAATTATCAGTTACAAAGTAGTCTATCAACTGTTGCGCAAAAATCGGTCAACGGTATACCGTATTAAATGATGAACAAGGTGTTGGTTTCCCTCGTTCATTGGAGTTTGCTTTGCTAACTGGCAACACTTTAGTAGTACTCGTACTCAAACCATGGGGCCAAGAACAGAACAACAGAAATTCGCATGAATAAACTATAAAACTGCATTCAAATTTGGCGTTAATCAGTGAATAAGTTAATCCAGCTTTCCAGACACGAGGCGCTTTCCATTTAGCCATAAATTTCGGTTAGAAAGGCTTTTTCCATCCAGGCGTAGAGCCTCGTTTTCACTTTCAAACTTGAAATCGATGGCGCAGAAAGCCAACAATATGGATGTTGCACTGCCACTCCATTCTGACATTGTGGACAATTTTGACGAGGAAAATCTTAACTTTTCGAGTAGTGGAAATTATTTTGTCTTGTTTCGATAGCAGCTACTCGTTGCTGTTCTGCCAGAAGAACAGAATTGAGTCTAATTAAAAAATCGACGTCAGTTTTTTATGCGTCTGTCCTCTTATTGATGATAAATTTCGTCATAACATTGTCAGTTTGCAGCGGAAGCAACAGAAATGGAACCTTTGTGCAAATGGAACGGTAATTTCCACTCCAACCAGTTAGAACGAAGAAGAAAGTGGTGTAACTCGAAAGGCTCTCCGATTGTTCCGGAAAATGTCCAGTGGAATGAAGCGCACCATTTGTATTCCAACCGGTTTTACCGAAATTTTTGCTAAATGGAAAGCTCCCCCAGTTATTTAAAAGTTCTGACGTGCTGGTATCTGGCTGATAAAGGGTTTCGTGAACTAACATCTCACCTTAACCCTTGCTTGGCAATCAGTTGGCTTCCAGCGGCCTCCATTTTTGACCCAGCCATTGAACTCAGCGGACATTTCCTTTTCGAGATCGTGCATTTTAGGAACTGTTTGGTCGATATATATAGGACCAACTGCCAAAGAAAATCAAGGATCAAGCACAGGGTTAGACCTTAAAGAACAGTTTTAATAGCGGAGCTAGCTTGCGCCGGGGCTTAAGACCCAAGGGGCGGAGCTCCATACTCAAGAAATGTGTATGTCTATGCGAGTGAATTTTCATGGTCATGAACGTAGGACGTTGCACTATTCTCAAATGTAAAAAACAAATACTCAACAATTGTCCCCATCAAAAATATTCAAACACATTTCACCCCACCCCTCACACGTTTGCTGGCTACCCACAGCCCAAGGGCATGTGACGTAATCTGGTCAGCAGTTACCTATCCAAGAAGTAGGCTGACATGTCATGTAAGCGCCACACCGTGTCCTTATCAGTTGTATTCCAATAAACATCTTACTACCCAAATCTTGGATTGTTAGCCCAAGAACACACGACATCATCTGGTCAACGATCACACACTATTTTTAGTCAAGTAGAGACTTCATCTAAGGGTCACGAAGTGTCCCCATCAGTAACATTTCAACAGCCAAGTTTCCACGATGTTAGCCCATGAGCAGTTTAATAAACGCCTCCTCACAAAGTTGGAATGTGAGCTCCCGAGTATACAGTTTCATCTAATCAGCGGTTACCCACTCCCCGCCTCCTTTAAAGCCCATGTTAAGACTCTATGTTGACATGAGAAAATGTATTATTCAATAGCCCCCCATCCCCCCCCCTCTCTTTTAAAACTAGCAAGGAAGCCCGTCGCAAAGGTTTCTGACAATCCCAATATTCACCTCAATACCTAGGAGCTTCGCTGTTAATTAAGCTTGCCAGTTGCTATATTTTGGTATTAGCAGATAATGTAGCGTGCCTTATACATTAAAGACTGTGCGAATGGGCTGCTATTGTCCAGGGGCAAGTTGTTTTTCGCGGTGACGCCCCTTCTACAAAAATTTCTGTTGGACGACAAGGAGACGTGAAGCTCCTGTATGCCACTGTGTATGCGTACTTTAACTGACTGTGCCAGTCTACTTAACTCCATGACAGAATCTAGCTGTGTTTTCCTCCGTGTGACAACAGAACGAGATTTTGTGCTACAAGTCTCAACTGAACTTTAAATGGTTACAAGCCTAAAATGTTCAGAGACGCATTTCATGACTCACGGAAGTGAAAGGACGGCATTCTCGGGGATAAACTGTTAAATCAGGACATAAATAATTTATAGTAAATATATTATATATTGTGTATTATATATCAAATATTATGAACGTAAACAGAGTGCTTACCAAACTCTGAACCATTTTTTGGACACACGTTGTCATTCGTATCTCCTCTTGATTCTTCTAAACTCGATATGTTTTGTCCTAGGCTAATTTCAAATGATCCTGCCCTTAACAGCTTTTTGGTTTGTTCCAAGAAACCCACATAACCTAACATTGCGAGTAAAGATACAATTCCAGTTGCACATGTACAGAACATTAATATCTTCACAGTCTTCAATTTTGCCATTATTCCTTGCAAAGGATAAATATAGCTTCTCAGAAATGTCACGATCGACAAGCTTTGGTACCTGCAGAAAACGAAAAGTGAAAAAAAAATTAGTAAAAAGTCACCAACTTCGCTCGTAGGCTCAGTCTCCAGCCGTGAGTGTCTCGATGCGCCCGCGATTCTCGCCACTTTCACGGCTGGGCGCACGGTTTCAGGGGGCTTGTCTCTGATTGGTCAGTCTAAACAACAACCAAACCGGCCAGAACGTCATGGTAGCCCACATATAGGGCAAGAACGTCATGCTAGCCCACATATAAGGCACTAATGTGAAGGTAAGTGAGTACAAGTGAAGGGAAGTGAGTAGAAATGAAGGAAAGTGAGTACAAATGAGGGAAAGTGAGTACAAGTGAAGGAAAGTGAGTACAAGTGAAGGAAAGTGTGTGTTAGTGGAGGTAGGTGCGTTAATCAGTTGGTGTATATATTCATATAGGATTGTAACTTTATTAGTGCCTTATATGTGGGCTAGCATGACGTTCTTGCCACCAAACCCGTGCGCCCAGCCGTGAAGGTGGCGAGAATCGCGGGCGCATGGAGACATTCACGGCTGGAGAATGAGCCTACTGCGCTCGTTGCTAAATTGCAAATCCGCAAATCTGATTGACCAATCGTCTTTCTCAGTTTTTAAACAATAATGTTTCTGTCGAAAGAGTATCACCTGATAGTTGCCCGCAAAAATAATTTGATCTTCCTATAGCAAATATTATGCTTTAAGAAAATTTTCAGTTCACAGAATGGTATATAGAGAGACAACAACGAAACGAGAACTCAGTCACGACTGCGAGGTGACAATTGTACTTTTTATTTTTATTTCCAACTCCTAAAGCCGTCTGGTAAGCCCCAATAGTGATCAGCATCAGATTTCTCCTAATCATATCAGTGTATTTATAACACAGAAAGGTCATGCGAATTAGGAAAATGATGACCAAAGATGAATGGTCTGGATGTCTTAACAAGTTCTGCCAATTAGTACTCAATGACGTGTATGAAGGCCAGTAAGGAGAATTTGAATAATGATGCCGGGGCCTAAAGGGTTAGTTTCAATGACACGACCAATCTCTTCTCATAACATATTCGTAAAGCACAGAACAGACTCCATTGCGGAGAAGAACAAAAGAAAAAGGAAACTTTGAAAAAAGAACTGAATCTCACGACAACATTATGCCACCCTACTCACGTTCTGTTCACTTGCAAATGCGGTAAGACATTCGTGGGTAGCAGTGAACTGTTGCCGTCTGACGTCTTAGTTTTCACAGAGTTACCCGCTCATGGGCTCTTGGCGTTAGATGCCATGTGTCCATGAACTGGCGTGCGTTGTAGCGGAAAAAAAACTTCAGCTATATAACATTTTTATTTCTAATTTTTGGTAGTTGTTGTTTGAGAATTGTGAAGCCATATTGACTTATCGCGAGTAAAATTATTCAGAAAATGACTGAAGGGAAAGCGGAATTACTTGGAGTTAATGGTAAGTTCGAGTTATCAAGGGTAAAATAACAGCATGTAAATGAAATGAAGCAGTCCAGAGGAAATTGATTTTTCAGAGCGTCAAAAAAAGTACAAGAAAAGCAACCTGAAAGGGAGGTGGGCTCTATGTAACATAACAACCAGTTTGTTGCCAGGAAGACAACAATTGCTTCGTATTTGTAATGACGCACTTGGTCCAAAAAAAGCAAAATAAATCTGAATCAAAGGCGCCCTTGGGCGAGGCTGGTTTCAAATTTATTACAACTAATTATTTCTAAATCTTTAATTAATGTAAAAACTTTGAATGCAAGGAACCGCACAACTCAAAATGGAACACAGTCGGTACTTCTTATTGCCGGATCTCGTTTTGGTGAGATGCTCGTACCAGACGTCACTGTAACGTGTGAATAAACTATTTTGATTGCAAGGCTGGCACTACGGCAAAAGGGCACTTTTAATCAGGCCAATATTTCAATTAGTCCGCGCTGAAGAGAGGCTTATCTCATAGAGAAAGGTAGAATTTTATCACCGGACGGGCGAGTTAAGCCCGTGTAATGAACAGTAGCGGCTATCTCTACAAACAGGAACGCGGAATCGAGGAACGGGGAACGGGGAATAAGGAATGGAGAACGGGGCATCTCTAAAATAGGGAATCTCTAAAACGGGGAATCTCTAAAATAGGGAATCTCTAAAATGGGGAATCTCTAAAAAAGGGAATCTCTAAAGCGGGGAATCTCTAAAATAGGGAATCTCTAAAGCAGGGAGTCTCTAAATAAGGAATCTCTAAAATAAGGAATCTCTAAAATGGCGAATCTCTAAAATACGGAATCTCTAAAACGGGAAATCTCTAAAATAGGGAATCTCGAAAACGGGGAATTTCTAAAATAGAGAATCTCTAATATGGAGAATCTCTAAAATAGGGAATCTCTAAAATACCTGGTCATGGGTTTTTGGCGTTAGATGTCATGTGTCCATGAACTGGCGTGCGTTGTAGCGGAAAAAACGTCAGCTATCATGACATTTTTATTTCTAATTTAGGGTAGTTTTTGTTTGAGAATTTTGAAGCCATATCGACTTATCGCGGGTAAAATTATTCCGAAAATAACTAAAGGGAAAGGGGAATTAGTTGGAGTTAATGGTGGGTTCGATTTATCGGGGGTAAAATTACAGCATACAAATGAAGCAGTCCAGGGGAAATTGATTTATTTTGTTATTCAAGGCGTCAAAAAAAGCTAGTACAATAAAAGCAACCTGAAAGGGAGTTTAAGAGGTGGGCCCTATGTAATAAGCTCCTTTTCAAAATAGGGGAAAATCCTATAACAATACTTTACAAATATGATAAAAAAAACTGAGAAAGATTTGTGGTGGTTGTTGTTTGAGACTTTTTTAGCCATATCGAGTTACCGACGGTTAAACTATTCAGAAAATGACTATTTCTTCGAGTTAGTATCAGTTAACTTTTCCCCTAGCTATCAGTGCCTATGACTGATTATTTGCAAACGCTTTTACACGAAACAAAGTTACTTACCAGCTGTCAAATTTCAAGCGTTTCTCGATGTACTTTATAACAGCCGTTTACAAAAAAGAATGGTGTGCTTTTATGTTATGGAATAAAAGAATATTCAGCAGCCCAGCAAGGCAACATTCTTGACTTAACATAACAACCTGTTTGTTGCTAGGAAGACAACAGTTGCGTCGTACTTGCAATGACCCACTTGGTTAAAAAAAAAAAAGCAAAATAAATCAGAATCAAAGGCGCCCTTGGGCGACGTTGGTTTCAAATTTAATACCACTAATTATTTCTAAATCTTTAATTAATGTAAAAACTTTGAAGGCAGGGAACCACACAACTCGAAATAAAACCCAGCCGGTACTTCTTATTGCCGGATCTCGTTTTGTTGAGATGCTCGTACCAGACGTCACTGTAACGTGTGAATAAAACTATGTAAACTATACAACAAATAAACGTCTGAGGGGTTTATTTACAATTCCCTCTTTGATACCCGGCGTTTATTCAGGGCCCAGCGTTTAATCGAGAAAATACGGTGTACTAGTAACCATTAACTCTCTTTGTTTACGTTAAAATTTAAACATTAGAGACGATATATCCTTCAGTTTAGCAGTAGTACTAGTTGAAATATTGGCCTGATTAATAAAAGTACCCTTTTGCCGTAGTGCCAGCCTTGCAATCAAAATAGATTCATTAATGTTGACAGGCCAAACGCGACATCCTATTGATCGAGATGTTGCATCTTTGACCTCCAGGGTTTATCTCTTACGAGTATGTCTTTAAATGTTTGTCTAAGGAATGGTTGATTTTCTAAGAGATGCCTTTTACTCAATTTTAGGATTAGTCACAAAAGGGCGGTATTCTGTAACGAACGGTAATATTTTCTTGTGCGTGTTTGCTTTCTTTTGCAAGGCTGGCATCCTTTCGTGGCGCCTTATTTCTGCGATTGTCTCATCTATTAGGTTATCGGGATATTCTGGCAGAATCAGAATCAAAGGTCCCCTTGGGCGACGCTCGTGTCAAACTTATTACAACTAATTATTTCTAAATCTTTAATTAATGTAGAAACTTTGAATCCAGGGAACCACACAACTCAAAACAGAACTCAGTCGGTACTTCTTATTGCCGGATCTCGTTTTGTTGAGATGTTCGTACCAGACGTCACTGTAACGTGTGAATAAACTATTTTGATTGCAAGGCTGGCACTACGGCAAAAGGGCACTTTTAATCAGGCCAATATTTCAATTAGCCTGCACTAAAGAGAGGCTTACCTCAGAGAGAAAGGTAGAATTTTATCACCGGAGGGCCAGTGAACAGTGGCGGCTATCTCTAAATGCGGGAACGGGGAATGGGGAATGGGGAATGGGGAATGGGGAATGGGGAATGAGGAACGAGGAACGAGGAACGGGGAAGAAGGAATGGCGAACGGAGGATCTCTAAATAGGAAACAGCTAAAACAGGGAGTCTCTAAAATAGGGAATCTCTAAAAAAGGCAATCTCCAAAAAAGGGAATCTCTAAAACGGGGAATCTCTAAAATAGGGAATCTCTTAAACGATACAGATGATCGGCAGATGATAGTGAAGCAAGGGAAGAATAGCATACTGAAAAAGTCTAGCTAAGCAAAGTATAATTTTTGCCTAAAATTATAAGCGTTAAGTCTGCGATTTAAAGCAGCTCTTAAATTAGTATTGTTTTACAAAGTATTATGAGACTCTGATTGGCAAATCGATATCACTCCTGGACACCACAAAAAATGCTAATTAAGATCCAAACTAAGCTTGTACCTCAGTCCAAAATACAATGCCATTGCCCTACTTGTATCAAGGAAAAAGACCAACCACATACCAGAAAGGCCAGGCAATAGAAAAAACACCAGAAAGACAAGGAATAGAAAAAAGAAAAAAGATGAATCTGCTGTACAAAGCCTGATGCTAAAACGTGTGACGAATTCACATTTAGGGCCCTTTGTTTACCTAATGGCTATTCCACTACCATAAACGGCCAGCATGCATAATGTGACGAGGAAATCAATGTCGATGAACTACAAAGCTTAAGGTGGCTCGAAACAGTTTTGTTGGGCGCGCACAGACTGGGTTCCAATTTACCCGTGAGACTCAAAAAAAAACATAAACAAACAAAAATGGCGTCGCGCTCTCGTCTGGATTTAATATTTTGCGCCGGTTTTTTAAAAGCTGCGTGTTGGCAAGGCTCAACTTACTTGGCTCTGTCAGGAAAAACTGAAAACGACTGGAACTTAGGTGACAATTCACTTGAATCATGTCCTCTTAAGTGATAGTGCGATAGTTTGGTGGCGATACGTTTTTTTTTTCGTTCGTCAACTGAGCTGCATATGAAGCGCAGTAAGCTTATATTCAGAGGCTGTGCAACTGAACTGTGCTCGAGAGGACGGAGACTGCTAAACTCTATCATCTCCAGTGAAATCGTATAAAGTGCCCTAGAATAGTCGCCTTTTTGCCAAGTTTTTTTACTGGCTGTTTTGACCACGGAAGCCTTTTCTACACCCAGGTCACAGGAAAAAAGTCTGGCACCGTTTCCGTGCCGGGGCAAATTTTTCGCGAACTCTGATTCGCGTTTTTGAGAAAACATTCCCATTTAGAAAAAAAGACTAAAAACACACACACACACATGCTTACAGTGCTGTTAGTAAAAACAGTGTAGACTACAGGAAAAGGTTTTTATTATCTTCACATCACGAAATAACAGGGAAAGAATTCAAAAGAAAAAATAGTGTAGCAAAACTTGCAGCCAGCGAAAAAAAAGCCTTGTGAAACAGACAGATTTTGACTCAATAAAGAGACTTATTCATGTCGAAATGTTGACTAACCAGCCGCTACAGAGAAAATATTACAAACAATCAGGTTCGCTTTCTATTTTGCTGAAGTGGTAGTTTCAATCTCAGTTTCACCATAAATCTATTTACTTGCGAAACAAAATTAAAAAGCGTACAAGAGAATTTCAAAACAGTTCACTGCACGCAGTCGGCTCGCTGAAAACAAGTTAGTTTTTTCAAGTTGGTTTTCTGGGAAATACTTAATATTCCAGATAAAAGAAGTGTTCTCTTATTTGCTTAATTAAATGATAGTACAATAGTTTGGTGGCAATACCTTTTTTTTTTTTGCTTTTTCGTAATGCAAAGAAAAACCCAGCTGCCTGTAGAATAATTTTAAAACATTTATCGCGCGCTATGTCTTGTAAATTCCTTTGCTACGGAATACTCCAAACGTTCGGATAAAAGAAGTGGTTTCTATCTTGCCGAACTGGTAATATTGATAATTGGACTGTTATTGGTTTTTCCTGGGGCGAAAACAGTTCTTCAAACCTTCAAAGCAGTTATTTAAACTGAGTTTTGATCGACAGTCGAATGAGTTTCATCAACAGAAAATTCTTGACAAAATTGACACTTATCAAAGATCATCAAAGGTAGTTTTGTCCTCGTTTGAATACAGACCTTTACATAAGGGACTTCTTCAAGGTATTGTTTTTATAGTCGGAAATGTTGTCTTTTTGTTAATTCTGTCCTTATGCTCCGGTAAAACGTGACATATAATGCCAAAGTGGTGTCCATGTACGCGTAGCTCAATCCTGAACTCCGTTGAAGAAAAACCTTCAGTTTCGAAACTCCATTGTTTCTAATATGGATTTTCAAGCACATTTCACTTTGGTAGAAGTTCTTGCTCTCCATCGCATACGTTTCGAATCCTTGTTTAGGTTAAGAATTGTTGACTTGTAAATAATTGTACAGTGGTATAAACAGTAACCTAAAATCCATCACCGCTTTTGACAACATGATCTTCGTGAACGAACGCTGAGAACGTTTGCAAAAATTTAGAGATATATAAGTTGTTTTCACGGAGGCTCTTCAGGCAGACGATAAATCAAAACAAGTACAGAAAGCAGCCTGTCTTACCATTGTGAGCGAAGTGCAGTTGAATTCATTTGAGATAGAATCAATCTGCACGAGGAGGAAAACATTCCGCTATATTTGGTGCCAACGATCCAATGAATTAAAAAACAAATGATGTAATGTTCTTCGACAAGCACCGATCCACCCAAAACGTCACCTTTTCAAACGTAAAGAAAGTCATCAGTGCGAAAGAAACGCCCAACGAAATAAACCTGTAATAAACAGATTTGAAACCACCGGTGCCGAGGGTGGCGTGACAATTTTTGCACATTTATTGCCTGTCTTGTCGTGTCAAAATTTTCAAAATTTTGTAACTTGGGAAGAACATAATTCCGCTTCCGCTCGGAAAATTTCTTTGACTTTTTGCATGTACTCTTATATCCCAAAGAGTTTTTCAAGGGAGATTAAAAAAATTCTGTCGGACGGGAGAAAAGTTAAAGGTAAATTCGAAAAATGTGTTTTTGCTGAAAGTTTCCGACAGAATATTCTTAAACTCAATCCTTAGGTAGCTTACTAGAATCAAAGGCCGTATGCAAAATTTAAAGAAATTTCATCGTCAAATTTTCAAGCAAACTGAGGATATCTCTATTTTATGGTCATACTTCGAAACCCAACTGCGCTGCTATGGCAACAAATTTCTTGAGGAATCTACAAAAAGTTGACACTTTGATATTATCATTATTTTCTGGCAAAATGTGATCATGATTGGCCAACTCTAACCTAAATATTTTAACTCCAAAATATAATGCGTCGAAAAAAACAAGAACCCTTTCGAGCCACCTTAAATTAAACTACGTATAACACTTCAAATGTGAAAAAAATTAAAATGCCTCATCAGTCAAGGTTGTTTTGCTCTTGGTTAACTTTACCGACTACGTACCACACCATGGACAGGCTTGAATGCCAATACTTGACAAAGAAGGTACACTTCTGACATTTTGAGACAATTGTTATGTGTACATTTGAAGTTGAAGCATCAGTGATAGTATGTTAAAACAGGTTTTATGGCTGCATAGGCAATTAAACAGACACAAACATTTGTAAGCTGGAAATGAATTCCAACCAAACTCATTCACTAAAGAAGGCTGTGTTAGATTGGAGATGGATAGTTATCGGTCTTCATCATAGTGTGAAATAGCCATAGAATTTAAGAAGACCATTAGACTTAAGTTAGAAGCGATTTTTTTCAACTGGGTTAAAATCCCTCTTCCCTATAGGATCCTTACAAATTATTCTATTTTTTAGAAGTTATCCCTTCTACACAAACACGAATAACTACGATATCTAGCAGAACCTACAAAGGATGACCCCCTATTTCTTTAATTAAAAAAAAGACCCCCCCAACTCCTCTAAGCACTCTAAAATACCCTTGACCCCCCTATCTCCCCCCCTCCATAAATAATGACCGGTCCCTAAGTTGATTATCAACTTGTCGTTCCGTCAGTAGTGAACAACTAACAGATTTTTACCGGTAGCCTTCCTGAAGTGTTTAAGATCTATACTCGTCGGCCTTCATTTTCTTAAACAGAGCTTACGCAGCCGTTATTTGGGTTGTCAGGGAGGAACGTTGCGTGATGACTCAAATGCATAGGAGACTACATTGACCAGTTTCCTAAAACTAGAAATTGTGGTGCCGACATCGCCTGCATGCAGACATGAATTATTCCTTCCGATAATTCGTGTATATACGCAGGCTACGTACGTGAAATTAATTTCTGTTTCTTTTTCGTCTTTCTAATTTGTTTCGTTTAATTCCTTTTTCGGTTTGTTTCGTTCCATCCGATTCCATATTAGCAGTTAAACAATTTACAGTTTCTTTACAAATTAATGGAAGCGCTGCTTAAAGATCCGAACTTGATTTGGTAAGTTACCTTATGCTTTACGCTTCAGGTTACCGAATGAGTCGATCTGCTCAAATAAGCCAAACAGACTCTGACGATTACAGTAAATACGTTTTTTGCGTGCATATATAAGTCTCACAGATGGTTCCCTGGCTCCACAGGCCTGTTGAGTATAGATAGGTATATCAACCGCATCGCAGCGGTTGCAAGTAATTTATTAGTGCGCCTTTCAGCGCCTATGTCTAGGATTGAACTCTGTAACGAATTTCGCGATTTTTCGCAACGTTACGATTCTTTGTTTCAAAATAGCGAGATTAACAAATGATTTTAATGACGCGAACTCTGAAATTCACAACCCAGCTGATGACCCCCTGTCGACAATTATAGTTACTATCGATCTCAGACGTTTTTTGAGGGGGAATTATTTTAGGAAACAATTAACTTTGCATGGACCACTGTAACAAAATAAAAGTACCGGATCCTGTAGTAAAGGATCTAATCGGCAAAAAATAAAGAACCAAATGCGATAAAAAAAGCAATGCTGATTCAATGGTAGGGAAACTGAGTGTATATTTTAATCAATATTTCAAAAGGCACAGCCTTTCCTCTTCAGGGTCCGCTTACAGAGAATGACTCTAAGGGTGAAAAACGTTACAATTTAAACTAAGGGTGTACAATATGATACTAGAATAACAACATATAACAGCATTTATT
Source organism: Siderastrea siderea (assembly GCA_964030785.1). Classification (NCBI taxonomy): domain Eukaryota; kingdom Metazoa; phylum Cnidaria; class Anthozoa; order Scleractinia; family Rhizangiidae; genus Siderastrea; species Siderastrea siderea. The sequence continues at coordinate 29,685,720 of OZ034979.1, forward strand.
AAAAACTGGACTAGGTATAATGGATTTCTAGCATTTTGATTGGCTGAACGGAGCTAGGCCATCAGCTCATACACCTGCTGCGACCAAAAATGGTCAATGAACATTCAACAACAAACTGAGCTGAAAGTTTTTTCCTCGCAAGTAACCTGATGGGAAAAATGGACGCGAAAAATCACTTGGCAGCGAATTTAAATTAAGCAGAAATTGCAACAGCGTCACTAAGACACAAATCAAAAATGTTCCGTAGTGCTTGATTTCTTAAGACAACAAGAAACTTTGCAGAAATAGAAATTTAAGCATTGTTTTTACAATTAATTTCTTTCATCGATCGTCACATTGATCATTAAAATTGAACAAACGATAGGTTTTATCAGGAAGGCTTCCCACTTCAAAATATCAAGACAAGACATCAAATAAAACACAGTGAAGTGGGGCAGAAGCATTTAATAAAAACTATCACACATTCATGGCGAGTCGGTGAGAAAATCATGAAGCAATCTAAACAAGTACTAAGCAAACTACCAAGAAGGAAGGAAGGGCGAAATTTTTTTCGGCTATAACACGCAAAATTGACGCTGGTTTACCTGCACTCGTTGTAGCTCTGCGTTCCAACAGGTCCAAATGTTCAGATAGAAATGGGATGCCATGTAAACGGAGTTGAATCGCTTTCCCAGTTGTTTGAGTGTTGTTTTTTACCATTCCGTCCGCAACCTCTGAACCGAGAACAACTGCACTTTGTGCTTTGCGTTTAACAAACTATGATGGTGAATTCTAAAGTTCCTCGCTAAAGTAATCTTGCTTCTGAGTTGCATAGAAATTACCTCTTCAATTTCAAATTAGTTCTGTCTTCAACTCGATCAAACATGCACATGATGGATCCGTTGTGCGAACGGATTACAAACTTGTTCCGTTTCAACTCCAGCAGCTAATATAGTGAAATCGTACAGCTTTAATCCGCTTTGAACGATGATTACAACAATGTTTCAGGAAAAATCAAACACGTACCATATTTCAGAGCGAATAATTAGAAGAATTTTTCTCCAAAACTTGTGCCACTTCGTTCACTTTCGAGCAGTTTCATTGATCCATTCAACTTTGCAATGAAACGCTGCCACACTTCGCAAGGTTTTGGAGCCTTTTTCGTTCAGTCATGTGATCGATTCTTATTCCCTTTATATCTCTTGTATCTCTTTTCTCTTTTTTTCCCTTTCTTTCTTGCCTTTTTTTTTAAATAGTGGTTAAGTTTTTATAAAACAATTATTCTACTTGGGCTTGCTGGATATCGAATGCTTATAACCAACTCGGCGCTACGCACCTCGTTGGTTATCTATCGTTCGATATCCAGCGCGCGCTCGCAGAATAATTGTTAAATATTACAACATTAAAAAACTGGCGTAAAAACTAAAAACAAAAACGTTACGATTTGAGATTTATATTTAAAGAAGCTGATATTACAATGTTAAAAACCTGGCGTAAAAACTAAAAACGTTACGATTTAAAATTTGAAAAATTATAACATAAGCAGGATACGTGATACTATAATAACACAAGCTTAAAGTGACAGGGATAACGAACAGCGGTTAACCTTAAATAAGTTGCAATTCGAAATAAGAAAGTGGAAAAATGCCAAACAAATACCCCCCCCCAAAAAAAAAAACGGAGGATGAAAAACAGGAACGAGTGTCATGTTTCATCTCTCCTATTTAAGCCTAGAGGTTCCAAGGTTTGACCTCTATCGATGAGGTATGCCTCTCTAGCTTTTCGTACGCTGTCACGGTTAGATTTCATTAGTTCAAGAGGAATAAGTTGTATGTCGTTTGCATTATGGACGTTAGAAAAAATGTTCTGAGACTGCAGTAGGTTTAGAACTGTTAGCTTGTTTGTCAACAGGTTTACGATGTTCGCTGAAGCGGTCCTTAAGTCGTCGTTTGGTTTCACCTATGTATTGTTTGTGACAGCAATTGCATCGTACCATGTAAATAAGGTTTTAGAGTTACAGTTGTGTCCTCATCGAAACGAGCCACGGGGTTGGTTACCTACGAGGTTTGGCGCTAACAATTAAATTACTAAGATTGTTACTATGGTGGAAAGCAACGAGAGGAGCAGGGGAGCGGGGAGCGGGGAACGGGGAGCGGGAGCGGGGAGCGGGGAGATGAGGACAGGATGTTGAGGTGTTTATGAATAATGGATGATACACAACGAAGGGCTGGATTATATGTGATAACAAGGGGTACCCGTCTGGGCTGTTTTCTTTGAGAAGTGTCTTTGGAAGCGTGCTTCGGTACGTGTGATGTTGTGAACACACACAACGTTTTTTAGTTGTCGACAACAAAAAGTTGTCGACAACTAAATGTCTAGTCTGTGGAGGCCCTTAAATCACGAAATGCTTCCCAAAACTTAACACTGCATAAGTCAAACCGACATTTCTGGACTCCGGAGTGTCTTCTTCCTGTCGACAATCTCACTCAGCCTCTCCCTGGCTGAGGGCAATAATGTCGTCAAAACGCGGCTCGCAAAGATTCATGTGTGCACTTCAAATGAAAACGCAGACCAGGAAAGGCGAGTTTCATATTTAGGAACCCACAAGAAAGATCAGAGGTGGGCCAAAGACCCAAGAATACACCTTTGGATACATTGGATACATTGGAATGGGCCTTTATCCATAAAACCTTAAGGTATTTTAATTTTGGCCCATCGTTGATAAAGTGGATAAAGGTTTTTTACTGCAACATTGAAAGCTGCTTTCTTAACAATGGTTGGGCAAGCAATTTCTTCCAGCTCAGTAGGGGAGTTAGGCAAGGCTGCCCGCTGTCGCCTTAAATATTCATCCTCTCGGTAGAAGTAATGGCTGAAGCTATACGCAAACGGAAAGAAATTGTCGGTATAATTGTAAATGGGAAAGAAATTAAGTTAAGTCAATACGCAGATGATACTACACTCATTTTAGATGGCTCAGAACAATCTGTTAAGGAAGCTGTAAAGCTATTAGAAAGTTTTGGAGATGCATCTGGCCTTAGACTCAATAGCAGCAAAACGGAAGCCTTCTGGATCGGCTCCAAAGCAAACTGTGATCTTAAACTCTGTCCTGAAATAGATTTTAAATGGCCAAAGAAAAAAGTTAAAGCTCTTGGTGTATGGTTGTCAACGGATCCTGATATTACAATTTCCCCAAACTACAAGGACAAACTAGAAAAAATAAAGGCAACTCTAGGATGCTGGAAGTTCCGCAGACTTAGTCTGTTAGGGAAAGTATTAATCTTAAAAAGCCTTATTACATCGCAACTAGTGTACATACTATCCCCTATACAATCAAGCCCAGAAGCAATCAAAGAAATCAATTCAATTTTTTATAACTTCTTATGGAACGGCAAAGGCGACAAAATAAAAAGAAATGTAATGATAAATGACTATTCTCAAGGAGGACTTAAGATGATTGATATTCTTTCTTTTAACAAATCTCTTAAAGCAACCTGGATTAAAAAGTATCTTGACACTGAAAATGGAGGCAGGTGGAAAATTTTTTTTGATGCAGAACTCCAAAGATATGGAGGTAAATTAGCGATATTAGGGAATCTTAACTCAAAGGACATGCACAGTGTCATAAAGGTATCAGATCCTTTTGTCAAAGAAAGCCTTGAAATTTGGTCAGAGATCTCTTTCGAGGAAACGGTAACATCCTATAAACATCTTTGTTCAGTACCTTTATGGCATAACTCACTTATAAGAATTGGAAACAAACCTGTAGTTTATCAAGACTGGTTTCTCAAAGGTATAAGCAAAGTCAATCATTTAATGGACGACTCCCTTAACTTCCTCTCCCACACATCTTTCCAAAACAAATATAACCTCCGACTCAAACCTCTAACTTTTTTTGGAATGATCGCAGCAATCAACCATCTGCGCATCCAAATTGCAAGAAACCAGCCGGACAGCCACGAGAGCTTTTCATCAGTTTTTATGAAAAGTACAAAGCCATCCCGACTTGTATATAAGAAGCTATTATCAAAAAGGGGTCAAGAACCCATATCAAGTCAACAAAAATGGCAACAGGATATCGACACTGATCAAAAAGTCAACTGGAAAGCAGTTTACCAGCTGGCCTCTCACTACACAAAGAGCTCAAAACTTATTGTTTTTAATTTTAAATTTCTACATCGGCGACTATCAACGAACAGTTTCTTACATAAATTAGGATTTACAGATAGTGAAAAGTGCACTTTCTGTCTAAAAGAAACAGAACACCTGTTACATCTATTTTGGACATGTGAGAAAACCCAGTCCTTCTGGAATAGTTTATTTTCATGGCTGCAGTCCGGCAGGATCATTGAGAAAGACTCTAGGTCTCTTGAGGCGGACGCTGCTTTGGGTCTGAGGCCGGATAACTCCAAATATGAACTACAAATCAATTTTTGTTTCTTGATAGCAAAATATTTTATTTGGATCTGCAAACTTAAAGAATGTATTCCAAAATTGAACGATTTTTTATCGTACTTATGTCACCTTTGCAAAATAGAAAACGACGGTAGAACAGTTGCAAAGAAATGGGAACCTCTTCTACCAATCTTGCAATGACAGACCTGACCCCCAAAAATCAATTCACAAACCTAACAAAACCTCTTGGTCCTTTCAACCCGGTAGTACTTTTGCACCATAGCATTACAGAAATGTATCAATGTTTTTTGTTTGTTTTTTCCTTTTTTTGTTTGTTTGTTTTTTATTTTATTTTTTTTATTCTTTTCGCTTCCTTTCATTTCGCTTCTTGTGCTGATTAGCTAATTAGTGTTTTTTTCCTGTTAAATAAAGCATTGTTAAAAAAGTAGTGTATTGTAAATAATTTCTCGTAAGGGATTTATTGTAAGTAATGTAACGTGTATTGAAAGTAAGAGTAAGTTATTGTAAGTAATGTATTGTGAGTACTGTGACGTGTATTGTAAGTAAGTTACTGCAAGTAATGTATTGTAAGTACTGTAACGTGTGTTGTAAGTTAAGTGATTGCCAAAAAAAAAAAAATTCAGAAGTTAACAATCGCGGACTAACATCATGAGAAAGATGGATACATATCAAGTTCAGTTAGTGGTAAGTTGTGCTGATAGGTGAAGTTTTCTAGCATAATGGAAGAAGAATATTTTAGCCCTTACTGAGCAGGAAAACATATACCATCCTTTAAAAAAATTAAAAATAAATAAATAAAAAAAGAATACACCTTTGAAGTTTAATGGCGATTCGCTTATTGTGATGGAATTTATCGAACTTCAAGTGAGGTGCAGTGTCAAACTGTTTCCTGCCTTCAATTCATTCTAAACGTTCAGCAAACATGAAAAATAAAAACGTCAATTTCTCGCACAAAAAGCTTCAAACCAGCCCAGGAAGCCCTCAAGTAATGACCAATACAACAAAGAAATAAGGCAAATTATTTTCATTTCGAACTCGTTCTTATTTGTGGCAATTTAAGATGTTTTGTAGCATTTCCATACAAACTCTTAAATATTGCCGATATCATTATTATGCATAGCGTGGAAAAACAGTCTAATCGAAGCGCAGCTCTCAACGTTATCTTGGGCTGCCTGTGGTTTCGCCGGCTCACGTGACAATGCACGTAGAGGAAACACCAACTTAAATAATTCAACAACATTCCACATCATTTAACAGGATGGCTAAACGTGTTCAATAAGTAAAATTTAACTTTTTGCAGTTAGGCTAAGTGTATAATGCAAATTTTCAAACTAAGCAAAACATGTTGATCGTTCGACTTCATCACGTGCGAATCTTACAGGCCTTACGGAATGACTTATAAAAAGATACTTAATTACTTAAACTATCTCCGAGAAAAGGAAGAAAGCTCTATAGTCAAACAATCTTTAAAAGTATCTATTGACCTTCATTAAAACGGTCATAATAGTTTTTACTCTAGTCTCATGAAAATGACTGACTATTATAATTTCTGTGACTTTAATTGTAATTCATTGAATGAAGGTAAAATCAAACAATATGTAGATCTCATGAAAAAGAAATACATTGTCGTAAAAAAGGTGGTTATTGTTCATCGTGGTAAATGCAGTTAAATAATAAAGTGTATATCGTTTAATAATAATAATAAGTCTTTATTTCATAAGATAAAAACACATATCCTATGTTACAAAAATGCCATGTCTCACGATGTCTCACGATGTGGTCGCTTGAGTTGTAGATCGCGACGTTTCAACTGCTTACTGCTAGTCTTCATCAGGCGATGAGGTCGACTGGTTGTGCGTCACCATGTGAATCACGATGATCGGCTGTGATTGGTGTGTTTCGATCCTCATTGTTCCGCTGTGAAGTTGTTTCCCGAGAAGTCCGATTTGAAGCTGTTCCCTCGGCGGTTCGCTGATGTACCGGTCTCCTGTTGTGTTTCTTGATCGTTGGTATCCACGCTTCGGGAATTTCAATTCCGTTGTCCCTATTGATGTTATCAGGGTGAAGTCTTATGTGGATAGCTTCCTTGACCCTACGGGTGTACCAGTGTGAGTCTCGATCAATAAAATTTACCTCGTTCCAAAGCGGGTGGTGGCCGGTCTTGTTGGCGTGCTCAGAAACGGCGGAGGTATGGGTACGGGCGAGTCGTATATCCCTGTCATGTTCCTTGATCCTCTCCTACATAGATCTTCCTGTTTCGCCAATGTAGACTTTTCCGTATTCACAGGGAATCCTGTAGACTACGCCGTCTTGTTTAGCCGGATCGAAGGTGCCCTTTGGTCGCACTAAATGTGACCTAAGTGTCGAGTCGGACTTAAAGACGGCGCGAATACCTTGTTGTTGTAGGCAGCGGCGAAGAGGTTCTGATACTCCTTTGATATACGGCAAAACCGCGGTGGACTTAAACTCTGTCTCAGGCTCTACCCTGGGGGCTGCTTTTCTTGTCCTGGTGAGCTTCTGCACGAAAGAGGACGGATAACCGTTAGAAACAAAGACAGATGACAGATGTTTCTTCTCCTCAGAGATGACTGATGGTTTGGTCACGAGGCGCTTCGCCCGGTCGTACAGACACTTAAGACGATTTCCGCTCAACGTTCGAGCAGTAAGTGCAAAAATAAGTTACCAAAAAAATACTTGCAGCACTCTCACATTTTGAGAACAGATAAGAAGAACTTATCGTTACTTTTGCTCCCAAGCTGACCCCGCGAGAGAAAATTGGATTTGAAGTTATCAATATTTCAATTAAAAAGACGCTTCATGTCGATTCAAAACAAAATGGCGCCCGTTTTTAGCATACTTTTACGAGATTTGAAATTAATTTTCTTGAGAATGCTTGAGAATTTCATCGCGGGGTCACTTGGGCAAGTGAACTAGAGTGAGATGTTTCAAATAGCATTTAAAATGTTACCGTGCTATGAGTAGTTTTTTGGTAAATATTTTTTGCACTTATTGCTCGAACGTTGAGCGGAATCCGTCTTAACAATACCGCGTTTTTCGATTGGGGGTGGTGCGAATCATACGCCAAGTACTGATCAGTGTGAGTTGGTTTTCTGTAGACGCTGGTTGTAAGGCGGCCGTCCGGTTCTCTAGAAACTGACGTGTCGAGGAAGGCGATCTTACTCTCTTTCTCGGTTTCCATGGTAAAGCGGATGGTGGGTTGCTGACTGTTGAGATGGTGCAAGAATCTGTCAACATTACCACGATCAAGGATGGTGAAGGTGTCATGAACGTAGCGCTTCCAGATCTTGGGCTTGTAGGGTGCGGACTCTATTGCTTGTTCTGCAAACGCTCCATGTAGAGGTTAGCAATAACCGCGGAAACCGGGCTCCCCATGGCTGCGCCTTCTTGTTGTTCGTAAATCGATCCGTTATACTGGAAGTATTGAAGTACTGAGTTGCCTGTTATCTCCCTTAACAGGCAACTCAGATTTCACGGTGACCAACTCAGCTCACTTCGCATCCATCATCAGCAGTGAGAAGATTCAAGACAACGAGATCATGGTGTCCTTTGACGTAGAGTCACTATTCACCAACGTTCCAATTGAAGGTGCCGTACAAGCCGCGCGACGGAAGTTGGAGAGCGACCCCGGCCTTGCAGACCGCACGACGCTAACACCTTCTGAGATTGCGGACCTCTTGGATTTCGTATTAAGATCCACATACCACTTCGATGTGGTCGCGATCTACAACTCAAGCGACCACATCGTGAGACAAACGATATACACTTTATTATTTAAAAGAAATATATTTTTTATTGGAACCAAACCCTTCAACATTCGCAAAAACTTAGTTTTTATTACACATTCAAAAAGAATTATAGCCTTTCTGCCTACCTAGATCGAACAAGAAAGAACCCATCTAGAAAATCATTAGTAAAACTGAGAATTAGCAGTGATAAACTTCAGATTGAAACAGGTAGATACGACAAAATACCTCGTGATGAGAGGTTATGTAGGCTCTGCAATTGTAACAAAATTGAAGATGAAACTCATTTTTTACTAGATTGTCCGATCTATTCTTCGATAAGAGACAGGTTCTTTTCTAAAATAGAACCTAAAATCCCATTTCTACGGCTATTATCACATGAGACCTTATTGTCGCATCTTATGAATTGTACTGATTATTTTATAAATATTCAATTAATTTCATTCATCTCGTCATGCTTTGAACAGAGAGACAAACTAGTTACAATGGCTACCTCTCTGAATGGTTAAAAATAAGAAATGGTTGTAATCTCTTTAGTTCTTTTAATTAATTAAGTAATTAATAATTAAATTTAAGTGGCTTTTGCAATACTGTAATACTTTGTTATAGTCATGCAAATAAAGCTTGTTGTTGTTGACTTGTCTGTAATTCACATATAGTGGACTTTTACTCTCGAATCAAAACTCCACTGTAGAAAAACCTCAGCAACTTAAATTAAGCGTGTTATTTACCTGTCCCGCCGGTCTATGTGATATATTCACCTGGTATCGCCCCGAGGGCGTATCACGTACTCCCTCGCTCCAGGTAAATAACCCTTACATAGCACACTAGTGGCACAAGGTATATAGCGTTAAATGATCTGCACCAGCTATACAAGAGACTCTGAAGAAGAGCAAGGAAAGCGGTTTAGCTCCATTAGTAGTGAGGTTCTGATTGCATGAGCCGGGCTGGACCGGGTAGCCAGGATGACTCGGCTTGCCGAGATGAGTTTCAGCGCGAAGTTACACCCGACGTAACCAATCGAACCAGTCCGAACGAAAAATCAATCGAACTCAATCCAACTCCAATCGTTCGATTGTTTTTCGATTGGTTCGGCAACCGAACATAATCGAACAAGAACTTTTCTGTAAGTTCGATTTCCGAACTTAATAGAACCAATCGAACTTAATCGACGCTATTAGTTTGATTTCGTTCGATTGCAAAACGACATAAATATCGAATTATAAAACAGAGAAATTTCCCTCATAGCCATGTGAGTCAGGTTTAAAAAAGCATAAGCACTTTTCAATCAGTCAACTTAAACCTTTATTGTTTTATTGTTTCTGAGCAAACTCAAACGGCACAGCAAACTAATTAAAACTGCCTTTATATACCTCCAGGGATTATACGGACCGGTGATTACTGTAGCTTAAAGTTGTAGCAGAAGTTCCGAACGAGTTAAAGGAACTGTGTCACGGATTTAAGACAAATTTAGGCATGTGAAAATGGCCACTAAATTGGTCACTTAAAATAGTGAAGGAACATAATTTCAATAACAAAGAAAATGCAAAAGGAGGTACGGATGGACAGAAATTGAAGAATATTGAAGCGGATTGCGATATGGGCTTTCAAATACTGTTAGGCTGAACAGTTCTCAAAGTTAATCTCGTTTGCTGGTTAAGTATACGAAGGAAAATTTTATAAGGTACTTTGCCTACACATAATGACAGACAGCGGTAAACGGTGGAATCGGGCTTAAGACTTACACTTCAACTTTGTCGGTCAAGGGCCAAAGCACAGACACCAGTTCGCGTTGTAAATGCCCTAGCTGACCTCGGTCGTTTTCATCGAGTACCTATAGGGCTGGTCCTCGATCTCCTCTTTTCCTTCCAACAATGTACTTCTCTTCAACACTGACGTTGAAAGAGCACTCGTGATAGCCTTTGACAACCACTTCGAAAATTGTGAGTTTCACTTGTGACATGTTTCCCGTGTAGCTTATTTAACTGCATCGCACTGTTTAAAACCAAATGAAATTAACCGGTTTGGAATGACAAAGCGCAGGCCAAGGACAAAGCTCTATTGGTCTAGTGATGATTCTGTTCGATTAAAGAAGTGCTCGATTTTCGAACGTTCGATTCTGTTCGATTGGCAAAACGTCGGGTGAGTTCGATTATGTTCGATTGCCGAACCCAATCCAAATCAATCGAACGATTGAAGTTCGATTGAGTTCGATTACCGAGCGTTCGATTGGTTACATCGGGGTTACATGAGGCAAGCCTGTCAGTCATGGTCTAAATTTAGGGCCCGTTTACATTGGAGGTTTCAGCCCAGCATGACTTCCATCCCGGGATAATCTCGGAACATTAAAGAGAATCTGCGAAAATTCACCTCTTTCACCTGGTTGTCAACCCAATTGACCGATCTCTTTTTCCGCATCTAAACAATAATGTTTTTGTGGAAGGGGCTATCACCTGATAGTTGGCCTCGGAAGTTCGATGTTCAGACAACAAATATTATGCTACTTTTTAGAAAGCTAACATAGCACTGCCCTTTAATTTAGTTACTTTCCGATTTACTAGGCATGCTTCTTAAATCGTTTATTTGTACAATAAAAGTTAGTGATGAATAAAAACGGGACCCTTTTGAATTTGTCTAATGGGACCGAGCTATCCAGAAGACTGCCTTAATTAAGTTAATGCAAACAATAAAATTCACCGTCTTGTATTCGCGTTCTCCAGAAAACCTTAAATTACTAGTCATTTTTGTAGTACAGGTGACTGCAAAGGAATGAACGAGTTTGAAATGCAGAGCCATAGGTTTTCTTGTCAAAACTGCCATTCTTCTCATGATTACTTTTCCGCCTAATTGGGTTTCGCCTGCTCAGCCAAATGTTTATTTTTCGAGTTCCCCATGTTAGCCAATGTGGATTTTTCCACCAATAGATCATTTTCCATAGCTTCTGTTACATCAGCGGTCACCAGGGTATAGAGTCGATGTTCTGTCAGCTTTTGTACAGTATACTTCAAAGAATTAAGTCCATCGTGATCACTGTTTGCGGTAGATCGTCGTATTCTTTGTACCCTGTTAGAATCCAGAAAACTATTGTAGAAACACTGATAGTTGTTGTTGTTGTTTTTTTTCCTTTAAAAGTATGGTGAGAAGGTATTAATTGGGAGCTTAAGCAGTGACGACGACGACGACGACGACGGCAACGAGAACGCCGCTTTAAAACAGAAACTGGTTATTTGGTCTACTTTGTGATTATTCCAACTTGTTCAACTTGTATAATGTGACTGAATTATTCAAGAATTGAAGTGGTAAGGACCGCATTCAAGTTGAGGAAGAAAAAGAGAAAACCACTGTCATGTGTTCACATTCTGCACAAAACTTTAAATTTGGTCATTGCACGTCGCTCGTTTGCGGAGGACAGCAAAGAAATGTAACAAACTGTATAACGCACGTGCCGAGTTTTTGTTTCACTAATTAAACCTCTTGTTTGGTGCCGTTTTTGATGCTGTCGTCGTCGTGCTCTGTCAGCTGGGGCACATGCACAGTAGAGTCGGTTGAAACTAATTTGCATACAACTGTCGCGGGAGTTTTGCGTTTCGGACACTGCTTCCGTCGTCGTGTCGATCGCACGTTCTCCTGCAAGCTCATGGAAACGGACTTTGTTGTCGTTGAAGGTGAGTCAAATGAGGTGAGTTTAGCCGCTTGTTTTCAGCCTCCTGAACTCAACGGTGATGTTTGAAAAAGTTGGGCCAACGATTTCAAAGTGCGGCTCATCAACTCGCGCATACGCCTGGGGCGATATAGGCCCTTTAAGCTCCCTAATGATTTGTATCGGGGTGTGAAATCCAATCCCAAGTCCTTGCACAACCTGCTAAAGGCGCTGTTACACTGGGCAAAGATTAGTGCAACTAGTATCGCAAAAAATGAAAACCGTGTGTTGCGTTGCGGTGCTGCGAGACAAGTTGCTCGAGTGTTATACCAGGCAATGTTTAACTTGTATCGCTCTCGACGGTAACAAACAGCACGAGGTTGCATGCGCCAATAAGGGCAATTTCATTGGCTGATGTCAGAAAACGTTGCGACACACGTGACAGGAAACATGTTACACTACGCAACGCTTGAAAAGTAGAGTTCTACTTTTCGCAACGATTGGAGTAAAAAAGAAATGCGAGAAATGTTCGTTGCAGGATATGTTACACTAGACATTTTTTCACGCAACTGTGAAAACAAGTTGCGAAACAAGTTGCACGAAACATTGCCTAGTGTAACAGTGCCTTAAGGTTTCAGAAGAACTTATGTCCTGTGGCCGCTAGGGCTCCCATGAAGACTGTTTGGAACACTGAAGAACGGGGCTCTGGTGAAGCCACAAAAGTTAATACTCTACGTAATGAATTTAAGGCTGCCTTCCTTCCAGTTATTCCACTTTCATATTTAGTTCATGCAGATTGTTTAGATCTTTGTGCCAGTACAGCAAACATCTTCAAACAGATAACTTCATGTTTTCATGGTTGGATAACATCTAAGTATCTAAATGGACCAGATTTAGAAACCAATCTAAACCATGCACCACTTTGCATGCACGTATCACTTTACATGCACCACTTTGTATGCATGTATCCTTCAAATAGCGATTCAAATCTAAAGGAAGTGAAAAATAGACTCAGTTTTGACGGCAAAATGCGGATTTAGATCAACTGAAAGGAACACAACCTAATGGCTTACTAAAACCAAAACTTATTGGCAAGATGCATCGCTTGATGCCATTTACTTTAGAAAAATTGGTTTCTTCCGTATCATAATAAAAGAACAAAACATGATGATATACAAAATGTCAAATGTAGCAACATAAAGTTTAAATTTTTCATTTTAACAAAGAATGGGGAGGACACAAAGTGCATCCGCTTAACTCCGAGATTATTGAAGCTTTGGCAACAAAACTTCGATATATATATCTAATACATCTAAAAATGTTTTCTTTCAAGTCCGTAGCTTGACCTGATGACGTCACTTGACTTGGAAATTGGGTTATGATCTTCAAACACGGCGGCCACCCTAGATCAGTGATCTTGGATTTCTTGGTTTTTCCAAACTCTCGAAAACCAACAAAATTGGCCAAAAAGCAATTAACAACAAAGAAAGAACACTGTGCCCCCCCTCCCCCAGGCTAAATAGAGTTAAAGAAGGAAAATGAAACATTCGGAAAACACACTGTGAAAATGGGTTGCCTTGGCAACATCAAATGTTCTGATAATTTCCGTTAGGTTTGAGGAAAATTCACAAGGTTTCGTGGCTTTTCCTTGAATATTAAAAAAGTTTAAGGTTTAAAGTTCTTTTTGTCTTATTTTCTAGTACTTTATTAGTGTCCCCAATTAGTTTGTTGAAAGCTAAACGCTACTATTACTACTACTACTACTACTACTACTACTACTACTACTACTACTACTACTACTACTTCTACTACTACTACTTCTACTACTACTACTACTACTACTACTACTACTACTACTACTACTACTACTACTACTACTACTACTACTACTACTACTACTACTAAAGTCAGTTTAAGCACTTTTTTCCCACATCCAGGCTAAATAGGGTTTATTGCTTATTAAAATAAGTGAAACGTGACCCCCTCTCCCCAGCTGCGAAACGCACATGACCCTCAGCCACAAGTGAAATATTTAATAACCTACCGTAAACGAAAAGGTGGTGTTTTTCCAACGGTGTGAAATATTTTTACCATTTTGTACCTCCCTTTCTCCATAGACGGTCTGGTGAGATCCATGCCGTGTTTCCTTACTCTAAGTGAAAGAACACACAGCATCTTTAAATAACAGAAGGACCCCAATGTCTCGAATTCCCAAAGAATTCCCAAGGAATTCGAGACTCAAAATTGTTTAGGATAGTGGGGAACATGAACTCATTCAACGACCGAAAGCTGAATGAACTAGTTATTCAAGATTTATATAAAACAGCAACATCGTTCCCGTATTGTAGTGGGATAGAGGCGATTCTCCCCGAGTCTGAGATTACCTGACCGAAAAAACCCTGCGAACGAGATTGCCGTAAAACTAAGTAAACGTGATACACTGGAAACCCACACGTTTTCTGGGTGCAGTCAAACGCTTTTGAAAGAGAAAATGTGCCTGAATGGCTTTTTTTTCAGATTTGGAGTCGGTTTGAAAGGACTTGCCTCAGCGCAAAGGCTGTTGATGTTTTTTCTTCACTGGAGGCGATATTAAACGCCATGGTAAAACTGCCACTGACTGGACCTGACTTATATTCCACCTCACAATGCAACAAGATCCTTTTCTTAGATATCTACTTTGGCAGTACGGCCAAATATTAAATGTAAGGTTAGTGTACTTTATGGATGCACAGAAACACGTACGAAAGAGAAAATTTACTCGAAGTACTTTGGTGTCATTTTGCAGATTTAGAGTCGGTTTGAAAGGACATGCATCAGCACAGAAGTTGTTTACTTAATGTCTTTCTTCACTGGAGGGGATTCAAAACTGCTACTGGCTGCCCCAGCCTATGCTGCCTCTGACTTATATTCCACCTCACAATGCAACAAGATCCTTTTCTTAGTCATCTTCTTTGGTGATACGGCCAAATGTAAGGTTAGCGTATTTCCAAACTGGACGATTTCTTTAAGAACTTGTCTCTCTTTTTTAAAATCATGTGGATCTCGGTTATTAATGTTCTCCTCATATTTCATCGCGATTATTATCACTGACAAGCTGTTCGAGTAAGCCATGTGCGTTGAAAAGCATCCTCAGCTTCTCAATCGTTCTGGTGGCGCTTGTCGAGGCCATCAATATAACCTCAGGCCATTTAGAATGTGCATCTACGACAATCAGAAACATTGTTCCTAAGAACGGTCCCGCAAAATCAATATCGATACGCTGCCGGGGGCGTGCTGGCCACCCCTATGAGTGGAGCAGTGCAATTGTGAGATTGCTCTGGGTGAGTTGGTACCCTGTGCACTCTTTTGACAATTGTTCGATTGCGTTGTCTATTCCCGGCCACCATGCGTAGCTTCGGGCCAAGGTCTTCATTTTGACGACTCCAAGGTGGCCATCATGGAGTTCATCCAACACTTGTGTTTGGTGTTTAGGTGGGATTAGCACCCGTGAGCCCCACATCAGGCAACCATCTTGTATGCTGAGCTCCTCTTTCCTTCTGTAGAATGGTTCCAGCTCCTTCTCACAGACCGCTGGCCAGCCTTGCTTGGTGTGTTCCATCACACGTGAGAAAATCGGATCTCTGTGGTCTTGGGGCGTTAACGACTAAATCAACTTTCTCTTGAGTCTTATGTAGCCCGTCTTGAACCACTACATGTCCACAATAAGTAATCTTCTTCTGGACGAATTCGCACTTCTCACGGTTTGCTCGTAGGCCATGTTCCTTCAGCCTCTCTAGTACTTCCTCCAGGTGGTCAGGGTGTTCTTGGTCATCCTTGCCTGTGATAATCATGTCGTCCAAGATGCAACTTGTTCCTCCTAGTCCATCTAAGACTTGATCGATTGCTCTCTGCCAAATTGCTGGTGCTGAAGTGATTCCGAATACATGGCGGTTGTATTGGTACAACCCTTGATGAGTGTTAACAGTCAAGTATTCTTGTGATTCTTCCTACACTTCCATCTGACGATAAGCCTGTTTGACGTCAATATTGGTGAACTTTTGCCCTCCTGCCAATGTCGTCGATGCGCGGGAATGGATACCCTTCAGTTTGCAGTTGAGGATTTAATGTGACCTTGTAGTCGCCGCATATTCGCACGGTACAATTTGGTTTAACCACTGGCACAATAGGTGTTGGCCAGTCACTGAATTTGACCTTGTGCAGTATTCCCTCTCTTTCCAGGCGTTTCAGCTCTACATCCACCTTCAGTTTCAAGACGCATGGGAAGGGCCTTGCTTTGCAAAACTTTGGTTGACTGCCTTCCTTCAACGTGAGTTTCGCTTTCGTTGACTTAAGTGTGCCAATGTCTACCTGAAACACTTCGCTGTATTTTTTCTAGGAGTTCCTCTAACTTCTGCTGGGTGTCTTGTGTTGGCTTTTCTTTAGCAATAGTACAGATGAGTTTCCAGTCGAGTTGGATATGGTGCAACCAATCCCTTCCAAACAATGTAGGGCCTCGGGTTTTCACCACATACAATGTTAAGTCCTTGACCTGGTTGTTGTATTCCACACGAACATGTAGTTTGCCTTCCAGTGCTATCTTCTCTCCTGAATACGTTTTCAAAATGGCTTCATTTCTGACCATGGTTGTGTTTGAGAACATTTCCTTGTACTTCTGTACAGGTAGTGTGGATACCACTTAACTGATGTCCAGTTCCATCTTCAGGGTTTGGCCATTAATCTTTGGTGTCACCCAGACAACGTCACCCACTGCCTGGTTAACATTGTTGACTTCTAGGGATCCGACCAAGTTGTCATCGTCAAGCATATCAGCCATCTCAAAGGAATGTAATTCTAGTTCCCTTCCTTTGGTCCTTCTCAACTGGTGGACTGTTGACCCTTTCCCGAACTGCAAACTCGCTGGATTTACCCCACTTTTCCGCATTTTGGACAGGTTTCGTTCCTGAAGTAACACTCGGTTGATTCGTGTGCACTGGAACCACATCGATAACAGTGAGGCTTCGACTTGACATCCTCTTTCACCTTGTTTACCTTTTCGTTGCCCTTGGTCAATTTGTTCACTTTAGACTCTTTCTTCCCCTGCAGTTCTAGCGTGTCTTTCGCGGCCGCTGCCATCGCTAAGGCAATTTCCGTTGCCTTAGCCAATGAAAAACTTGGTTCGGAGAGCAGACGCTTCTGGATAAGTTCATTGCGTAGTCCACACACAAGTCGATCCCTTAACGAGACATCTAAGTTGGTTCCGAACTCACAATACAGCGACAATTTCGTCAATTCAGCCAGGTAAGCACTTACGGTTTCACTTTCGAGTTGGTTTCTTCTGTGAAAACGGAATCGCTCTGCTATAAGCAGTGGTTTAGATGATAGATGTTGATGTAGGGTTTCCACGATATCCTTAAAAGAAAGGCTGGATGTCTTCGATGGGGCAAACCGATTTCGCAGTTATCCATACGTTTTATTTCCCATAGGGCTAAGTATCACTGCCACTCGTTTTTCATCTTTAATTTCGTTGGCGATGAAGTATTGTTCCACTCGTTAACCGTAGGCGTTCTAGTCGTCGCTAGTTTCGTCGAAGGCTTCTATCTTTCCAATTGGCATCGTGGCGGAGGTTCGAACTGTTTCTTTTCACGGTGTAGAATTCTCGTCGCCAATCTGTTGTGTCTCGTACAGTGATTCAGACTTGGTTAGCAACACAACGAACTTTTCCTTAAATCAAACATGGCGGCTCAATACAAGCAGGGCCACGCACATGGCATGCGCGCGCATGTAACATCAACAAAGCCGCTGGTCAAAATGTGCGGCGTGGCACAGCGCTCTAACCAATTGAGCTATCAAAACAACTGCCAACTGGTCATTTGCGAATCCGTAGTGATCCCGTAGGTGGTGAAATTAATGAGAGTGAATTTATGAAATAATCATGTATGTGAACTGCGGATACAATAAAGAAATGACGGTGACCCCTGCAGTTTTCTTTATCAATTATCAGCTATCCATTATCAGTTTTAAAATATCAACTGTTGTACCAAAATCGGTCAACGGTATACCGGTATTAAGTGTTGAATAAGATGTTGGTTTCCTTGTTAATAGGAGTTTGATTTGCTAACTGGCAACAGTTTCATAGTACTCGTACTTAGACCATAGGGCCAAGAACAGAACAACGGAAATGCACATGAATAAACTATGAAACTAGATTTAAATTTGGCATTAATCCCTGAATAAGTTGATCCAGCTTTTTAGACATGGGGCGCTTTCCATTTAGCTATAAATTTCGGTTTGAAATTCCGAAAGCTTCCCGTGTCAATTTCTCACTTTCAAACTGCCAAACTCATTGGTAAATCAAAAACTTCGATGGCCCAAAAAGCCAACAAAATGGATGTTGCACTGCCACTTCATTCTGACATTGTGGACAGTTTTGACGAGAAAAATCTTACCTTTTTCTAGTAGTGGAAATTATTTGACTTGTTTCGATAGCAGCTACTTGTTGCTGTTTTGCCAGAAGAAAACTGAGTAGAGCGCAAAACTATTTTGAGTGTAAAGTATCATGGAGACGAGTTTCCAGCGGGAAGGAGGGAGACAGCAAAAATGGACATTTTGTACAAATGGAACGGTAATTTCCACTCCAACCGGTTAGAACTGAGAAAGTGGCGTAACTCCGATGGTTGTCCGTTTGTTCCGGTAAATTTCCGGTGGATTGGCGCGCACCATTTGCATTCCAACCGTTTACACCGGAAATTTTGGCTAAGTGGAAAGCGCCCCCGGTTATTAAAAAGCTCTGACGTGCTGGCATCTGGCTGATAAAGGGTTTCGTGAATTAACATTTTACCTTAACCCTTGCTTGACAATCAGTTGGCTTCCAGCTTCCTCCATTATTGACCCAGCCATTGAACTCAGTGGACATTTCCTTTTCGACATCTTGCATTTTAGGAACTGTTTGGTCGATATATATAGGACCAACTGCCAAAGAAAAATCATGGATCAAGCACAGGGTAAGACCTTAAAGAACAGTTTTGATAGCGAAGCTAGGTTGCGTGCTTAAGACCCACGGGGCGGAGCTCCATTCTCAAGAAATGTGTATGTCTATGCGAGTCGACTTGGATGGTCATGAACGTATGACGTCGCACTATTCTCAAATGTAAAAACATCCACGAGTTGTGCCCATCATAAATATTCAAATAGATTTCACCCCACCCTCACATGTTCGCTGGCTACCCACAGCTTGAAATATTAGCCCAAGGGCATGTGACGTACGTAATCCGGTCAGCAGTTACCTATCCTCCCAAGAAGTAGGCTGACATGTCATGTAAGGGTCACCAATGTGTCCCCATCAGTCGTATTCCAATAAACATCTTACTACCCAAATCTTGGATTGTTAGCCCAAGAACATATGACATCATCTAGTCAGCAATAACATAACATTTTCAGTCTAAGTTGAGACTTTATCTAAGGATCCTGAAGTGTCGCCATCAGTGATATTTCAACAGCCACCTTTGCACAATGTTAGCCCATGAGCATTTTAATAAACGCCACCCCCACAAAGTTGGAACGTGAACTCACAAGTATACAATTTCATCTAATTAGCGGTAACCCACCCCCACCCAACCTCCCTCCCTTTAAAGCCCAGGTTGAGACTTCATGTTGACATGAGAAAGTGTATTATTTAATACCCCCACCATCCCCCATTCTCTTTTAAAACTAGCAAGGAACCCCTTCGCAAAGATTTTCACCTCAACAACGAGGAGCTTCGCTGTTACTTAAGCTTGCCCAGTTGCTATGTCATGGTATTAGCAGATAATGGAGCGTGCCCTATACATTAAAGACTGTGCGAATGGACTGCTATTGTCCAAGGAGAAGTTGCTTTTCGCTGTGACGCCCCTTCTGCAAAAAGTTGTGTTGGACGACAAGGAGACCTGAAGCTCCCGTATGCCATTGTGTACGTTAATTGACTGTGCCTTCTACTTATCTCTAAGACAGAATCTAGTTACATCTTCCTCCCCGTGACAACAGAACGGGATTTTGTGCTACAAGTCTCAACTGAACTTTAAATGGTTACAAGACTGAAATGTTCAGAGACGCATTTCATGACTCACGGGGTGAAAGGATGGCATTCTCGGGGATAAGCTGTTAGATCAGACCATAAATAATTTACAGTAAATATATTATATATTGTGTATTATATATCAAATATTATGAACGTAAACAGAGTGCTTACCAAACTCTGAACCATTTTTTGGACACACGTTATCATTCGTATCTCCTCTTGATTCTTCTAAACTCGATCTGTTTTGTCCTAGGCTAATTTCAAATGACCCTGCCCTTAACGGCTTTTTGGTTTGTTGCAAGAAACCCACATAACCTAATATTGCGAGTAAAGATAAAATTCCAATGGCATAAGTACAGAACATTAATATCTTCACACTCTCCAGTTTTGCCATAATTCTTTGCAAAGGATAAATATAGCTCCTCAGAAATCTCAGGGTCGACAAACTTTGGTACCTACAGAAAGTGAAAAGTTATAAAAAAAATTACTAAAATATCACCAACTTCACTCGTTGGTCAATTACGAGTCCGGAAATCTGATTGACCAATCGTCTTTCTCAGCTTTTAATCAATAGAATGTTTCTGTCGAAAGAGTATCACCTGATAGTTGCCCGCAGAAATAATTTGATGTTCCTGTCACAAATATAATGCTACGATAGAGTTACAGTTCACAGAATGGTATATAGATAGACGACAGCGAAACGAGAACTTCGCTGTTGTCGCTCCGCAACGGTCAAATACACTACATACACTAACAGTCAGTCACGGCGGCAAGGTGACAATTTTGTTGTAATTTTTATTTTTATTTCGAACTCCTAAAGACGTCTGCAGTCTTTAACCTTTAAGCCTCAATAGTGATCAGCGTCAAATTTCTCCTCATCATATCAGTAAATTATAACACATAAAGGACATGAGAACTGGGAAATGATCACCAAAGATGTCTGGATGTCTTAACAAGTTCTCCCAATTAGTACTCATAGACATGTATGGAGACCAGTAAGGAGAATTTGAATAACGATGTTCAATGACACGACCAACAAATTCGCAAAGCACGGAACAGACTCCATTGTGCAGAAGAAGAAAAGAAAAACAAAACTTTGAAAAACGCACTGAATCTGACGACAACCTTACGCCACCCTCAGTCACGCTTTGTTCGCATACAAATGCGGTCAGACATTCGCGGCTAGCAGTGAACTGTTACCCTCTGACGTCTTAGTTTGCGCAGAGTTACCCACTCATGGGCTTTTGGCTTTAGATGTCATGTGACAATGAACTGACGCGCGTCGTAGCGGAAAAGAACTCCACCTACGTAACAAACATTTTTGTGTTCTAATTTACGGTAGTTGTTGTTTGAGAATTTTGAAGCCATATCGACTTTTCGGGGATAAAATTATTCAGAAAATGACTGAAGGACAAGCGGCATTATAATCATTTCATTGGGCATTGTAGCGTATTTTGCGGGCTAAAATGGGGAAATCAGAAGCGCGAAAATTTAGCTACCAACCATTCAGAAAACTGGAAAGCATTCAAATGTTCGCGCTGCTTTCTCTGTCAGTTCAACCAGTTCTGTTTACTTCACTCGCTTCTTTGGAGCTCTTGTGTATGTGACAAAGTAAATGGCCGATGGACAACCAAATTCTCAGTCTTCCCAGTTGGATGAAGAAGATTTAAACAAGCTCGAAGAAGCTGTAAGTGAAAATAATGCCTGTGGTAGCTCCATGCAAAGCGAAGAAGGTTATGTCGGTTTGTCTTCGACGAGCGAAACTCGCTCGTCTGTTCAGGCAATTAAGCCAAACTGCCAATTCACTAATTGTACAATTTACATCAACACTGCTAGAGAACTTATTTTCTGCTGGTTGTACTGAGGATTGTATCATTTTTCTTTCAAACATTTTGAGAAGAAAGTATTATTTAAATATTTTCCGGTTGTATTCTGTCGTGTTTGTTTTGTAAACATTTGTAATAAAATTTATAAACGCCGCGTATGGGCTTAGACAACTCATCATTCACTATGCTGCTAATAATTTCTTTTCTCAATACCTTCTGAAATGATTATAATAGTAATAGAGCCTATGTCGGGCCAAAAACATATTTACGCCCGCCAATATCACCTCTATTGTTATATTAATTCGAGTAGGTGGTAGGTTCGAGTTATCGAGGGTAAAATTACAGCATATGAATGAAGCAGTTCAGGGGAACGTGATTTTGTTATTCAAAGCGTCAAAAAAGTACCATAAAAGCAACCTGAAAGGGAGTTTAAGAGGTGGGCCCTATGTAATAAGCTCCCTTAAAAAGGGGGGGGATCCTAGAATAATAATTTTACAAATATGGTAAAAGAACTGAGGTTGTTGTTTGATAATTTTTAAGTCATATCGAGTTATCGATGGTTAAATTATTCAGGAGATGACTATTACTCCGAGTTAGTTGCAGTTAACCGTTCCCCTATCAGTGCTTATGACTGATTATTTAGAAACGCTTTTACACGAAACAAAGTTACTTACCAGGTGACGAATTTCAAGCGTTACTCGATGTATTTTATAACAGCCATGGAAAAAAGAATGATGTGCTTTTATGTTATGGATCAAAAGAATATTCAGCAGCTCATCAATGCAACATTCTTGATCTGGAATAACAACCTGTTTGTTGCTAGGAAGACAACAGTATGGTGGCCGAGGACTGCAACTGAGTTTTCAAGGCATTTCTTTCTTTTTTTAAGCAAATAAAATGCAAATAAAATTAAAATCAAATGCAAATGCAATGAAATGTAAAACAAAAAGCAAAGTGAAAACCAAAGTCAAACTCGGTTCAGATCAAAATTAAATGAATTGTTAAAAGAGAATGAAAAACAGAATCTAAGTTAAAAGTTAAAGTCAATTAAAATTGAATACATTCTGAAAAGAGAATGCAAAACAGAATGTAAGTAAAATTTAAATCAAATACAAATGTAATGAAATGTAAAACAATAAGCAAAGTGCAAATCAAAGTCAAACTCGGTTCAGACTAAAATTAAATGAATTTTTAAAAGAAAATACAAAACAAAGCTAGTGGTAGCGCTCGGCCATGCTAAAATCTACTTTCGTACACCGTTTGAAAGTAAATTTTTCCCCGTGGCCGAACGCTGCCACTGCCAAACCCACGCCCAGGCCTCCCCAACCAACTACTCCCATAAACCCAAGCGCGCATTTGCTTGGGTACTGCACGTGAGGATTCTTGTCAAAATGGCGGAGTGGAGGAGGTATGCTTTAATTCAAAAGACTAAGAGAAAAGGAAAAAAAACAGGAGAGGAAAGCACAGTGGCGGAAGAAATAGTAGTGCAGCGAATGAGTGCAGACGTGTCAGGCAAACAGCAGAAATACACGAGGATCGGAGCCCAGGAATACGTTCCTTTTGAACACGAGGAGATAACTATTGCGAACATCAAAGACTGGTGGCTATAAGCACTTTAGGCCTCAGATCGAAAAAGATCTTACTTGCGACGTGCTGGCTGGAGAGCGTGGGCCATCTTGCGAAAAGATGTCCCATATTCCAAACCGAAAAGTGTTCTATGTACGGTTTATAAAACCCGAAGGAGTAGAGGTCGTTTCCGATGAGGATGGATCGTTGGAATGCAACCGCAAGGTATTATTTAAGCTTAAGAAATCACGAGTGTCATTTGCATTTTGAATTTATAAAATCTAGGGTACAGTTATATGAGCTCAAGCCCTTTTCTGAGAATTCTTATAAGGACATTCTAGGTATTCAAGATTTTACTCACAGCAAAACAAGCTTCACGAAATATCCGGAATATAGGAATTTCTGGGGCAACCTGATATTTGGGTATTTGAACAAAATAACCCTTAAGCAAAAAAAAAAAAAAACGCCAGTTTAGGGTAGATTCACTTGAAATCATTATGTCCTGCTTAGGAGAGATGTATGAAATTATATGTTTAGGACAGAGACCAAAACCCATACACCTTCCAGCGGCACCTCCCCATATACGCCATATAAGGGAGTACCCCCTGTGAGGAATATTCAAGAATGCACTTTGTTGAAGTGTGATTTGAGCCCCAAACTAAAGGGGTTTCTGACTTCAATAATAGCATACCAGTAATAGCAATTTTCTATGGATTTTTTAACATTTTCTTAGTTACTTTTTGATAAGGTTTTGTTTGTTTTGAGTCGTGGGAACGTTTATGAGAAAGATTTTTTACCAAACCACTTATTTTTTAATATTTTAATTTACTATTCTTTTTTATTACAAATCTGTATCCAGCTGGTTACTGCCAGCACAAAGGATTATTGGCACCACTTGATACTGTGAAGTTCCAGAACATGTCTGTACCTTCCCCACAGAAGGGATTCGATTTTTCAGGGGACAACCAGGACACTTTTGTTCCCCGATTCATGACAGTCCATAGTTTTCTGCACCACACCATAAATTTATTTCCCAGCTTAAAAAGGTTGTAAAAATGTTGTACTGATTCTTGTGTAAGCAATGTTCCGGAGAAAATTTTGATCTGGCTGCAAATTCCTCCTTTTGTAACCTTTGTAGCAGTCTATAATTTTTTTGTCTTGGTCCTCAGCAAAAGAAAGCACGATATGAAGTTCCACAGCAAAGACCTGCCTCCGATCCAAGCCCAGTAAAGCCTTCGCCTTCAAAGAGTAAATTTTACCCCAAAAGCCTTTCTATCAAGGATATACTCAGGCTTGGAAGAGTGGTTGATAACAAGGCCAAGAAAATCCTGATCTACAAATTTGACTTTGTTCATATGGAGTGGTCAACAGTGCCACTCCAAGCTGAATTTGTCATAGAAGAGAAAGAGTTTGCAGCTGGAGGTTTCCGAAAGGCATTCAAAGCTACAAGCATTACAGAAGGCTTTAATAAAGGAACATGGGTGGTCAAGAGGTATCTGGAGGCTGCAGTTCAATTGATTAGGGAAACGGGACAGACCACAGAAGAACATACAAGAAAGTCAGTACAGATGCAATATCTGGCAAGAAACTTTGCATCCCAGCTAAAGGAAGCAATTGCAAAGGAGAGGCTTGACGAATACGGACAGTCCTTCGAATACAAGTCAGTGCACATGGAAAAGGCAGAGGATGGGGAGTTCCTGACAGTTGAGGAGTTCATAGATGGGGACTTTGTAAAGTTTATAAACAACAATGGAATTGTCTGTGAAGAAGATACTACACTATGCAAGAAGGCACAGGCCTTTTCTCATTTTACATATGAGAAATCAGAAGGCAAAGTTATGGTCTTAGACATCCAAGGGTCGGGATATACTTTATATGACCCTGAAATAGCCTCAACTGAGATACAAAATGAGGATGGAAGTTATCAGTTCTGCGCCGGCAACTTGGCTGGAAAAGCAATTGAGTCATTCTTCCAGAATCATCAATGCAACTGTTACTGCAAGCTCCTGAAGGTTAAACTTAGACCAAGTTAGTTAATTTTAAAATATGGTTTGCTCTTTTTTAACTGTGGAGTGAATTATATTTTTCCCATGTAAGCTTTGCCCTTTTCTTGGGTATATTTTGGATATTGCCCAATTTGGAATAGAAACCTCCCTTTGTAGAACAGCATGGAGTGGACTTCATATTTTCCCCTTCATTGTTGGCTGCAACTACCATGCTGGAACTTAATATGTACATGTACACTTTGCTTCTCACTGACTTCAATGGAAGAAGTGTTCACATGTGATAGATAAATTGCCATGTTATTATTGTTGTTATTATTGTTATTAAAAAATATACAGAACAAGAAATGAGTTTTTGAAGGTTCAACTTTATAATTTATGAACATAGACATATGTTACTGTTAATATTTTATAATGTTTCAGTTCTAGAAAGTGCCAACAGTCCTTAACGTAGGTGTTTCACCACTATGGAACTACTATGTACACTTTCGTTTTGGCTGATTCCAATGTTAAAAGAAAATAATAAAAGTGAAACAACAATATCAAGTTTCATAATTGACAGGTTAATAATTAGATAATATTTTCAGTTGCTGTTAGTTAATAATAAACCTTGATGTGCAAACAATGTCCCTGAAATGTTATGTAACTTTCTTGGCTTGAAGGAGTATCCCCAATGAATTTAAAGAATAAAAGTATCTGCCCCATCACATGCTCTGTGCAACCTTAAGTACTGCTTGTGCCTGCCGGCAGCTGGAAGTTACTTTTCAAATACATGTAGGCATCCCTGCATTCATGGGGTCTAATGGTTTCACTATCTGGCAAGACACGCTCGCATTCTGCTCTAAATTCGGGCTCTAGAAAATCATCAGGAAAAGTCAGGACTCCAGACTGGGTAGCTGCTTCCTTGAGCTGTTCTTCTGTTACTGGGAGACCTGTAGTGTAATTACAATAAACAATCAAAGAGAAAATTAACAAGATTAAATAAAGCATTAATCTTTTATTTCATTTCTTTCATGGCCCTGTTTAAGCCACCTATAGTAAGTTACTGGTTATCATAGTAACTTGTGCTAGGTTTTTGGCAGTACTATCATCAAACTTTAGATGAAGACCAAAAAAGAAAAAAGCCAAGTCTTAATTAAGGTCATTGGGTGCTCTAAACATACCACATTCTTCCAGGTCATACTGTTCAGGGAAACTGTACATGTGATTGGGAATGCCATCAGGAAGAATGGTGTCTTTTTGTGCACGGATCCTATGCGTGTTCCAGACAGACTCTCTGAATACATCTAGGTCTTTCTGTATAAGTGGAATCATGATGAATGCCAGAAGCATCCTATATGATTGGACGGCAACGCCAGGCTGTTTTATGTCAGGCTAGTGTATTGTACTATGGATGTTAACTAAAAATTATGAGACATTCCCCAACCACTCATGCCACAAATATTATTTTTCAATATTTTCCTATGTATATTTTTAAACTAAACCTTGGCTTTCCAGGGACAAACCTTAAAAGTGCTTCTGGCCAAGACAAGTAGTAGAACTGGCTTGTTTTCATTTTATTTTATTTCAGTTCGCTTATAAAATTTAGATGAATTGACAATTTGCAGGTAGATTACATCAGTGGCAGTTAGATGAAGCCCACTCTCCAAGGTGCATAAATAAATGGTATGCTGAGGAAATGCATAGTAAATCAACTGTACCTGTCTCTGTCATCGTGGGGATCATAATGACCTTGGTCCTTAAGCCAACACAAATGACCTTTATAGTATTTTTCCATTCTCTGGTGTAACTCTCTCCACCATCTCTCAATCTGTGATTGAATTACAAATGAGAACTAATTAGCAAGTATTAACCAACATAAACAGTCAATTTGACAACTGTAATACGGTAATTGGGAGATGAATATCAGAAGCATCATCAGGTATTCTACAATCTAGGAATAAAAGCAAAACATACACCAATTATGTTGACTTAGCATATTCCCAGCAATAACCTGGGTGTTTAAAATATTTAAACAGGGATCTGGGGGCCACAGAACTACAGAACCCACAGTGTAGTACAACTGTCCTTAAAATAGTGTGTTTCTACAAGACTAAATTAGCAGTAGCTTTCAATTCAATTCAAGATGGCCTTTTTTGTAAATTTTTTTTCTGTACTAACGACTGCATGAAACTATCTTTCAAAAAATAATGGTATTTTCAGCGTGTTCTGTGGGTTCCAAAGTTCATGCTTTACTAAAATCCCAATGAACTAAAATCAAAGGCTTCTGAGAGTTAATTGGCCATCACAAAATGCTTTTATATAAAAAAGTGGTTATAGGATGCATGAATACCCAAATTAAACCTTTGAATTTTGAATTTTCCTATAGCCCTCACATTTTCAGCTTTTTCACAAGAGCAATTGCCATGCATTTTATAAAATTGCATTACCTGTATCAGTATGCATGACTCTGAGTTGTTGAAAGACATTGTAGTTGATATCATTAAACAGTATTTGTAAAGCTTGTTTTCTGCCACTAGGATTCGACAAAATTAAGCTAGTGTAGATTATGGTGTTTGTGTTCCCTTTTCATGTGAGCTATATTTCAAATGTGTGAATTCAAATTTAAAAAATAATAATTCTTATTACACTTCCATAACCATTCTTATAATCTGCGCAAGCAATCTATACCGGAAATGACATTTCTATGACTTAGCCAAGTCCTCAAGAAAGCAATAAAGCAGATGATAAGCCCCCTTCCCTCTCTACCCCGACAAAATATTGTGAACAATCACAGAAGTTTCACACGACTCACCTACCGAATTTATCGTCCTCTAACAATAACTCATTTCAACGCCACACGTCTTCACGAGTTTAAAATGCCTCCATGTATACAGTAACTTAGTTACCTGGTTTGCAGTTGACGGCCCATAAACAACAGTGTCACTTGGGTCCATGTCACCATGATGTCTTCGTAAGAAGGCATGCATGGTAGCCATGACCCCAGTCTCTGACCCCCTGTCTACTCTCAGCATTGCAGGTATCACCCTTGTCTCGTAAAGATAATCGAGATACCACCGTCCAACCACTTTGGGGTCACAGTTCGATGTCCAGACTCGTAACCAAAGCAGTTTTCTGCTTGCTGTATCAAGGCAGCCATAAATAGCCAATGGGAATGTCGAATTTTGGTATCCCATAAGTTTATCGTGTCCGTCTAAGGAGTGAACCCAGTTGGATCCCCTTGTAGTAAAATTTCCCTTCTTTCTTTTTTTCTTCGCCCCAATGCCGCCGCGTTCTCGAAGACCCTCCGGGTCCAAGTCAGTCATGACATCGTACACTTGGTCTCTCGTTACATTTATGCCATACTCTTGGCGGATTTTTTTGTGCATAGCCCGATAACCTAGGAGTTTACCAGGGCCTTTCAGTTCATTTTCCACTGCTGTCTTTACGTCTTCGACTTCAACACTCTGGTCATTATAGAAAATGTCAAAGTGACGAAGGCGCCTGTCAAGAGTTCTCATGCTCCAAGGATAATCTGGGAAATCACGTTTAAGAAAGTCCAGCGCCTCGATCCTTTGAAGTCCTTGCTGGACAAGCTTGGTCATGGCTTCTTTTAGTTTATCATCGTCTTTCCAGGTAGCTCCAGAGTCCTCCATGTTTGTCTTGTTTGTCCTGAACAAAATGGCGGACCCAAGCAAACGCGCGCTTGGGTTTATGGGAGTAGTTGGTTGGGGAGGACTGGGCGTGGGTTTGGCAGTGGCAGTGCTCGGCCACGGGGAAACATTTACTTTCAAACGAAAGTAGATTTTAGCATGGCCGAGCGCTGCCACTAGCTTTGTTTTGTATTCTCTTTTAAAAATTCATTTAATTTTAATCTAAACCGAGTTTGTCTTTGATTTGCACTTTGCTTATTGTTTTACATTTCATTGCATTTGTATTTAATTTAAATTTTACTTACATTCTGTTTTGCATTCTCTTTTCAGAATGTATTCAATTTTAATTGACTTTAACTTTTAACTTAGATTCTGTTTTTCATTCTCTTTTAAAAATTCATTTAATTTTAATCTGAACCGAGTTTGACTTTGATTTTCACTTTGCTTTTTGTTTTACATTTCATTGCATTTGTATTTGATTTTAATTTTATTTGCATTTTATTTGCTTAAAAAAGGGAAGAAATGCCTTGAAAACTCAGTGGCAGTCCTCGGCCACCATACAACAGTTGCTTCGTTCTTGTACTGACCCATTTTTTCCAAAACAAAATTGCAAAATAAATAAAACTTGACAAGTGCGAATTAACGTTCTATTTCACACCAAAGTCATCGGTTGAAGATAGATGTTTCATCGCAGACTTTTTCCAAAATGTCTTTGTGTATTTAAATGAAAGTCCTAATTAACCGGCCGTCGCCATGATGGCGACCGCCGGTTTATAAAATGGACACGGTTTTTCGTGAAAGCAAGTTGGCTTAAAATACGAAGGAAGTGCTGTAAAGCTTGTGGTACGGGTACTCAAGAGCGGTACTGTCTTATATAAGACGCATGCGCATGTCAGTCTTCTGAATGTTACCTTCCTATGTTTTTGTCTTTTAATTTACAGTATTTAAGATATGAACGGCGAAGGGTTGTTTAAGTTTGGGGGTTTTGTACAGTACAGCCCAAAAATAATGCACGCGCAAGAACTTCTTTTTGCGTCCGCAAGCCGAGAACTTCTTGCGGCTACTTGCAGGATGCCTGCACTTGAATACTGTAAGCCGCAAGAACGTCTTTGCGTTTAGAAGTTAAAACCGCAAGAACTTCTTTGTGGTAAGATATCTGGACCGCAAGTAAGCGCAAGAACGTCTTTGCGCTAACATCTTAAAAACCCGGAACCCGGAGAAGGTAAAAAAGAGACCACTTTGTAGCGCAAGGCACGTTCGAAATTGGCTGCCTTTATAACTTGCAATCAGTTGTTTATTTGGTCCCTTGTAAGTTTTTTCCTTCGGTTTTGAATTTTTTATCCGATAAAGAGGTCACTAGGTTCTGAATTTGACACTGGTCGCCTTCTATGTTATTTTTTAACGGCCAGGGAGAAACGAGACTCAAACGAAGCACGCGTATGTTATTGTTTATGTGTCCCGGAGTCCCAGACCTGCGGTACGCTTAGCGGCGCGAAAGATTTCGCTCGATTTATTTCACTTAAATGAGGAACAATGGCAAAGCACAGTCCATCAGTCACATTATTAAAGAACCGACATTCACCTGTTCAGTGTTGCTGTACTTCCACCAACATATTAAACTCGGACAAATACTTTTAATTAGTTGCGCTCACACGTGTGAGAAATGAACATGGTCACTCAGATGAGAAGAAATAATACCCGAAGTCTTAATTGGAAAAACACATTATGTTTGTAAAAATAGTTCCACTCATTACGCTGAAGTCGATATCACATTTTAAATCTTCGAAGTAAACCAAAAAAGTCTGAAGGAAACTAAAACTCCGCGATCTGAAAGAAATTCGGCACGTCAATTCTAACCTGAGTAAACACAAATCTGCCGTATGCAAATTTGGTATGATTTGCTTGAATGACATTTTGTAACGCAATGCATGAGCAGTTCTCTAAGCCGTCAAGACAGCAAGCCCCGGGCAGCAAGCCGTGTCGAAAGGCGAATGTGTAGTTGAAATCATATGTCTATGCTATTTCTTCGAGTATCCCTTTTTTGCTGGGAAATTAAACTGGTAAAGATGCAGGGATTCTTGATGACTTCACCGACGCGATGGCATGACATCCTGCATGTGTAAGTCTTGTCTTGTCTTGCCTGTCAAAGAAGAGTTCGCGCAGTTTGCCACAATTATAGCTTTTGGACCTTTTTGTTTCTATTTCTTGGATGGAATAAAAAACTGAATTGAGTCAGTTCTGAGTTGAACCCGTATCATTGTATCTGAGACACGCTTAAAAAATTGTTCATGTTTTGTCATGTGCCGGAGATCATGTTTACCGGGTGTTTATCTTCCAGTCGGAAAGCTGGCGGATATTCCATTTCGTGATGTGAATTTTCTTCGATACTTCGGTTGTTCGAACATTTGCTTCCTTGATTTTTTGATTAGCCTTGTGAACTTTCGCTTGACTTGGCAAATTGTGGCGCCAACACGCCAACACCGCGAAAAATCGCTCGAAAGCTCGGTGATATTTCAAAGAGAATAGAGCGCGAGATTCGCTCTCATTACTTTTGCAATACCTCACACTAACACGAGCACTACAAGTTTCTTCGGCGGGACCCTCAGTACTTCTTGCGCCTTCTTGCGGCTTTCGGTAACATTAGTAACTTCTTGCGGCTAGATTTTCAACTTCTTGCGTTTCGAATGTTCTTGCGGGTAAACTGTAAAAACCTAGCACTTTCACTTCTTGCGCGGGCTTGCGTGTTCTTGCGGCGCAAGAACTTCTTGCGCCACTTCTTGCGCGTGCATTATTTTTGATAGGATTGAATGCGAAAATAGGATTGAATGCGAAATTGACTGTGTTGTCTGATCTAGTTAGTGGTTATGGTGAAAATTTTTTTAGCGTAGGAGTTTTTCTTATTGGGATTGACATTTTGAGGGGTGTAAAAATGTGGGAGTCAGAAGGATTTGTGAATGTCAGCAGCATATCACGCTTCTGTGAATGTGATTTGCTTTGAAAGTTGCGTTTTGCGTGAGAGGCAGTTTCCCTTGGCGTTTTATGGGGTGGGGGGGTGGTTTGGGAAGTGGATTGTAAGGTTTCTGATTGGCTAACTTGTATTTCGCAGCGGACAAAAAGGACAGTTTCGTTTTGCCGGCGTGGGCTAGGAAGAGAAGGAATTGGTACTAGTATGATGATGCAATATTAGTTGATTGCACATCAGTACATGATAGTTCTTGTGAACGGAGAGAAATGAGTGTTTATTTGAGGCGAGAAGTTGATACGAAGGAATCGTCATTAATAAGGAGATTAATTAATAAGGCAGGTGTTACGAGTCTTTTTGCATTGAAAGAACGAAAATATCTGAATATTATCGACGGATTTGTGTGGTTTGCGTGTGGTGTTCGCTAAAGGCTACGAGCAGTCTCACTTTCCGTTCAGAGATAGATAGTGAAGGAAAAGAAAAACAGGCGAGTGAGCGCGAAATCGATTGCGGCTCGACAAGCGCGTTAGCTTTCAAAGACGTGGGCGACTTTCGTCCCCGCTCGCTTGTTTACCGGGTTAGCAAACTGGATTTAAACATCACGTCATGAGATATCTTGACGTGCCCCATACTCTGACGATCTGCTCGAGCTCGTGTTTATCAAGCGTTATATTTTGATTCTACTGCTATGTTCACTGTTTGTATTTAAGGTCTAGGCACAACAGTAAATACTTCGTCGTCCCTGTGTGAGCATTCTCAGTTGTGGACGAATTCATATCGACATTCAACGTTTGAGTGATTTTGCGTTTTTCAGCACAAATAAAGCGATAAGAAAGATAAGCTGAGTCATCAGAGTTTAAACATTACGTCATCCAGTACCGCTATAGTCAAAATATTGTGTCACACAATCACACTTTTCGTCACGCCGGTTCGTAAAAAAAAAAAGGATCGCGCTAACATTTGTGAAACCTAGGGGTGGGGAGGGTCAGAATGGCCGGTTAAAATGCCCAATGGGCTTTCTTGTTATTTCTAATTTGCATTTTAAGTCCATGATTAAAATATAAGGTTTAGTAATAATCTCCGTTTGAGATATGCCGTTAAGATGACTTAGGATCCTCTCTAAAACCAGGGGCACCCAACGAATCTCTGTTCGGAAGGCATTCACCCGGTAGCGCGGACTCAATGACGTCACCAAACACGGGCGTGGGGCCGGAAAGAAAGACAGACTATCACTCGTCTGTGATTAGTGTGCTGCCCAACGCCAGTGAGGCAGCAAAAATTACATTCACCTAACAAAGTTTAAGAAAACAAAAATACAGCTTCAATAAAAACAGCAATTATGCATGGCAGTTAAATATCGACAGCAAAAATCGTTGCTGAATCATGACATACTGTCGGATTGGGCGGCATCCCGCCATTCATTGTAAGAACGCTATTGAACGTTCTAAAATGTGATTGGAAGAGTTATGAGCGCCGATATTGCAACGCTACATCTAAATCAATTTCAATAACACTACTGTTATTTGCTAAAATTGAAAAGAGAACGAAAAGATTCATTAAAAAACATATGCAAATATCTACGGTAAATTTCGCCGTAACATACAAAATGATGTATGCCACTTGAACCTACTTAGCAGTCCAGTCAGGTATTGGAAAAAAATAAAACACAAATCTCACTTCCTACTCAAATATGTACTCCTTACGGCGGAAAAACACCATGGAAAAATAGCCAAACTATTCTTTATATTCCATACAAACGATTACAAGTTCACTTCTTATCAAAATGATTATCAAAGCTACCTTCAGAAAGTTATAATAGTAAGTCACCAAAGCTAAGCAGATTATCAGTGGTACACAAGCGTAGGCCTTTTGGGCTCGTTCTCGGGTTGTTTGCTCAGGTTTACTCCTCATCTGATTCCGGAGAGTCGTAAGGGTCCCCGTTAAATGTCCTTAGGACACAAGAGGCCGTAACGAGTACGACATCTTCTTTGTCCTAACAAAGCAAAGGCAAACAGTTGAGTGGACGTAGAATCACTTGCAGAATAGTTGGGACACTGGAACAAGCACTTCAATAAAAAGCTGACCACCCAAGGAGGGCAGAACTGGTAGGCGCTCGTGGAGGTTATTCCGTTTGCTCGACAGCTTAAGAACGTGTTCGCACAATGACCGACCACTCAAAATTTTGCCAAAAAATAGATTTCCTTCATTTTTATCTGGACAAGACAGGCAACATAGGCAGTGATTAAAAACGGGATTTATTTGGGCTAGTTCCCTTTTAATTGTGTTTTCGGAATTTTTTCCGGTAGGCACCTCAAAATCGCCCAAAAGAGAAAATTAAAACCTCAGTTTTATTTGGTGTTCGAGGGTTGCTCAAAAGTCGCAAATTTAACAGTTAGGTACACTGTAATTTGTGTCGAGATCCTTTTGTCGAGACTAATCAGATCAATAACTAGAGACTTAATACCAGTTATTCACAATGTACCGATTTTTGTTCTTATTATTGGGGCCCGTTTACATGGAAAGAGGGTGCCCCTAGGCAAAAGCTAAACTACGTAAGAAAATTCACCGTCGCGTATGCGCGCTCTCAATAAAACCTTAAATTACTAGTCATTTTTGTTGAACAGGTGACTGCAAAGGAATGAACGAGTTTACAATGCAGAGCCAGAGGTTTTCTTCATTCTTGCAAAACGTTTGTTCATCCAGTCCTCGCTGCCATTCTCGCCGTGAGTACATTTCCGCCTAAACAGGTTCGGACTGCTCAGCCAAATGTTCATTTTTCGTGCTCTCCATGTCAGCCAATATGGATTTTTCCACGAATCTATCATTTTCCATAGCTTCAGTAACATCAACGGTCACAAGGGTATAGAGTTGATGTTCCGTCAGGTTTTGTACAGTGTACTTCAAAGAATTAAGTCCATCGTGATCTCTGTTTGCGGTAGATCGTTGTTTTCTTTGATCCCTGTTAGAATCCAAAAGAACTATTGTACAAACACTGTTTTTTTAACTTTAAAAGTACTAATGATTTGTAACGGGGTGCAAAATCCAATCCCAAGTCCTTACACAACCTTCTAAAGGCGCTGTTACCCTAGGCAAAGATTCGTGCAACTTGAATTGTCTCACAAAAACTGAACTAAAAACCGTGAGTTGCGGTGCCTCGAGACAAGTTCCTTGATGGGTGTTACACTAGGCAATGTTTCTTACAACTTGTCTCGAATCTCAAAATAACGGAATGCTTACTTTTTGGTACCAGACGACGAATGAAGGTTTCAGGAACAAACAGCGCAGGGGACTGGCACGAGGTTACATGCGCTAATAGAGGCAATTTCATTGGCTGATGTCACAGAACGTTGCGACACACGTTGTAAGAAACATGTTACACTGCATTGCGAAAAGTAGAACCGAGTTTTACTTCTCGCAACGATTGCGACCAAAACAAATTGCAGAAATGTTTGTCGCAGGATATGTTACACCAGGCAATTTTTCACGCAACTTGTCTCGCAACAAAATTGCGATACATATGTCCTGTGGCCGCTAGGGTATCCATAAAAGCTGACTGGAACACTGACGAACGGGGCACTGGTGAAGCCACAAAAGCTGATATTCTACGTATTGAATTTAAAGCTGCGTTCCTTTCAGTTATTCCATTTTCATATTTTGTTGATTCAGATTGTTTAGGTCTTTGTGCCAGTAGAGCAAACATCTGCGAACAGATAACTTCATGTTTTCATGGTTGGACAACATCTAAGTATCTAAATGGACCAGATCTAGAAACCAATCTGAACCATGCACCATGCATGTATCCTTCACATATCGATTCAAATCTAAATTATATGAAAAAGCTATTCAGTTTTGACGGAAAATAGGGATTTAGACCGACTGAAGGGAACAGAACCTAATGGATTACCAAAACCAAAACTAATTGGCAAGATGCATCACTTAATGCAATATACTTTAGAAAAATTGGTTTCTTCCATATCATAATAAAAGAACAAACATGACATAGAATTGTCAAATGTAGCAAAACAAAGTTCGAATTTTTCATTTTAACCCATTTGGCCAAGGCTTTTGTGGACTTTCACAGAATGGGTAGGGCATAAAGTGCCCCCTGCTTAACCCCAAGAGTATTAAAGCTTTGACAACAGAACTTCGATGATATCTAGTACGTCTAAAAATGTTTCCTTTAAAGTCCACAGCCTGACCTGATGACGTCAACTGACGTGGAAATGAGTGTGCCCCCACCCCCTCCCCCTGGGCTAAATAGAGTTAAAACAAGGAAAATGAAACATTCGGAAACACACAGTGAAAGTAGGTTGCCTTGGCAACATCAAATCCGGAAAATACACAAGGTTTGGTGGCTTTTCCTGGAATATTAAAAAAGTTTAACGTTCAAAGTCAGTTTAAGCACTTTTGCCCCACCTCCAGGTTTTTTTTTTTTGCTTATTAAAATAAGCGAAACGTGCCCCCCCCCCCCAACTGCGAAAGGCACATGACCCTCAGGTGCAAGTGAAATATTTTATAACTTACCGTAAACTCAGAGGTGGTCTTGCTCCAACAGTGTGAAAGATTCTTACCATTGTGTACCTCCCTTTCTCCATAGACGGTCTGGTGACGTTCATGCCGTGTTTCCTTATTCTAAGTGAAAGAACACACAGCACCTTTCAATAGCAGAAGAAGCCGATATCTCGAATTTTCAAGGAAACACAAGATTGTTCAGGATAGCGGGGAACTTGAACTCATTCAAGGACTGAGAGCTAAATAAGCTCTCCCCCCCTCCCCCCCCAAAAAAAACAAATCGTTCCCGTATTGTAGTGGGGAGGGCGGCGACTCTACCCGTCTAAGATTGCTCGACCAAAAAAAACCTGCTAACGAGATTGCCATAAAATTAACATGATACCCTGGATCCCTACACGCTTTATGGGTGCACACAAACACGTACAAGAGAGAAAATGTGCTTGAAGGGCTTTTTTGTAATTTTGCACATTCAGGGTTAGGCTGTTAATGTTTTTCTTCACTGGAGGCGATTTTAAACGCCATGGTAAAACTGCCACTGACTGGACCTGACTTATATTCCACCTTACAATGCAGAAAGATCCTTTTCTTAGACATCTACTTTGGCAGTACGGCCAAACGTAAGGTTAGCGTACTTTCAAACTGGATGATTTCTTGAGAACTTATCTCCCCTTTTTAAAAGCCATGTGGATCTTGGTTATTACTGCTCTTCTTATATTTCGTAAGTTACTAGTGGGGAGAATTTGCTTAAACATCAAGTCATTACATCTCTGGCGATCATTTTCGTTATTCTCATAACCTGTATGTTTGATCAAGTACAATCTCGTTCCCAGAGGCTGCATTCCCTTTGGTCACCACCAAGGATGCAAGACCTCTGAGATAATCAATGTCAAAATGCTGGCGAACATTTGCCAAAATGCTGGCGAATAATGCTGGCGAATACTATATTTTACCGGAAGTCTACGAGTAGGAAGTTTCAAAACAGGAAATGAAATGTCTTGCAATGTTTTTGCTGGACGTTTTCGATCACGTCAGAGACGGACAATTGGAAATAAATCTGAAAAAGGGCGATAGAAACCCCAAAGAATCGAAATACAGTTAAATTCAAATTCATGTTAGATGTAAAAAGGTAACAGGTGTCGATCACATGATTATTAATCCTATTTCGCCTGGGCTTTTTTGAGTGTCTGAGCCTGGGAGGGGGGGCACTTTGTGCCCCCCCCCCCCCCATAGATCTCGAAAAGTATTCGCGCTTTTGTGATGAAACTTGGCACGTTTTTAGTACGTCATTAGCTTAACAGATTGGGTTTATGATGTGTCGATTATGATGTTTTATGGCGTCACAAAGCAGTCATTCTGAATTTTGAGCCGCCATCTTGAATCCCGAGCAGGCAGACATACAGTTGACAATGACGTCATCGAAAAATATATGAATTTGGTCTAAGATTTGCCGGCTCTAAAGTTTGGAACATGGTCAATGGTGGCTTAAAAAGTGTTCTCAACATTGTCTAAAGCAGATGACAGCTGGCAGTCTTTCCAGGACAGTCCTAGAAGTTAAAATAAGCGATTTTTGTATGAAAAATCCGTTCCCTCCACGGAGGCGCCATGGACGAGTTTGATCGAACAAAAGACTGAATTTAAGCTTGCTATGTTGAACTGGAGCAGCTAATCTTACTGTAGCTGAAAACTGAATGGTGAAACAGAAGAAATAGCCAGCTTATTCTACGTGGATTGGCTTCTTGGAGTTGTGTGGCACAAAAACTGGTACATCGGCCGGAAGGAATGACAAAAACAACGAGAGCAGCGATCTTTTGGATTTTTGCAAGACATCGTCGCTTGAGTTGCTATTTGTAAACTTTGAAAGTTTGTAGCTGGTAGGACTGATAAACCTCTTTGAGTGTAGGTAATAGGTCTTTCTTTAGTAGTAAATTGCTTTCACTATCAACTTTGACTGTCTTTGTAAGAAACCGTTTATCCTTATGATAGATCTAGATATTCAATTATGTTTCTATAGCGTGCTGTAGTGGCTGTTCAGTTTTGCCTTGATTCTGTGAGTTGAATTATTTCAGGCTGATTATTTATGGGCCTGTCCAATACTCGTTATTAAATGTACCTATGCCATTTGATAGTGTTAACTTTATGTAATGTTTTCAGTGGTACTTCGGTAAACGAAAGCTTTCCGTACAAAACCTACCGCTGTAAAATATTTTTTATCGACGTAAACCACAACGCCAGCACAATAGAAGGCCAAAACACAACACCAGCCCAGTTACATTGCATAAATAAATGACCTGTCTACTAGCTTTGTTCAAGACCGACAACAACAGTGCAGTTGATTTGTTTTGATAAATAAGCAGTCGCACTCTATAAAGTAGCTAATTTTTATGCGTATGTCTCTTTTTTGCGACCAGGAGAAGTAATACTGCGCGCCAAAAACAAGGTTAATTTGATTTCTTGGTCAACTATACTTTCCAAATCAGTAAGCTTATAGAACACAGTTAGGTTCTACACACTACTCGACCACTAAATGAACCTCTTTCATGACTATCGCTTTCTTTCAAGATGATCTTGAAAATTTGTGGATTTTGTAAAGGGCCGTAATTAAGATGTGAAATAAAATTTGCGGCGGCGCTTCAAACTCTCCTCACAATGGCTACGTTTTCAGTACCCTTGAAAACTTTCATGTTTGATATTTGTTGTTCCATCAAAGAGTTTTAAAAAAGAGATACAACTATAATAAAGGTGTTTTTTTTTCTTCACCACTGTTGCTAGAGGCGCACACACATTCGCAAACGTATGGAGGCAGCTAGTCACTGAGACTGTGAGTGCCATTCCATATTCGGCTGGCAGTGTACAAATGGTTTTTTCCCTCAATAACAACAGTCTTCAGCGCTGTTGGTGTTCTTTTTACTAAAGGTTCGGTAATCGTTTCTGAACTGAATTTTCTAACGCAAAGTGAAACAAATCCTTAGAAACCGGTGCGGCCATTTTCGCGAGACTGCGAGCGAGGAACATTTTCATTTTCACGCGAGTCTCGCGTGAATGACAAAGGCGCCAAAAATTAGGGGACGTCGTAATATTTCGCGCCTTTTTTGTCTTAACGCAACGCACAACGCATGTTCTGTTCGTAAACTGTCGCACATGTGCTTTGTAACCGGAAGCCGCAAAAGTGGCATCCGGTTTTTGATTATCCCAGAGCCCGTGGCATTTCGATCTCGCTGACCT
The DNA here is from genome assembly GCA_964030785.1 of Siderastrea siderea. Lineage (NCBI taxonomy): Eukaryota > Metazoa > Cnidaria > Anthozoa > Scleractinia > Rhizangiidae > Siderastrea > Siderastrea siderea. The sequence goes on from OZ034979.1 coordinate 29,725,271, forward strand.
TAAATGCGCGCAGGCTCTGGGGACGAGATTGGATCAAGCAGTGAAATTGTATGGAGAAATGAGATGCTTGTCACTGTCACATGGATTAAAGATACGGACAGCGAGAGGTTAAGACTCCCCTTGTCTCCAATACCATGTGCAAAAGTAAAAATTGTGGAAGACTGCTTTCGTAATCGAAAAAGTTAATTGCCTTTTATACAAGGCGTCGTCTTCTGCTCCCCATCCCCAAAATATATTTGAAAATCCATTGATGAGTTCAAAGTGTTCCCTTGAAAAGGAACAAACTCCTCCAAAGTATCTCTTGTAAGGCAACCTGTCGACAAAAAAGATAATTAACATAGGCAGTACAGAGCACATCAATCAAAAGATGTCTTCGAAGCCGAGTCGGTGGTTTCTTTTGTATTTAGCAAAACTTTTGACAGCTGTTATTATTATTATTTTTTCGTAATCGAAAATTGATTGTCGTCAGCTGATTGATGCTTAAGTTGCCTGTAGAAATTTAACAACGTTCTAGTAAGAGCGCATTTAAAGAGTTAAGTGTGAATTTAAGAGCACACACCGGCTCGATTGGTCTCAGGCAACACGCATTCCTTTCACGCACTGAACGGTTACGATTATTTGCAAAAGAACGCACATAGTACAAGCTATCTTGAGCCCCTGCTATCTTAAATCCCCGCTATTTTGATCCCCGACTATCTCGTATCCCCCACTATCTCGACAGAGATCTCGAAAGCCGCCTATCTTGAATCCCCAACTACCTCCAACTCACATGCGTTTCCATGGTTTGCGTTGCTCACTTATTTAGCAGCATTTACTATTTGTCGCTAGTTTTGTCAGCTTAGAAATCGGTTTGTGACTGTGTTTCATGCGATGCTTTCTCAAACACTCTATGCCAAGTAAATGCTTAACATCGATAAAAGTTTCAAGGTTTCCAACAATTGCGGCCTTTAATTTCTCACAGTTGCTTCCTTGCAAGGTACACCGACCACTAGAGGATAACATGATACTTGCCTGTAATGGTACATATCAGAACCAAAACCAAAACCAGCAATGAGATGTCTGGGTGATGTGGGACAGCTGTAATCGTTACGATCATCTTCCGGCAAGAAGTCCACATCGTGAAATATGAAGCATTTATACTGGTCAAACTCCAGTGCTTCTTTATAGCCAATGTTTAGCAGAATACCACGGTTAAATGGACCATTAGCTGCCTGTTGATAAAGAGGTAACATTATACAAAAAAAGGTAACAATTACAAGTACTCTACAAGCCCTGAAGCTAGGCAGACGTGTTGATCCCCCACTGCCTGAAAACATACACAACAAACAGAAAGGTAGAGCAATTATATCTTCGGATATCATTTATTATTCCTAGTAAAATAACAAAAGCAGTAGAAAAAAACCTCAAATGATAGTGAAAAGTGAGCGAAATAAAGTTAAAATTTTTCCTTTAAACAGTGAAATTTCAAATTTGTAGACTGCCTGTCAAAGTGTGATTGCCATAGAAAATGATATTTGTCCAACGATGATATGTCACACCAAATTGTTTTCCGATGGAGTCTGCGAATACATTCAGAGTGTTGAATATCCAACACTATTGCAAGTTGGAGTAGGCTCAGAAGGCTCCTGTTTCCGCGGTTCAACTTAAGAATTGGCTCAAACTCGATGGATTACAAACAACTTTAATCACGAGGAAACATCAACATTGCCGCCATCTTGTGAAGGCGTGCTCGTGTTCTTACAATTCCACAATGCATTGCGCTCTTAAAGCGTGACACGATGTCACGACATCCGTAACACTCCCCCCTGTTGACCAGAAATAAACAACCTACTTAGACTAATCTGGTCAACACATTCCCTTACATCATGTGTACGAAGACAAACAACAACAATAAAGAGTTCTCAGTTCAATGTCACTTAAGTTTCCTTAATTCAGATTCTCCAGCCATGTTTTCCTCCTCTGGTCCGCTTCTACAGCAGCTGCCCTTCCTGGGAGGTCACGTGTCGGCTCAGGAGGTTGCTCAGCTCTAACACCACCGGCGATGGGGACAGGATCTCTCCTTCCGGAACTCACTGCAGGTTCTGGCTCATCATCCTTGCACTGGACCCCCAAGGGGTAAAGACGCTGCACTGGACGTCTGAGCGTAGAGGTTCTTCCTCCCTTGGTTTTAACTCGAACAACAGCTCCTCTGACGCAGCCATCCGATCCTGTGATAAGATTTTCAACCTTTCCAATCCTCCACTTTCCTCTCGGCTGATCTTCATCGTGAACGATAACTACGTCTCCAATGGGCACGACACGGTCTGTGGTTCTCTGGGTAGCATTACGATGGGAGTTTCGTAACTCCAGCAAATACTTGCTTCTCCATCTCTTCCAAAAATGGTTAATTACATTGTTCAGTTGTTGCATTCGTTTGTTCAGATCCTTTGGCTGAACGTCTGTGTCACTTTGCTCGGTGTCTGAACTGTTGTCTGGTAGGCTCATCAGTCGTCTTCCACACAGAAGGTGAGAGGGTGTGAGGGGTTCTTCGAAATCCTCACTTGACGCAAACGACAGCGGTCTACAGTTATTTCGACTTCGATTACCACAGTCAGCAATTCTTCATAGGTGAGTCTGGCTCCACTGATAGTCTTCTTTAGACATCTCTTTACTGATCTCACAAGTCTCTCAAATACTCCACCCCACCATGGTGCCTTCTCAAGGTTGAATGTCCACTTCATATGTTCCTTTGCAAAATGTTGCTTCACTCCAGGGTCATTCAGTATTCTTGTGATTTCTCCTGCAGCGGGTTTGAAAGTTTTGCCATTGTCAGACACCACCACTGAAGGTCTTCCTCGCCTCGCTGTAAATCTTCTAAAACTTCTCAGGAATGCTTGGGCCGTCAGATCTGGTACGAGATCCAAATGGATAGCTCGGGTAACGCAACATGTGTAGAGACAGATCCACACCTTCTGTTGAGGACTGTTAAGACTCTTCACATATAGTGGGCCCGCATAGTCAATTCCGATATAGGTAAAGGGTGGCTCCTCCTTTACTCTGAACTCTGGAAGAGGTGGCGGTGGTGGCGCCTTGTATGGTCTTCCCTCAAGTTCCCGGCACACAACACACTGATACAACAGCTTTCTCACGAACTGTCTGCCCTGCACGATCCAAAATCTCGATCTCAATTCAGTTAGGGTTGACTTTTCACCACCATGCATCACTCGTTTGTGGCTTTCTCTTACAAAGAGGGATGTGATATGATGACTCTTGTCCAACAGAATTGGGTACTTTGTTGACGAGGTTAACTGCGTCTGTGACAAACGTCCCATACATCTTACGATTCCATGTTCATCTGTGAATAGCCCAAACTGATGTCTCCAAATTTCAAATTTAGGATTCTTGCTCAAGGATCTCTGTATTTCCTTGATCCAAAGTGTTTCTGCCGCTGCTATATCTTGACTCGTCACCTCTTCTTGCGCTTGTACATTCTTCTGTAACCTTGATTTCATGATTTTCACAAACTTGAGAACAAGTCCAGTGACCCTTAAGAGTCGCTGTAATTCACTGTAATCTTCACACTTCATAATCTTAGCTATGCCAGTGGCTTCAGCTGTCACTAGTAGTGAAGACGAGGTCTCAACCTTCCATTTCTCCTTGTTTCCAGCCTTCATTTTTTCTAAACATTCTTGTGGGAGCTGTTCATTGTTAAACTCATCATTTTCTGATTCTTCATCTTCTGTTAGCCATGTGGGTCCCTCAATCCACAAGGCACACTCTGACAGCTCCAATGGGCTCATTCCTCTAGAGGGGATGTCGGCTGGATTGATCTTTCCATGACAATGCCTCCAGTGTTTTACTGGTACAAGTGTCCTTATCTCATTTACTCGGTTTTGGACGAATGGTTTCCACTCCCTTTCTTCGCCCTTGATCCAAGCCAATGCCACCTTTGAATCGGTCCAGCAGGTCATCCCGTTAATATTCACCTCAGGCTCTAATGCTTCGCCAACATGACTTGTCAGTCTTGCTACTATTAAAGCAGCAAGAAGTTCAAATCTAGGAATTGTCTCTTCTTTCACTGGAGCAACTCTGGACTTTGAGGCTAAGAATTTGACGTAGCTTCCCATGGTGGTTGTGATCTGCAGGTAAATAACTGCTGCGTATGCCTTCCTGGAAGCATCTCCAAATCCAAGAAGGCTACAACTGATAATCTTCTCTTTGACTCCGTGAAAGTAACATCTTGACAGTGTGAATGAACTTATGCCTTGCAATCCAGCAACCAAGGTCTGCCACCCTCTTTTCAATTCTCCTTCTAGAGGCTCATCCCAGCCAATTTTCGCCTTACAAAGTTCTTGGAAGAACATCTTGAACTCTATAATGATGGGTGACAGGAATCCCATTCGATCATAGAACTTTGCCGCAACACTGACAACATTTCTCTTGGTAGGGTCAATGTTCCTTGCAAGGCTTGCTATCTCTCTCAAATCAAACACAAACTGATCATTGACAAAATTCCACCGCACGCCAAGCACCTTCTGTTCTACACCAGATGTCTCCTCTGCAGTTCCAAGCACACTCTTGGCATAAGTCTTGTCTTCTTCAATTACATCTTTTTTCGTGAGATCTTTAGGTGTGTGTTCAGTGTTCTTGGATGTAGTAGGAATTGAGATGCTTGCTTCATTGTGCTGAATTCTCTCGGTTAGCTCACTGGAATTTGACACAAATTTCCTCAGGTTAAATCCTCCCTCCGCCAGTCTAAGTTTGGACTTCAGGTAAAGTTCATATGCTGCATCACTGTCAGTGGCTCCAGAACTCAAGTCATCCACACAGATGGAGCGAAGAAATTGGTCCACGAACTCTGGATCCTCATTCCTGTACCTTTCAATGTGATACTTCATGGTTGCGTTTAGTAGAAATGGGCTAGAACATACTCCAAACACAACTCTAGTGAATCTAAGCACCACAGTCTCTGGGCACCTCTTCTCAATGTCATCCACCCAAAGAAATCTTAGTACATCTCTGTCTTCCTTTGTGATACCCACCATGAGGAAGGCCTTTTCCACATCACCAGTTAGTGCTACTCTGCTAGCTCGAAATCTTAAGAGTATGTCAAAAATGTTCTCTGCAAGGGGTGGCCCTGTTTACAGACAGTCATTCAAAGCTGGGCCATCAGATCTGGCTGAGGCATCATAAACAACTCTTAGCTTAGTGGTTGTCTTATCTCTTCTTATAACTGCATGGTGTGGAAGGTAGTTTGTCTTCCCAACTTCCCCCTGGCCAGGTCTCTCTACGACTTCAACAATGCCTTTCTTTAACTGCTCCTTTATGACTGAATCATACTCTTTCAACACTTCAGAATCTTGATTCAGACGTTTAAGTAGGTTGTTTAACCGCTTCACGCTCAAATCATAGTTATCAGGAAGAGGTGGGTGTGGCACCTTCCATGGCAAGTGTACCTCATATCTATTGTTTTCAAATGTTATCTTCTCTTCAAATTCGTCATACACAGATCTTAGTCTGATGCCCAGTGACTCTAGATCCCAGAATTTCTTCATGTTTCCGTCAAGGCTCTCATTTGTAATGTTCACAGCATTAACAGCAGTTTTGGGGACATGAGTTGTGACCAGGTTGGTTCGCTGTTGTTCGTTTTGCATTGCTCCGTGTAGTGGACCTGAAAGAACCCTTCCAAGCTTTGTCTCCATTGCTGTTGGACCATTCTCCCCCCGTTCCACTCTGCCAGAGACCAGGTGCCAGTACTGATCTGATCCAATGAGAATAACAACCATAACATCATCATCACCAATGCCGTAGTCAGCAAGTTTGAGTCCTCTCAAGTGATCATGCGTAAGACTAGCTTGAGCAATGGACTGACCTTGCAAAGGATCACATATAAGTGGTACAACAAATGCTGACAGTTGCACATCATCTCTATTTTCAGCACTGATACGTACGTTAACAACATCCACACTCTGAGTGTTCTCTTCAGTTGAGCCAAATGTCCTCACAGAAATGGTCTGTTTTCTCTCAGATGGTAACTTTAGCACATCCTTTACCTTTGTGGTCACATATGACCTTTGGCTGCCACTGTCCAAAATGAGTCGGGCAAGAAACTTCTCTGTAGGTTGACCGGGCCTGTATATTACTGTTTTCGCAGTTTGAAGAAGTATGGGTGTTGATGTGTTTACGTACAAGGCTGTACTACCATTTGACTCTCGTGGGGGGCCCTGAGGTGAAGGTGATCCGTTCACAGTTGGAATACCATGGAGAGGCCTAATTCCATCACCAATGTCACTGGCGCAAATGCTGACATGGTGTCGCTGCCCGCATGTAAGACACTTCATTTTTGATGTGCAATCCTTGGTGATGTGGTTTCTTCTCAAACAGATAAAACACCGTCCTGCCCTTTTCAACACGTCCCTTCTACCTGCAACGTTTGTCACTGTCTTGCAGGCGTTAGATGCATGATTCATTCGACAATACGTACAAGTTGGCTTCGACTCCTTAGTAAACAATGCGGCATCTGTTGATAATTCCTTACGACCTTTGCTGTTAGGGAATTTGTTTGACAGTTGTTCTGTTGTGTGAACATTGCTCCCACTTGCTCGCTCTCTAGCTTCAAGCTCACTTCTGAAAACCTCAAGAATGTGATCAAGATCCCACTCATCCTTCACTTCTCGACTGACAATCAAACGCAAATCTTGCGGTAACTTGCTCATAACAACAGATGACAGTAGGCTTCCATACGAATTAGAGTATACTCCTAGTGAGTTAAGACTTCTGACTTGAGACTCAATCAGATCATACAACTGCCGTAGTGGTTGGGTGTTACCAGAAGGGCCTGATTTTACTGAGTTTACGTGCAGCAATGTTTCCATATGTCTATTAATTATCAACTGCTTGTTACCAAACCTTCTTTTCAATATGGTAACTGCCTCGTCATAGTTTGCAGCAGTAATGGACAACCCAGAAATGGCTTCACTAGCAGATTTCATTAGGAGGGAACTCAGGCAATTGAATTTGTCAATGGCAGCAAGCCCTGTGTTGTTATGCACAGATGATTCAAAAGCATCCCAGAATGAGGGCCACTTACTTAGGTCTCCATTAAACTTCTTTAAATCAAGCTTAGGTAATTTTACTTGTGTTCCTTTGCCATAAGTATTAGAAATACCTGGTGCCACTGGAGGGTATCCATGTGCTTGCTGCGAATGCACAAAGCTGATTTCTCGTGCTGTTGAAGGAGTGACACATGCTTCCGAGGCCGCATAAACAACAATCCAGGCGATGTTGAAAGAGATAGATGTGTTTCAGGGGGTGACAAGACAATTCCAGGTGGTGTAGAAGGAGTTAGGTGTGTTTCCGAAGATGTCACAACAATTCCAGGCGATGTTAAAGGAGTAAGATGTGTTTCCGAAGATGTCGCAACAATTCCAGGCGATATTAAAGGAGTAAGATGTGTTTCCGAAGATGTCACAACAATTCCAGATTATGTTAAAGGAGTAAGATGTGTTTCCGAAGATGTCACAACAATTCCAGATGATGTTGAAGGAGTTAGATGTGTTTCAGAAGATGTCACAGCAATTCCAGGCGGTGATGAAGGAGTAAGATGTGTTTCGGTTTCCAGTTTTGTTCCTGGGAGGGTCTGGGCGATTCCAAGTTTCGTTGAAGGGGTCTGTAGGCTTGCAGTCAAGGCGGCGTCGATTCTCATTACAGCAAGCTGCGTAAAGGCGGTGAATTCGTCCGCTTCACAAATTTCCTCTTCGGTGACAACTGACAGGATTTCTTGACCTAAATTTCGTATCGTGTCCAGTTTCTCTTCTAGTAAGAGTTTTTGTTGTCGCAATCCTGTAGTATTGAGGGGCGACAGTAGATTATCTCCAAAATTTCTTCGGCAGACGAAATAATTTTTCTTGTCGATGCTCTGTGACTCGCGCGGAGCTTCCGTTTCCTCGCAAGCTTTCCAGACATCAAGATAATCGCAATTAATTTACCAAAAGACTCAAATCACAGCTTCAAAAGACTCACTCGTATCTCCTCGTGTTTCTCAGTTTCCAGATGATCGTTGATCGCAATCCGTTTTCATCCGTCTCGGTGGACCATGTTGAATATCCAACACTATTGCAAGTTGGAGTAGGCTCAGAAGGCTCCTGTTTCCGCGGTTCAACTTAAGAATTGGCTCAAACTCGATGGATTACAAACAACTTTAATCACGAGGAAACATCAACATTGCCGCCATCTTGTGAAGGGGTGCTCGTGCTCTTACAATTCCACAATGCATTGCGATTTTAAAGCGTGACACGATGTCACGACATCCGTAACCCAGAGAGAGCGGACGTAATTTTGAGTCTCCGAAGAAGGTCAAGCCAAATGCGAGCCCACTTGTGAATTTATTACCCTAAACATTCCCTGAAAGCCAAATGAAGTTGTTCAAAGCATAGGAATGGGTGGAAAAGGAAAAGGCAAAAGGGAGAAACGAGCTAGACCGACCAGCTCAACTGGCGACAAATTTGAAGAAGATGGCGGCCATTACGAAGGACTTTTAGCTCTTGGCAAAGCACTAGAACAAAAGGACGCCTAGAAAAGTGTAGAGATTGCAGGCTTAAAATCTCTCTTTAAGGAAGCAAAAGATGATTTAAAAACTCTCAACGATAAAGTGGTCGCTCTCGAAGCTTCCTTGCAGTTTACACAAAACGAACACGAGGAGATCAAAGACAGCGTGGCGACATGCGAAAAAGACCAGATAAGACAAAAGAATGAGTTGACCCGCCCAAGCATCTTTAGCCGCAGATGGAACCTGCTCTTCTTTAAAATTAACGGAAACAAAGACGAGAATTGCCACCATCTCGTAAAAGATGTATCGACAAACAGTCTAAAAATTGAAGAAGAGTATGTCGACAGCATTTCATTATATGGTGTCCATCAGCTGGGAAAGAAACACCCAAAAGCTAAACAGCCAAGACCAATAATTGTACGGTTCACCCGCCGGGCCGTCAGAGAATATGTTTGGCGCCATTGCCGTCATCTGGAAGGATCCAACTTCAGAATGGCGGAAGACCTTTCTTTCTACGTTCGTGAAATTCGAAAAAATATTCTAGTCCCCGCATTGAAGAAGGCTAAAGAAGTCGCCAATGTCAAAGCATCTATTGTCGGTGACAAGCTTGTAGTTAACGGCCGGCGTTACACCTTCAACAAAATCTCCATGCAGTGAAGAAACGATCAAGTCCAACAGCAAGATGTCCCTGCTCAAGAAATCCAAAACCCTGATGATTCCACTACGCTCGAAATCAAACCATCTCAAGAAACATCAGAAAACAGATAGAAAGTTTTCCTACAAACATTTATTTAAATCACAAGTAAGTAGTTCACCCCCTTATTTTAAGCCGTCGACCTGTCAAATCGTAGGTCTGACCTTATTTATTTTCAGTTGACGCTATGCATAGATCTTCAAAGGGGACTCAATAAACTTGCTCCATTAATAGCATAAGCTTCGACCAGACTGAAACGCGAATTAATTATGTTTCCTTCGTGTTCTGATCTTATTAGATCTCTTAATACTTCGTTAGTTATTCTATATACTAATCTCATAACAAATTGTTCTCCCTTGTTTCATATCATAAACCTTGTTTTAAATGTTATATGTATTACAGTTCAGCAATTTCCTGCTTTAATTTATTGGAAAATAATATCATTTGCTTCTATTTTCTCTGTATACACAAGTAGTAATATGCAAATTTCAACTTTGAATTCTACTGCATTGAAGTCAAGCGCTATGAAAACTGTACTCTTTAAACTACACTCTTCTTATCGCAAAGTACTCCATATACAGTAAATGCTTAGACGATGAAAAACTCTCTTTTGACAGTTTTCTATCACTCTTAATGGAAAAAGTAAATATACAAAGAGAAATTGCTATTACTAAGTTTAAGGAAATATATGGAAAGCTTTTGTAAATTTTCTCTCTTTTTTGGATTAGTTTTACCACCGTCTGAAATTCGTTAAATGCAAATTTTGTTGTTCCTTTTTTTTTCTTTTTGTCTCTTCCCTTGAAATTAAGTATGATAATAAATTTATGCTGTGTGCGTAAAATCAATCGTAATTCGCATATATACCTTGTAATATCTTGTTAAACGCTTCTGTTATAGGTACTTTGTACAGTTTACAGTTACATTTTCACGTAATTACTAATACTAAGAAAACATTGTCACAAGACGAGTTGCAAAATAAGATAAAAATAATTAAACATTTACAAGAATTAAAGGAAATAGCTTTTTGTGAGTTAAACTTAAGTGAACCCCCCTTTTAAAGCAAATAAACCTAAAACCTATTTACCCAAATATTAAGATAACGAAGATAACCTAAGAAAATAACAATGTCATGCACGAAATATTTCAACTTGTGAAACGTTGAAATAGTAAAAGTAAAAACGTATAACTTTCGACGTAAACTTAAATATAACATAAGGAAAGTTGTTTTGGTCTTAAGCTGTAACATGAAGAAAGTTGTGGAAAGTGAAGGTTCTAGAACATTCTAGAAAGATACGTAAAAGTTGTTGGGATATTATGTAACAGTTATAAGTTTTACATTTAGGAAGTGACAGCGTCCAATTCTATGCACTTTATTTTGTATCTTGTGTTTTTAAGTAGTGGGACATTTTATGTAAAGGATTACTAAGAAAAAGAAAGAGTTTATTTTACGTGATTTCTAAAATAGCACTTTTGATTTGCCGTCATTGGTTGGGACATCCCGGCTACAACGTTGACATGTTTTTCCTCGATTGTGATAATTTTCCTTTTAAAAACGTATTTCTTCACTTTCTTATTAATTAGTTAGAACAAACTTTGACGTTTAGGTTTAGATAAGTTCCCACGAATATGAATAGGGCGCTGTCCTTGTTTTGCAATTAAAGTAAGTCTAAACGTTACCTTTTAGTTCTAACAACATAATCTTACATTAAAATTATACCGGCAAAAAGAACTTTGTAAGTTGTACCATACATATTGTTATTCATTTATCTAGTATGTTGCTTCTTTAACATTGTATTGTAAAAACTTTTCAAGCAAACTCAGCTTTTCATTTTAATTATATGATAATTAGTTTTTATCTTATCAAACTGTTGTCAACCAACTACACGTAATTAATATTAAGGAAAACTATAAAAATAGCACAGAACTGTAAGACACTACCTCACATACACAGAACATTGTAAGTTGGAGACGGAGAAGAAAGCTGAGAAGAAGTCTCAATTAAAAGAACTAAGAGAGTAAGTTGACGTTAATTCAGTTTGAAACGGTCCTCTCGCAGCAGCAAGCGAGTAGCTCCTAATTCCCCAAGGAGAGGGACAGAACACCCTTCACAACATTAACAAAAAAATTGTTTCCGATAAATTTTAGAAAAAGTCACAAAGTTTGGGAGCTTTTGCCTACATATTGAAAAGGTTATAAACGTTCAAAATCAGCTCGGGCACTTCCCTCAGGTAGAATAGGTTAAAACAAAGGAATTTTGTTCTTTGGGCATTTAAAAGTATAAGTAATAGACCACGGCAGGTGTCTGCTAACGACTTTTATAGTATATCTATGGATGGTATATCTAGTAGCAAAAGGATACCTCTAGCTTGTCAACTGATTGTAATACAGGATTTTAGTGTTCCGGATTACCATAAACTCTGCAATGCTTGACTGCGGAAACTTTGTCGTCCTCTCAAAGCATACCTGTTCGATTACAAAGATCCTGTAATCCTAAATTCTGTTTCTTTAGGAAGGGGTGCATGTGACGAACAAAGATTGAGAGCTGCTCACTACGATTGCGATAAGGAACGATTATGGCCATCTGACGAGAAAGATATCAATTACCAATGATCAATTGCCAATTGTCAGTCGTCAATTGTCAACTATGAATTATCAATGAGAGTGAATATATGAAATAATCATATATGTGAACTGCCGATGAAATAAAGAAATGATGATGACCCTCGCAGTTTTCTTTATCAATTATCAGTTACCAAGTAGTCCATCAACTGTTGTGCAAAAATCGGTCAACGGTATACCGGTATAAATTGATGAACAATGTATTGGTTTTCCTGGTTCGTTGGAGTTTGCTTTGCTAACTGGCAACAGTTTAATAGTACTCGTACTCAGACCATAGGACCAAGAACAGAACAACAGAAATTCGCATGAATAAACTATGAAACTAAATTTAAATTTCGCGTTAATCCGTGAATAAGTTAAGCAAGCTTTCCAGACCCGGGGCGCTTTCCATTTAGCCATAATTTTCGGTTTGAAATTTCGGAAGCTTCCCGTGTCAAATGGAAAGGCTTTTTCCATCCAGGTAAAGAGCCTCGTTTTCACTTTCAAACTTGCAATCTCATTGGTAAATCAAAAACATCAATGGCGCAAGAAGCCAACAAAATGGATGTTGCACTGCCACTTCATTCTGACATTGTGGACAGTTTTGACAAGAAAAATCTTATCTTTTTTTAGTAGTGGAAATTATTGTGACTTGTTTCGATAGCGGCTACTTGTTGCTGCTAGGCCAGAAGAAAATTGAATAGAGCGCAAAACTATTTTGAGTCTAAAGTATTATGGAGACGAGTTTGCAGCGGGGGCAGCAGAAGTGGAAATTTTGTGCAAATGGCACGATAATTTCCACTCCAACCGGTTAGAACTGAGAAGGTGGCGTAACTCCGAAGGTTGTCCGTTTGTTCCGGAAAATTTCCAGTGGATTGGAGCGCACCATTTGCATTCCAGCCGGTTATACCGAAAATTTTGGCTAAATGGAAAGCACCCCCGGTTATTTTAAAAAGAAGGTCTGACGTGCTGGCATCTGGCGGATTAAGGAATTCGTGAATTAACATTTCACCTTAACCCTTGCTTGGCAATCAGTTGGCTTCCAGCTTCCTCCACTATTCACCCAGCCATTGAACTCAGCGGACATGTCCTTTTCGACATCTTGCATTTTAGGAACTGTTTGGTCGATATATAAAGGACCAACTGCCAAAGAAAAATCAAGGATCAAGCACAGGGTATGACCTAAAAGAACTGTTTTAATACCGAAGCTAGGTTGCGGGCTTAAGCCCCACGGACCGGAGCTCCATACTCATGAAATGTGTATGTCTATGCGAGTCTATTTTGATAGTCATGAACGTATGACGTCGCACTATTCTCAAATGTAAAAAAATTCACGAATTGTCAAAATCATAAATATTCAAATAGATTTCACCCCACCCCTCACATGTACGCTGGCTACCCACAGCTTGAAATATTAGCCCAAGGGCATGCGACGTAATCTGGTCAGCAGTTACCTATCCTCCCGAGAAGTAGACTGACATGTCATGTAAGCGGCACCCATGTCTCCCCATCAGTCGTATTCCAATAAACATCTTACTACCCAAATCTTGGTTACTACCCAAATCTTGGATTGTTAGCCCAAAAACATATGACATCATCTGGTCAGCAATCACATACTATTTTCAGTCTAAGTTGGGACTTCATCTAAGGGTCCCGAAGTGTCGCCATCAGTGATATTTCAACAGCCACCTTTGCACAATGTTAGCCCATTAGCATTTCAATAAACGCCACCCCACAAAGTTGGAACGTGAGCTCACAAGTATACAATTTCATCTAATTTTCGGTAACCCCCCCCCCGCTCCCTTTAAAGCCCAGGTTGAGACTTCATGTTGACATAAGAAAGTGTGTTATTTAATAGCCCCCTCCCCCCCCCCCCCATTCCACCCTTCTCTTTTAAAACTAGCAAGGAACCCCTTGGCAAAGCTTTGTGACAATCCCAATATTCACCTCAACAACTAGGAGCTTCGCTGTTAATTAAGCTTGCCCAGTTGCTATCTTACGGTATTAGCAGATAATGTAGCGTGCCCTATACATTAAAGACTGTGCGAAGCTGCTATTGTCCAGGGCCAAGTTGTTTTCCGCGGTGACGCCCCTTCTGCAAAAACTTGTGTTGGACGACAAGGAGACCTGAAGCTCCTGTATGCCATTGTGTACGTTAATTGACTGTGCCTTCTACTTATCTCTAAGACAGAATCTAGCTGCATCTTCCTCCCCGTGACAACAGAACGAGATTTTGTGCAACAAGTCTCAACTGAACTTTAAATGGTTACAAGACTGAAATGTTCAGAGACGCATTTCATGACTCACGGGGGTGAAAGGATGGCATTCTCGGGGATAAGCTGTTAGAACAGAACATAAATAATTTACAGTAAATATATTATATATTGTGTATTATATATCAAATATTATGAACGTAAACAGAGTGCTTACCAAACTCTGAACCATTTTTTGGACACACGTTATCATTCGTATCTCCTCTTGATTCTTCTAAACTCGATCTGTTTTGTCCTAGGCTAATTTCAAATGACCCTGCCCTTAACGGCTTTTTGGTTTGTTGCAAGAAACCCACATAACCTAATATTGCGAGTAAAGATAAAATTCCAATGGCATAAGTACAGAACATTAATATCTTCACACTCTCCAGTTTGGCCATAATCCTTTGCAAAGGATAAATATAGCTTCTCAGAAATCTCAGGGTCCACAAACTTTGGTACCTGCAGAAAGTGAAAAGTTATAAAAAAATTACTAAAAGATCACCAACTTCACTCGTTGCTCAATTGCGAATCCGCAAATCTGATTGACCAATCGTCTTTCTCAGCTTTTAATTAATAGAATGTTTCTGTCGAAAGAGTATCACCTGATAGCTGCCCGCGGAAATAATTTGATGTTCCTGTCACAAATATAATGCTACGTTAGAGTTACAGTTCACAGAATGGTATATAAAGGGATTAAAGCGAAACGAAACTTCGCTGCTGTCGCTCCGCAATGGTCAAAAACACCACATACACTAACAGTCAGTCACGGCGGCAAGGTGACAATTTTGTTGTAATTTTTATTTTTATTTCGAACTCCTAAAGACGTCTGCAGTCTTTAACCTTAAAGTACCAATAGTGATCAGCATCAAATTTCTCCTCATTCTCAAAGCCATGAGAACTGGGTAATGATCACCAAAGGTGAATGGTCTGGATGTCTTAGCAAGTTCTCCCAATTAGTACTCAGTGACATGTATGGAGACCAGTAAGGAGAATTTGAATAATGATGTTCAATGACACAACCAATTTCTTCTCGTAACAAATTCGCAAAGCACGGAACAGACTCCATTGTGCAGAAGAAGAAAAGAAAAACAAAACTTTGAAAAACGCACTGAATCTGAGGACAACCTTATGCCACCCTCAGTCACGCTTTGTTCGCATACAAATGCGGTCAGACATTCGCGGGTAGCAGTGAACTGTTACCCTCTGACGTCTTAGTTTGCACAGAGTTACCCGCTCATGGGCTTTTGGCCTTAAATGTCATGCGACAATGAACTGACGCGCGGTGTAGCGGAAAAGAACTCCAGCTACGTAACAAACATTTTTATGTTCTAATTTACGGTACTTGTTGTTTGAGAATTTTGAAGCCATATCGACTTATCGGGGATAAAATTATTCAGAAAATGACTGAAGGACAAGCGGCATTACAATCATTTCATTGGGCATTGTGGCGTATTTTGCAGGCTAAACTGGGGAAATCAGAAGCGCGAAAATTTAGCTACCAACCAATCAGAAAACTGGAAACCATTCAAATGTTCGCGCTGCTTTCTCTGTCAGTTCAACCAGTTCTGTTTACTTCACTCGCTTCTTTGGAACTCTTGTGTATGTGACAATGAAATGGCCGATGAACAACCAAATTCTCAGTCTTCCCAGTTGGATGGAGAAGATTTAAACAAGCTCGAAGAAGCTGTAAGTGAAAATAATGCCTGAAGTAGCTCCATGCAAAGGTTATGTCGGTTTGTCGTCGACGAGCGAAACTCGCTCGTCCGGTCAGTTAATTAAGCTTTATATATGCCAAACTGCCAATTAACCAATTGTACAATTTACATCAACACTGCTAAATGACTTATTTTCTGCTGGTTCTACTGAGGATTGTATCATTTTTCTTTCTAACATTTTGGAGCAGAAACAATTTTTTAAAATATTTTCCGGTTGTATTCTGCCGTGTTTGTTTTGTAAACATTTGCAATAAAATTTATAAACGCCGTGCATCGGTTTAGACAACTCATCACTCACTATGCTGCTAATAATGTCTTTTCTCAATACCCTCTGAAATGATTATAATAGTAATAGAGTTGATGTTCTTGGGTCGGGCCAAAAACATATTTACGCCTGCCAACATCAACTTTATTGTTATATTACTTCGAGTAGGTGGTAGGTTCGAGTTAACGCGGGTAAAATTATAGCATATGAATGAAGCAGTTCAGGGGAACTTGATTTTGTTATTCAAAGCGTCAAAAAGTACAATAAAAGCAACCTGAAAGGGAGTTTATGAGGTGAGCCCTACGTAATAAGCTCCCTTAAAAAGGGGGGGGGGGGATCCTAGAATAATAATTTTACAAATATGGTAAAAGAACTGAAGTTGTTGTTTGATAAGTTTTAAGTCATATCGAGTTATCGATGGTTAAATTATTGAGGAGATGACTATTACTTCGAGTTAGTTGCAGTTAACCGTTCCCCTATCAGTGCTTATGACTGATTATTTACAAACGCTTTTACACGAAACAAAGTTACTTACCAGGTGACGAATTTCAAGCGTTACTCGATGTAACGATGTAAGCGTTACTCGAAGTTGACTTGTCTTCACTTGACTTGACCTGACTTGATTGATTTTATAACAGTCATGGAAAAAAGAATGATGTGCTTTTATGTTATGGAACAAAAGAATATTCAGCAGCCCATCAATGCAACATTCTTGATCTGACATAACAACCTGTTTGTTGCTATGAAGACCACAGGCGGCCCAAGCTCAAAATGAGAATACGATCGAGTTTCGAAATATGACCTGCAATACAATACAATACAATACACTTTATTTAACGAGGGTGAACATATTAACCTTTTACAGTTTTCTAACATATGGCCCTCAAAAAATAAATTCAAACAGACAAGAAAAAAGCAGAATTCATTCGAACAAAAAGAATAAACATTAAACAGACAAACCTTCGCTATAAGACTTTGTATGGGAAATTCATTTTGGTTCTCAAAATGCTAAAATAAAGTCATGAATGTGGAAATAAAATTCACTTACCTTAACATGGGGTTGTCGTTTTGTCTTGTTTGTTATTTGGGCGCAATTCGTGGCCGTTTTAGGCGAGTTTTTGGTTCGGTTGTTCGCGGTGTTGTTTCTTCACTTAAAACGAAGGAAGGCAGGTGACTGGAGACGACCGAGTCCAACAAATCGCTCTCGTATCACAATGCAACGCAGAGAATCGCCATAAAAACACCATATTCATAAAGCCACGTAATTTCTGCATCCCATTCAGCCTTCAAGGTGATCGAACGGCAATTCTGGTCTGTCGAAATTCGAAAAACATTCAGCTATCGGCGATCGTCCCGTGCGCTGGGCTTTTGGCGTGGACACGGCCCAGCGCCAAGCCCAGCGCACGGGAAGATCGCCGATAGCTGAATGTTTTTCAAATTTTCTCAAACCAGAATTGCCGTTCGATCACCCTGAAGGCTGGATGGAATGTAGAAATTACGTGGCTTTACAAATATGGTATTTTTATGGCGATTCTCTGCATTGCGTTGTGACACGAGAGCGATTTGTTGGACTCGATCGTCTCCAGTCACCTGCCTTCCTTCGTTTCAAGTAGAGAAACAACACCGCAAACAACACCGAACCAAAAAGTCGCCTAAAACGGCCTAAAAAGGCTACGAATTGCGCCCAAATTACAAACAAGACACAAAGTCAACCCCATGTCAAGGTAAGTGAAGTTTATTTCCACATTCATGACTTTATTTTAGCATTTTGAGAACCAAAGTGAATTTCCCATACAAAGTCTTATAGCGAAGGTCATATTTCGCAGCTCAATACGCGATCGTAGCTTGGACCGCCTGTGGGAAGACAACAGTTGCTTCGTACTTGTAAAGACCCATTTTGTCCAAAAAAAAAATTGCAAAATAAATAAAATTTGACAAGTGCGAATTAACGTGCCATTGTACACCAAAGTCATCGCTTGAAGAAAGATGTTTCATCGCAGACTTTTTCCAAGCTGCCTTTGTGTATTCAAATGAAAGTCCTAATTATTTCTAGTTTGCATTTTAAGTCCATGATTAAAATACAAGATTTAGTAATAATTTCCGTTTGAGTTATGCCGTTACAGTCAAACCGGATGTTCTTTTCCGTGCAACTTTGCAAACTTCCGCCGCAACATTGGTATTTTGATTGACAACTTGCTCGGATCAATTTGCAACCGTTACGAGCAACTTGCTCGCTTCAGTTCGCAAATTAGTTTGTGTACATTCCTCGGCAGATTGCTCTTGAAATCAGAAAACTGACTGTAAGATGACTTAGGATCCCCTCTAAAACCAGGGGAACCCAACGAATCTCTGTTCGAAAGGCATTCACCCAGTAGCGCGGACTCAATGACGTCACCAAACACGTGCCTGCGGCCGGAAAGAAAGACAGGCTATCACTCGTCTGTGATTAGTGTGCTGCTCAACGCCAGTGAGGCAGCAAAAATTACATTCACCTAATAAAGTTTAAGAAAACAAAAAAACAGCTTCAATAAAAACAGCAAGTATGCATAGAAATAGAAAAATATATTTTTCCATATTTTTTCTCATAAAATGCACGACTTAAGGTGATTCCATTCAATTGCATTGCGCATCCTTTCTGCGCATCATTTTTTGCGTGATTAGCGCGCGCACGAGCGCTCGCGCGCTCGGAACTTGATAGGTTTCCTATGGAAGCCGAGCTGTTCAGAGAATTAAATGGCCGTTTTCTCCCAAACGAACTCGGTGACCCCACTTTTTTATTCCATTTATTTAAGGAAAATACGACTTTACATGATATACTCAAATTTGAAGAATTTTTCATTATTCAATTTTGAAATATTCCGGTTGATTCACTGTTACAGTCAGATTTTAGGCGTTTCACTGCATCGTGCAGACGCTCGATTTGCCTATTATTTCAAAGTAGTTTAGTTGTTACGGCAATTTTAAGACATTTTACTGTAACGTTGTTCTTCTATCATAAGAATAATGCTTATATTTCATTGCTAGTAATAACTTTGTTGAAGTAATGGGTGTCTCTAGTACAAGGATAGGTTTTTTTAATATTGGTATCTAAAGATAGCAAAGTACCTATATACTACAGCCCCGTAGCGTGAAATCAGACACGGTGACCCCCTCTTTTTATTTTATTTTTTTAATGTACTAGGTGTAATTAGCAGCTGTGCAAAGTTTCAGCAAATTCTCATTACAATTTCTTTTTCGATGGAATCACCTTAAAAGTTAAATATCGACAGCAAAAATCGTCGCTGAATCATGACATACTGTCGGATTGGGCGGCATCCCGCCATTCATTGTAAGAACGCTATTGAACGTTCTAAAATGTGATTGGAAAAGTTATGAGCGCCGACACTGCAACGCTACATCTAAATCAATTTCAATAACACTACTGTTATTTACTAAAATTGAAAAGGGAACAAAAAGATTCATTAAAAAACATATGCAAATATCTACGGTAAATTTCGCCGTAACATACAAAATGATATATGCCGCTTGAACTTATTTAGCAGTCCAGTTATGTATTGGAAAAAATAAAACACAAATCTCACTTCCTACTCAAATAAATACTCCTTGAGGCAGAAAAACACCATGGAAAACTAGCCAAACTATGCTTTATATTCCACACAAACGATTACAAGATCACTTTTGTCAAAATGATTATCAAAGCTACCTTCAAAAAGTTATAATAGTAAGTCACCAAAACTAAGCAGATTATCAGTGGTACACAAGCGTGGGCCTTTTTGGCTCGTTCTCGAGTAGGTTGCTCAGGTATACTCTTCATCTGATTCCGGAGAGTCGTAGGGGTCCTCGTTAAGGCCGCGGGTGACAAGCTGCTCATGAATAAATTTATAAGCCAAAATTTTGGTGGAGGTCTTACGCTAAAAAACGGTATATCTTGAAAGTTTGGGAGCCGATTCCGTTGAAACTTAACAGAGAGCTTGGGCAATGGTGGAAGTGCAACAAGGCTGTTATAGTTTGGTAGATTGCGCTTCCTTGCGATGCTACGAGCTCCCAAAGTTAAGATTTCGTAAAACGCGACACCGTTTTCTCCTCGTAGAGAAGACAACACTTCTTGATTTTACCACTTATTGATCAGTTAAATCCTCTATTGTGCCACAACAGAAGCTGATTATAGGATTTTCAGTTCCATTGAAAGTTTTAAGCTTTTAAATGAATAAAATCGTCCTTCTTTAAATTTGAAGCCTTCGATATTTTGTTAAAAAGCCTGTTTGAAAAGAGGCTTCTGTTGTGACAATCTACAATACACCTAGTTTGTCTGCCTGTCGTGTCTGTTCAGGAAATTCTATATCTGCGCTGTATTCTTGGACACAAAATTGGTCGTTTCAGGGCTTCCGAAGGTGTACCGAATAAACACGTACGTTAAAAGTAAGATTATGCTAATCATGGAAATTAAATTCGAGCAGCTATTGTTCACTGTCCAGAAAAGAATACGTTGCAATTTAGAGATCGGAAATATTTGGATTGAAGATTATAAGCGTTTCCCAACTATATGTTAGCTATAAGGAGTATTATTGTAGTGTTTGTTTTGCTTTGTTGGAAAACTCCTAAAATTTTCCATTAACGTTGGAACGTAAAAAAAAAATCTGGACTTCGACAGTTTTTTATTTAAATGCTTAAAAGTCACAACTCCGTAGCACACAATTTAACGCACGTGCAATTATTGATTCAGAAACTGAAAGTTTTACTGAAGAGCCTATTCATGAATATTTCGGGCAATGTCGCTACCATTCGTCGCACTTCGTGCATACGCTTTAAATAAATAAATACTGATGACTTAGTTTCTCACCCGCGGCCTTAAATGTCCTTAGGACACGAGGCCGTAACGACATCTTCTTTGTCCTAACAAAGCAAAGGCAAACAGTTGAGTGGACGTAGAATCACTTGCAGAATAGTTGGGACACTGGAACAAGCACTTCAATAAAAAGCTGACCACCCAAGGAGGGCAGAATTGGTAGGCGCTCGCGGAGGTTATTCCGTTTTCTCGACAGCTTAAGTGGCTGTCCGCGTAAGAATCGACCACTCAATTTTGATCAAATTTTCGATTTCCTTCAAACTTTCTGTGCGAGACAAGGCTGATATAGGACCAATGAAAATACATTTCGTTTGTTGGTAATCTTTAGTATACCCGAGATTTTGAGGCTGCAAATTTTACGGTTCTGCAGCGGATTCCATTAATTTCGTAGTCTTCTTTCGTTCGCTTACAGGCGGCGACCTCGTGAGCTAAAAGCCTGAAGAACTCCCATTATGTTGCGTGAAAAGAGTGACTAAATTCATTGTAACAATCTCCTGGCTAAGGAAACGCCAGTGACAAGTAAAAGAACAAAGACAAATCCAGGAAATGGCACCTGAAAATTCTACGCCGTCCATCTTGTTTCAAGTGTATTACCGCTGACCGCAACAACGCATTTCCTTCTTGATCGTAGCGGAAATGACACCGGAAATTTAAACCGGAAATCACTAACTTGCAAGTGACCAGTAACTCGATTGCCTTCCAAACCACTCCAATAAAATAATTCACAATCAGAGTATAGTTTTGATTGTGTTACTATAAGGGTACAGGTACAGACAGGTACTAAAGATCAACTCAAAGTTGGAAATCTCTAGACATACAGCAGAATATGTTGATATCACTGACATTTTTTAATCTGTCTTAGGCAAACGTGAGATAAGCCTTCGATTGCGAAAGTTAAAAGTTAATAGCGTTTACCATTTTGTGCGAGACAAGTCAACCGTTTGGATTTTGAAAAGTTGCATTTTTAAAATATTGTCTTATTGTGTTTTCGGCAGGATGGTGTACTTTTTAAGGGGTGGGGTTAGGCTTTATAGCCTTCGGGTTCCTTTTTTCGGGTACCACACAGCTGCTTAGACCTTCTTCTGCTTAGACCTTGTTATCTCGCAGCTCTGTTGTCAGGGCTAGGCGACAATGCTTCTGTCAGGTTTGTTTATCCCTGGTTTATTGTTTTCTCAGCCAATCCCGTGTGGCGTTCTAAGAGCTACTTAAAGGCAGAGTTTCACGGTTCAGCGCACGTGCGAGCGATGACTTGAGCGCTGTCAAGATAATTGTTTTTAGACCAATTAGAAGCGCGTTCACAACCCTGGCGGGATACGGCGGTAAATTGTTATAACTTGTTGTCGATAATATATGAAAGGACAGGCCAAGCACGACTGCCGCTAGTTGTTGAAGTTATTCCAGCCTTCAAAATAGAGCTTGCCCACGTACAATCGTAACAGCTTTGTCCCTTTGATCAAGATTTCTCCCTTGATCAACATGATTTGAAGGCGACACAGCGAAATTGTGCCCGTAAATTTTGTGGTTGACCTATTGATCCGGGAGAAACCTCAAGCTGTGATACTGTTTGGAGTGTTTGATGTTCTTAGAGCCGTTTGAAATCTTTGTGCCTCTGTGTGTGCTAGTTCTTTGGCAACTAGTTAGGTTTTGGTGCTCAGTTTAATTTCAGGATTCCTAAAAGCCGCTTAAAAGAGTGACGTCTAATTTATGAAAGGATCCACGAGTTTCTTAATACGTAATTTGATGTTTGCTTGCGGTTATCTGCAAGACATGTAACTTTCTTTATCACGGATGTCAGATCCAAATTAATTATTCTGAGACTGTTGCCATCTCTTTTGATCATAAAGAAGCTACAGCTTCTGGCGCTGTCGTTTTAACTCCACTTCGTGGTTGTGGTTAAAATATAAATAGAATTCTTGGAGTTAAAACATTGCACCTCTGTTGTCTTATGGCGAACTACTAGCATCCAACTGATAGATCTCCAGCAGCAATTCGGACAAAGGTTATTGTTTGACCTGCTTGTGATGGTCTGGTTGTAGTTCTTAACGATTTTCCATTTGTTAAATCCGCAACAGTTAAAATGCTGATGCTGGTTCGTAAGACTCAAGGATTCTTCAATCTCGTGAATGTATTGTGTTCTGCCGTCTACCACGACGTCTCTTCTGATCATCCATTGACTAAAATGCCGACTTCGGCTGCTAAATCACTTTCAACATTATAAAAATCGAACTAATATTTAAAACAGGAAATAAAGACTATCAAAAGTGGAAAGCGAAGAGCGGATGTGCAAAATTAGGGCGCGATTTCAACGGATTTTCCCACCATAAGCTCAGTTCGAATTTAGTGTCGACCCGGACAATTTATTTTTGAGCCGTTCCGCTCGCGCATGCGCTTCTCCGTGAACAGCGGACTTTAAGCTCGCTTAACCAATTTTCTAGCCTGAGAAAACAGCCGACGTTTCGCAAGGTCGCCACTTGAGCCCTCGCAAAACGACGTCTGAGTAACGAGCGCAGAAATTCCATACTGATGACGCGTCACTACCCAGATCTAAGTAGTGCTTCCGATTGGTTGAATCGTGAGGGAATTTCGTTTCAACCAATCAGAAGCACTACCTAGATCTGGGTAGTGGCACGTCATCAGTATGGAATTTCTGCGCTCGTTACTCAGACGTCGTTTTACGAGAGCTCAAGTGGCGACCTCGCGAAACGTCGGCTGTTTTCTCAGGCTACCACATCTTCTAGGAACGAAGGATCTGTGAAACTAAACGGTGTTTTTGTGTGTGTGTGTGTGTGTGTGTGTGTGTGTGTGTGCGCGTGTGTGGATGAAGCGACTTGTATCACCCATAAGGGTAAACAAACCTGAAGAAATACCAGATACTACATATAAGCCTCACTTAAATCCTAAGAAAAATGTAGTTCTTAGTATTTATGAAAGAGGCTGGGAAGCACTTACACTGCCCGAAAATTCCGCTGACGAAGTGACCAAGTGTCCCGAAGTTTCAGTCCGCACCCTTTCTTACACCCCCATCCCCCCAAACAAACCTCTTCAACCCCTAGGAAACCGCCGCCACAGCAAACTTTCGACTCAGGAATGATAATTAAATTAAAACTGTATCAAACTCAAACACACACAAAAACAACAAAACAAAATACTAAGATGCTGAATGGCAAAGACGGGGACGCAGGGGTTCATACTGCGTCAAAATATACATAGTTTCCCTACCGTGCGACAGCCTTGTTGTTTTATCGTATTTTTTTTTGTTTGGTTTTTTTTTTTTGCTGATTAGATCCTTTACTACATGATCCGGTCCTTTTATTTTCTTACAGTGGTGGGTGGTGTCCATGCGAAGCTACTTGTTTCCAATTGGATCGATTGATCCATCGATCGCTTTCCTTCATTCAATCAATCAATCACTCAATATATCAATCAATCAATCAATCACTCAATACATCAATCAATCAATCAATCAACCAATCAATCGATCAACCAATCAATCGATCGATCATTGATTCATGCAGTCATTTAGCGAGTCAATCTGTCAGTCAGTCAAACAATCAATTTTAATTAAAAGCAACCAATGAAACAGTCAATCAGTAAGTCAATCAATCCGTCAATCACACAGTCAGCCATTCAATGAAAAAGGGAGTCATTCAATCAGTGCGAATGCCTTAGCGGCCGGGAGCGATGAGAGGTGCCTACAATCGCAGGTTTATCTCACGTTAAACCTGCGACAGATTAAAAATTGCCAGGGATGTCAAAGTCGCTTACGAGCATATATTCTGCTGTATGTCTAGGAATTTGCAACCTTGAGTAGTAATTGGAATAGTTTAGTTTGCCAGGGCTCCTTTTGATAACAGAGTCAGTTTTGACTCTGTGTATGTATGAGTTGACCTTTAGTACCTATTTGTACCTGTAGAGATTATTTCTTATAGTAATTCTCGTGAGACGCAAAACAATCAAAACTGTACTTCGGTCGTGAATTATTTTAATGAAGTGGTTTGTAAGGCAATCGAATTACTGGTCACTTTCAAGTTAGTGATTTCCGGTTTAAATTTCCGGTGTCATTTCTGCTGCATCACGAAGGAAATGTGTTGTTGCGGTCAGCGGTAATACACTTGATGGACGGCGTAGAATTTTCAGGTGTCATTTCCCGGATTTGTCTTCGTTCTTTTCCTTGTCACTGGCGTTTCCTTAGCCAGGAGATTGTTACAATGAATTTAGTCACTCTCTTCACGCAACATAATGGAGTTCTTCAGGCTTTTAGCTCACGAGGTCGCCGCCTGTAAGCGAACGAAAGAAGACTACGAAATTAATGGAATCCGCTGCAGAACCGTAAAATTTGCAGCCAGTTAGCTGTTGAAAATCAGCCCTAGAAGTAAACCTGGACAACTTTCAAGGTATGATTTTAATTTTTACCCTTTTAATTATAGTGTTTGCCCATTTTCATCTGTGAACGAGACAAAGAAGTCAAAATTTGTACTCTCGTTGTCACCTCGGTCTCATTACAGTTGTTGCCGAATAACGGATTTCTCCAAAATTGTTGCAACTGTATCTCTTCACATGTTAGAGATCCCCGAAATATTAAGCAGTACTGTAAGGACACTATACTAGTACTCTTTAGAAAAATACCTAAGATTATCAGAGTAAGTCAGAATTTTGTGAAACGTTTGTTTTTGTCTTACCACTTGACCCGCTTCTTGCTGATACCGTTAACAATCAACATAGGCAGTGATTAAAAACGGGATTTATTTGGGCTAGTTCCCTTTTAATTGTGTTTTCGGAATTTTTCCGGTAGGCACCTCAAAATCGCCCAAAAGAGAAAATTAACACCTCAGTTTTATTTGGTTTTCGAGGGTTGCTCGAAAGTCGTATATTCAACAGTTAAGTAAACTGTAATTTGTGTCGAGATCCTTTTTTCGAGACTAATCAGATCAATAACTAGAGACTTAATACCAGTTATTTACAATGTACCGACTTTTGTTCTTATTCTTGGAGCCCGTTTACATGGAAAGAGGGTACCCCTAGGCAAAAGTGAGCAGTACTGTGCGAATTTAAATCTTAAAACGGCGCGTTCCGTCCGACTAAAGCGGACTTAAAAAATTGTTTTTAAAAAATTTTTGAAGACATGCTCGAATTTGGCGCCTTTTACGCCTGGCCAGCGGTAATCTGGGAACAACGAAACATAGCCCTACCCCCAGGGCTAGCCTTACGTTTTGGTTTTACTTCCGCTTATGTAAACAAAACTTGTCCCTACTGTACCCCTAGGGGTAGGGTTTCCCTACCTTCAAGGTAGGGAAACCCGAACCCTTGGGGCACCCTCCCTCACATGTAAAACGAACTGCGTAATACAAAGGAGAAGGGAAACTCTACTACCTAGGGTAACCTTGCTACCTAGGGGCACCCTCTCTTATGTAAACGGCCCCGTAATGAAAGAAATATGAGCGAACTAAAGCAGAGGAGAGGTTTGACCAAGTCTTTTTACACTACCTTAGGGAATTCACATTTACTGTCAGACTCTAACCATATTTTTTTACATTACTCTTCATGATCATTTCTTAAAGCAGTGACCTATCTCCTGATTGATAGTGTAGTGTTATGTACTAGAAATGCGAATACTCCTTAATGTAACCACCTGACGAATCCGAACACTCAAGATAAGATGAATCCGGAAACATTTGCGAATCCACGTGCTAATGCGAACTTAGGTTTACTTTAGTGTTACAACTCTGGTCAGAGCACTTCCCTTTAATTTATTTAATTTCCAATTTCCAAGCCGTACTTTTCAAATCGTTTATTTGCACAACAAAAGGCAAAACTTTTGTTCAGCCAGTCCTTGCTGCCATTCTCGCGATTTCTTTTCCCCCTAATTGGGTTTCTCGGCCAAATGTTCGTTTTTCTTGTTCTCCATGTCAGCCAATATGGATTTTTCCATGGATCTATCATATTCCATAGCTTCAGTAACATCAGTGGTCACCAGGGTATAGAGTCGATGTTCTGTCAGCTTTTGTACAGCGTACTTCAAAGAATTAAGTCCATCGTGATCACTGTTTGTAGTAGATCGTCGCATTCTTTGTCGCCTGTTAGAATCCAAAAAAGCTATTGTACAAACACTGTTTTTTTTCTTTACCTTTAAAAGTGTAGTGTGATAGTACTAGGGATTTGTAGCGGGGTGCAAAATCCAATCCCAAGTCCTTATACAACCCTCTAAAGGCGCTGTAACATTAGGCAAAAATTCGTGCAACTTCTCTCGCAAAACTGAACTAAAACCGTGCGTTGCGGTGCTGAGAGACAAGTTCCTCGATGGGTGTTACACTAGGCAATGTTTCTTGCAACTTGTCTCGCTCTCGACGGTAACAAACAGCGCAGGGGACTGGCACGAGGTTACATGTGCTAATAATGGTGCACCATTGCTAAGCAAATTTGGCAAGCTATGAAGCCAAGAAATTTTGGTAGTGAAGTAATAGTCACGTGGTCGTCCGTCTGCAGCACAGGTCACGAATATGAGGAATATGACAACCTGTGCTGTATTCCGCGTTTTTGGCGCGAAATCGCATGGTGACCCGCGTTTAAGCAAAGACAACAACAGTCAAAACCAATGTTATTAATAGTAAGCAAAAAATCAAAAGAATACTCAATTTGTCTTTTGGTGGAGGGCGAAAAGTTAGAGGACTTTATCTTTGTTGTCGGTTCTGCTGCGAACTCGGTCGGCACAAGGCTTCAGTATGCAGCATTTCGCAGCTGTCCCCATGCCAAATATAACAGAGCTTGTGCCTTCTGTTTTTTTCTGTCCACAACCATGGTTTTTGCGGGTCCAAACACATTTTCCCAGGAAAAACACCAGCATGTTCATGTCGATAGGCATCTTGTCACGGTAAAAAAAATTAGTAGTAAAATGCCAGAGCTGGTGGCCTAATAGTGGGGCGGATATGTGCTGGAATTGTTCACTTTCTGTTAAAAGCACGAAACTTGGTGGAAAGATAGTTTTTAACGTGTTGATGGATATCTGATATAGCGCCACTGCGAAAATTTGACGTGAGCTGAGTTAAGAGGGTGTTTCAAAATGGCCGCCATCTTGAACCGGAAGTGGAATTGTAACTTCATAGAAAAGCCCTAAATATTTAGGTGTTTGCCTTGAAAACGGTCCTGAAGCAGGCAGAGGAATCTAGTTTTAGTATATAAACAATCTTGCTGTAATTTTGAGCCACAGAACACAAGACTGATACAAATACATAAAATATTCAAAATGGCCGCCATTTTAAACCGGAAGTGGTGTATAAATCGTAAAATAACCTTTATCTGTCTTGGAGACCTCTTTATTTTCCATTTTGTAATAATTATATTGCCTGTTTCATCATAATTACATGCTTTTTGGCTATCCTGCTCTTAAAAACGACTTTTGTAATATGTTTGAGTTACAGATACATCTTATACATTCAAGTACAATTGACTGCTGGTTACGTCTGAACCAAAATTTTTCAAAAGGTCAAGTGTTTTTTTTGCAAAGTTAAAAAGGGTGACGGGCCTGCGCTGCTCCCACGCGCGTGTTTTAGCCTTTTAAAATGGCTTAAAAATTCAAGCCAGAAGTTGTAACCAATTTGTGATCCTCTTTTTAGTGTCTAAAAGAGTAACAGGCCTGCGCGCCTCCTGCGCGGGTGTTTTAGCCTTTCTAGAGTTTTGCTCTCACGAGTATATCTTTGAGGGAACGCCTTCTTCTGTACGATATTAGGGGCAGTTCCTTGAAAATGTCGTTTAGCAATGGTTGCTGTGTTATGAAATGCCAGCTGTTCATGAGTATTGGTTTTAAGTTAGGCACTGCTGGGTGATATTGCGTTACAAAGGGCAAGATTTTCTTTTTTGTTTTTGTCGGAGGGCTTGATTCCTGTCTTCAAAAGTAACTTCTGAGAGGGTTGTTTGAATAAAGTTTTCTGGGTATCCTCTCAGTCTCAAGAAGATGTGTTTTGAAGTTTGTGACGCTCCCTTCAAATAATGTTTTAGAAGAGTTAGTTCTGAGTAGTCTTAGAGCCTCTCCTTTGATTAAGCCTCTTTTCACTCCTGATGGATGGCAGGTTGAAAAATGGGTGTACTGAAATGTCTCAGTGGGCTTAAAATGGGTGCGTACATCTAGCACCGACTCATTTCTAAATCTTTCACCTTTGTAAACAGTAGTGTCCAAAAAGTTTGTTTCTGTTTCGGATACTTCAACCGTAAACTTGATAGTTTGATGGTGTTTGTTAGCTTGTTCAATGAACTGTGTGATCTCTTCTCTGGTTACCTTAGCCATGAAAATATTGGCGAAAGCAACTGCCATTTTGGTGCCCATGGCAGTCCCATGTATTTGTACGTAGTTTTTCCATTAAACTGGAACGAGTTCTCCCCTAGGATAAGTTTGAGCGTTCTTTGCAGTAGCCCTATAGGGAGAAGAGGTTCGTTTTTTATGTTTGTTCCCTCCTCTTGTGGTATATTTGTATACAAGCTCATAACGTCCATTGAAACAAGGATTGTGTTTTCTGGTATCTTCGTTTTCTCTAAGAAATTGATGAAGTGAGTTGTATCTTTTAGATATGACTTTTGTTGTTGTGCTATAGGCTGAGGGAGTTTATCGACGAATGAGGATAGTCTCTCTGTTGGGCCGTTACACCCTGATATAATCAGCAACTGGGGTTGGTCTGTGTATCTTTGTTAAGGTGTAGAATATTGGAATATGAGGCGGTTGTGGTGTTTGACAAAGTCATGTTTTGGTCATTTCATCTATGTGGTTTCCAAGATAGAGTCCTTTAATAAGCTGTTGAACTCTCAGGTTTGTTTCCTCTACCAAATGATTCACAAGTGGTCTGTAGTGTTCCCTGTTATCTAGCTGGGTTTGACCTTCTTTAATTTTGTCCTCAATGTTTAGAACTAGAGATGTAGTTCCTTTGCCAGCCTTTTTAAGGTTAATGTTGGTGTCACGTCTTAGGGCGTTAAGTGTCTCGCGTTCAGCGGTATTAAGATTATCCTTTGGATTTTTGAGTTCTAGTTCTGCGAGTTAAATTTTGACCTCTTCTAAATAGCTTGCAAGGGCTACGGATGGTTGTACTTGTGGTTCCCATGTAGATTTAACGTGGAAAGGATGAGGTTCTGTGTTTTCCCCGTGAAAAATGTATTGGAGACACATTCTTCTCGCGAAATGATCGAAGTCACGCAAGAGTTGTTTTTAATTTGCATCTCGTTTTTCAGGGGTGTGGGAATGTATTTCAGCCCTTTCGCCAGTAAGTTAAACTGATCATTTGTAAGCTTTTTATCCGAGAGGTTTTTGATGTGTTTTTTGTTTGCCTCTAAACGTGTTTTTAGTTCTTTTTCGTGTTTGGTTTTTCTGCGTTCTTTTCACCTTTTTGTTGAGCTGACCTGGTGGCGTTTTTGTCTTTTCTTTAAGTGAATTGATTTTTGTTGGCTTTTTTTGTCGCCTCTTTGAGTAAAGTGATTTTTGTTGGCTTTTTTGATTTTCCTTTAATTGAGTTTCCTTTGAATGGTTTCTTAGTGAACCCATATTCGTATTGGGACTCAGAAAAGAGACATGTATACTGTTCAACATGTTTATTCTGAGTGTCATCTAGTTTTGACATCATTTCGCCGAACTCTGAAATTTTCTTGTTGATGCTTTCGGCTACCTTATGTACACGCTCAAGCGTTACAATGTTTTCACTAGGCGCCGATTGAGTTAACTTCTTGAAATGTGGTTTCTTATTTACAACAGTGCTTGAGTTCTTTCTAGAAGCCCTTGGCCTCTTGCCTTGTTTGATTTGAATTCTCAAACGATCGATCTCTCTGTAGTGAAAACGCGTAAGAGTTTTAACGAATTCCTGTTGCTAAACGACATTTTCAAGGAACCTCCCCTAATATCGTACAAAAGAGGGTGTTTCCTCAAAAATATACTCGTGAGAGCAATTCAAAATTCTGGAAAGGCTAAGCCACGCGCGCAGGAGGCGCGTAGGCCTGTTACTCCTTTAGACACTAAAAAGAGGATCACAAATCAAAACTACAGTTACAACTTCTGGCTTAAATTCTCAAACCATTTTAAAAGGCTAAGACACGCGCGTGGGAGCCGCGCAGGCCCGTCACCCTTTTTACCTAAGTTTCACTGAAATGTCTGCATGTTATATAAATTCCTTAAAGTTTACATTCTATTCTATCAAGTTTGTCTTCTTAAAACAGAACACTGGTCGGGTGGATACTTATAGTTTGCGTTAGCAGTCATACACACGGCGATCTGAACAAAGATGGCGGATCTGATTTGCAAATTATAGAGCATTCTGGGTAATACACAGAAGCATTCTGGGTATTATACAAATTTCTTCAAATTACTGTGTACATACTAAAAACAAAACAACATCATAGCTCGAAAACAATATCATTATTTTTTGTTACTTCTCGGCATCAATATTACTTCCAGTTTAAGGATAATTTCATTTCCGGTTTAGAAGAAAATGCTTCCATTTGACCAAATAGTCATATTAATGCATAATTTTTCAAGTTAACTCGTTTTATCCAACATCAGAATTAATTAAGTAGAAAAAAGGACACTTCCGGTAATACCGCATTCCACTTCCGGTCAAGATGGCGACCGTTTTGGAAAAAGTTCAAAAACTCACTTATGTAGAAAATTTTGCGATGGCACTATATCAAGTATTTTCAAGTATAAAAATTCTATCATTTCTGAGAATTTGGTGCTTTTAGCACAAAACGAACAATGGAAATAATGCAAAGACTGGTCAGACAACGTGCACGAGGCGTAATTACAATATTTCGGCTGGCCAACACCAGCCTTCTTCAGGTTTATTGAATGAAACGCGAATTTACATGGTCTTTATATAACGAACCGGAAATAACAGGACAGGGCTACGTGATGTGTTAAAAATACAGAAAAAATAACAATAATGAAATAAAAGCGGAAATACAGTATAACAGAGATAAGGAAAAAGCTGGTTAGATTACATTTCATCTCTTCTGTTAAGACCTGCAGGCTCCAGTGTGTTTCCTCGGTGGATGAGGAATGCCTCACGAGCCTTTCTAACTAAATCACGATTGGTATATAATTTTTCAAGTGGTATAAGAAGCATATGATTAACCGTATGATTGCCAGTAATAAAGTGTCGTGAGACAGCGGTAGGATTGTAGCTGGAGGTGTTGATAATGGGTCGCCTATGTTCATTAAAGCGTTCTTCGAGGCGACGTTTAGTTTCTCCTATATGTTGAAGATTACATTTCGTACACTGAATCATGTAAATCACATTAGACGTTTCACAAGTAATGTGCGATTTGATTTGATTCATTTGTCCAGTACTATTAAAAGTATATTGCGTGCGGCCATCTTCGATATAAGGGCAGGTGGTACAATTATTTTTATTGCACCGAAAAGAGCCGGGAGGAAACCGTGAGTTGTCAGTGTTGACAGGTTCCGGTAACTTAGCTCTAACAAGAAGGTCACTAATGTTTTTACAACGCCGGTGGGCTACTAGAGGAAGACTAGTAAAAAACCTTTTTACAACGATCAGATGAGTAGAGTACATGAGAGTGTTTGTGGATTATGCGGGTTATGTTAGGTAAAGCAGGATTGTATGTAATGACAAAAGGAACAGTATCTGTCTGTCGTTTAGGTTTGGTTTTAAGAGCGTCGTTGCGGGAAACGTCAGAAGCCCGTTGTATTTGAGTTTTAAGAAAATCTAGTCTATAACCCCGATTGACGAGGCAGTTCATAAGTTCCTGAGAACGTTGTTTGTAAGTGTCGTAGTTGGAGCATATGCGTCGAAGGCGAAGTGCAAGGCTATATGGAATAGAACGTTTAGTGTGTGGGGGATGACATGAAGAGATAAGTAAATACTGATGTTTGTCAGTGGGTTTAGTGTAAAGATCAGTTTCTATAAGACCATCCTTGAGTGAAACCATAACATCAAGGAATGGGACATTAGTAAGGGAATGTGAACAGGTGAACTTAATGGTGGGGTGGAGGTTATTGAGATAATCGACAAATACTTTCAGTTTATCTGAACCTTCGGTCCAGATAAAGAAAATATCGTCCAAAAATCTCGGCCATGTATGAGGTAAATAAGGTGCGTTTCGGAGAGCGTCATGTTCAAATTTAGCAAGAAAAAGGTTGGCAAATGAAGGGGCCATTTTGGTGCCCATAGCAGTACCGTGTTTTTGTAGATAATGTCTGCCGTTAAATGTAAAATTGTTCATGTTAAGGATTATACGTATAAGGTCACAGATGGTTTCTGTGGGGATGTGTTTGTCGTGGCGTTTTTGAAGGAAAAAACGGCAAGCCTCAATTCCTTCGTTGTGAGGGATGTTAGTGTAAAGTGAAGTGACGTCAAGGGTGCCAAGTATGGCAGTGTCGGCAAGTCTGTTCAAGTTGGCAAGTTTGTTAAGAAAATCAGTTGTGTCTTTAACGTAGGATGGTACAGTACAAACTATAGGTTTGAGGTGATAGTCAACAAACTGTGAGATGCGTTCAGTTGGGTGGTTGTTAGAAGAAACTATGGGTCGTCCAGGATTGTTAACTTTATGAATTTTGGGGAGTATGTAAAAGCGTCCAGGTCTGGGGTCTCTCTGTATAAGATATTGTTTGCTTTTATTGTCGATGAGTTTGTCGTTAAACATGCGTTTGACATATTCAGTAACCCGTTTTTGTATAGTGTCAGTCTTGTCGTTATCTTGTTGTTCGTAGAAGGTGGGATTATTAAGTTGTCGGTTGCATTCGTCTATGTACCAGGATCTGTCCATTATCACAGTCGCCGACCCTTTATCGGCTGATTTGATGATAATGTCATGTCTCTGTTTAAGGTGACGTAAAGCCTCACGTTGTGTTTTGGGGAGATTATCGCCAATGCGTTTGAGTTGGGAGGTCAGTAAGTCATGTTTAACGGCATTGAGAAAAGCGTTAAGTGCATCGTCTCTGTTAGTCGGGGGGGGGTCCAAAGGCTTTTAGGGTGAAAGGGGTTGGGTTCGTCACTGGAAGTGTCGTCATGAAAAAATTCTGCAATGCGTAGACGTCGGGCGAATTCATCGAAGTCCGCATTAACTTCAGACCAGTTGATTTGTCGTGGATTAGGGCAAAAGGTAAGACCTCTTGCGAGAAGTTGCGTTTCGTCGTGCGTGAGAGTGATGTTAGATAAATTAACAACAGAATTGGGGTCAAGGGGTGCAGTGGTATTAGAAATGGGTAGTCGTTTGGTATTTTTTCGTCGCATCCGTTTTCGTCTGTCATGAACAATTCAGGGCAAAATCTGCACATATCCGCTCCACTATAATGGAAAGATGCCGGTTTAATGCGCTATCGGCGAGCCACTGGCGTCGCCGGTTCGATACTCAGCGGGGACGTGATTTCTTCTTTCTTGTTCCTTTTCTTTTTCATTTTTCAATTTAAAGACTTGAATGAGAGTATTTTCACAATTTAACCCTCGGACGTACAAGCAAAGTCACACCCCCACAATGGGTTGATGGACCCCCCCCCCCTTGGGTATTCGTTATGTTACATTATTTTGAAAAGATTTCACCTTTAGTAGAAAGCCTGTGATGTGCTCTACAAGATGAGGAACATATTATGGGTTGCTACGCTGCTGGGGGCCTGTGACGTCATTCAAAATGGCCGCCACATTGGGCGCCATCTTCGATTTTACCGAAAATTTGAAATTGTCAAAAAACGTTAATAATCGGAGTTTTTTAATGCTGGACATGTAGAATATGACATTATTAAACATTTTGCTGCTTTTGTTGACATTTTTTGCACTTTCCACCTAAAAAAGGTAAAACACACGAATTTTTCTTAAAAAATGGCTTGACCACCTGCTACTTATGACGTCATGTCTCCTAACCATAGCAACCGATTCTCACCAAACGTCTGTCAAAATGTGTCTTAGGGATATACGCATAGCTACTGAAAACGGCAGGTCTAGAGAATGATTTGTCTCGGAAAAATTCCAGGAACACCTTATGAGGGGTGGCATCCATCCCCCCCCCCCCCACCTTGTACGCCCGAGGGTTAATAAGTGTCAACAAAAAACTCTGGGGCTCCACTTTAGGCTTGGCTAAATCTATATATTAAGGGCGGCAATTTTATTGGCTGGTGTCACAGAACGTTGCAGCGCACAGTGCAAGAGACATGTTACACTACGCAACGCTTGAAAAATTCTTTGGGAGAAACGTTGCGAGAAGTAGAACCGAGTTGGGCCAAAAAGATGCAGAAATGTTTGTTGCAGGATATGTTACACTAGGCAAGTTTTCAAGCAGCTTGTGTCGCAACTTATGTCCTGTGGTCGCTAGGGTGCCCATGAAGGCTGACTAGAACACTCAAGAACGGGGCTCTGGTGAAGCCACAAAAGCTGATACTCTACGTAATGTATTTCAGGCTGCGTTCCTTCCAGTCGTTCCATTTTCATATTTTGTTGATTCATATTGGTAAGATCTTTGTGCCCGTACAGCAAAAGTCTGCAAACAGATAAGTTCATGTTTTCATGGTTGGATAACATCTAAGTATCTAAATGGACCAGATTCAGAAGCCAATCTGAATCACTTTGCATGCATGTATCACTGTGCATGCACCACTTTGCATGTACCACTTTGCATGCATGTATCCTTCACATATCGATTCAAACCTAAATTAAACGAAAACTCGACTTAGTTTTGACGGCAAAATGCGGATTTAGATCGACTGAAAGGAACACAACCTAATGGACTACCGCTAAAGCCAAAACTTATTGGCTAGATGCATCACTTGATACAATCTACTTTAGAAAAATTGGTTTCTTCCGTATTATAATAAAAGAACACTACATGATATAGAATTGTCAAATGTAGCAAAATAAAGTTTGAATTTTTCATTTTAACAAAGAATGGGGAGGGCACAAAGTGCCCCCTGCTTAACTCCGAGAGGATTAAAGCTTTTGCAACAAAACGTCGATCATATATATCTAATACATCCGAAAATGTTTTTCTTGAAGTCCGTAGCTTGACCTGATCACGTCACTTAACGAAGAAATTGCGTCATGATCTCCGAACACGGCCGCCATCTTGGATTTCTTGCTCTTTCCAAAACTTTCAAAAACCATCAAAATTGGCCAAAAAGCAATTAACAACAAAAACGAACACTCACACCCCCTCCCCCCCCCCCCACTGTGAAAGTAGGTTGCCTTGGCAACATCAATTTTTGTGATAATTTCTGATAAGGTTTAGGGTCTTTTGGCTTACTATAATAAGCGAAACGTGACCCCCCCCCCCCAACTGCAAAAGGCACATGACCCTTAGGTGCAAGTGAAATATTAAAATAACCTACCGTAAAGTCATAGGAGGTCTTGTTCCAACAGTGTGAAATATTCTTATCATTGTGTACCTCCCTTTCTCCATAGACGGTCTGGTGAGATTCATGCCGTATTTCATTATTCTAAGTAAGAGAACACACAGCATCTCTCAATAAAAGAAGAACCCCGATGTCTCGAATTATAAAGGAAATTCAAAATTGTTCAGAATAGTTGGGAACATGAACTCATTCAAGGACCGAAAGCTGAATGAGCTAGTCATTCAAGATTAATATTGCCGAAAAAAAAAGCAAATCGTTCCCTTACTATGGTAGGGAGGGCGGCGAGTCTACCCGCCTTAGATTGCTCGACCCAAAACATCCTGTGAACGAGACTGCCATCAAACTAACATAATACACGGGAAATCTACATGCTTTATGGGTGCACACAAACACATACGAAAAAGTAAAATTTACCCGAGGTTCTGTGATATCATTTTGCAGATTTAGAGTCGGTTTGGAAGGACTTGCGTCAACGCAAAGGCTGTTAAGAGCGCCTGTCTGTAAAAATCAGACAAATTCCGCGGCAAGGGTGGAAAATTCGATTTCTTTTATATTTTAATGTTAGACAGGTTAGGGTATAACTAAAATCACTGGATACTTTTTTTGGCAAAATATCCTTTTATTTCAAAGAAAAATGCAAATAACGAACTTCCGTTAAAATCGCCATTTGAAGCAGTAAATTATGACATCAATTTGAGGCGTTCGCGTGCAAAAACAAATCCCTCTGTCGTCTTTTAAACACTCAATTTTACTTTTGCAATCTCTCAAGAGCTTCAAAACTGATTTTGGTAAAAACTGCGTTGTTCTTTGTGTTTGAAATAATTTAATTTTGAAAGTATACATTTCTCATCAGGAAAAGTACTTCGTGAATTAAATTATTTTTCACCATGTGCTAAACCTTCAAATCGATTCAGCTTCTGGCTGTTGAATTAAGAAAAGATGTTCTCAGGATTGCTGCAAAAATTTCTTTGGGCAAATGATTGAGAGCGACGTGAGAGCTTTTCAAAGTTCGTTAAAATGCAGGTTGTTTGACCCTTCTTGGCAACATTCCATTCGCGAGTCACGCACATATTTTAATGTGTTTCGACCCATCTGAGATCGAAAACGTCAAACAGAAAAACAGTTCGAAATGTTCTTACCTCATTTGCTGTAAAGGACAGATCCAGAGGCCATTTCCGAGTGATTCTCTTGCCGTTCGACGTATTTTGGTCCTGTTGATGACATCCAATGAACACCGCCAACTGGGTCAGTGTATTGTAAACGGTCGAACAGCTCAACAGCAACCTTTCTTCCAAAACGTTCGACATCTTTCTACACTGTGACATCTTACTCAACGGTTCAGTTGCTGGTCAGTGTTGCTTAGTTGGCAATACACAAAAAGGTTTTTATCACCACATGTCGCCGCTAACGTGGCCAGAGTTCTATCTAGAGCCGCGTCACGCAATGCAAATCATGGGAATGGACATTTTACTAGGGGGTAGGGGAAGGGCAAAATCTGATCTGATTCTTTTTAAACGGCTCAGGGTTCGAGAAATGGGAGGAACTAGTAATGGACCAAAAATACGAAACAAAATTAGTGCAAAATTTAGGCACCTCAACCTCCCGTGCCAGAATGCAGAAAAAGTAGTCACCCCTCGGCGTGAGTTGTAGGCATGCAAATAACAATGTTCGAACACGAAAATTAGCTAAAAAGGGTACGTGTACTAGCTTAAGTTAAAAACCTCTTCAAAACGTCGAGTCCAGAACATTAAAATCGTTTTTATCAGGGAAATTGGGATGTGACTAACTAGTTTGTGCTTATTGTTTTGGCTTAGAGGGGGGACCTCGGACTGTTTTTTTCACAAATCATACATATTTACATACATGAATTGCTTCGTTACACAGAAGACGGTTGGTTCCATTTTCTTGTTGTCGGAGTTTGTGGTTACAACACCAGACGAATCAAAAGCTTGAAAACAATTGTTCCCTTACTTTCATGCACCAAGAATACCCAGGCCCGTAGAAGGTGGAGGAGGGGGGGGGGGGGCCTCGAGTCCTCAGAAGTTTTGGAAGTTGAAAAAACATTACAATAAATGAGCCAAAAATATATAATTAAAACGAATTAATGTGCAACGAATAGTCTTAAATGCTGATGCTAAAAGTTCCTTTTATTATTTTACAACCTTTAACAGGGTTTGACATCTGTTGAGTCACTAGCCACCGGGCAAGTGGGCTTCAAAAATCTACTAGCCCACCGCACATTTCAGTCGTCCAGGTTCCTTACCAATGTCTTTCTTCACCCATATCACCTTGACCCTGGCAGTATAGCTTTACTGTGAAGGACCTTAATGCCTTTAATAGCTAACCGACTGCTGTGTATTTGCTGCAAGCTTTAAGCTCATCATATTGTCTTAAAACAAGTCCAAGGAACAAAACTATTTTTATCTCACCAATCGAGTGATAAAAGTTACGTAAACGTTTAAGAGAGTTAGGTAAAACAGGTCCGAAATTCGTAGCTTGGCTGTCGAAATGTTTTAATTTTGACAAACCTTGTAACTTTAAGGGTACTTTTTTAAAACTGATGCTATAAATCTGGTGGACGTTGCCAACAACTTTGTCGGCGAAAAAGCAAACAGGAAGCAGCTTTTTGGCAAATTGTCAACGAAGGATGTCCCCAAAAAGGTGTCGTTTTTGACGAAATCGACACAAACTGTGGCATTGTGAACAGAGTTAGTATCTATGTGCACGAGTGTGTATTTTGAAGGGGGGGGGGGAGGAGGAAGGCTTTGACTAGGCCAATTTGCTCGCAGCATTTGTTTCAGCCTTGGTGCGGGCCTGATACCACAAGTTACAAGTCAGTTTTTACAACGAACGCTTGAATACAATGACCATATGTCCCAGCCATCGTGCAAAACTTGAAATAGTGTCTAGCAGAAGCTGCAGCACAAGGGGCCGGGTCACGGTAAGGAAAAGGAGAGTGGCCAAAAAGTGGAAGAGGACGGGGGAAAAAGGGATCTGAAATTATCTTACGTGGGACTGGTTCGCTTGTAAAAGTTGGATCAGGTGAGTTTTATATTCGCTTGTGGTCTATCCGAATATTAGCCAGGTTATCGATGGAAGCCTCACTCTTCTCTTCGTCCTCATTAAGGTGTATGTAGAACGTGAAAGAGGTAACAGACGTTTAAGGGCAAGATGCTTGACGTATTTCTGTTATGATATCCTCATATCCATTCTGATAAGTATGCTGGCTGCTGTGAGAGATCTCGCTCACTGGGAACCTGTCTCAGTAAGATTCGTAAACAGAAATTCAGGAACAGAACCTCATTTTTTGTTACCATGGTTACGTGCCATATTTCATAGTCTTCAAACAGCACTGGCGTGCTGTTAGAAGCCCCACTCATTAGTCAGGACACACTAATGTAGACTAAGTCAAACAGGTGATAAGAGAGCACAGTTAAAAACTTCGATTGCACCCATTTGTTATGAAGAGAGAACCCTTCCTGTCCAAAACTCCATCCAACCCTTTAACAGCGAGCTGACTTTCACTCCTGATATAACTGTGCCTTGTACCGGTCCTGTACCAGCTAAGAACCAGCAGACTGACACCAATGATCATAGGTAGAATACCCGCTCGTCAATTAACAAAAGGGAGCCCCTTGTAGTTATAGGTTTCCCCGTATTAAAGTTGGGTCTAGTTAATAATAGCGCCACTTCTGTTGCACCACTCACCTGTAACCATGTCTGTAAGTTTGTACAACGGTTGGAATTGCGTTTCAGACTACTAGGCTAGGGTAGCAAATACAATTTTTAATGGTTGTAACAACACTGGTAATAAGTAAGAAAGACACACAACGCCATTAAAACCACGAACAATCCCTGCAATTAACACTGTATGTCATTTAACTTCACCTCAAAGGTTTTGCCCTTCCCCTTCCCCCTAAAATGCCTTTGATACGCATTGCGTGACAAACCAAATACGCACACGGCGCCATCCACGTTTGGTCCCAATTTAGCAGTCAAATCTGATAATGCTTTTGTGCACTGAAAACTGAGCAACACTCATATTAAACCAACTGAACCGTTGAGTAAGATGTCACAGTGTAGAAAGATTTCGAACGTTTTGGAAGAAAGGTTGTTGACGTTGTTGTTGAGCTGTTTGACCGTTTACAATACACTGACCCAGTTGGCGGTGTTCATTGGATGGCATCAACAGGACCAAAATACGTCGAACGGCAAGAGAATCACTCGGAAATGACCTCTGGACCTGTCCTCTACAGCAGAGCATTTCGAACTGTTTTTCTGTTTGACGTTTTCGATCTCATATGGGTCGAAACACATTAAAATATGTGCGTGACTCGCGAATGGAATGTTGCCAAGAAGGGTCAAACAACCTGCATTTTAACGAACTTTGAAAAGCTCTCGCGTCGCTCTCAATCATTTGCCCAAAGAAATTTTTGCAGCAATCCTGAGAACATCTTTTCTTAATTCAACAGCCAGAAGCTGAATCGATTTGAAGGTTTAGCACATGGTGAAAAATAATTTAATTCACGAAGTACTTTTCCTGATGAGAAATGTATACTTTCAAAATTAAATTATTTCAAACACAAAGAACAACGCAGTTTTTACCAAAATCAGTTTTGAAGCTCTTGAGAGATTGCAAAAGTAAAATTGAGTGTTTAAAAGACGACAGAGGGATTTGTTTTTGCACGCGAACGCCTCAAATTGATGTCATAATTTACTGCTTCAAATGGCGATTTTAACGGAAGTTCGTTATTTGCATTTTTCTTTGAAATAAAAGGATATTTTGCCAAAAAAAGTATCCAGTGATTTTAGTTATACCCTAACCTGTCTAACATTAAAATATGAAAGAAATCGAATTTTCCACCCTTGCCGCGTTATGTTTGATTTTTACAGACAAGCGCTCTTAATGTTTTTCTTCACTGGAGGCGATTTTAAATGCCATGGTAAAACGGCCACTGACCGACCCTACCCATGACTGCCTGACCTACCTTTACACAGGAATCCGACAGCGACAACACACAACTGTTAGCCAAGCCTCCACCCCCGGCCATCTACACCTCAAACCCAGACCGGTGTGAAACACTGCTCATATGTACGTCTTGACCCAGACAACCTACTCCCCGGAGACGTCAAAGCAAGTTTACCTCACTCCTCGATGAATAGTTCTTGTTGCGGACAGCGTAAGCCCCTTAGGGACTAATATCCTAATGAACCGTAATTCCCTTGTCCCGTAGGGACAAGTTTAAGTCTGCTTAAATATGCGCATTGCAAACTTTTTAGTCAGTTTTATTCAGTCTTCTCGTCGTAGTCTTTGGGAAATCTACAAATCGTTAAAGTCTTATTCCGTGGTTAAAAACCATCGGTAAGATACAATAACTTTGTACAATTTATCAAAGTTTATTTGTAGTTACATTTGTAATTATTCTCAGTTCTCAATTCGTTGTTTTGTTTTTGTTTTTGTTTTGTTTTGTTTTTTTTTTTGTTTGTTTGTTCGTTTGTTTTGTCTTTCCTAGCGAACCTTTCATTGTGTTATTTAGTCTGTGGAAAGAGTTCGGAATTAAAGCGGAAGAAATAAGTTAAAGTAATTTCCAAGTTGTCGTTTATCCCTCACAGTTTTCTTTAACAACTTTTCTCTCTTTTTTAAAAGCCATCTGGATCTTGGTTGTTACTGCTCTCCTTATATTTCGTAAGGTACTAGCAGGGAGATATTTGCTTAGACATCAAAACATTACATCTCTGGCGAACATTTTCTTTATTGCCATAAATTGTGCGTTTGATCAAGTAGTGATATTGTATAGAGAAATTAGATGCTTTTCGGGTTTACCTCGGTGTAAGAACCTGACAAGATTTTCTTTGTTTGTTAGCTTTTGTTTTGCTGTACGGTATTGTTTAAAACGTTTTTGTTTCCTTTGTTTAACGTCATCCGTGAGTTTCACAGGTTCTTACGCCGAGGTAAAGCCTGCTTTTCACTGTCAAAAGGATTTAAGTCACGGGAAGCGAGAAGTCAAGACTCCCCTTGTTTCTCGTACCCGGTGCAAAAGTAAAAATTGTGGAAGACCGTTTTCGTAATCGCAAAAGTTAATTACCTTCTATACAAGGCGTCATCTTCTCCTCCCCATCCCCAAAATATGTTTGAAAGTCCATTGATGAGTTCAAAGTGTTTTCTTGAAAAGGAGCAAACTCCTCCAAAGAACCTCTTGTAAGGCAACCTGTCAATAAAAGAGGTTAATTGACTCAGGCATTACAGAGCGGATCAATCAAAAGATGTCTCTCAAGCCGAGTCGATGGTTTCTTTTGTCTTTAACAGCTGAATATGCTATTTTTTGCCCGGGTAATATTTATGTGATAACAGACCATAACAATATTATTTTCTTTTAAAATGGTTATAAGAAATCGATAATCTATTGCCGTCAGCTAATAGATGCTTAAGTTGCTCGACGAAGTTTAACCACGTTCTAGTAGGAGCGTATTTAAAGGGTGGAGGGTTGAATTTGAGATTTCAACTGAGCCCACACCCGCCCGATCGGTTATAAAATACCACATTTGAAATAAAACTACACGGTTACCATGATTTGAAAAAGAAGTACAGAAGACCCAGTTATTTTGAGTCCCGACTATCTTCAATCCCCGCTATCTTGAGCTCCTGATACCTCGTATTCCCCCTATCTTGAGCCCCAGCTATCTCGTATCCCCCGCTATCTTGACCCGGGGGTACATCCTACAGTGGCCAATACGGGGGTCCACCGGGAAAGGGGTGCCCTTTTCAAGCTGGCAGCATGCTAAAGGGTAGGAAAAATTGTCATTTAGTATATGAACGGGGCACCAAATCGGCTGCAAAGTGAAAGAGATGGCATCTAAAGCTAAGTATATAAAAGTGTGCCAAATTGTGGCAAAAATAACAACGCGAAACACATGAAAGCATGGAGCCTTTAAGCAACTGAACCAGAACGACTGGAAAGCCCGGGAAAATATGTGGCAGTCACAGGAAATTATATTACTTTGGCTTATCCCAAAAAAAAACTATATGAAAGGGATGCCATTTTGCTAAAAAGTAGTATATTAAAGGATAAGAGTTTGAACCTCGGGGCGGAGCCTCCCCGTATATAACTTTATTGAGCCCCCTCCCCCCCTGGATCTCGGGAGCCGACTATCTTGAATCCTCAGCTATCTCGAACTCACACGCGTTTCCATGGTTGAGGTACCTCACTTATATAACAATATTTGCTATTTGTTGCTAGTTCTGTCCGCTTGAAAGTCGGTTTGCCACTGCATTTCATGCCATGCTTTCTAGATCTCTCAAACTCTACGACAAGTAAATACTTTCCATCGATAAAAGCTTCAAGGTGTCAAGGCTTCAAACACATGACCTCACTCTACATGTACTGCCTTGCAAGGCACACCCACCACTAGAGAACAGCATGATACTCGCCTGTAATGGTATTTATCTGCACAAGCAATGAGATGTCTGGGTGATGTGGGACAGCTGTAATCGTTACGATCATCTTCCGGCAGGAAGTCCACATCGTGAAATATGAAGCATGTATACTGGTCAAATTTCAGTGCTTCCTTATATCCAATGTTTAGCAGAATACCACGGTTAAATGGACCATTACCTGCCTGTTGATAAAGAGGTAACATTATACAAAAAAGCTGACATTTACAAGTACTTTACAGGCCCTTAAGCTAGAGCCTTAAGTCTTAATCGCCCTACCTCCTGAGAACATACACAACCAACAGAAAAGTGGAGCAATTATAACTACGCCTATCGCTTATTATTCTAAGTAAAATAACAAAAGCAGTCGATGCACCATGGTCCTAACCACACGTAAAGGCCCACTATTGGTTTCCTTAACGAGTACTTGACTCAGTTCAGCAGAGGCTTTCTTTCGCGGGGGGAGGGGGATTATTATTTTTCTTATTGATTACTTAACCCTTTTCAGCCCAGACGTTTTTTGTTTTTGTTTTTTCGTTCCTGTGCCTGGTGGGGGACAGATCCCCCTTCTTATCTCCGGGAGTATTGAGACTATGGCAAGAAAACGTCGACGTTAGAAAGAACGTTCAAAAGTGCTTCCATTGAGTCCACAAAAAATTACTTACGTCATTTGACGCGGGAATTATATCATGATTTCGAAAATCTTGGATCCATAAGGTAAGATAAAGCAGTAAAAGAAAACTCAAATGATAGTCAAAAGTGAGGGAAATAAAGTTAACATTTCCATTTAAATAGTAAAATTTTAAACTGAGACCGCCTGTCAAAATATGGTTACCATAGAAACGTGATATTTGATAAACGATGATATGTCGCATCAAATTGTTTCGCGATAATTTCTAGAAAAATTCACAAAGTTTGGTAGCTTTTGTTTGCATATTGAAAACCTTATAATCGTTCAAAGTCAGCTCCGGCACTTCCCTCAGGCAGAATAGGGTTAAAACAAAGGAATTTTGTTCCTTGCGCATATGAGCGTAATAGCAATGGACCATGGGAGGTGTCTACTAATGACGTT
The DNA here is from genome assembly GCA_964030785.1 of Siderastrea siderea. NCBI lineage: Eukaryota > Metazoa > Cnidaria > Anthozoa > Scleractinia > Rhizangiidae > Siderastrea > Siderastrea siderea. Next base: position 29,770,000 of record OZ034979.1, read on the forward strand.
TATAGTATATCTATGGAAACTATATCCATTAGCAAAAAGATACCTCTAGCTTGTCAACTGATTGCTATACAGGATCTCGAGCTTGTAGTTTAAGTGTTGACCATCAAAAACTCTGCGATGTTTGACTGCGGAAACTTTGTCGTCCTCTAAAAGCATACCTGTTCGATTACAAAGATCCTGTAATCTAAATTCTGTTTCTTTAGGAAGGGGTGCATGTGACGAACAAAGATTGAGAGCTGCTCACTACGATTGCGATAAGGAACGATTATGGCCATCTGACGAGAAAGATCAATTACCAATGATCAATTGTCCGTTGTCAATTGTCAACTCTTAATTATCAATGAGAGTGAATATATAAAATAATCATATATGTGAATTTCTGATGAATTAAAGAAATGACGATGACCCTCGAAGCGGGATTCAAACCCATGACTTATGCGATACCGGTGTAGCGTGTTGTGTCTCGTACAGTGTTTCAGAATTGGTTAGCAACACAACAATCTTTTACTTTAATCAAGCATGGCGGTTCAATACAAGCAGGGCCACGCGCATGGCATGTGCGCGCATGTAACTTCAACAAGGCCGCTGGTCAACATGTGCGCAAATGGTGGTGAAATTAATGAGAGTGAATCAGGAGCCATAATCGGGGATGGAGACCGTAACTTACTGCCATTTTCAGTATTGGCGTTGGCCCCATCGAAAAAGACAAATGTGCTATTTTTAGAAAAAATTGCGCCATCGCGCGTGACACATGCGCGTGTGTGTTGCGACGACTCCGCGCAGAGAAAAACAAACAAAATGGCGTCGGAAATTACCTTTGTTGGAGATGAATAAATTCAATTTCTGTCATCAGTGTCACTTCCTAATTTGAGGCAAGCCCTTGGGGAGAACTTTCTGGATAGTGACTCTGGATATGAGGATTATACAAGTGATTCCGATGATGGCAGTGAGAATATTTTAGAAAAATCCTGTGGGGAAGATGTGTCGGACATGTCGGACGAGGATTTCCCCGTTAGACGGAAGAAACGTTTTACGGGAAAAAATGGCGTCGAACTACGAAAAAATCAGTTGAAGGCGAATCAGGCAGAAAAAGGGAAAATACATCTCGAATATATATTTCCTCTGAGGACGTACAGAGATTGAAGGGCAGCCGCAAAGACTGTAAAATGATTTTCCAAGCACGTACAGAAGAAAAGTAACGCACTGATAAATCGTTGTCACTTTTTTCACTGCAAGAAAAATAGTAACATATATTCAAATACCGAGTCAGCAAAGAAAATGTCTGTCGAGATTTCTCAGCGTATGTTTTCTGAAAAAATGCCCGCCTTTACCGAAATGGCCGAAATGTTTAAGTTATAATGAAGACCAAGAATAGTGAAAAGCGCGCCTTGTTTTCAATCAAATGCTCCCGTGGTGCGTTATCAATCGTCGACAAAATAGAGAACTGGAAAAACACCAAGAGAGAAAAAAAATGAGAAGGAGAAAGATGAAGTGAAACTCCATGCTGCCCTAGTACTTAATATTACTTTCTGGGTAATTTACGAACCTAGAAGGGATACATAGCGCAGTGGATGTGGCAAGGGTTTCAACGACAGAGTGAGCTTAATTATTTTTCTCTGCCAGCAACCCAGCGAGAAAAATCACTTTGTATCGAAGCAAAATTAAGAAGAAATTACGACTGAACGTCACTGAGACACAAATCTAAGTTGTTTCAGAGTGCTTGATTTCTTAGGACGAAAAGAAACTGTAGAAATAGAATTTTAAGCATTTAGCGCTTTGTTTACAATTTCTTTCATCGTCCAGTCAATCACTTGTTCTTAAAATTTCACAAACAGCAGGTTTCATACGGAAGGCTTTGACTCCGAAATATCGAGACAAGACAAAATAAAGCACAGTAAAATTGGAAAGAAGCATTTAATAAAAATTGTCACACTTTTTATGGCGAGTCAATACAAAAATCATGCAACAGTCTGAACGACAAGCATTGAACAAATCCAGTACCAGAAAAGGCGACATTTTTTGGCTATACCACACAAAATTGACACTGGTTTACCTGTACTCGTTGTGGCTCTATCTGTGTTCCCTTGAGCAGCTCCAGACATTTAGACACAAGTCGGATGACATGTAAAATACGTTGAATCGCTTTCACAGTTGTTTGAGTGTTATTTTTATTTAAGCTTACCATTCCGTCCGCGGGCTCTAAACTAAGAAAAACTGCGTTTTGTGGTTTGCGTTTAAAAAGTAAGATGGTGAATTCTAATGTTCCTCACCTCCGTAGTCTTGTTTCCGTGAGCTGCATAGTAATTATCGTTCAAGTTTAATTATTAATCCTGTCTTCAGTTCGATCAAACAAACACATGATGGCTCCGTTGTCAGCGTTGTGCGAACGGAGCGATTTCAAACTCGTTCATTTGAACTCCCGCAGCCATAACGGTGAGATCGTACAGCTTCAATCCGCTTTGAACGACGATTACAACAATTTTCAGGAAAAATCAAACACGTACCACATTTCAGAGCCCATAATTGGGAGATTTTTCCCAGACCTTGTGCTTGTACGTTCACTTCGGAGCAGTTTCACTGATTCATTCAGCTCCGCAAAGAAACGCTGCAACACTTCGCAAGGTTTTGGCGCCTTTTTTGGTCAGTCATGTGATCGCGATCGATTCTTGTTCCCTTTTATCTCGAAGTTTCTCTCCCTTTTTTTCTCTTTCTTGATTTTATAGCAATTAGTGAGTGCGTTTTTAATAATAAAAACAATTGTGTACTCGTGCATACCGGATATCAAATAATTATAACCATCTTGGTCATATCCAGCACGCCCTCGTTGTACGCAAATTTGCGTGTAGCCACGCGCGTTTATGACGTTGAGGGTGGCGCAATTTTTTCTAAAAATAGCACATTTGTTTTTTTCGATGGGGCCGCGTGGAGCCCGCGCTTACGGTCTCCGTCCCCGATTATGGCTCCTGGAGTGAATATTAGTCCAGGAAAGTTAACACGATTTGGTACCGTAAGGTCAAAATGCTTGCAACAGAATTTTTATTTTCAGGGACGTTTTCTTTAAGGACTCCAGATAAACATATTAAAAGTCAACAAAAATCAACCCTGGCGAAATATGAAAAAAATGTAAGTTTTTTGCCTCTGTCATTTTGCCTTTTAGACGCCATGTTTTTATGCAAATTAGCCTTATCACAGACAAGTTTTACAACAAAATTTCATTTTAAGTGGCATTAATCAACTAACTTGTTTTAGTAAAGTGTTTTTAAAGGGAGAATTAATGCTTTGGTTTGCATATCGAATATTCTCGCTACGAAATATTACTTTTACTATTACTACTATTATTACGGTTAGTGTTACGAAGTTTAATTTTTTTTTAGCTCTCACAGAGCACTTTGATATTACAACTGCAAAGTAGTGTAAAGAACAATTAATCAATGTAAGCAAACGAAAAGATTGAGTTCGGTTCAGTTTCGCGTCGAAGATGACGGTAGAGTATAAGGTCGACACCAGTTCCCTGGAAGATTAGTGCATGTTGGTAGGGCAGAGTTTATATACGACAGATGACGAGCAAGTCCCGCCAGTCCCGTTATCCAACCTTGAGGTAAAACTATGTATTTCATGTAATGCTTTTGTTGTGCGCTTTGCATAAGACGATTCCGGCTGGAGTCCTTGCATTGGAGTGCTTAAAGCTACAGTTGTTCGCAAAATTTAAACATTGTTATTTCTAGAGAAACACTACTGAGACCACGTGCACCGTGCAGCAAATTTTTACAAGAATTTCTTCTTTGTTTGCAAACTACGGTTCACATCTTATGAGAAAATAGATGGTTTTTTTAAATAGCTGTGTAAGAATTGGACAGCTGGGCATAATTTTTATACCAACACAATCTACGTTTACCTTCAGCAAATTGTTACAAACTGACCATCGAGATATCTATCCCTTTTTTTCTAAATAATCTGCATGTTGTCCGCCACACTGATAGATTAAGGGCTAGTCTTTCAACTTATTTGGTAATCGAACAGACGCTAATGCGCAACATCAACTCAACTGGTGGCCTTTCAAGAGACATAGGAAAGAATGTGGTGCAAAGATTAGTGTGGGTCAAGTCTATGTCTTTCTGTTGCAACGTATACAGCTCTATGCAAGATTTCACCGGCGTCGCTTATAACACTAGCGAGCAACAAGTAGAAGCTTCAGATACTTGACAAAAGAGAGACTGGAAGGATACAGAGTAACTAGGAACTCCTTTTCCAAGGATGATACCTCACTAAGAAGCATAGTATCAGGAGTTGTAGCACACGAATCTGTAAAATGTTGATCATTTTTAGAAACGTGTAAATATTGAGTAAACTTAAATTTTTATTTTTATTTTCCCACACCACCCCACAAGCTGTAAGCTTAAATATTTATCGTGTTTAAATAAAGGTTATATGTCTATCTATGGGCCCTCAGTTAAAGAAGAAGCTCGCTTAAAAAGACGATCAACCAACGCTGTAGCTGTACACTGTGATCTTGTGAACACACTCACTGTAAAGAAAGACGTTTTCCTGCGAAACAAACAGAACAAACAACGTTTCATCAATATGCTGAGTGAGAAGTAAAAGGAGGCGGGGTGTGACACCATTCATGCTGCAGGCGATACTGATTTCTTGATAGGTCAGTCTGCGGTCTCTTTATCTGCTACCAGAGACACTGCCGTCATTGCAGATGACACAGACATTTTAATTTTACTCTGCCACCAAGGAAACAACTCCAAAAAGAAAATTTTCTTCAAACCACAGCCGAAACGAGGGTCCGCGCAAGGCAAGGTTTGGGACATCCAGGCTACTTGTTCTGTGCTTGGGTCAAACCTCTGCAGGCATCTTCCATTTCTACACGCGTTGCTGGGATGTGGTTCCACGTCACGGTTGTTTAGTATTGGAAAGGCCGTCGGTCTTAAGAAGAGATCACAGTTGTAACAGCATGCCTAAGTATTTTATCATGCCAATTCGTTGAAAAAAGAAGATTTTATCAAAGCAGGAGAACGCGCATTGGTAGAGGTGTATGGCGGCAAGGTGAGCGACAGTTTGGAGGCCTTTCGATATTGACGATTTTGCGAAACGACAGCTTAAAGCACAACCGCAGTCAAAGTGAAGTCCTTGCCTCCGACGTCTCCGAAATTTCATTCCCTTCGCGTTTATTACCAGGTTCAACTTTGGACTTGAAATCAAGAGCTTCAACCGTGTGACTGGGGATGGAAAGAAACAGATGGTACTCTAATTCCGGTAATGACCGACAAACCACCTGCACCGGAAACTCTCCTCCGAGTTGTCAGATGTTACTGCAAGGTGGACTGTAACACGGCTCGATGCAGTTGCAGAAAGCACGGACTTGACTGCTCACCTGCCTGTGGAGAGTGTCGTGGAAGTGTTTGTTTCAATCCACGTTCTGACAGATCCAGATAGCGATACAGAGGACGTCGGGTCAAATGCCTTATTGCTTAACTTCAGTACTGTTAACTTAAAAAGGTACCGATAGATAATCAGGTGATGCTATATGTTTGAGACATTAATTTAAAGTTACAAGCAAATGAGGATAACTTTGAAAACTGTTCAGCCCAACAGCATTTCACAAACATATATCGCAATCCGTTTCAATCTTCTTCACTTTTAGCCATGCGTGCCTTTTTTTTGTATTTGCTGTGTTATATTTCACCGAATTTGATGGACATTTCCCATGCATGAATTTGGCTAAAATCCGTGACGCAGTTCCTTTAAACACTTTTTTGTTGAATATTTGTTGGAAAACGGTCCATGATAGAACCTAAATGTACACTTTACTTTACCGTCCTTTGTTTTTACATGTTAAGTGAAACTAAAAGTGGTAAATGTCTTGATGGGACAGTTTTCAGTGGCTAATTAGCATAAAAACATGGCAGTCGTCAACACGTGGATTTTTTTCGTATTTCCCATGAGTTGATTTTTGTTGACTTTTAGTATGTTAACAAACATGCCTCAAAAGCAAACAATGTAAAAATAAAAATTATGTTGCAAGCATTTTCACCTCCTGGCATAACTTTATTGGACTATATATGAAATAATCATATATGTGAACTGCGGATACAATAAAGAAATGATGATGACCCTTGCAGCTTTCTTTATCAATTATCAGTTTCAAAATATCAACTGTTGTGCAAAAATCGGTCAACGTTATACGGGTATTAAATGTTAAACAAGGTGTTGGCTGTCCTTGTTAATAGGAGTTTGCTCTGCTAACTAGCAACAGTTTAATAGTACTCGTACTCAGACCATAAGGCCAAGAACAGAACAACAGAAATTCGCATGAATAAACTATGAAACTAGATTTAAATTTGGCGTTAATCCGTGAATAAGTTAAGCAAGCTTTCCAGACACGGGGCGCTTTCCATTTAGCCATAATTTCCGGAAGCTTCCCGTGTCAAATGGAAAAGCTTTTTCTATCCAGACGAAGACCCTCGTTTTCACTTTCAAACTCGCAATCTCATTGGTAAATCAAAAACATCGATGCCCCAAGAAGCCAACAAAATGGATGTTGCACTGCCACTTCATTCTGACATTGTGGACAGTTTTGACGAGGATAATCTTAACTTTTCGATTAGAGGAAATTATTTTGACTTGTTTCGATAGCAGCTACTTGTTCCTGTTTTGCCAGAACAAATTAAATAGAGCGCAATACGATTTTGAGTCTAAAGTGATATGGAGACAAGTTTGCAGCGGGAACAGCAGAAATGAAAATTTTGTGCAAATGGAACGGTAATTTCCACCCCAATCGGTTAGAACGGAGAAGAAAGTGGTGTAACTCCGGAGGTTGTCCGTTTGTTCCAGAAAATGTCCAGAGGATTGGTGCACACCATTTGCAATCCAACCGGTTATACCGAAAATTTAGGCTAAATGGAAAGCGCCCCCGGTTTTTTTAAAGTTCTGACGTGCTGGTATCTCGCTGATAAAGGGTTTCGTGAACTAACATCTCACCTTAACCCTTGCTTGGCAATCAGTTGGCTTCCAGCGTCCTCCCTTATTGACCCAGCCATTGAGCTCAGCGGACAATTCCATTTCGACATCTTGCATTTTAGGAACTGTTCGGTCGATATATATAGGACCAACTGCCAAAGAAAGATCAAGGATCAAGTACAGGGTAAGACCTTATTAAACAGGTAATAATAGCGAAGCTAGCTTGCGGGCTTAAGACCCACGGGGCGGAGTTCTTTACTCAAGAAAAGTGTATGTCTATGCGAGTCGATTTTGATGGTCATAAGCGTACGACGTTGCATTATTCTCAAATGTAAAAAAATTCACGAATTGTCCCCATCCTAAATATTCAAATAGGTTTCAGCTTACCCCTCACATGATCGCTGGCTACCCACAGCTTGAAATGTTAGCCCAAGGGAATGTGACGTAATCTGGTCAGCAGTTACCTATCCTCACAAGAAGTAGGCTATGTCACGTAAGCGTCACCACATCGTCCCCTTCAGTTGCATTCCAATGAACATCTTACTACCCAAATCTCTTTTAAAACTAGCAAAAAACCCTTCACAAAGATTTCTGGCAATCCCAATATTCACCTCAACACCTAGGAGCTTCACTGTTAATTAAGCTTGCGTAGCTCCTACATTTTGGTATTAGCAGATAATGTAGCGTGCCCTATACATTTAAGGCTGTGCGAATGGACTGATATTGCCCAGGGACAAGTGGTTTGTCGCGGTGTCGCCCTCTCTGCAAAAAAATGTGTTGGACGACAAGGAGACGTGAAGCTCTTGTAGGCTACTGTGTATGCATACGTTAATTGACTGTGCCTTCTACTTATCTCTACGACATGATCTAGCCGCATCTTCCTCCGTGTGACATCGGAACGAGATTTTGTACCACAAGTCTGAACTTAACTTTAAATCTTCACAAGACTAAAATGTTCAGAGACGCATTTCATGACTTTCGGGAGTGAAAGGATGGCATTGTCGGGGATAAGCTGTTAGATCAGGACATAAATAATTTATAGTAAATGTATTATATATTGTGTATTTTATATCAAATATTCTGAACGTAAACAGAGTGCTTACCAAACTCTGAACCATTTTTTGGACACACGTTATCATTCGTATCTCCTCTTGATTCTTCTAAACTCGATTTGTTTTTTCCTAGGCTAATTTCAAATGATCCTGCCCTTAACGGCTTTTTGGTTTGTTGCAAGAAACCCACATAACCTAATATTGCGAGTAAAGATAAAATTCCAATTGCATAAGTAGAGAACATTAATATCTTCACACTCTCCAGTTTTGCCATAATTCCTTGCAAAGGAAAAAATACAGCTTCTCAGAAATCTCAGGGTCTACAAACTTTGGTACCTGCAGAAAGTGAAAAGGGATAAAAAAAATTACTGAAAGATCACCAACTTCACTCGTTGGCCAATTGCGAATTCGCAAATCTGATTGACCAATCGTCTTTCTCAGCTTTTAATTAGAATGTTTCTGTCGAAAAAGTGTCGCCTGATAGTTGCCCGCGGAAGTAATTTGATGTTCCTGTCACAAATATAATGCAACTTTTTGGAAAATTTACAGTTCACAAAATGGTACATAGAGAGACAACAGCGAAACGAGAACTCCATTGGAGTCGCTCTGAAACGGTCAAATACACCACATCATACACTAACAGTCCGACACGGCGGCAAGGTGACAATTTTGTTGTACTTTTTATTTTTATTTCGAACTCCTAAAGACGTCTGCAGTCTTCAACCTTTAAGCCCCAATAGTGATCAGCATCAAATTTCTCCTCATCATATCAGTGCATTATAACACATAAAGGTCATGAGAATTGGGAAATGATCACCAAAGATGAATGGCCTGGATGTCTTAACAAGTTCTCCCAATTAGTACTCAATGACATGTATGGAGACCAGTAAGGAGAATTTGAATAACGATGTTCAATGACACAACCAATTTCTTCTCGTAACAAATTCGCAAAGCACAGAACAGACTCCATCGTGTAGAAGGACAAACGTAAAACAAAATTGAATATTAACGCACCGAATCTGACGACAACATTATGCCACCCTACTCACGCTCTGTTCAAATGCAAATGCGGTCAGACATTCGCGGGTAACATTGAACTGACGTCTTAAGTTTCGCAGAGTTACCCGCTCATGAGCTTTTGGTGTTAGATGTCATTGAACTGACACGCTTTGTAGCGGAAAAAACTCCAGGTATATAACAAACATTTTTATGTTCTAATTATAGTACAACGCTAAATTTTGGCGTGCTCTCATTGGTCGAAATTGATCAAGTGACGCGATAGTGTCTCTCCTCAGCGGGCGCCTGTCAGCACATAGTGCCCGCTTTTGCCAATTTCGCTCAAAATTTAGCGTTGTACAATAAAAACATTAGAGTCCTTCCGTCTCAGGCCCTATGTGTGGTAGGTTCCCTCAGAAATCTGATGTTCAAACTTCATATGTTCAACTTTTGTTGTGAACATCAAATTTCCTCGGGCAACCTATCACACAATAGCGTCTTCGACAAAAGAACTCTCTTGTTTAATGGTAGTTGTTGTTTGAGAATTTTACCGACATTTCGACTTACCGGGAGTAAAATTATTCAGAAAATGTCTGAAGGGAAAGCGGGATTACTTCGAGTTAGTGGTAGGTTTGAGTTATCGAGGGTAAAATTACAGCATATGAATGAAGCACTCCAGGGGAATTTGATTTTGTTATTCAAAGCGTCAAAAAAGTACAATAAAAGCACCCCGTAAGGGAGTTTAAGAGGAGGGCCCTATGTAATACCCTTAAAAATGGAGGAAAAATCCTAGATATAATAATCTACAAATGCGGTAAAGGAACTGAGAAAGATTTGATGTGGTTGTTGCCTTGTTGAGAATTTTTAAGACATATGGAGTAAGCGATTGTTAAATTATTCAGAAAACATAATTAATTTGAGTTAGTGGGAGGCCCAAGTTATCGAGGGTTCCATTCCAAATGTAGTCCAGGGAAAATTGATTTTGGATGCTAATGATTTTCTGTGAAGTTTGGGTTATCGAGTGGTCGAGATACTAAGAGTCAATTGTAACACCCCGAATCCGTGATTTAAACAATGCACGAAGGTGTGGAAGACTGAGTGCTCTCATCACTGTGCTATTAATTCTCACTTGAAAGTCTATTGAACTACATTGAAGATAAGCTATTGGGTCCATTGAAGATAAGCTATTATTTAAAAACAGGGAGACGTCAGCGGCTAATTTTTTCTTCGTGCTTTCAAATTAGAAGGCAATTAGAGTGGACAACAACAATTGAATTCGAGAGGTGATAAAATCCTGGAGATAGGGCAGTAAACCGTTCCCCCAGCTATTAGTGCCTATGACTGATTATTCACAAACGCTTTTACACAGAACAAAGTTACCTACCAGGTGACGAATTTCAAGTGTTACTCGATGTATTTGATAACAGCCGTTAAAAAAGAATGATGTGCTTTTATGTTATGGAACAAAAGAATATTCAGCAGCTCAGCAAGGCAACATTCTTGATTTGACATAACAACCTGCTTGTTGCTAGGAAGACAACAGTTGCTTCGTACTTGTAATGACCCGTTTTGTCCAAAACAAATTGCAAAATAAATAAAACTTGACAAGTGCGAATTTAAACGTGCCATTGTACACCACTGTCATCGGTTGAAGAAAGATGTTTCATCGCGGACTTTTCCCAAGCTGTCTTTGTGTATTCAAATGAAAGTGCTAATTATTTCTATTTTCCATTTTAAGTCATTAAAATACAAGGTTTAGTAATAATCTCCGTTCGAGCTATGCCATTAAGATGACTTAGGATCCTCTCTAAGACCAGGGACACCCAACGAACTATTTCCGTGAAATATCCGTTTGGAAAGCATTAACCATCTCAGAAATGTGGGTTCAATTTCGATTAAAAAACGAAATTTTCTTTGGTGAAAAGTTATCTCAATCGTTCGTTGCCCGGTGGCATACTGTGCGCGCAGTAGTGCGGGCGCAATGATGTCACCGAAAACGTGCATGCAGCCGGAAAGAAGGACAGGCTATCACTCGTCTGTGAATGAGTCGCCCAAACAAAAAATTGGGTGCTGCCAAACGCCAGTGAGGAAGCAAAAATTATATTTACCTAATAACGTTTAAGAAAAAAATACAGCTTCGATAAAAACACAAAGTATGCATAAAAAAATCTATTTTTATTAGACTTATTTGCTCATAAAATGCACGACTAAAAAATTAAATATCGAAAGCAAAAATCTTTCCTGAATCATGACATACTGTCGGATTGGGCTGATCAGCCAGCCCTTGCTGCCATTCTCGTGATAACATTTCCCCCTAATTGGGTGTCTCAGCCAATTGTTCATTTTTCGTGTTCTCCATGTCAGCCAATACGGATTTTTCCACGGATCTATCATTTTCCATAGCTTCTGTAACATCAGTGGTCACCAGGGTATAGAGTCGATGTTCTGTCAGCTTTTGTACAGTATACTTCAAAGAATTAAGTCCATCGTGATCACTGTTTGCGGTAGATCGTAGTATTCTTTGAACCCTGTTAGAATCAAAAAGAAAACTACTGTACAAACACTGTGTGTTTTTTTTTTAATTTTAAATGTGTGTTGAGATAGTACTAAGGATTTGTAGCGGGGTGCCAAATCCAATCCCAAGTCCTTACACAACCCTCTAAAGGCGCTGTTACACAAGGCAAACATTCGTGCAACTTATCGCACAAAAACTGAACTAAAAACCGTGCCTTGCGGTGCTGTGAGACAAGTTCCTCGATGAGTGTTACACTAGGCAATGTTCCTTGCAACTTGCCTCGCTCTCGACGGTCACAAACAGCGCAGGGGACTGGCACGAGTTACATGCGCTAATAGGGGCAATTTCATTGGCTGATGTCACAGAACATTGCGACACACGTTGCAAGAAACATGCTACACTGCGCAACGCTTGAAAAATTCGTTCCAACAGCTTTGCGAGAAACGTTGTGAAAAGTAGAACCGAGTTCTACTTCTCGTAACGATTGCGGCCAAAAAAATGCAGAAATGTTTGTTGCAGGATACGTTACACTAGGCAATTTTTCGCGCATTTTGTGTCTCAACGAAATTGTGAAACAAGTTGCACGAACTTATGTCCTGTGGCCGCTAGGGTACCCATAAAGGCTGACTGGAACACTGACGAACAGGGCTCTTGTGAAGCCACAAAAACTGATACTCTACGTAATGTAGTTAAGGCTGCGTTCCTTCCAGTTATTCCACTTTCGTATTTAGTTGATTCAGATTGTTTAGATCTTTGTGCCAGTAGAGCAAACATCTGCAAACAGATAAGTTCATGTTTTCATGGTTGGAGAACATCTAAGTATCTAAATGGACCAGATCTAGAAACCAATCTGAACCATGACCCACTTTCCACGCGTGCATGTATCTACTACATCTAAAAATGTTTCCTTTGAAGTCCGTAGCTTGACCTGATGACGTCACTTGACTTGGAAATTTGGTTATGATCTCCAAACACGGCTACCACCCTAGATCCGACATCTTGGATATTTTTTGCTTTTTCCAAAACTTTCAAAAACCATCAAAATTGGCCAAAAAGCAATTAACAACAAAAAAGAACACTCGCATTGTGCACCCACCCCCCCCCCCTCCCCCGGGCTAAATAGAGGTAAACAAGGAAAATGAAACATTCGGAAAGCACACCGTGAAAATAGGTTGCCTTGCCATTGTCAAATTTTCTGATAATTTCCGTAAGGTTTCGGACAATTCACAAGGTTTGGTGGCTTTTCCTTGAATAATATATAGATTTAGCCAAGCCTAAAAGCGGAGCCGCCAAGGAATAGACTGGTGTTCGTTTCTCGAAACTAATAGTCCTGAAACTTTACGGTCCGAAATATATTTCGGGGCTTTTTTGGCTCTTTTGCTTTCGAAGAGTGTTTCTCAAAAAGCCCGAAAGTGTTCCGAATTGTCCTCCAATTTTTTGGGGATCTGTTCTGTA